>CM054182.1:53503378-54703378 GCA_028829895.1 Sinotaia quadrata
AGGTCAGTACTGCTCTAGTGTGTCTACTTGTAACTGGACATGCCAGGTCAGTGCTGGTCTATTGTGTCTACTTGTAACTGGACATGCCAGGTCAGTGCTGGTCTATTGTTTCTACTTGTAACTAGAGGGTTACTGGACATGCCAGGTCAGTGCTGGTCTATTGTGTCTACTTGTAACTGGACATGCAGGTCAGTTCTGGTCTATTGTGTCTACTTGTAACTGGATATGCCAGGTCAGTGCTGGTCTATTGTGTCTACTTGTAACTGGACATGCCAGGTCAGTGCTGGTCTATTGTGTCTACTTGTAACTGGACATGCCAGGTCAGTGCTGGTCGATTGTTTCTACTTGTAACTAGAGGGTTACTGGACATGCCAGGTCAGTGCTGGTCTATTGTTTCTACTTGTAACTAGAGGGTTACTGGACATGCCAGGTCAGTGCTGGTCTATTGTGTCTACTTGTAACTAGAGGGTTACTGGACATGCCAGGTCAGTGCTGGTCTATTGTGTCTACTTGTAACTAGAGGGTTACTGGACATGCCAGATCAATGCTGGTCTATTGTGTCTACTTGTAACTAGAGGGTTACTGGACATGCCAGGTCAGTGCTGGTCTATTGTGTCTACTTGTAACTAGAGGGTTACTGGACATGCCAGGTCAGTGCTGGTCTATTGTGTCTACTTGTAACTAGAGGGTTACTGGACATGCCAGATCAATGCTGGTCTATTGTGTCTACTTGTAACTAGAGGGTTACTGGACATGCCAGGTCAATGCTGATCTATTGTGTCTAATTGTAACCCGAAGGTTAGCACTGGAAGGAGCATGGGAGTTGCTTCTTCAACGAGTCCGCAAATTGAGAGGTGTGTATTTATCATAATAGGGAGACACAATAACAATATCACGACCCTCTCGTCGTTTGAAATAACTTGTCGCACAAAGATCTGACTTCTTCCAGTCAGTCTTCTGAATAAAAAGGTTTTTCTGTTAGGCTTTGAGCCTGTTTGGCCTTAAATTATTAATACGTGATACAGACCATTACCTCTTAAAAATTGTGTTTGTACATAAATGTATGACTTATTAAATATTTTATGCGATGGTCTTAGAAGTTCTCTTCGTCGATGTAGTGTGTATGTGTGTGTGTGTCAATGTGTATGTTTGTGAGCTTGTATGTGCGTATTTGAGTGAGTGTGTTTATATGTATGTGTTTTAAAAAAAAAATGTATACTTGTTTGTGTATATACTAGTGTGAGAGTGTGCATGTGTGAGTGTATGCTTGTGTGTGTGTGTGTGTGTGTGTGTGTGTGTGTGTGTGTGTGTGTGCTATGTAAGAATGTGTATGTGTTTGCTATTGTATGTGTGTGATAGCGTGTGCTTTTGTGAGAATATATGTGTGTATGCATATGTGAGCGTGTAGGTGTGATTGTCTGTGTGCTTGAATGAGTGTATATATAATATATAGTAGTGTGTGTATGTGTAGTTCAATAATATTTTAACTACAGTTCCTTCACAATTATTTTAAGGCTTTAGGGATTTCGGTAAGTTATAACGTTTTAGATGTTTTAAATTACTTTAAATTGAGGAATATTACCATAAAATAATAATAATAATAATAATAATAATAATAATAATAATAATAATAATAACAGACTTGATGCAAAATGAATCCAACTTATAAAAGAGAGATAATTAATACGGAGGTAAACAAAGGAGATGAATTATAGAGGGAGTGAAAACATGAAGTAGAAGGGAGAAAACTAAAAAAATAATATGCCAGTGGAAAATTTTTCACTAAGCAATTTAAACAATTGTCTTGGAAATGTTTCACTACACAATTTAAATAACTCCTTTGAAAATTCTCATTTGCACACTTTAATAACTCTTTTTAATATGTTTCATCACACAATATTTTTTCTTGCGAAAATAATCCACCACGCTGCATATATTATTCTAGAAATGGGTCAACACCGTTTATATAAGTTAAAGTAAAAAGAGCTAGCCACATTTTAAATAACTAACTAAAATACGTACAGGACAATGCTTAACTCGCTGAAATAAATATTAACAATGGTTTAAATAATTCATTAAAAACGACAATGCACACGCTTTAAATAATTCATTAAAAACGACAATGCACACGCTTTAAATAATTCATTAAAAACTACAATGCACACGCTTTAAATAATTCATTAAAAACTACAATGCACACGCTTTAAATAATTCATTAAAAACTACAATGCACACGCTTTAAATAATTCATTAAAAACTACAATGCACACGCTTTAAATAATTCATTAAAAACTACAATGCACACGCTTTAAATAATTCATTAAAAACTACAATGCACACGCTTTAAATAATTCATTAAAAACTACAATGCACACGCTTTAAATAATTCATTAAAAACTACAATGCACACGCTTTAAATAATTCATTAAAAACTACAATGCACACGCTTTAAATAATTCATTAAAAACTACAATGCACACGCTTTAAATAATTCATTAAAAACTACAATGCACACGCTTTAAATAATTCATTAAAAACTACAATGCACACGCTTTAAATAATTCATTAAAAACTACAATGCACACGCTTTAAATAATTCATTAAAAACTACAATGCACACGCTTTAAATAATTCATTAAAAACTACAATGCACACGCTTTAAATAATTCATTAAAAACTACAATGCACACGCTTTAAATAATTCATTAAAAACTACAATGCACACGCTTTAAATAATTCATTAAAAACTACAATGCACACGCTTTAAATAATTCATTAAAAACTACAATGCACACGCTTTAAATAATTCATTAAAAACTACAATGCACACGCTTTAAATAATTCATTGGAGAAAGCCACTCACGACACAGTTGAAACGCGTTTTAAAAAAGAAAAGCTTCTCACTTCACAGTTGAAGCAACACACTAATAGGACTACTCACTGCAATGTTTAAAGAACGCGCTAAAAACGATCTCACTGCAATGTTTAAAGAACGCGCTAAAAACGATCTCACTGCAATGTTTAAAGAACGCGCTAAAAACGATCTCACTGCAATGTTTAAAGAACGCGCTAAAAACGATCTCACTGCAATGTTTAAAGAACGCGCTAAAAACGATCTCACTGCAATGTTTTTAAAGAACGCGCTAAAAAAAAAGAAGAAAGAAATTACTCACTACACAGTTGAAGCAATGAGCTAAAAGAACTACTCACTGAAGCAACGCGCAAAATATAAAGAAACAACTCACTAAGCAGTTGAAGCAACGCGCATAATATAAAAAAAACAACTCACTAAACAGTTGAAGCAGCGTCCCAAAGAACCTACTCTCAACACAGTTGAAACAACGCCCCAAAGAAAGAAACTCATTACGCGGTAGTTGAAGCAACGCGTTTAAAAACAAACAAACAAACAAACAAACAAACAAAAACTACTCAATGAAATTATGCAACAGTGCACTAGAAAATCGACTCACTACACATTTGAAGCAATACGCTATCAAAACGACTTACTGCACAGTTTGCCATTCGCATCACATGACCCAGGACAGTCGGAGCAGGGTGCAGAAGAATTCTTGTACGGCATTGTTACCTCATTGCCTAACTGACTGCAACAGTAATATTACTCTTGTAAATCCGATAGCACAAGTTGATATGTCATTGTATCAAAAAATAGCAGCAATTAATTAGTGTCTCAGTACGGAAATGCAACTTAAGATGGTAATGAATCTTTATGTCTATAACATCAACATTTCTTCTATCAATTTAAAAGTCTGTAATAATTTATATATATTTAATTAAACACTACTGCTGTAAGTTGATATTTGTTAAAGAATATGTTTAGAAAATGTTTTATCCCTAATACATCAGCGTTGCTACTATAAGCCTTACGTCTTTAATACATTTTTATAACTGAAACATTAACATTGTAACTGGAAGTCATTTTGTATATAACAGCAACACTTGTACTTGAAATTTTCATGTACGTTTCATATACATCTCAGGATAATCTACCCGTTTAAAACGGGTCATTCATTTTCATGAGTCACAGAAATGTAGTAGTCAGACCTTCTTCCGTTTCAAATGACGTCATCGTTGGGTTTGTGCTTTTTAGTGAGGAGGGTGACTTTTATCTTCTAGAAGTGGGTGAGGAGAGGGTTGATATCTTATTCTGCTAAACTTTATCAAAATAATTATAAGACTTTGTAAGTTTTTATTTTCAATTTTTAAGAAGGAAGCAAGTCATCTAGAAAGTGTATGAGAATACACCGGGTTGTGTGTACGCATTTTGATGTCTAAATATAAAATCAAATTGTTAATCTGTTCGACTGGGGCTAAATCTAAAACTGCAGATCAGGTTTTCATTGGACTTTTACTGTTGTATACCTTAGTGCCTAAGATCAAGGTAGGCTATGCTATTCCTTTAGGGAGCTCGTCAGTAGCTCTGAAACTCGAAAATAGTCATGTGCATGCACACAGAGCCGTGGCTTATAGATCAGCATGGCGGGCTGTAAATCACTTTGACCTTGCACTTTAGACACTTTACACTTAGCATCGGATTTCCGGTGGTACTCACACGCAGTTCGGGCGGAACCTTTTAAACTGAGAGGAAAAAAAAAGCATTCACACACCGCATGGAATCTTCATGCTCTCACTAGGCAGTTGGCAAATTTGCCAGTACACGAAGAGCATTTGGTTCTGGCACACATCAAATTCGAAATCTAATTTTAATCTTGCTTTAAAATAAAAATGGAATACTAACACTTCAGAGTTCCATGATACTTAGATTACAAAAACAAACAAACAAACAAAAAATCCCCACGTTTTTGGCATCCTGTATTATGTATGGTTCTTACCTAGCAAATCAAAATGTATTATAAATAATTTTATTTTAAGCAACACAAGTGAAATCGCGGCTTAACCAGTATATATATGTGTATGTGTGTGTGTGTGTGTGTGTGTGTGGTGCGTGCATGTGCACATGTGTGCGTGTGTGTGTATACATTTTGTTCTGTATATTTTCTCTCTTGCGCAATACAGATTCTGTTTTTCATTTAGCAAGAATAGCGTATGTGTGATTTGTTCAAGCGTGAGCCAGGTAGCCAGTAACGACAAACTAAATTATCTGAACATTCTATAGCATGAGCCACGTAGCCAGTAATGACAAACTAAATTATCTGAACATTCTATAGCACGAGCCACGTAGCCAGTAACGGCAGACTAGCATATCCAAACATTACATTAAAATGAGCTACGAAGCCAGTTACAGCAATACATAAATAAACACTATGTAAACAGTGTAGTAACAAGTTCTATGTTGTCATTTAATACGTACATATAATCATAGTTACAGATATAGTAATTGTAGTAGTCGTCAGGGCAATGAGCTTGTCCACATCCAACTCTCTGGATTTTGGCATTTATTATCTGAAACAATATACACGCGCAAATTGTGTTAATTCAAAATTGTCAGAATATATATTATTAACACGAATTTATGAATCTGCGTTCCGTAGTGAGAAATAAAAAAACACATGCAGCTTTTTAAAATTAATAAGCGAGCTTCAAAACATCAATTCTAATTTGATCACCAGACAAATAGTTTTTAAAATTAAAATTGAAGCAAATTTAATTTTTAATACTTATATTTTTTTATACTAATCTTAGGTCTGTGTTCGAAAATTGTAGCAGCGACACGGTCGGTGAATGCTATGGTGGTTCCCTTTGCATAGTCATCACCTCACCAATGCCGGACAGATTGGCATTCCTTGTACTAGGGCAAAGATGTACGTTTTACAGGGCTGAAAGCATGGTGTGTATAATCCTTGTATTACGCAAAGATCTACGAATTACAAGGCTGAAAGCAGGGTGTTTTCATTGCACTAAGCAAACAAAGATCTAGTCTTACAAGGCTGAAAACGTGTACTACGCAAGCAATCATCTACGTCTCACAAGGTTGAAAACGTGTACTATGCAAGCAAAGAGCTACGTCTTACACGGCTGAAAACGTGTACTACGCAAGCAATCATCTACGTCTCACAAGGTTGAAAACGTGTACTACGCAAGCAAAGAGCTACGTCTAACAAGGCTGAAAAAACGTGTAGGCCTACTACGCAAGCAAAGAGCTACGTCTTTGAAGGCTGAAAACGTGTACTACGTAAGCAAATAGCTACGTCTTACAAAGCTAAAAACGTGTACTACGTAAGCAAAGAGCTACGTCTTACAAAGCTGAAAACGTGTACTACGTAAGCAAAGAGCTGCGTCTTACAAAGCTGAAAACGTGTACTACGTAAGCAAAGAGCTGCGTCTTACAAAGCTGAAAACGTGTACTACGTAAGCAAAGAGCTGCGTCTTACAAAGCTGAAAACGTGTACTACGTAAGCAAAGAGCTACGTCTTACAAAGCTGAAAACGTGTACTACGTAAGCAAAGAGCTGCGTCTTACAAAGCTGAAAACGTGTACTACGTAAGCAAAGAGGTACGTCTCGTAGGAGTGGAAGCGTGGTGTTTCTTGTACTGTGCAAACGAAGATTTGCGCCCCACAGGGTAGAAAGTATGGTGTTCTTTGTATAGTAAAATTAAAATCGTACAACCATATTAGGTAAACAAATAAAATACATGTTTAATGGCTGTGTGATTTCACATCTTGCTTACATTGATGCTATCAAATGATATACAAGAATAAACATTATGCGATGGGAGATGACTTTTGTGCAAATGTGTAACTTATTCGCCTGGTCACGCACTGGTAAGTACACTTTATATTAGTTACAGGCAAACACTTCAGCACGCAGATATTCTGGTTAATAAATCAGGTCATTATATCTTATAAATAGTCTTATTTTTCGTAAAGTTGTATTAGTTTCATTTATGACTATATCAATATTGTTTCACTAATTCAAGTTATGGTTTGACATAGGTACTAACCGGTACAATTTTTATAATAATGAGATTCGTTCAGTGCTTATTTTCAGTAGAAAAATGAGTTGGGCACAAATCTGGAATATGATCCAAAGTAAGTTAAAATATGAAGATTTTGATTATTATCCCTCCCTCTCATTTCTTTCTTTCTTTCTTTCTTTCTTTTTAAATACGTCTCAAATGAAGAAGAACGGGAATTACTGCTTTAGAAACAGAACAGAAATAGACGTTATGTTATAGATATGACAAACATAATACATTGAAATAATACAGAACAGAAATAGCACGTTATGTTATAGATATGACAAACATAATACATTGAAATAATACAGAACAGAAATAGCACGTTATGTTATAGATATGACAAACATAATACATTGAAATAATACAGAACAGAAATAACACGTTATGTTATAGATATGATAACATAATACATTGAAATAATCAATAATTGAAACAACACGGAGGGAAGGAGGGCAGATGATGTAAGGTAACAAAATAATGATTGTGTGCTTTACCTGTGTATAGTGCAAGCTTTTAGAAGCACTCGAACCAAATACAAAATCCTTTATTTCACTATACCATGCTTGAATTGCAGAGGTGATATTTCTCTGTCCCGCCGCCATGTTTTGTCCAGCAGTGAATCCAGGTAGAGCTGAATGGAATAAATGTTTTAATGGGAAATTACACGAAAACACTCTTTTCTGCTCTTTATAATTCATAATACAATTTTTGTGAAATAATATAAATTGACCTAACGCTGGCAGAGAGACAACGAAATTAAAAATATGTATTAGTTATTGCAAAGTGTTTAGATAGATAGATAGATAGATAGGCAGATACTTACAGATACTGAGATAATAGACAGTTATTTACTTTAATCCTAAAAAAAATTTTTAAAGCCTCCAGGCTTTTACGATAGCAGCCGATTTCAACATTTATGAGTGGGTGATGTTTAATTTAAAAAGAAATCTCAGTACATAAGGTAGGATTTGAATAATGTTGCGTATAAGTAAGTGCCATTACCTCGCCAGACAGATAGATAGACGGACATAGATGACGTCAAGTGCCATTACCTCGCCAGATAGATAGATAGACGGACATAGATGACGTCAAGTGCCATTACCTCGTCAGACAGATATATAGACGGACATAGATAGATGACGTCAAGTGCCATTACCTCGCCAGATAGATAGATAGACGGACATAGATAGATGACGTCAAGTGCCATTACCTCGCCAGACAGATAGATAGACGGACATAGATGACGTCAAGTGCCATTACCTCGTCAGACAGATATATAGACGGACATAGATGACGTCAAGTGTCATTACCTCGCCAGACAGATAGATAGACGGACATAGATGACGTCAAGTGCCATTACCTCGTCAGACAGATATATAGACGGACATAGATAGATGACGTCAAGTGCCATTACCTCGCCATATAGATAGATAGACGGACATAGATAGATGACGTCAAGTGCCATTACCTCGCCAGATAGATAGACGGACATAGATAGATGACGTCAAGTGTCATTACCTCGCCAGACAGATAGATAGACGGACATAGATGACGTCAAGTGCCATTACCTCGTCAGACAGATATATAGACGGACATTGATAGATGACGTCAAGTGCCATTACCTCGCCAGACAGACAGACAGACGGACATAAATAGATGACGTCAAGTGCCATTACCTCGCCAGACAGATAGACCGGGACATAGATAGATGACGTCAGAAAACACGTTTAAATAAACAAGATCGTAATACGATCTGTTTGTTCCTGTTTTGTATTATAAGTAAATGAAAATACATAGCTATAGATAAATAACATTATAAATGCTTTATACGATTTTATAAAAAGAACATTGATTGTTTGTAGGAGATCTAGGCTAATCTCATTGAATCACATATGAAGTATAGGTCATCTATCAAACAATATAAATGAACACTATTAGTTCTCAAAAATATTTAGGGTTTTTAAAGTAAACAAACAAACAATAGGTAATGAGCCAAACTGTGTTTCACTGAGGTTTTGTGACTCAGGCCAAGTGATGAATGCTGTGACGAAAACTGAATGAAGCGTGACGTGTATAACGGGGATAAAATAAATAAATACAATGAAAAGTGCAAAATGAAAGACAATCACGTTAAATTTTGCAATAATTCTCATTTTCAAACTCTGTATTTCTTCTTTTTGCTCTGCGCGTACTAGGAAACAATGAAAATGCTTTAAACTCTTGTCGCTCAATCTCATCGCCAGATCTAAAATATTTCCAAGTTAATACACGATTTTTTAATTTTTTTTTTTTACATACCAGCGTATATACTTCGGCAATTTATGGGCACCTGTTTGTTGAAGGTGAGCTAAATAAACAAAATATTTCAAACTTTTTTCTACAAAAAGAAATATCAACAATCTCACGCACGTTCCAGTAATTCCTACACCATATTCCCTTTCTCTCGCGCACGTTCCAGTAATTCCTACACCATATTCCCTTTCTCTCGCGCACGTTCCAGTAATTCCTACACCATATTCCCTTTCTCTCGCGCACGTTCCAGTAATTCCTACACCATACTACCATACTTTCTCTCATGCACGTCCAAGTAATTCCCACACCATACTACCATACTTTCTCTCATGCACGTCCAAGTAATTCCCACACCATACTACCATACTTTCACTCACGCACGTCCAAGTAATTCCCACACCATACTACCATACTTTCTTTCATGCACGTCCAAGTAATTCCCATACCATACTACCATACTTTCTTTCAAGCACACACTCAGACACAAAGAAACGCGCGTGCTCACATGGTGCAAGGCGCATTTTGGTAGTATCGTGGCCCATGGTGCACTGCCTAGCCCATTTGCTCGCGATGGTCGCCAGCTCTTCATCCCAGATCTGAAATGAAAAGATTTGTGTTTTGCAAGCACCTTCCACTGCTTGATAATGACTTTTGTATGTTCTGTTTTTCTTTTCTAGTTTGTTTGGTTTGTTTGTTTGTTATTCAGTACACTTATCAGGTTATAAATAACTGCAGTGTGTTTGAGAACACGATTATGTGTGCGAACATGAACCATCCTTATATGGCTGGGTGGTTGGGTATTAGAACTACCCCCCCCCCTCTCTAAATTGAGGCTTTGACGTGGGCGAGAAGTAAGTACGCACACATGTAAACATTAATATAAAAATAATTATTTTAAACAGGGAAAATCTGCTACAGTATGACATTATTATTACCAACAATCTTACCATGCTATATATTTTCTATTCTGGATATCAGTGAGACTACAAATATTAAGTTTCTTGTTATAAAGTTTTAGAAAGACAAAACTATATTATATCAGACTGAAAGGTAAATACAGAAAGCAAAATACATTTTAATGACAGAAAGTACCATATTATAATTTTTACTGCAAGCATTTCATGCTTATAATATATTTAAAATGACTAATGCATTATCTATCATTGGATAGGGGGCCCAAATGTCAAAATCACGAAGGAAGCCAAATATTTCCCCAACTAAATCTGGTGCAATATGTATACGTGGAATAAGAACGTGAACATCTACACGATAACCTTATCAAACACAAAGGACAACGTGAACATCTACTCGATAACCTTATCAAACACAAAGGACAACGTGAACATCTACTCGATAACCTTATCAAACACAAAGGACAACGTGAACATCTACTCGATAACCTTATCAAACACAAAGGACAACGTGAACATCTACTCGATAACCTTATCAAACACAAAGGACAACGTGCACGCATGAAATCGAGTTCTCACCAATTTACGCATGTTCGCAGCTGGTGGGACAACTTTGCTCCGTATGTCGTTGTGGAGTTGCACAATTTCCGCTTTGGTCTTCTCATCCAGCACCACTGGAGTCCCCAGATCATTCAGACACATCGTATGGTTGACAAAAAGTGCTGTCCACTTGCGATCACACTAATCGTTCAAATAGAAAAAAAAAACAAACATCATCTTAGTTTCATGAATGTGAGTCTTTTGATATTTACAAATAATTATACTGTGACACAACGTCATCTTATTTATTGGTTATTATTATTATTATTTAATCATCCATAAATAATTACAAGTGATGATAATCTTAATTTATGTTATTAATAATTCTCCTGAAGACACCACCCGCCTCTCTCACTTGCAGGCGCTGTCAAGGTTTTCTCTCTTCCACAATGTTAAAGACAAACAGTTCTTGTCACAAATATTTCTGTAGGTGGAAAACTTACCAAAGGAGAAAATAAATCCGACTTTTAATCTATATTTAGTGAGCCCCCGTCGCTATCTCTCCAAAATATGTTTATCAATATATACTGAGGGTCAATAAATGTAACAATAAATTTGATAAATCAACAATCAAATAAACAACATATGAATATAATCATAACCTTTTCAATGATGGCGTCTGTCACTGGCACATGTTCACAATCACGTGGTTTGTAGCAAGTCACTGTCTTTCTTATTTGGCAATGTTCCAACGTACCCTTTCTAGGCACGTTACGCAACTGTTCCTGAATCTTCGATGTGCTCACAAAGCACACAATGGAGAACCACCCAGAACTTTGCATGAGCTAACAAAGCACATCACGCAGGGTGTTCTAGAATCTTTGTGTGCACAACTCAACACACCACAGGGAATGTTCAAAGTAATCTTCCTGAATTCTTGAGACCAAACTCAAGCCTCAATTTTTGCCGTATTGGCTCTCGAACAGAATTCACATGAATCAACTTACAGGAACACGTTTACTGAAAAGATCAACTAAAATATTGGGTTAACACACAATATGATCTGGTAGAGTACAGTAGTCACTGCAGTCTAAAGTAAATAAAACATCAAAGATAAAAGGCGCGCTCATCTCTGCAAAAGTCAAATTAATGCAGCACTAATTTCAGGCATATTTCATTTTTAAAGCTCCTTTCTATCTTACAAACATTCTCAACTTACAAAGCCTGCAACAATATTCTTTAGCCTGATACACATGCAGCATAAGAAATATAGCATCAATCAAATTTCACAAATATAATGTGCAAAGTAATCAAATTAGTGAACATAGAAAAATTACATAAAGCATTCTCCAATTCAAATAATAGATCAATAACAAATGTGCAAAATATTCTAAGTCCATTCTCTCTGTATCAGTCAATTAACTTACATAAACCGATCACCTTTACGATCGGACTAAAGCTCGTCAAAAATCAAAGTAATTAGAATAGAAAAATTCTTCGACAAAGTAACTTTTGGTCCATTCCCATTGGATGAAGTTGTTATGAACAAGTGTGATACTATTAGTCAGAAAAAATACTCATCCAGTTGGAACTGGTTTGGATTTCACCAGCAAATTCTAACATATTCTCCACTTGAGATGTTTTCTTCCAACTTTGAACTTTGAACTTTGAACACTTAAGAATATCAGCATAAGCAGTGCCCAATGTCGGATTACTTTGACATTTGACAACAATTAAGTTTAGAAATGGCTATAGGCAAATTTATTCCGAAACATACACGTTAAGAGGTCAATTTCAATATTTACCGCTAACTATACGTTACGAGGCCAATTTTAATATTTACCAATAACTATACGTTAAGAGGTCAATTTCAATATTTACCGCTAACTATACGTTACGAGGTCAATTTTAATATTTACCAATAACTATACGTTACGAGGTCAATTTTACTATTTACAACTAACTATACGTTATGAGATCAATTTTACTATTTACAACTAACTATACGTTATGAGGTCAATTTTACTATTTACAACTAACTATTCGTTACGAGGTCAATTTTACTATTTACAACTAACTATACGTTATGAGATCAATTTTACTATTTACAACTAACTATACGTTATGAGATCAATTTTACTATTTACAACTAACTATACGTTATGAGGTCAATTTTACTATTTACAACTAACTATACGTTATGAGGTCAATTTTACTATTTACAACTAACTATACGTTATGAGGTCAATTTTACTATTTACAACTAACTATACGTTATGAGGTCAATTTTACTATTTACAACTAACTATACGTTATGAGGTCAATTTTACTATTTACAACTAACTATACGTTATGAGATCAGTTTCAGAAGAATCCAAATATTATTTTATACACTGACATTTGAGTTCTAACCTTCATTTCTTGAAAATTAAATATGTGTATTTAAAAGTTGCGAGAATAAATATAGATTTATTAAAAATGTGTTTGGCAAAATGGTACTACCTTTTACAGTCTTTCACACTTAAGCGTGCTTATTCATTATTAAAAATATAGTTAACATTAATATGCTTCTTCAATTCAATCAGAGTGAATGGGGTTGTCAATTGTTTCGTTCCAGTGACATGTGGCTGGTAAGTGTCTCTACAGATTCAATCAGAAGTGAACACTAGATTTGAACGGACAAGTCCAATGACCCAGCTAATAGCTGTTTGACATAATAACTTACCCCAAATCCCATACATCGTCAATATCCCACAAAATATATCGCCTGTTTCCACAACTTTAACCTCCCTCTGGCGGAGGAGGGGAGGAGGGGCAGAAACGAAATAGGAAAGGGAAGGAGGGTCATACATACGTTAGATATAAAATGTAAAGAATGTGCTTGCTGTGGCTTTGTGGCTTTCTTGACTTACTGCTTCTCGCTTTCCTCGTTCCAAAATTTCTTGCAGACGGATACCTTGTGATCCATCATTGGTGAACACTTCAAAAGTAAGAACCTTGCATTTTAACCATCGCTAAATGTTCACATGAGATCAAGTTATTTCATTTAATATTTTAAAGAAAAGAAAATCACTGCATCTGAATTTTAAAAAATAATTACTCTCTATTTTACATGCTATAAAATTGAGGAATATTTTCATTTAATAATGGCGATAAAGAAATGCGTAAAGATATAAAGAAAAAACAACTGACTTCGGAAAACTGTAAAAGATTAAAAAGAAATATGTAAAGAAATAACAAAAAACACAACACGACTGACTTCGTAAAACTGTAAAAGACTGTAAGAAAGAAAAAGGAAACAAAAATAATGAAATTACAAATTATTCATACGATCTTGTTCTTTCTTTCTTTCTTTCTTTCTTTCTTTCTTTCTTTCTTTCTTTCTTTCTTTCTTTCTTTCTCTTTCTTTCTTTCTTTCTTTCTTTCTTTCTCTCTCTCTCTCTCTCTCTCTCTCTCTCTCTCTCTCTCTCTCTCTCTCTCTCTCTCCATCTCCCTCTACGTCCTTTGGGAATTGGGATCCCATTTTTGGAAATTATACTTAAATCTCAAATTAAAAATTAAAATTGTTTTCTGTTTTCTTGTTTATTAAAAATGTGTAAATACTCATTATTACTATGATAAAGTTTACATATAAAATAAGGAAAATTATCATTAAATAATGACAACATGCAAAGTATTACTACTACTACCAATAATAATAATAACTCTAATAACTAACAGTAGTAGTAGAAGTAGTAAAATATATAGTATATTTATTAGTAATATTAGTAATGAATAATAATTTATTATTATTTCAACTTATTATTATTATTATTATTATTATTATTATTATTATTATTATTATTATTAATTTGCGATGATTACATAATATGTTAATGCTCTCGATGTATTTACATGAATAAATAAATATATGTGAAATAAAGTACGTCTTAATTAATTGCACACTCTTCTATTCAGATTACATTGAATTAGTAATAAGGTGTGAATTCATTAATTACACATTTAAATTTTGCCTTCAATTTTTATTTTTTAATGATAATAAAAATGTGTTTCACTTAGAGTAATTGTTTCCATGTGAAAGTGTAGAATAAACTAAAACTACTCAAATCTGTCTAGTTTGGACATGGAACAAAATCTATTTTAAAAATGTATGTTTGTTTAAATTTGTAATCATTACTTGTTAAATGTTCGCTTCTAAACTAAATGGTTCAATTATTTAAACCACACTTGTGATTTTACTCCTTTAGGTGAAGTAAATTTCAGTACTGCTAACGTCTACAGAACTCACGGGTGTTTGCCCTGCAGAGCGGTGCCAGAATGGTAACAATGAAGATGGTCCACATGTTGACAGTTATTGAGTCTCTTGCTTACAGCAGACCAAGTACGTGCCCCCAGCTACACGCATTTGATAGTGTTGCCATTTATATACACTCGTTGTCTATAGACAAGTGCAATTCAATGCACAGCTTTATCGACTGTATGAAAGGGATTTCATGAAGAGAATATTAACATGACAACTCATTAAATCGTCCATTTTTTGTAACTTATTTCAAATGCTTCCCACGTCCCTTCCGTGAATTTATTGACATTTTATATAATTATTTTATGGATCTTGCTAAGCCGTTTATGAGTCAACACCTGTCGTCCTTATAGGAAACCGATTAGAGCATTACAGTGACATACAGCAGAGAAAGCATGGGCAAAAGAGATGTGAAGATAAAGTATGAAAGGTATGTGTGTGTGTGTGTGTGTGTGTGTGTGTGTGTGTGTGTGTGTGCGTGTGTGCGTGTGTGCGTGTGCGTGTGTGCATATATATTTGATGAAACAGGATATCAAATTTGTTTTCATATTTAAATATTTATCGTACTAACTGTTACATTCCAGCATTTATTTTAAGAGCCTGCTTCAGAATTATCCCACCTTATTTTGACAACAGACTGGATGCCCTCCAATTTACCCTTCAGTCTCAATAAAATTTAAATGCTCTTATTTTTAAAGCCGAAAAATTTTACAGACTGGCAAACTGGTGTACAAAGCACGAACTGGGAAACGTTTAATCAATTATAACTAATTTATGCATTCAATCTTCTTCACGACTCTATTGCCCCCCCTCCCAGCTCTTTTGATCTATCTTACATAAATAGTCAACTAAAATAATTGATAAACAAATAAAGAATTTAATAAAAGTTTAACAAATAACAAAGTATTTAGAGATTCACAATGATACTTGGTCTCATATTCTATGTAATTTTTCGAGACACGAGATTGTAAATGTTCCATCTACAATTCAAGTTTTGGCAGATTTTAGTTTCATTTGTTCAGTAATTTATCCAAATGGTGAGGAATCCGTGACATAACTTGATTCAGAAGGAGAGAAAGTGGTCGAATTAATGACTGAATATTTCTAATTCAGTTCAGTCTAAGAATAGACTTATATAGTCTTTCCTGTCAAACAGTATAGTAGTACTTTTGATGAGTATTGAGGGCTAGTAGTTTGGAAATTCTGGTTCTTGTAACGGTCACACGTAATAATTTCTTTGGCCATTAACCAAAGGTTTTGCCCCTTTACAGTTGTATAAATAGCAGATAGTACCCATCAGGTCAATTCCACCCCATTTTACTGCACACTGTGTGCTAGTTTTCTGATGCCTGCCACTTGAACAATTGTTCACTCAACATGAGGCGTGTGTGAATTTGTGTGCATGCCTTACTTTATATTATATTGTTTCTCTCCTTATTTTGGGTCTGTTATTGACATTTGTGTTTACAATTGTATTGGTCTACACATGTTTAGTTTCAAAAGTAATTAACATCATACTCAAACTGCATGATCTCAATCTGTTCGGTAAAAATATTAAAATGACATAAATTCTCATATCAGTACTGTCAAGATTTTCATTATGATAAAGTTTTGACTGAAAAATGCGAAAAAATAAATATCATCCCGAAAGAAAATATTAAATCTATACAGAGCCTTCTAATTAACATCGGAAAACTGAATGTTTTTTCAGTACGGAACGGGAGATAACTTAGCATCAGCACTAAAAGAACCATGCAGCGTAAAATGAAAGATCAAGCGTAAAAGAAAATGCTTATGATAAACTAATGAGACATGTCCTAAAATCAAACCTAAATGGTGCCAAACATAATACCGACCGTTAAAGTGTATATCATACTTGTAATCATCTACATAGGATTGGTCATTAAACAAGATCCAACTAGACATGAACAATAAAAATCTCTTCGAATGCATAAAGAGCTAGCCCCCCCAAAAAAAACCAAAACAAAACAAAACAACAACAACAACTGCATCTCGGAAAATGGCAGATAGTATACGGTATTCAAGAAGCTGTCCTAGGCCATGACAAATCATTTGGAGTAGCTGTAAAGATGAGTCAATAATGGAAGCAAGAACCGCCAGCAAAGAAACGTGGAAGATAGCTCAACCAATATTAGCAAACAAATGTAGTCAGAAACCCTTCCACAGCCAATATGAATGTCAAGCCGATGAAACATCATCAGGACAGTCGACATGCAATTGGCTAAAAAAGTTGAAACAGAAACACGCCTCACTGCTAAAGACAAAATCACACATTGGCAAAAATCGTGAAGAGTCAAAGGTTACCAAAATGCTGACTCTGCAAGAGCAGCGATGAACTGACAGCACTATCCGAATATCAGAGTTTTCGTGGACTAGAAGAAGTTATAATGATTAATGAACTGACAGCACTATCCGAATATCAGAGTTTTCGTGGACTAGAAGAAGTTATAATGAAAGGAAAAACCCTTCAAAGAAACATGTATAAGAACTACGTAATCAAGACGACAGCAAGGATCTAATACTCCACTCAAAACATGACATTGAAGCAAATGTAATAAATACTTCTCACTTTCTGATTGGCATTATTTTCACCTATTATTTTCATCAAACTTTATTACTAGAATAATCTGGTAAATTCATATATTTTGATTTTAATTCTTTAAGTCTGTTTGAGCATATTAATGACTAGGCTAGATGTTTTTTAATTTGATCCGGACGTTTTCTGTTTTGTGTGGGATGACTGAGTCAGTAGGTGTGTTTGTCTGTTTGTTTGTTTGTTTCGTTTCTTTTTGAGAGGACTGAGGAATTAAGTTGGTTGTTTGCTTTTCATTTGCTTGTTAATTATTTTTATTATTTTCGTTTTTAGTTTGTATTTTATTAGCTTCATTTTGCTTTAATTTATTTTTATTGTTGTTTCTTACTTTGATCTAATATTTTATATAATTCATTATTACAACGTCACCCCAGAGTACAGCGGCGACACCCTTCACTCTGTCCATCTTCATCAAATACCATTCAACAGTGGAATACCTTGCGTTAGGCAGCGAAATCGGTCCATTATCTGAATTTCAGTTCAGTTCAAAAACAGTAACTCAGTGCCTACATACATAACTTCCTTTCAGGGAGCAGTAACTCAGTGCCTATATATGTTGCTTCCTTTCAGGAAGCAGTAACACAGTGCCTATATATGTTGCTTCCTTTCAGGGAGCAGTAACACAGGCCTATATATGTTGCTTCCTTTCAGGGAGCAGTAACTCAGTGCCTATGTATGTTATTTCCTTTCAATCAACAATTGCATAAACATTTGTAAACTCATTTTAAAAAATAAGTTTACTAGTGGCTAATGCATGAGTTGACTTCTATTGAACCCAAAACTTAAAGAATCATTTTCGGTCTTGATGCTGGTACGTGGCAGGCAAATGATCTTTTAAAGATGAGATCCATAATCATAAGCGCTTGCAAGCTATGTATTGTGAAAGTGTTCGCTATCTGGTGAATTAATGAGAAGTCCGTCAAGAGAAATGTACAAGCTATGTATTGTGAAAGTGTTCGCTATCTGGTGAATTAATGAGAAGTCCGTCAAGAGAAGTACCCTCTAATCATCCTTAGAGAAATGGGTCCATAATCTACCAGTCCTGCACGAACCTATCGCTGTTTCAATATTGCACTGAATGGCTACAAAGCCTTGGACAAGTGTTGGGTTATTGACGCTCTGCAATCCCCGAAAGTTATTGAAGTTTTGTCATTGACATAACGCTAAGTGAGTTCCTGTTTTCATGTCTGAATTATGCATTCGGTTATCGCGCATTACTGAATATGTCTAATTCAGACATGCATGTGATTCATCGTGTACCCACATGCATTCGGTGAATATGTACCAAAATGAGTTTACTGATGTTTTGGAATTGATTTATTTTTCTTTGCATTTTTGTTCACGGACTTAATGAATAAGCATGCGATGCATAGAGTTATACACTGTTGGGCGTTCGCAATATGCCATATTTACGATTATACCTTAACAAGGGAAATAACTCGCATATGGTGAGGACTGTACAAAAATCCCCAACAAGCTGTCAATCCGTTGGTACACATCTAAATGGTATAGTTAATGTTATGCAAGAAGTAAATGTCCATTTTAAACATATTATTTTCTAAGTAAACAGTAAATTAGACTGCACAATTTATATTTCCGTATTAATGATCATAGTCTGTTGATTGTGTTTGGCAAGTGTTCACAATACAAATCTGTCGGGATATTATTTGTTAGCTTGTGTGTTCCTGATCTAAACATTGGTAATGAAAGACCATATAGGGAATGTCTGTAAAACTAATCCTTCTGTAAACTGTAGTCATACCACTCTCATGTGCTCCTATTAAGAATCCCGCACATCAGTTTCAATCGAAAATGAGACAGCCACTGTTTTATTAAATTTAGAAGAAAATAAATCAGATTAGAAAGAAACGAAAGTAAATAAAATCAGATAAAAAAGATCAGATCAAAATCAAGGAAATCAGATAAATAAAATAAAAAATGCAAAAATAAAGCCAAATCATCAGGTATAATTACGATAAAATAAAGGTAAATCGGATTAGATTAAGTAAAGTACAGGTAAATAGGTTTAGATAAAAAAATATAGGTACAACAGCTTAGATACAAAAGTAAAGATAAGTTAGATTAGATAAAATAATGCTAAATATGACTGGATTAAAAAGGTAAATCAGATTAGATAACAAGGTAAATCGGATTGAATAAAATAAAGATAAATAGGTTTAGGTAAAAATAAAAATAGGTTTAGGTAAAAATAAAGGAAAATTGTTTAGATGACATGTTAAATCGGATTGAATAAAATAAAGGTAAATGGGATTAGATAAAAATTAAAGATAAATCGTCTTGTATAAGTTAAGCTAAGTGGGAACAGATAGAAATAAAATGAATCTCATTAACTGATTATGAGTAGACAGGTAAGTCATTGGGCGTTTGTTGACCATTTTATTATTGCGTGTACGGATCTAATTACCCAGAGCTAATTTGAAATTGGAGCATGGACATCCATGTTAATTAGGACTTTATTACCAACATGGATTTGAAACCTAGTTGTACGCTATATAGGACTTTATTACCAACCTGGATTTGAACCCCATGGTATATGCTATATAAGACTTTATTACTAGCATGGATTTGAACCCCATATATACCATTTAGGACTTTATTACTAGCATGGATTTGAACCCACATATACCATTTAGGACTTTATTATTAGCATGAATTTGAACCTCCTATACACCATTTAAGACTTTATTACCTTATGGATTTAAACCTCATGTTGTATACTATATAGGAAACAGATGGCGACTACAGCAATTAATGTTCAACGGACACCAGTGACGCTAATCACTTTGAAGAAGAAACCAGGCAAAAGTCTCGACAACCGAGGACAGTTGCAACTGGGGTGAAAGTACTGCAGGAGTCTGAAAATAGGCGGAAAATCACCCGCACCACTGCTGTCCACAATGGAACATAATTATTTTATTTTTTAAATTATTTTTTTAAAAATTCAATCACAGAGAAGTCGCAGGAGCAAGAAACACTGCCAGCATAAATAACAAGAGCAACTCACAGCACAACCTAGCCTGAATTCCAGAGAAGGGAAGAAGTCCTCCCAGGAGTAACCGAAGACAGCACATCAGCGAAGATAAAAAGTCTAATGTTGCGCCTGCGAGGAAAAGAAGTCAACTAGAAAACAAAAACAAAAATATTTGTCAGAAAAAGCCGAACGAATCTGTGTTAGTCAGTCACTAGATTTGTCTGGAGGTGATTTTGGTGAAAAGTCTCATTAAAATATTGTGTGATGTTTCAGGGAATCACTGAGTGGTTCAGGGGCTGTCCAGAAATTCTATTAAGATTTAGTAACTGACTAGGTCTGTAAGGTCAGAGTATATACCATTGGTACAATGTTCAAGGGTGAGTGAAATGTCAGTTATATTGTCTAGGTGTTAGTAGTTGGTGCTACTCATGTAGGCAGAAATTATCGAAATTTCTGTTATATTGTCAGTAGTTGGTGCGACTGTATTTATTAGCCGTAAGGGCCCGATAATATTTAACTAAATGTCCTAAAGAAAGTGTTATCAAATTCATTTGTATTCCCGTGTTGACAAGAGAAAGATTACAAGCCATCTGTAGGGTGTATGTGATAATCAGACGTATATTGTATGTGATAATCAGACGTATATTATATGTGATAATCAGACGTATATTGTACAAATAACCGGCGTGAAACGTGGGAAAGTGACGGACGCCTTCTTGTGTTGCTGTATAAATAGATATAAATTAAGGTAGTCTTTCTTAGAATATTTCTTTATATTCAAAAAGCCGAATATGTATGGCTTGAAGGACATTTGCGAATATCTGAGCTTTGATTACAAACTCTGAATTGAAAGAATATAATAGGATATTATTTATATTTTGTAATAAACACTTGCCATTGTTTCTTTATTCATTTTGTCCCGCTATTTATCTTTTGTATTTAACATAGTTAAATTCTCGTTGTTCTGTCCGTCCTGTGACTTCGACTTTGTGCTCATTGTGTCCACGTGACTTCGACTTTATGCTCATTGTGTCCACGTGACTTGACTTTATGCTCATTGTGTCCACGTGACTTCGACTTTGTGCTCATTGTGTCCACGTGACTTCGACTTTGTGCTCATTGTGTCCACGTGACTTCGACTTTGTGCTCATTGTGTCCGAGGACATGAACTGATAGGGAGCCAGTTAATTAATTTTATAATGGACTCGAAATACAGCATTGATTTACTATCGCTTACACTTTCGCTGTTAGTCTAACCATGCTACCGTCCTGTCTGTTTATTGTTGTCCTGTATGTTTATTGTTGTGTTGGAGGCACACCGATACATGTTTTTGATGATCAAACCACAAATATATCTGCTAAATATAAATTTAAATAAATAAGTATCATTTGTGAAAACTGTTCTTTACAAGTGACTGAACATCAATCTAGGGATTGTCAGCCCGGAGGAAGAAAGAACTATCGAAATCCAAACCACTTAGTACATATATCTGTACAAATCTAGCAAAGTCCCAACCATTTAGTACATATATCTGTACAAATCTTGCAAAGTCATAACCACTTAGTACATATATCTGTACATATCTAGCAAAGTCCAAACCACTTAGTACATATATCTGTACAAACCTAGCAAAGCCCAGACTACTTAGAACATATATATTTGTACAAATCTAGCAAACTCCAAACCACTTAGTACACATTTCAGTATAAATCTAGCAAAGTCTAGACCACTTAATACATATATCTGTATAAATCCAGCAAAGTCTGGACCACATACATATATATGTATAAATCTAGCAAAGTCTGGACCACTTGGTACATATATCTGTATAAATCCAGCAAAGTCTGGACCACTTAATACATATATCTGTACAAATCTAGCAAAGTCCAAACCACTTGGTACATATATCCGTACAAACCATACAAAGTCCAGACCACTTAGCACACGTGCCTGTAAAAACGTAGCAAAGTCCAGACCACTTAGCACACGTATCTTTTACAAACCTAACAAAATCCAGACCACTTAACACACTTGTCTGTACAAATCTAGCAAAGTCCAGACCACTTAGCACAAAGTCTTGTAAAAACCTAGCCAAGTCCAGACCACTTAGCACACGTGTCTTTTACAAACCTAACAAAGTCCAGACCACTTAACACACGTGTCTGTACAAATCTAGCAAAGTCCAGACCACTTAGCACAAAGTCCTGTAAAAACCTAACAAAGTCCAGACCACTTAGCACACGTGTCTGTACAAATCTAGCAAAGTCCAGACCACTTAACACACGTGCCTGTAAAAACGTAGCAAAGTCCAGACCACTTAGCACACGTATCTTTTACAAACCTAACAAAATCCAGACCACCTAACACACTTGTCTGTACAAATCTAGCAAAGTCCAGACCACTTAGCACAAAGTCCTGTAAAAACCTAGCAAAGTCCAGACCACTTAGCACACGTATCTTTTACAAACCTAACAAAGTCCAGACCACTTAACACACGTGTCTGTACAAATTCTAGAAAACCTCAAACCACTTAGTACATATATCTATATAAATCTAGCAAAGTCCATACCACTTAGTACATATAACTATACAAATCCAGACGTTTACAATAAAGCCCACCTGCTGGAGGATGAAATGCTTTGCAACAGGTGGGACGGAGCGAACGTTACACAGTAACACTATATTTTATCCTATACATCTGCACATCAACTTCACACCATTCTTGCACACGTTAAGTGTTCAAAACGAGCATAACTACTTCAGCCTCCTGAATTTATCTCCCCTTTTTCTCACGCACTAATGACTACTCTGCACACTACCAATTTGCGTCCCGTACAATGACACACCAATTTGTGCTCTGTATAATAACACACCAATTTGTGCCCTGTATAATAACACACCAATTTGTGCCCTATATAATAACACACCAATTTGTGACCCCCTATAATTTAACACCAATGTGCGTCCCTTATACTGGTACACTAGTTTGCATCCCATATGAATGCGTCATTAACTTCGTTTTAGACATCTGCACTCCAAATTCTGCACTCCATATCTACTTAAATTATACTTCTCTTCTCACACATGTGTGTATAAGTAGTATAAATATTTAAAGTGTGTTTCAAACTTGAGTCTCTAGTCAATGTGCATTGTTTGTATTTGTGTACGTGTATGTATGTGTGCATGAGAGAGAGAGAGAGAGAGAGAGAGAGAGAGAGAGAGAGAGAGAGAGAGAGTTATTATAATTATCGTGATTATTTTAATCATCTTTACATGTGGCCACTAATGTGCGTCATACTGATATGTAGGTTCATACTCAAATTCAACTCCGTGCTTTTAAAAAATAATACCTTTCATTATTTGCACAATATCTAATATATCCATACGCCGTGACTTCTTTTATGTATAAATGGCATTAGATTTTAATCAGTTATTAAAGGTGGATTCTATGCATTAATCACAATTATATCTACTTCTGATAAAGTTTAGGTAATGTTTGTATTTCTCTTTCTCTGATAAAGAAGAGATCTGTGTAATTCTTAAATAGCTAGTTTTTAATTGGTGCAAAAAAATCAATATTCGTATATTATATTAGTGAGCCTGTTTGAGGCATTCATGTATTCTTGGTGGGGTCTCATTGCTTCCGGATGCTATTCAGCATTTAAATTTAAACATGGAAAACAAAAGAACCAAGAAACATTCGTTTATTCACCAATATTTTATTGGTAAATTTCTTTCTAGAATTTCGTACATTCTTGAGGCAAGTCTTATTTTGCCTTTAAAGGACGTTTTCTTCCTAAATTACATTTTGCTAAAGGAAAAGAAATGAAATCGATCACGAAAGTCGCTTGTTAAAATTAAAATATAAATTTTCAGTATGTTTGTGTGTGAGAATATGTGTATATGTGTGAGTGAGTGAAAGAGAGTCAAAGATGATGAGAAAAAGAGAGAGAAAGAGAAAAATTATTACCCCCTTTTTCATATAAACATGTCAGAGTGCTTATCCTTTCACAAAGACGGACAGAGTACTTACCCATTAACAAAGACAGAATGAGTGTTAATCCATTCAGTCAAAGTACTTACTCTTTCACAATCTGACTGAATGTTAATCCTTTTAGACAGAGTGCATATCCTTTCAGACAGACATCCATTTTGTTAATGTTTTCAAATACATTCTTTTCAGAAAGTTTGCACTTGACTTTTAGACAGACTGACAGAATACTTACCTTTCTGACAGAGTACTTGCCTTTTCCTTTCAGAGTACTTGCCTTTCAGACAGACTGACAGAGTATTTGCTTTTCAGACAGAGTGCTTGCTTTCAGACAGACTGACAGAGTATTGCCTTGCAGACAGACTGACAGAGTACTTGCCTTTCAAGCAGACTGACAGAGTATTGCCTTGCAGACAGACTGGCAGAGTACTTACCTTTCCACCAGAGTTCTTGTCTTTTAGACAAACTGATAAAGTACTTACCTTTCCTTTCAGACAAACTGGCAGAGTACTTACCCTTTCAATCTGACAGAGTTCTCACCCTTTCAATCTGACAGAGTACTCACCCTTTCAATCTGACAGAGTACTTACCCTTTCAGACAGTCTGACAAAGTACGTATCCTTCATACAGACTGACACAGTAGACCTACTTACCCTTTCAGACAATCTGACAGAGTATTCACCCTTTCAATCTGACAGAGTACTTACCCTTTCAGACAGAGTACTTACCCTTTCATATATTCTGACAGATTACTCACTCTCAGATAGTCTGACAGAGTACTCACCATTTCTGACAGTTTGACTCCCCTTTTTAATCAGAGTGCTTACCCTTTCAGACAGTCTGGCAATGCTAACGTTTCCCACACACATATGAACAATCAAACGGAAGTCTGAGAAACCTTCACAATCAGACGGGAGCCATTCCGCATTGCAATGGGAATGGTCCTTTGCCGTGCAAGTCACTGCAACAGTGTTCACACAGACATCCGAAAGAGATGAAAATGTATTCACACAGACATCAGAAAAAGACAAAATGTGTGAGCATCTAATCTCATCATCCTGCCACATGTATTTAATCATTTTTTCTAATCGTATGTTATATATAGCTTTGAATCTTATGTGTGTGCACTATATTCACTGTGTAACTGGACATCTTCTACATGGTTAAACATATTTATACTAGATTTATTTTATAACAAGACAACTATTATGATATTATAGAAGTTTGTACCAGATTAATTTTATAACTAGACATATGTGTATTTTTTGTTTGGAAACACTTTCAGTACATTACACAAATATATTGTTCATTAGACTATTTTAAATATATTACACTAAAAAAACTAGTTTCAATACATTACATAAATAACTAGACTAATTTTAATACTTAATAAGCTTTTATAACAGTTATGAAAAAAGTAGTACCTCTGCCTTAAATATTGCATTTGTTTTTCTGCATTAAAAAAAAGTTGAATAAATATTTTAAATACCTGGTACAAATTTAGCGTCACTTATAACTAGATTAATTTTAACACTTACTAAGGTCTGATATTAGTCATGACAAAACAATATATGTGCCTTAATTATCATACTGTATTTCTGCACTTTTCTAAGACAATAAATATTTTAATATATGTAACGAGCTTTGGCGTCCTGCAATCCTAGACTAATTTCAAAACTTAAAAGGATCTGACATAAGTACTATGTCACAGTCTGATAAAATTGTCCGACTTCGTGACCCACTTGCCTTGTTTACTTCAAATTCGAATATTTGAAACCCTTGGCCCTTTGTTCAAAGCTTCCTTTTTCTAGGTGCTTCTAGAACAGGTCAAGATGTTATGTAACTTTAGGACCATTGTCCAGTTCTCGAACCAACCACATGCTTTGCGAACAGTCACGTGATACGCAATATACCTTTCTATATATGTACCCACACGCTTCCGCTCCCTCACTTCGAGCACATTTTAGCTAATTCCATCAGCTTACTCGGGTCGTGAGAGGCAGCCGGCGCCATAGAGAATCAAGGTCGGCTCATGGTTCATGTTCACCCATGCCTCACCTGCACTAGCTTATTGGTGTAAGCGTGTCGAAATCCACTCTGAGGGCCATGCTGCAAAAATTCCAGTTCCTAGCCACTAACAAAGGGACATCATTCCTTATGCATCACGTGTGTCGTTAAAGGGGGACTGAGGGAACGAACCGGCATGACTGAGTGTTGAGACCAAGGACACAAGAATAGAGCTAAGTGCAAGATCAAGTGTACAGATCTCAAAGGAACACTTTTCTGGCAATTTAGATTGACAAAAATCAGGCATAGGCGCGTAAAGACAGAGTGAAGACTATTCGCGTTGCATTCGATTTATTGTTAATTTGTTAAACTTTATTAAATCTTATTTTCTTTGTTAATACCTCTTAGTAGTTGATTTCTATGCACAATAGACCAATTAGATTAATTCTTAGATTTGAATGGGGGCGGATGAGCAGAAAGATTGATGACGAGTGCATATTAATTTAGAGGGACTTAACTGTTTTCAAATCTAGCTAAAAGTTCGCAGTTTATTAGTCTGTAAATTTGTCGTCTGAACTACAAGACGCACTTTTAATTAGTCAGATAATAAATTGAGCAACCAGTCTGCGTAGAATATGAGAGGAAGAATTAATTATATTTAAAGTCTTTTAATTATTCTAAGCAGGGTCTTTAAATAAATACTGGAAACGTAACAAGTGTGGGTCGTCGCGGGATTGATATGTATTAAATTGTAAATTGTAACATTTTTATACATAGGGCGCATCATAACCTAGAAACGAACGAACGAACAGAATTGCCAATTGTTCTTTTGATTTTTGTATCACTGATTTTCTTTGCTTTTGTTGTGACATGTGCATGTATTCTTTTGCAGAGTAGCGTGCATGTTAGTTAATGTTGATATATTTAAGCGTAGTTAAATATGTCATGTTAGCTATTGAATGATTTATTTAGTATTGTGTTACTGAGTACTTCATTGTGAGGAGTCGAAGGTTATACCGCCAGCTAGGAGAGTTATCGGTAGTAACAGACTTCGGACTATTATATTTAGGGTGCTAGATATAATGTGTAATGTTGTATGGTAGGAGCCGTGACATTACGAAAGTCTTGGAACAGCGGACACTGTGACAAGCAGGTGAAACGTGTAAGAGTTAACGCGTAATTTATTTCGGAAGGTGTTCTGAGTAAATTAAATAATTTTTGTAAGGTTGTAGCCTAAAAGTTATTTTCGGGATAAGCGGAGTTATCGCCGACGGTTAAAACACACAATTCACGAGATACATTCTTATTGTAGCCAGCGCGCTAAGACAGTAAAATGGATCGCAAACAGGTTATCGAAGACCTGAAAGAAACCGGTATCATGATAGGATACCAGGGTGACGAACTGACTAGCTACATTAAAACTGAGCTAGAGAAAGCGGAAAAAGCGGAAAAAGAGAGACAAGAGATAGAAAGGGAAGAACGGTTAGCTGCCCGCGAAGCTAAGAAGTTAGAGGCTGAAAGACTAGCTGAAACCGAGGCTAAACGCATCGCAGCGGACACAGAAGCAAAACGCATAGCAGCCAATGCAGACACGGAAGCCAAACGCATCGCCGCAGACGCGGAAATAAAACGGTTAGAATGGGAAGTAAAGAAACTAGAAGTTACCAATCCAAACCGTGATCGCAGAAGCAGTGGTGATTCGCGTTCTAGCGATGGAAATAATCACAGTAGAATTGAAAATATCATTCCAAAGATAAATATGGTCCCATTTGATGAGAACAAAGATCAAATAGACGCGTATTTAAAAACGTTTGAAAAGTTAGCCAGAGCAACAAACATTCCAGCGGAACATTGGGCGATAAATTTATCGGGGTTATTGCAGGGCAGTGCGAAAAACGAGTTCAATAAGCTTAGCGATTCTGAGTCAGATAATTACGACACAGTCAAGGCCGCATTATTGAAACGTTACAAACTCACAGCAGATACATACCGACGTAAGTTTAAACAGGCCACTAAAGCCAGTTCAGAGACGCACGCACAGTACATACGACGCGTAGCTGACTTGTTCCAAAGATGGATAGATCTAGCCGAAACTCCACAGACGTACGCAGGTCTTAGGGATGAAATGGTAAAAGACCATATTCTCGGGTCATACAAATCAGATCTACTGATTCACTTAGCAATAAGGGAAAAATCTACGCTAGAGGAGATAGGCAACGCCGCCGATCGCTTTGATGACGCACATTCTCAATTCTCGAACGCACACGCGAACAACAAGTCTCGACCGAAC
This sequence comes from Sinotaia quadrata, assembly GCA_028829895.1. Lineage (NCBI taxonomy): Eukaryota > Metazoa > Mollusca > Gastropoda > Architaenioglossa > Viviparidae > Sinotaia > Sinotaia quadrata. Next base: position 53,532,255 of record CM054182.1, read on the forward strand.
GAACCGCAGACTCGAAAGGATAAGAAAAATGACGGGAAGGCACACAATGAGCGTGATGATAAAACATCTAAACCCGACACTAAAAACAAGTCCGACAAACAGAAAGATAAAAAGAATCTTGCATGTCACACTTGTGGTGATAGTGGCCATTTTTCGCGAACATGTCCTGAAAAGAAAACAGCTAAAGTTTACGCAGTAGAAAGTCATACACCTAAAACAGAAAAGTCGAATCGAACACCAGTACAGGCAAACGGTCACGATACAATCGCTTTGCTTGATACAGGGTGTGAGCTAGACGCTATTGTAAATGCATCATTAGTTAACCGTACCGACTACACAGGGGAGACAATCTCTGTCACCTTTGCAAACGGCGAACAAGACATTTTACCAGTAGCTGAAGTCTCGATTGTTTCAGACTTTGTAGAAGGAACAGTCAAAGCGGCAGTTATGGAAAACTCACCGCATGACGTGATCCTTGGTTGCAAGTATGTTTTGCCGTGCAAAAAACAAACTTCAACTGAACCACCACTGGTTAACGCTGTAACCAGAGCAGCGAGTAGTAGAGACAAATCTGTAACTGCACCGATGTCTGCCGCACCAGCCGTAGATAAAGCAACAGTTAGCGAGATTAAAATATTACAAGCTGAGGACGAAACACTAGACAAGTTACGCAGACAAGCTGTACTTGTTAGTGACGTCAACACTGACGATTCGAATAAGAAAGCGTGCATTATTCTGAAAAAGGGTTTATTGTACCGCTATTCGAAAGTGGGAGACGAATTTCGGAAACAATTAGTCGTTCCACAAACCAAACGAAATGACGTATTACGATTAGGTCATGAGAGTCTTTTTGGTGCACACATGGGTGTACAAAAAACAACTAGTCGTATTACAAGTGAGTTTTATTGGCCGGACATCACTGCCGATATCCGTAGATTCGTGTTAAGTTGCGACACATGCCAGAGAACACAGTCTAAAAATTCAATCAGACCCGCACCGTTAGGAGAGCCTGAACTGATCAGTGAACCCTACAAGCGCGTAGCATTGGATTTGATTGGGCCTATAATACCCACATCAACGAGAGGTAATCGATACGTGCTGACCACTATTGATTACGCAACAAGATTCGCCGACGCAGTACCATTGAAAAATATTGATACTGAAACTGTCGCCGAAGCCCTTTTCGGTCTTTGGAGTCGTGTTGGAATTCCTACTGAAATTTTGACGGATCAGGGGAGTCAATTCATAGGCAACGTAATGAAGGAAGTAAATCGTTTACTTTCCATCAAACATCTTACTTGCACACCATACCACCCCCAGGCAAATGGTCTGATTGAAAAATACAATGGGACATTAAAAACAGCACTTAAAAAGCTCGCCACAGATAAACCGAAAGACTGGGACAGATACATCCCTGCCCTACTATTTGCATATAGGGAGGTGCCACAATCTTCCACCGGGTTTTCACCATTCGAGCTACTTTACGGACGTACTGTACGCGGACCGATGATGATTTTGAAGGCACTTTGGACTGATGAAAAGACAGATGACGAAGTTAAGACAACTTATACATACGTCACTGACTTAAGAAACCGTCTTGAAACTATAGGCAAGATAGCACGGGAAAACTTGACGATAGCTCAGTCTAGACAGGCAGAATATTACAATAAGCACACCAAACCTAGAGAATTTGAAGTTAATGACAAAGTGTTACTGTTGCTTCCTGAAGCACATAACAAACTTCAGATGAAATGGAAGGGGCCCTTTGTAGTTACCGCCAAGCTAGGGGGACTGAACTATAAGGTGCAGACAGGAAAGAGAGAGAAAATCTTTCATGTTAACCTACTCAAAAAGTACATAAGCCGTGAGGATCAAACCACTCGAGCTGATTTTGTCGTAGCGACGATAGTTACAGAAGACGAGGGGGATACTGATTGCGTCACTGGTACTTTACCAAACTGTCCTCTACAGACGGACGAAACTGTCAAAGACGTTAGGGTAAATGAAGCCTTGACAGAAAGACAGAAAAAAGAAGTGAATGAATTGCTTAATGAGTTCTCATCTACTCTGACAGACAAACCAGGGTTGACAGACTTAATAGAATTTTCACTGAAGCTGACTGACAACAAACCGATACGTTTGAAGCCGTATCCGTTGCCACACGCTAAGATAGATGACGTTAGATGTGAGATTAAGACTATGCTAGATCTAGGGGTCATAGAGAAGACTGACAGTGCCTACGGATCACCCATCGTGTTGATTAAAAAACGTGATAACTCGTTCCGTTTTTGCGTAGACTACCGCAAACTCAATCAAGTGACAGAGTTTTGTGCCGAACCTCTTCCTGATCCGGATCTCATCTTCACTAAGCTAGCTAACGCTCATTACTATACCAAAATAGATTTGTCACGCGGTTTTTGGCAAATCAAGGTCAAGGACACTGATCGACACATACTAGCTTTCACTACACCAGTAGGAAACTACACATGGAAAGTTATGCCTTTCGGAGTTTCAAACGCTCCAAGCATTTTTTCTAAGATGATGCGGTCATTGTTAGAACCACTGTACGGACGTGGAGTTGAGAACTTCATGGATGATTTAATTCTAGGCACCCAGACATGGGAGGAGCACTTAACACTCTTACGAGATGTGCTAGCCAGATTAAAACAAGCCAACCTCACTGCCCGCCCTACGAAGTGTGAAATAGCACAATTCTCCTTAGACTTCTTGGGACACAAGTTGAGTCATGGAACTATGTCGCCAAGTGAAGCTAAGACAGCACAACTTAAGGACACTTCACAACCGCTAACAAAAACACAAGTTAGAAGTTTTCTTGGTCTTGCTAATTACTACAGAAAATTCGTACCAGATTTTAGTGCCATTGCATGTCCTCTGACTGACTTGACACGTAAGAATATGCCTACAAAAGTAGTGTGGACTGATGCATGCCAAAACGCTTTTGACACACTGAAATCTAGACTGACTTCAGATTTAGTTGTTAAACTGCCAGATCTGACAAAACCATTCTTGTTAAGGACTGATGCTAGCAACACAGGATTAGGAGCAGTGTTATTACAAGAACACAATGACACCAAACACCCAGTTGCATATGCAAGCCGTAAACTCACAACTACTGAACAGAAATATTCCACCAGTGAAAAGGAATGTCTTGCAATAGTTTGGGCTATAAAAAAGTTCGAAAACTATTTGTACGGAAAAACCTTTGTCATTGAGTGCGACCACCAGCCGTTGGCCTTTCTCGGACAGGCGCAATTTACGAACAGCCGTTTAATGCGTTGGTCTTTGTTTCTGACACAGTATGACGCAAATATTCATTACATCAAAGGGTCTTTGAATGTTGGCGCAGATTACATGAGTCGTGCTTGATGCCATCAAGTGCCGGTACTGATAGAATGTTGTTTAATCAATTAACTGAACCCTACGGATTCCTTCCTGTAAATATGAAATATAGTTGCACACTTTATTTCTAGGAATGTTGAAATTTTTTTTGTGTAAATTTTTCTTCATTGTGGACTTCTACATTTTATCATACATAATTTGTAGGAGGCATTTTATCTTTGGCAAGATAAACGCCTCAAAAGCAAGGGGGTGTCACAGTCTGATAAAATTGTCCGACTTCGTGACCCACTTGCCTTGTTTACTTCAAATTCGAATATTTGAAACCCTTGGCCCTTTGTTCAAAGCTTCCTTTTTCTAGGTGCTTCTAGAACAGGTCAAGATGTTATGTAACTTTAGGACCATTGTCCAGTTCTCGAACCAACCACATGCTTTGCGAACAGTCACGTGATACGCAATATACCTTTCTATATATGTACCCACACGCTTCCGCTCCCTCACTTCGAGCACATTTTAGCTAATTCCATCAGCTTACTCGGGTCGTGAGAGGCAGCCGGCGCCATAGAGAATCAAGGTCGGCTCATGGTTCATGTTCACCCATGCCTCACCTGCACTAGCTTATTGGTGTAAGCGTGTCGAAATCCACTCTGAGGGCCATGCTGCAAAAATTCCAGTTCCTAGCCACTAACAAAGGGACATCATTCCTTATGCATCACGTGTGTCGTTAAAGGGGGACTGAGGGAACGAACCGGCATGACTGAGTGTTGAGACCAAGGACACAAGAATAGAGCTAAGTGCAAGATCAAGTGTACAGATCTCAAAGGAACACTTTTCTGGCAATTTAGATTGACAAAAATCAGGCATAGGCGCGTAAAGACAGAGTGAAGACTATTCGCGTTGCATTCGATTTATTGTTAATTTGTTAAACTTTATTAAATCTTATTTTCTTTGTTAATACCTCTTAGTAGTTGATTTCTATGCACAATAGACCAATTAGATTAATTCTTAGATTTGAATGGGGGCGGATGAGCAGAAAGATTGATGACGAGTGCATATTAATTTAGAGGGACTTAACTGTTTTCAAATCTAGCTAAAAGTTCGCAGTTTATTAGTCTGTAAATTTGTCGTCTGAACTACAAGACGCACTTTTAATTAGTCAGATAATAAATTGAGCAACCAGTCTGCGTAGAATATGAGAGGAAGAATTAATTATATTTAAAGTCTTTTAATTATTCTAAGCAGGGTCTTTAAATAAATACTGGAAACGTAACATACTACAAAAGACAAACAAAACAAAACTTTAAAATAACAAACATTGAAAAATCAATGACTGAAACAACAGCACCTGAAATAGACACAGTATTGGAAAATTACACAAAGGCACTTGCTCTTCCTCCACCCCTTTCACCTATAACAGATTTGCTACATACCCAAATATCACCAAACCAAACTGTTTCAGAAAACAGACCAGACAATCCTCAATAAGGTAAAAATGCAGTGACGAGAGCTGATCCAACAAACCAGCAAGAGAAAAAGCACACAAGGCAAAAGAACAGAAAGAAAAGACCACCATAAGAAGAACGCAAAGAAACACCATCAAAGTAAGCAATCAAACAAAATCAATCCGAGACAGAAAAGAATTTTAAAAGAAAACAAACATCAAAAGCCTCAACAAAGAACCAAATTCAAAACGTTATCACCGGGAAAACAGATGGAATCATTCTCCATGGTGGGGATACCATAATCATGCTGTCGCTGACATGGTTCATCTAATGCTAGATCACCGTTACTGACCGCCACCTCCTTTCCTCAGACACAAACCCTACGGAAAAAACCGGGGACAATATCAATGACAACAAAGGCAGCAACAACAACTAAAGTAAATAGATCACAATACGACTCACACACACACACTAAAAAAAATAATATAATAAAATAAACCATTAACTACCGGATTAGCTGCGGAGCTCAAGTACCAGACTCAACAAACGCGAGCCTGCAGCGGAAAACTGGCCAACTTTATCATCATCCTTTATCTATCATCTCTACAGTCCTCTATTTCACACTGTCCCTGTATATCTGCAACCTCCCTAAAGTGGCGGACCTTGCGCCAAGCAGCGAAATCGGCAATAGCTGAAAGCTGATATCAGCCCAAATAAATGAAATGATTTTCGTAAAATGTCACCATGGAAAATCTAATGGTGGCAGTCTTGATTGATGTCCTGAATGTGTCATGTAGGCCATTTTGAGATTGCGTTGTTCAGTGGTGGTGTTGAAGGTTGCCTTTTTTTTGCTGGTCACATACTCACATCCCTATTTGGGTGGTCTTCTTTCTGTTGTTGTTGTTGTTGTTTGGGTGCATGTATGTATGTGGTGAGCCCTAACTATTTTTGTTTTCTGCTGCTTGTGTCTCACTTGTCGTGATCTCCTCCTTTACTATTGGCGTTTGCCTTGAGTTTTCAGAATATCCTAGTTCAGTTTATGTTTCGGTGGTAAATGCTACTGTATCAGCTACACGTCTGCTGTAAATGGCGTTGAGGTCTGTATTGAATACTTAATACATCTAGAAAGATATATGTGTAAATCTTTAAAGAGTTACCACTAATTGAAAACGTCAAGCTGACGACTTATTTATAGTAGCCGCGAGGACAAGAAAAGACAAGCACAATTGCATCCTTTATCAAACCGAGGTAACTAAAAAAAACCTGATCTAGACCCCGCCTCTGCTATGATATAATTAACTCAATATCGGTTTGCCTCACTGTTGTTAACTCATCGCTAGGTCTGTCTCACTGCTGTTGTGTTTTATTTATAAGGGGTGGGGGGATCAATAGCAGTTGAGTAGCACTGGAGCTTGCGTTGATCATTTTGTCATCATACGTTATCTGGAGTGCCTCAGTGGGTCCCACTGCTTCACATTGCGGGTGGTGGTGGTGGTGGTGGTGGTTACGCTATCGTTTTAACATCACCACTGGAGCTTGCGTTGATCATTTCGTCAAAAGACGTTATCATCTGGAGTGCTTCAGTGGGACCCCACAGCCTCACATTGCGTCCCGAGGTGGAGGACGGGAGGGCTGGCAGAAATGGATGAAAAGATCGCACCAGTTTGGTGCACACCCTCACTGTTGTTCTTATCTGTTTTATACCCTTGTTGCATATAGGTGTAGATTAAATAATTAGGCTTTATATACCCTTCGTTTGCATTGTGTTATAAATTTGACAGAAGACCCGACGAAATTTTGTCTCAATATTTCACGCAGTGCCGTTAACGTCAATAGGAACTAGCTACATTTTAAATTGGCACGTGATATTGTCCTAGCCAAATTTCTCTTCTTTAACCACCATATAAGAAAAGAAAAGTTCAATATACTCGCTGACGTGAACCAAAGCAGAAAATATTGAACATATCGTTGCCAAGCAGAAACCACTGAAAATATCTTTACTAAATAGATATACAGGAACATGTCTTTGCCAAGCAGAAAAAACAACCGAGCGTATCTTTGCCGAGCAGAAACAATCTTGCTTAACAATCTTCTATTAAAATAAATCATTCTGAGCGTGAGAACGTTTTTGCTCAAGTGGCTCCACATGAAATTTTTGAACTTGTCAATTTTTGTAATATTAAAAGCCATCTCAATGCAGAGAAGCAGTCTATATTTATTCTGTCACATAGAAGCTAAAATATCATGCCTCACTGGACTATTTATTTTTGTTATTTTTTAATAAGGTTTTTCGGGGTATTATTATGTTCATCGTGTTGTTTTATTTTGATTTGTTAGGGTTTTTTTATTTAGGCGGACCTTCCAAGAAAAAGTTAATAAATGTAGTGAAATACGTTTATTTGGATGAGTAATCCAGTCCCACTTATTACGATTTTTTTCCCCTTAGATTATAGTATTGTGCGTATTGTAATATACCACATACAAAATGGTCTTAATGTAACTATAGTTACCAATCTGCTTAGTGTTTTCTATTTTAACCTTCCTACCGAGGGTGTGCGCCAAACTGGTGCGAACCTTGTCACCCCTTTCGTCAGTCCTCCCGCCCTCCACCTCAAACACAAGTGTGAGGCCCCAGTGGGGCAGATCAGAGAACGTCTGATAACGAAATGATCAACGCAAGCTCCAGTGGTGACGTAAAACTACTATCGACACCCCGTTTCTCTACTCCTTTTAATTTTACGTGTTTTTTAAATGAGTGTTAGTTGTTGTCCTTTGAAATTCTATATGCAGCGATTTCTAAAAAAATATAGCATTTAAAAATGTTCTGTTGTCCCTCTCGCCTTATTTTTAATTTTTATTTTCAACACAACGAACAGTTCGTTTGTGAATTGTATTTGGTAGTGAAAAGCAGTAGGCTTTTAATCTTTACATGGTAAAACGCCCTTTTACTTTTGAGCCAAAAGCTCATTTCTCCGAATGAAGCACAGTTTGTGTGCAAAACAACCGCGAGTGATATGAACAAAAACATTTACTATTTAAACAAAAAATACAACGTATCTCAGATAAATAAGAGAGCCGTAGTTGTATAAGCGTTCAAAACGTCAAGCAGCCGGTTGCGACTTCCTCAAGGGAAATAATCCATATTTTCTCGAGCGAGATTTAACGAGATCTCCATTGATAATGGAGGTCCAAGAACCTACGATACCGTCACCTACCAAAGGCAGCTCCACTAGTGAGATTACAGCATATATCAACATAGAAAATGCTAAAGTGGTTGCTCTAGTTATAGTATTTGGATTCTTTGTTTACCACGGCAGTATACATTTGAAATATGGTAAGTGATTTACAGGATTTGTCGAATTGATAGATTGGCAACCAGTGTTTACACTTCTCTCAAAAGTCTCAGGCTTTGGCACTGACCACAGTCTGTTTTGTATTAAATTTAAACTTATGATGTATCTGATAAAAATTATAGTTTTCGATCATTCTGTTCTTTTAACTGATACACACTAAAAACTGTGTATATTCGTTTCAGTATCAGCTGTTACGATAATGATACAATGTAGGCTAATGTGTTGAGAGACTTTTTTAAAATCTTGCGTATATTTTTTAACTTTAACCTCGTGTATAGTACAATAATATGATTTTTTTAAAAAAAATCATCATAAACTAATTTTAAAATTTTTTAGTTCATGTACTGTATGTATAACTTTCTATGTCCAGTGCTAGCACTTGTTATGTATTTTTTATTTATCTTAGTGTCTTATAGTGAAGTTATACTAGTAGAGTTGGTATTGCTTCTGTATGCTATTATAGAAGCATTGATTAATTATTCAAAATTAAAATGACTGAGGGAAGGGCTGTATCAATTGTGTAAAGTTTGAATCAAGAAGATATTATTATTTTAGTAATTATGATCACTTTGGTCTATTCATAATGAAAGTTTAGGAGTCCCCATGTTTATGAATCACTAATAATTTAAGACAGCACATTTAACTACAATTATTCAGTTAATGGAACACATACATTACAGTTTAATTGCAATTATCAGATGAACTCAACAAATAACTAAGATAAGAAATAACAATTAAAATGAATATAAATTTCACTATTACTGTATTAGTACTATACATTATAATAGCACTAGCACTAGCAGCCTGACAAAAGATTTGCAAGTATATTATTATTAAAAAAAATACAAATTAGGCATACAAAGCAATGAGTTTTTGCACAAGAAAATATTCCTCTATTTTACAGTGGCATATATTTTACTGTCTGTGTCATTAGTGCTAATAAATAATGGAATATAACAGTCTGATACTTATGCTTCTACTCTGGCTTATGTATCATTGTATGTATTTAGATTTGTTCAGCTTTCTTTTCACTAAATAAACAACTTAGCTTCTTTTTGACATTCCAAGAAATCAGCTGCTATTTCCTTTTGCCTTTGTAATTTGATAGGTTTTATGTGCTATCAAAAGTATCTTCAGATCCTTCGCAATGTGATTTTGTACCTGTTTGCAGCATGTGACATTGGACTGTATGTTTCTTAATCTTTATTGAATCTTGTCTCAAACTCTTCTTCACCACTTCAGTCTTTCCCTTAGTAGTCTAGAAACATAATTTTTCTTACTACTTGAAATTATGTCCACCACCTCATTTCTCTCTCATCACTTTGAAACTCCTCACTCTGCTTTAATATTGAGCAACTTTATTCAAATTATTGTTCTTCACATTGTTCAGTGATTTTTTTTTAAAAGTACTATTTCTCTGATACTGTGATAGATTGAGACATAAGAATTTCTGCAGCCTAGTAGGTTATAAGTCTGTCTGAAGTGGGTTACAAGACTATATGTTCTCTTCATACAACAAATCCAGAGTGATAATTCAGTGTTCAGACTTTGCATGCATATCCCTCTATATGGTCAAAATAACCATTTTTTTCACTACCGACATTTTTTAAACTTATAGTTATAAACAGCATATCTCTGGAACAAATTGAGATAGCTTCGCAAATTTTTTTCCATGATTTAAAAAGTTTTAAATGAAAGTAACAAAACTGAATGCTTGATTTTATTATTATTTTCTTGGTGCTGCTACCTACTACATGACTTTCATATTTTACTTTTCACTTGCTACTAATTTCCTTTACCTTTGTTTAGTCTACTTTTCTGATTTCCCCTCTACTATAGTACTAGTCAGATGTTTGTAAGAACATTACTGACAATGCAGTAAGGCACTTAGGAGTTATCATTTCTGATTTCTCATTGTACAGTATCACTATCAGAAAGTTTTATTCTGTTTTCTTCTGAAAATATTTATTTTTAGTCAAACCATTATGTTTAATATTTCATCATTCAGTGTCACTGTCATACAGATTAAATATATTTATTAATTTGAATTTATTTAGCAATAATAGAAATCTGTCATTGACTCTTCTCACTACCACAGGTAATGATTCTTGCCGATGGCTGTTGAGTGATGGGCGTTTTCCTGGATATAACACCTGGCAACCCTATGGCTGTATGATGCATAAGTACTCCAAATTGTAAGTATATTACTTTTTATCTTCATTACCTGTCCTATTATTTTTATAGTTCTTCTTAGATGTTTTAAATCTGTGTGACAAAAAGTACCTGATATAAATTATAATAAAGGTAAAAACTTTGATTTATATTTTGTTCCTTGACAACTGTTTAAACTACAATACAATTCATATATAACAAAACTGAAACTCTTGCTAACTTTATAACTCAATAACTGAATAAGTAAACAATTTTGATTTATGTCTGAGATCTATAAGAAACATTTAACATTATTTCTTTTTTATAATACTAATAATTATTTACTTTGTTAAGAAGATTTAACAAGATAAATTAAATATACAGAAGTGTGTGTGGAGTATTGTAGTAATTTTGTATTTACAAATTTATCATTTTCTTCGTAAATGTAAAATGGAACTAAAATCAAATTAGTTTTCTTAAAGTTGAATATTTCTGAATACAATGAATAAATTTAGTATTTCATTTGCATCAATTGTTTATAGTAATAGTACACGGCATTTATGATGACATATAGATGTTCGGTCGGTAACAGAGTAAAAAATTTGGATCCCATTTATGTGGAATAAAAGTGTTACAAAGAAAATGCCTTTTAAAATATTATTTCTTCAAAAACATTGATCGTTTCAAGATTAAAAAGATCTAGAATGTTGATTTAATGTATTTTCATTTGTAAGAAAATCTCAAAATGGTGTGTCAGATTATTTATCACAATGAAAGTTTTAAAAAATAGTAATAATATGTAAACATCACAAAAAGAATTGCCATTTTCAGTAAATGAATTTGTATTACAAATAATTAAATAATATATAAACATAAATTCACATAAAAGTAAATTTGTATGCTATCTCTCCCATTAATTTTGCATAAATAGAATATAATTATAAACATGATATTTCAGAACTTTATTTTTAAGACAACATATTTCAGATGGACCCACTCTTTGTGGTACTCTCTCATGCAGAGAATGCCATTTCTGTAAATGACAAAAAGCTCAAATCAGATCTGCCTTATTTTGCTGTTCCACAAGCTTTTGTGGTCCATTTCATCTTACTCAAGCATAATAAGTCATCCAGTGTGATGAGTTGTATGCTGGGTCAGATGTGGGTCATTCTCTGAATGAGTGTACCTCATAGGGTGGGTCCATTTGAAATGTTTTAAAATAAAGCATTGAAATATCATGTATTTATTTTCAGTATATTTACATAATTTAGAATTAATGTGAGAGATAACATAAGAATTTATGTGAATTTATGTTGATTTATTTTGTAGTTATTTTTAACAAATATGTTTTGAACTGAAAATGGCGCTTCTTTTTGTGACAATGCTTACGTGTTGTTATTATTAAAAAATTCTGATTGTGATAAATAATCCAACAAATTTACTGCATTAAGCTTTTCTTAGAAATGATAATACATTAAAGCAGCATTCTAGATTCCTTTTATCTTGCAATGGTAGATTTTATTTTTAAAGAAATAATATTTTTAAAAGGCGTTTTCTTTGTAACACATCAATTCCATGTAAATCGGATCCAAAACTTTTATTGTTACTAAACATCTACATATAAATCTGATAAATGCCATGTGCTATTCAAACAATCAATGCAAATGAAGCATTTATACAATTGAAGTATTCATAATTTTCAGATTTATTTGTTGTATCCAAAAATATTCAGCTTTTAGAAAACTAATTTGATTTCAGTTTTGTTTTAGTGTTTTACAAAGAAAATCATACAAATTTGTAAAATATAAAATAATGATGATATTGATAATATCACAAACTACTTCTTACATTTTTCAAAGATGTCATATTGCAGAAAGCACCTCTCATTTCATTGTGGTTTTTTTAATCTTTTTCTTCACCTTGCAGAGATGCACGGATGTGTATGCATTACATTTCCTACTGGGGAGGCAGAAACCACTTCGCTTTTGTAGGTGATTCTCGTATTCGACAAGTGTACTTTGAATTTGTGAATCTCATCAGCAGTGATCCCATAGAACAGTACAAGGCCCATGCTGACATTCATTTCAGCGATGAGAAGATCAATGCCAGAGCTGTAAGTAGTCCTTCTTAGACTGTATGTAGTCAGTCCCAGATACTGAGATAGAGAGCAAGAAATTTTGAATGAATAAATGGCTTCCTAGTGTCCATTTAGATGTAGTTGGAGACTTTCTGTACACATTAGATTCAGATCAAATCTGTACATTATGCAAAAGTAATGACACATTTAAATACAATCTAGATGATCATAAATGAACATCTTAATTACTAATCATTGAAATGAAATTTCAATTTGCATAAAAAAGGATTCCTGCTTCTAGTTAGGGCTGCATATAATTGTGTCTTTGAGATGAAAAGTATGTTTGATTTAAAAAAAAAAAATATCTGTATTGTATTACTTTACTCATATTTATAATGGTAATAAGCTTAAGTATTAAGAAAACTTAAATGTATATTGTTGTTCATTAGAGCAGAAGTTTTTGTTTTGTATGGGAGTATAATTTTTTAACAAACAAAAAATTTATAAATATACCATTTTTTGCTGTTGTTGAAAATAATGTTTTCTATTTGAATATTTGTATATGATTTGAAAATTTCTGTCACGTATATGAATCATTGAGGCATCTTACATGAGCTGACATTTATCATAACTAATCTTTGTGGATGATGCTAAAGAAAAGAAATATCATACTTCATAGCACAATCAATGAGATGTTCTAAGTACATGTATTGATCTGATATCCAATATTTGTGTTCCTGAACAGGATTTTTTATGGCATCCAATGGTCAATACATCCATGTATGATGTGTATCAAGACTGGCTAAAAAGTGTTCAGCCTGGTGCTCGGCCAAATCTGGTCATAACTGGTAGTGCCACTGTGAGTATTGCTTGTGTATAGTATATGGTGTTCATGAAGTCACATTATATCTGGTAGTGCAATTGAAAGTATTTGTTGTACATAGTATATGATAATGGTGTAAGAATAAAATAAAAAGGGATGGCATGCTTCTCTCCAGAAGGACCAGCATTTTTTCTTTCTTTTTTTAAAAAATGATGTTGAACCTAAGCTTCCAAGGATGAAGTAAAAATTGGAGGAATATCAGATTTTTTTTTTTTATGTCATGATTGCTAGTCATTCTAGCAATAATTAATTATATTGATTGTCATAATTATTTTTGAACTTCAGTTGTTGTTCCTAAATATTTCACATTCTTCTCACAAGTATGAAAAAGACTCCCAAGTTTAAATTTTGAAACAAAGATCATGTCAGAGACAAAGTTGTGATTATGGGACAGTGTGTCCCATATTAGAAATGAGCAGCAGCAGGTTGGCTTCGTTTTGTTGAAATCAGACTTGGGTGATTCACACTTTTCTATGAAAAAACAAAATACAAATATGAAGATAATTCAAGTCAATTGTTTATTTTAAAAATATTTTGAATAATTCTCTGTCTCTCCCTTATTTATTAATTGTTTAACATATGAACATTCTTCTTTTTTTAAAATTTCCTCATTGGTATTGTGTATTTGAGTGTCCATTATAAAGAAAAAAATTATCTTAAATTTTATATTCTATTAATACTGAAATTAATAAATGCAGACTATAGTATATTCAGTTTTGAAGCTGTATATTTGAAGAACCAATATATTAAGTTTCAAATAGAATTAATAATTTACATTTAAAAACAAAATCTTTTTAAATAAGCTCAAAGTAAATATATCCTTTTGAGAAAAGAAATTAAGTAAAATATAAATCTGTCTTCATTTACACATCTTTTCCAGTGCAGAATCAATGATTAAGATTTCATTATAAAAATTAAAATAGTTTTTGTATTATGCACCTGCCCCTTTATCTTGGTATTATTGCACTTGTATTAAAATAATTTATTAATAATGTCTTTTTTGCTACAATCATTCCCTTCCCTATCTCCCCTATATCTGTTACTGTTTATAAAATTATTAATTTCAAAACCTTAATGTGCTTATTGGACATTTCTTAGTAAATCTATCTGACTAAAGCTGACAAACTTGTATTTAATTCAAGCAAAAGCATAATACAACAGTTGGAATAGCTGCACTCTTAACATTTACCATTTAATTCATTCCCACATTAACCATGCCAGAATCAAATATAACACTATCATATAAGTATTTTAGTTTGTTTAATAATTTTAATTTAATAATTTTCACTATTGATTAATATATCTTAAATTATACTCTTTGATAGAATACACAGACTGACAGATGCCTAAATGAATGGATGGATGGAAAGAAATTTATATTTATAGACAGACAGACGTAAATATCACATCATACATTAGACTTGAGTAAACTGTGATAAGCCTGTCATACAAATTGTTGTAGTAAACTTGTACTTCCCAGTAAACTTGTGGAGGAACAGAGGGTACAAAGTACATTTTTAAAAGAAGTTAACATTACCACTGGTCATAGATAGTAATTTATTCCAGTTTAACTTCTGGTCTCTGCCATTTATATCTTTGGGTTTTTGAAATTAATGACTGAATAATTACTTAAAATGTTCTAGAAAATCTCTTATTTTGTTCTAGAACATGTCATCTGTGCCTGTTATAGATGAAGATTAGATGACTTCTTACTTACTTTACATTATCATTTAGTGATTTACAGAACACTCCACTTGTACTTTTTTTTCACTTGATACTGAACAAATAATGTTTTATATGACTCCGGAGCTCTCTTACAGTGAACTTAAATACTGCTATTGTTGTCTACTTTTGTTTCTTTCTTTTTCTCTTTCTAGTGGACTTAAATACTGCTATTGTTGTCTACTTTTGTTTCTTTCTTTTTCTCTTTCTAGTGGACTTAAATACTGCTATTGTTGTCTACTTTTGTTTCTTTCTTTTTCTCTTTCTAGTGGACTTAAATACTGCTATTGTTGTCTACTTTTGTTTCTTTCTTTTTCTCTTTCTAGTGGAGCATCAAGGTATTCAATGGAAGTAAGCAGGCGCTAGAAAATTTTAAAGGTGAGTCATTGTTTGGTCATCATATATATATGTAATTCAAATACCAGTTTCTTTTTATAAATATTTTTCTTTGTCAGAAATTGTTGCATACATTGCTTAAACATTGAACTGAAGCATGCACACACATATCACCATTTAAAATATTTGACTAGTATTAGTTAGTATAGGTTAGGTATTCATTGACTTATGAGATATGCTATGCACATGGGCATGGTTTACATTTGCATAATAATATATTTTCTTTAATATATATATTACAAGTAGTAGTAGATAATATAGCACAGTTTTAGCCCCCTTGAAGAGCCCTTGAAAAATGGCAGCAATCTTGAAAAGTATTTGAATTTTTATTTAGTCCTTGAAATTGCCTAGAAACCTTTGAATTATTTAAGAAATTTTTAAAGAAATATCCCACCTCATCTCTTTTAAATAAAATGCCATGAAAAAATTTGGCTTAAATTTCATCTCTAGCAAAAGTAATGCACATTTTCTCAGAATATGAATGAATTCTTTAACATTTTATTATGCAACTGTTATTATGTTAGGATTAAAATTAGTGAGATTGATTATGTGAGTCTGTATACTTCTGACATGCCAACCGTCATGAATTTGGCTTGAATTTAATTTCTGACAGAAGTTATACACACTTTCTCAGTATATAAATGAATTCTTTTACATTTTTTATGCAACTGTTATTTGAAAATATGTAATTTCCCTTTTACAAACAGTTAGTCTAAGCCTCTAAGGTGCTTGCATGCTTTTGTACATGATGGCAAAAGCAAAAAGGAATTACATGTGCACTGTAATCCAGAATTTATTGAAGAATACTATAGTATTTTTCTTTTTTTCTAGCCAACCTTTCTATGATCAGACCTTTGTTTAACAAACTGAGGCCCTCCACTCATGTCATATGGATGTTACAAGGTAGGATTAAAATTGGATTGTGAAATGCATTGGTTATTTGGCTTTGCATTTTATTTTTGTTTGTGTGTGAAAAGAACGAATGGGTGAAATAAGTGTTAGTAGATTAATGAGAAGGCTGAGATTTGTATAACAAATTTTGTGTAACAAGTTTTGGGAAATTATAAGGTGTCATGGTTGTGTGTGTAACGTACAGTATTCTTGTTATGCTATGGTTCGTGTGGCTTTAGGAAAGAATATAATAGTTTGAGTATATAGTCTTAGGCAAAAAGGAGAAATATAGTTTTATCATTTAATATAGTGACGTCAGATTTGCAATGAATGATGAACCATTGGTAATACTACATTATTATATATTTACATTTAAAAACACAAAAAAATGATTGTCATGGAAGTGATAATTTGTCAAATTTGAGATACACAACCGCATCAACTTAATTTGTAGAAGAGATGTCAGACTCTGATATTGAACAGAATTAAAATATGAATTAGGGTCAGAGTGGTGTAAAATATAATGTTTGCAAATAGAGTTTTAAAAATATGTTTAATATTTAGTCAAACATTTCATTCTTTTATTTGCAACAAATTGTTTTTGCTTTTTTTAATCAGTCTTAAGGAATATTTTATTAGTAACAGTATATTTCTTATTGATTCACATATTTCTTCATGGTTTAATTGTTGCAAATGTGTGTTCTAGCATTATACAGTTATTGCAATATCTACATTATAAAATTAATCTATTCAGATCCTGTTTTAGAAGCAAAGTTGGTGGGAAACCGGTCACAGATCACAAACCTACAGATAGATGATTACAACAGAGCTGCCATTGAACTTTTGTGAGTTTTTTTAAAAAAAATATTATGAATTCATCTAAAATCTTATTTCTCTTTTCTTTCATTAAAAAAAAATGATTTATTGTTTCTTTTAAATATTTTTATTATAAATTATGTATATGTAAATATTTTATCCTAGCATGTGTTATGTTTTGATTAAGTATTCAGCATAATTTTTATTAGCCTATCCTAATTGAAACTCAGTCTTAGACCATTGTTTTTTGTCTCTCAGTATATTATTTGTTGGCCTGCCTCACTGTTCACAATATGAAACCTATTTTTAGACAATTGTTCCTTGTTTTCAGTGCAAGTCCTATACAAAGTACTAGAATATCCTGTGATATCATATCTTACTATTAATTATCACACCCTTGCTTTATGAAACCTGATCTTACTGGATTTTGCCCTATAATGCAATAATTATTGATTTGCCCACACTGCCAAAAATAAAGAGTATTATTTCTTGAAATTTAATTATCTGAGAGTATTATTTCTGGTCATTTAAATTATTACACATTGACTAACTCTAAATGATTCCTGAGTTCACTATCATACAGAGCATTCAAACTGGAACAAAGGAAGCTAATTGCCAGGGATGGTATTGTTGGAGGATAATTTATTCTAAGAATGACGTATTGTTTTGTCAAAATCTATTCAGCTGTGCTTGTTGTTTACAGAAATGCCGTAATAGACTTGTAATTATGGAGATGTCCTGAACCAATATTTAGAATCTTATTCTGTCACTCATACAATTATATTTTTGTTTTTAATAGAAATGCATGTAGGTATACATATCAGATGCCAAATCTTCTGAGATGCTTTTCTTTTTAATGAACAAAAGTGATTGTACTTTGCAAATGACAAACTGGAAAAAATTCTTTTATACATTTACACATTTTTGCTGTTTAGATATGTATTTAATTTCACATTGCCTCATTATGTCTGTTATATTTTATTGCAACAGGGAATTGAGTCAAGCCACTATTTGGAGTTCTTCTCGTCTCATTGCTCAAGGCTTAAAGCAAGAGCAAGAGAGTACAGATGGACTGCATATCTCACAATCAGCTTTAAATCTGGTATAAAACACTTTTATCCTCTTCTCTCACTCTCCTCTTTCTTCTGTACTCTTTCATTCTGTCATCTCTCTCCCTCTCCTCATTTTTATCTTTTAGCAATGTGTTATCTCTTCCTGTTTTTCTCTAATCTCTCTGTTTTTTCTCAAATCCTGTTTTTCTTCTCTCTTTCTGTCCCTCTCTTACCCTTTCGATCCAGTACACATGATTTTTTCCTTCATAATGGAAAATAGTAAAGAAGTGAATACCAAGTTTTACAAAAAGACTTAAGAAAGCTGCATCCTAGAGATTAAATTGTACAAGGCTACACTTTTGTGCAGAATACTTTACATTCATTTATGTGAACTAGCATAGGCTCTTCTAATATTTACACTTGCTCACTTTCAACTATTTGCTAATAGAAATTAAATGTGTTTACATTGGCATAAAGCAAAAGTACTAAAGCACTTGAAAACTGTTTAGATTAAACTTAACTCTATTTTCTTGACAAAATTATGAAGCCATTGGAACCTGGCTGCTCAGTAAACTTGATCATAAAGTAATGAATTGGAAACAGAAAAGTAAATATTTTCACATTTGTGAAAATAGATCCCTCCTGGAGCTGCATGCTGTTGTCTTGTGTTAATTTAATTTGGTAATGAAAGTTTTTCTTCAAGAGTGTTAAGTATTGTTGCAGTGCCTAGAATTTACTGCTGTTTGTTATTTATCCTAAATAGCATAAATGATTTGAATGTTTCTTTGTCCACGATTGTGCACATGCAATTGAATCTTTATTACAATAGCGTCACTCAGGTGTTTTGTGGTTATGTGTACGTTATTGAATTTCTCTTGCAACAGGGACATGACCTGCTGGTGTTTTTGTAGAATATTCTGCTACTTTTGAGTGTGTATTGCAGCAATGACATGCCTGGCTGGTGTTTTGTTGTAGGATGTGCAAATATACTTGAATCTGTGTAGCAGCAGTATGACTAGTTGGTGTTTTTGTAGAATATGCTGATATTTTTGAGTCTGTATTGCAACAGTGACATGACTGGCTGGTGTTTTTGTAGAATAAACTGATAATACTTTTGAGTCTGTAATGCAACAGTGACATGACTGGCTGGTGTTTTGTTGTAGGATGTGCAGATACTCTTGAATCTGTATTGCAACAATGACATGAATCATCATGATGGAACTTGCTGCAACACACCTGAACCTGCCACTACCCTTCAGATCATCACTGGTGCTGCCTTTCTGGTCAGGTGTGTAAGCATGGCTATCTTCTCTGTACTTTACAGCTTCACATTCTTTGTCATGTAGTTCAAATCAGCACTTAATGGAGAGAAATTAAACAAATTAAATAAATTAAATATCATAGCAAACTAAATTCACATCTTTGCATGTATGGTAATTACCCAGTGCTATCCTTGTTATTTGTTTTTTTCTTTCATCAACAGTAATGATTTTTTTGTATGAAAGACACTCATGAATTTTATAAAGCATTCTCACTTGAGTGTTCACTACACTTCTGAAGTTTTTTTTACATATTTTTCGTTCTTTAGTTTCTGATTGAAAATAAGAAAGTTTATTGGGTTTTGTAAAGAGAAAGGTCAATGTAAGGTTTATATTTTTAATTTATAAAATGAATCTCTTTTACATTGTGTTATTTTTTCATTATAATCAAATGCACAAGCTAGTAAAAAAAAATTAACTGACAGTTTGAGGATATTTCCTTTCAGCTCTTAATTCATATTAGCTGACAGTTTGAGGATATTTCCATTCAGATCTAACGAGATACAATTTTAATTTTATTAGATGACAGTTTGAGGATATTTCCATTCAGATCTAACGAAATAAAATTCTTAATTTATATTAGCTTGCAGTTTGAATATATTTCCATTAAGATCTAATAAGACAAAATTCTTGATTAGCTGGCATTTTAAGATATACCCCTTCAGATCTGACAAAATAAATTTCTTGATTAGCTGGCATTTTAAGATATTTCCATTCCGATCTAATGAGATAGAATTCTTGATTCCTATTAGCCGGAGGGTCAAGGGTATTTCTAACTTTATATCTAAGTAAAGATCTTTCTATACATTTAAGGAGCCAGTAGTTTTCTTCCTTCGATGCCATGAGAATCACGCTTCAAAGGTCAAGGGAGATAATCCTAGTAGAATGTATATATTGAATGTATTCTGGGGAAAATATTTTATTTATTAAAGGCTACATTTTTAACATTTATTTAATAAAATATTAGTTTCAACATTGCAGATATATCTGTTATGAAACTTGTGGCAGCACTCTTTGCAGGATTAAAATGGTAGTCTTGTTTGCTTTACAGCATGGTGTCTGCATTGGCACTCATTTGGTACCGACGAAGGCTGCGTCGCATTGCTATTAAGTCTAGAGCAGGTAGGCAGTAAATAATAAAATACATTTCTTGTGCTGTTCTCTTTTTTTTTAGTTATGATTACTTTGGGAGTTCTAATCTTCATTGTTTCATAGATTTTAAACAGTTAACAAAACCGTTTACATAGTCTTTTAGATTTATTTTAAGTAGTGTTGCTTCCTTTATACAAGTATTCATGTGTAGATATGTAAAACCCACTCATCCTTTGTGAAGCTTCTAAGGCATAGGAATTATGTCATTAATATTCACTACCCAGTTTGAACTGTTTGTTTTGCAATTTACTGTACTTTACCTTTTTGTCATTATTAATGAGCTTGAGGCATTTTTTGGTAAAAATAACAATTATAAGCATTATTTTTGCTGTTGTTTTATTAATGGACATGAACATTTGCATACATATTCCAAATTAGGTACCAACTTGGGTTATCAATGTCCTTAAGAACAGAACTCATTCATAACCCAAGATCCAACTGTACTCTTATATAATGCTTATGAAAGTTTGGTGCTATTTGAACACTTCTTCAGTGTTCATACATTTCCATTTTCAAGTGTTCATACATATTCCATAACAGCTGTTGGCAAGATTAATGTACTCATCCGATAATTCATCTACATTTGAAGAGACTGTTGATGTGTTTCTGTAAATCTATCTTTCATTGACTTCATTTGTTTGTATCTTATTCCTAAATTTTTCTTACCTTCATTAACTTATCGTTTATGTCTTATGTAGCCTAGGACTTAAAAGTAATATTAAACATTAATGATATCTATGATGCCTTCAGTACCGTAAAATAAAAGCAACATTTGTTCTTCTAATTATAATTGTTTTACATCAAACAGAAAGGGGATTTTGTAATGTGTTCAAGTGGCTGCTCTATTTCATATTTGTGTTCCTACCAGAAAATGGACACCGCATATCACTTAATGGCACCCCTGGAGGATTTAGTGAAACATGTTTCCAGGTTATCACTTCTCTTGCAAAACTTGGTATCATCATGGTATACTTCTATGTTTGTGACAGGTACACATTTTTAGTTCTTTGAACTATTTCAAGAGATATACATGCAGGTACTCACAGATTGAAGTGGGGAATCTAATATCATCATGGTATTCTTTGATATTTGATAGCTGTGCATGCTTTCCTTTTAGCTTTACTTAAATTAATAGTTACACACTATTTATCTTCATGAACAATTCTCCATCTTCACTGCATTTTCCTGATGTAGTTGATGCTTAATAATGCAGGCTAGCTGAGTGAAAATAATAAAAACACAATTTAATCATTTATTGACTGAAAATTCAGCAGCGCAAACTCATCATTTTAATCAGTATATCTATGTTGAGTTATATCTGTTGTTGTTTTTGCTGATAATAAACTTATTTGTTTATTTCCATTCATTTTTATATTGCAGAACCAACTTCTTTATGAAAGAAAATAAGTACTACACCCATGTGAACTTTTTCCTGCCATTTGCATATGTTATGATTCTTGGCTTCTTTTTCACGGAAACTACAGACAAGGTAGCAGCTACAGTTTTAACTTAAACCTGAACTCAGCATAATGCTTAATTTTCTTTTCTTAAACAACTAAGGATTATCTTCCTTGAAAGAGATGTATATTCTCTTTTAGAAAGTGTATATATGTTGTGTTGACAGGCCAAATAGTATCAGTTGTGAAGCCATAGAACTGAAGACATTCAGTTTACTATACATTGGTCATTTTATAGATACTTTTAAAATAAAAATATTCCTCTGCATGAAATAGGAAGAAATGTCATTTTACACATATGGAGAAAAATAGTTTCTGTCATAAGTTGGGATTCACATGCCACTTCTGTAAAGTGTTACTACAGTTTTTATTCCACTACTATACAAGTGTTATTTCAGTTTTTATTCTACTTCTTCTGTAAAGTGTTACTTCAGTTTTTATTCTATTCTTCTGTAAAGTGTTACTTCAATTTTTATTCTACTTCTTCTGAAAAGTGTTACTTTAGTTTTTATTCTACTTCTGTAAAGTGTTACTTCAGTTTTTATTCTAGTTCTGTAAAGTGTTACTTCAGTTTTTATTCCACCACTATAAAATGTTACTTCAGTATTTATTCTACTTCTTCTGTAAAGCATTATTTCAGATTTTTTTATTCCACTTCTATAAAGTGTTACTTCAGTTTTTATTTCAATTTCACAAATTATTACTTCAGTTTTTATTCCAGTTCTATAAAGTGTTACTTCAATTTTTATTCCAATTCTGCAAAGTGTTTACTTCAGTTTTTATTCTGCTTCAATAAAGTCTTCAGTGTTCATTCCACTTGTACCAAATGTTGCTTCAATTTTTGTTCAACTTCACAAAATGTTACTTCAATTTTTATTCCACTTATACCAAATGTTAATCAGTTTTCATTTTACTTCTACAAAATACTGCTTTAATTTTCATTCCTTTTTTGCAAAATTTTACTTAGTTTTCATTCCACTGCTACAAAATGTTACTTCAGTTTTAATTCTACAAGTGTGCCTGTAGCCAAGTTATCCTCCATCCCTACAATATTGACAGCTTTTCTTACTTTCAGATTTGGTTTTTGCAGTAAAGTGTCTTTTAATTTCCCTTTATAATAGAGTATAGATTTTTTCTCCCTCTGTAATTCATTTTATCAATAAGACCTTGTCCAATATGGATTATGCCAAACACAGATATGAGTATTCATGGAAAATTTATTGTAACTAACCAACGGATCACAGGAAAAGTTTTAATATGTGCAGATGATGTAGGTATGATCTAGAATTGAGTCCCTTATCTTCCCTGATCACATTTTGTTTTGCTCATTTTGTTTTGTATATGTTGAGTGAAGTTTGATTAGTTTTGCCATATTTAGAGGGCCTGCAGGCACATCATTATGTCCTCAGAAAGTATCTTCTAAATGGTAGTAAAGAGACATTTTTTATTGTATGATTATGATAGTTATTGACAAAAAAATTAGATTTTAGGATAAGTTGCATCATAATAATGAGTGTAGTGTATCATTGATCAACCCCAAATACTATATGAATGTCTTTCTGCACCTTTTGAAAGTGAGAAAACAAACTATTAATCTGTGTTCAAGGAAAAATGAAAACTAAACAACAAGGAAATAAACAATATTTGTTGTTAAACCAAAAATAGCCACTTCAGCTTTCTACATCTGCTTCACTCTATTTTGAGATTCCTAAAGATACTGATCTTGACCATTAAACCTTATCATCTTGATTCATCTGTAACATCAAAGTTGAAAGCCTTCATTATTATCATCCTCAGTGCTATAAAATATGATCTTTTAGAAATTTGCTTGTGATTGCTATATAGTATTGTTATTTTTTTAGAAATACTATTTGTATGCATTTGAAAATGATATTATCTTTCCTTTTAAGCATATTTCATCTCGAATCTTTGCAATTCTTCTTGATGTATCAGTGGAAACAGAGTTAGATGTTGTTAGAGATAAGACTGATGATGATCTGTGAGCAAAATGAATGAATAGAAGAAGTAGTGCTTCTTTTGCCCCACCCCACCCCATTCTTATCAATATGCACCGATGCCAGTCTGTTGAGATACTTCAAGTATGTACAACTTCCTGATTACTGGCTGAAATCAAAAAAGACTTTACCTATAAACTGCTTGGAAATATTGGCAGTCTCATAATCCCCTAGGGAATGGAAGCAGATGATTTTAAACAAATTAGTATAATTCTCTCAGATAACTCCATGAAAAAATATGTCTTATATCCTACATCATAAAGGACCAGATTGACCAACCATTGTCACCTAGCCAGATAGACCCTAATATGGTGCTCAGTCAGAAGCATCTCCTTGCAAGAACCAGTTAGACATTAAATAATCTACATAGATTGCAGTTGCCAAGAGGGAATAAATCTAGAATATATCTGCCCATCTCTCCCATTCTTTGAGATATTTATAACCAGACATTGTTGTCATGGCTACATCAGGTCACTAGAGAGACATAAATATTCTTTGCATGAATAGCTACATTCTTGTAATGACCATGAAATGAGAGCAGTTTCATCCAGTTTAGCATTTTATAAGAAAGTGACTAAAGGAGATTGTAGCAGCTGTGGGTGGAAGACATTTTCTATTTTCTCTAGGTTTATCTGTGAGATATCCATGGGTGCCACTGTCATTTATTACGTTATGTTTTTGTTTTTAAGAATATTTTACAGGTCTGATCTGGGCTAAAATATTAAAGTTATTTTGGGTGCATACATATTATATATTTGTCCGTACTAGGTTCTTAACACCCTAGACAGTTTTTGTTGCTTTGCATATATATTTTATATTAACAATGCATGAAACATTGCATTTTGATTTCAGACCAATGTAATGCATCGTGACCAGACAGATGAATGGAAAGGTTGGATGCAGTTAGTTATTTTGATCTACCATTTGACCGGTGCTAGTAAGGTATGAAGTTAAAAGACATCCTAAAGGTTGTGAAAATATATTTGAAATATAATTCATTAACTGTACACTCCCAGTTACCTGCCATTATAGGGAATAGAGTTTTTATTTGCACGGAGAAATGTTCATTACAAAAGTTTATCATTTGAAATAGCTGTTACTATACTGGTGTCTTGGTGACAGAAATAGACATGTAACACTGCTGGTAGTGGCAGGAAAAACTATTCAATGGCAGTAGATATTTTGGTTCAAATTTGAATCCAATTGATTTTTTTTTCACCAGTTAATTGAGAGTTTCCCAAAGTTTGAGTACCATATAACCAGAAGTGTGCTAGAGTTTGCCAAAAGAGATTGTTAATAAAGATTGT
Organism: Sinotaia quadrata; assembly: GCA_028829895.1. Classification (NCBI taxonomy): domain Eukaryota; kingdom Metazoa; phylum Mollusca; class Gastropoda; order Architaenioglossa; family Viviparidae; genus Sinotaia; species Sinotaia quadrata. The sequence goes on from CM054182.1 coordinate 53,557,645, forward strand.
TTGTTTATAAAGACTGTTAATAAAGATGGTTTCTTAATAAGACTGTTAATAAAGATGGTTTCTTAATAAGACTGTTAATAAAGAATATTTTTTAAAAAGATTGTTTAAACAGACTGTTAAAAAGACTGTTAAAAAAGATTGTTTAATAAGACTATTAATAAAGAATGTTTGTTTAAAAAAAGATTGTTTAATAAGATTGTTACAAAAACTGTTTGTTAAAAAATTATCGTTTAATAAGCTGTTAAAAAGACTGGTTGTTAAAGAATGTTAAAAAAAACCTGTTTGTTGAAAAATGATTGTTTAATAAGACTGTTAAAAAGACTATTTTTTAAAAAAGATTGTTTGTTAATAATGACTGATGTTTTAGTGTATTTTTGATTGTTTTCCTTATTTTCCTTATTTCCATATTTGTCTCTCTTAACTTTCTTAAGTGCACTTTCTGATAGCTGATTTTTTTTTCCCAGGTGCTGCCAATATACATGCACATTCGACTGCTGGTATCATGTTACCTGTTTCTGACAGGCTTTGGCCATTTCACTTACTTCTGGAATCGTGGGGACTTCAGTCTTGCACGCTACTGTATGGTATGTAGTGACTAAGATTTTTTCACTGTTGTTGACAAATTCTGAACATATGTTTAATGAATGCAATCTTACACATCATGTTTATCACCTTCAGTCACAGTCAGGCTGTGTTTAGCTACTGTAACTTGCCATTTATTTTAAGATGTGCTATATTGGTTATTTTTTCTTGGCTCATTTGTTTCCTATAAGAAACAGTGTTTGTGTTCATATTAACTAGTCTTGGGTAGTGTGTGCATTGTCTGTTTTCAGCCCAGTTAAGTAGCACTCGTTGTATGCCTTAGACTTTCATTATTACTAACTGGTGACTGGCAAGCACTCTTTGCAGCAAATTTGTACTTTCTGTTAGTTTTATGCAGTGAATATTACCCTGGTTATGTTCCTGTACAAATGCTTGTTGATTAGGTAAGATGTCAGCACTGACATGTTGACTTAAGTTTGAGGTGCGTTTCGTTTATGTTCAGTGATGCCAGATATCATCACTGTTGTTAAATAAGCATACTCAATTTTCATATCCTGTGGTCTTCTGTGGTGTATGGTAAACAATTCTTATTTTATGACTTATATGTGCATTATTGTCTGTCAGAAATTTATTGTTTAAAAGCATTGTTTTGTTACCAGTTATTAAATTATTAGTCCTGTTCATTATTGTTTGATAACTAACACACTTTGTGTCTAGTGGTGTAGTTTCTTTAGATTAATGTATGGTTAGCAGCACTCATTTTGTCTAATGAAAAATTATAAATCTTTGTGGATTATTGCATGACTACTAGTACTTTGTTTCCTATTGCTATAAATATGCAAAATTATGGTGAATAGCCTGTCCATTCAATCTTACATGTAAATGTACTATGAGAAACTTCCAGTTTATGTGTACTCAGAGTGTTATTAGCCATTGGATGTAGTAACAAAAAATCACTAATAACATTTCATATCTGATAGATGTGGTAACAAACAATCACTAATAACACTTCATGTGTAGTGAAAGTGGTAAAAGCAATCATTAATAACATTTCATGTCTAATAGATGAGGTAACAAGCATTCTCTAATAACACTTTGTGTGTGTGTGTGGGATATGGTAACAAGCAAAAAATGTTATATCACTTCATATGTATTGGATATAGTAACAAATAATCACACTAATAGCACTTATGTGTAATGGACATGGTAACAAGCAATCACCAATAACACTTCATGTGTAATGGACATGGTAACAAGCAATCACCAATAACACTTCATGTGTAATGGATGTGGTAACAAGCAATCACCAATAACACTTCATGTGTAATGAATGTGGTAACAAGCAATCACTAATAACACTTCATGTGTAATGGATGTGGTAACTGTGATGTTCTGCTGGGGAACAGGCAAGATATTAATTCTCCACCACCCTGGGCTTTCCTTAACCTTAGTATAAATGTAACCCCCAAACCCCACCTGGCTGGCCACCCGTCTTTGAAAGAAGGAAGATAGGCTAGAAAAGAAGAATGATAGTCTAGAATAAAGCTTCGGACCCCTGATACGCACAGCCAAGAATATTAAATATAGGTGACAGATTACAACATATAATATGCAAGTAAGCTGCGCTGACACGAGTGATCAAAGTATTAACAATAAAATATACATATTAAATAAAATATGAAATAAAAATAGAACTGATGGTTACATATAGCTTAAATTGTTTGAAATATAATTAGAGTGTATAGCATTCATAATCATGACTGTGTGTTTCTGGTGTGGGTTAATGTGCTCTGAAGCATATGAACAAGCTATGATCACTTCTGTAGCTATTGAAGATATCTGAAGCTATATATGAGAGAGCTGAAGTTGGTTAATTGTATGGCCCACTTATCTCAGTATGGCACCCGACATTGTCATCTAGGGTCCTAGTGGGATCATTCTTTCGAACACTGGTTTCTGGCCCATGGTCCTTTCCTCTCTGGCATTGCCTTTTTGAGGCTCAATGCTCATTGAGGGTCAGCGTCAAAGATAAAGTGACAATCTGCCAATAAAAAAACACATGGACTTAGAGTTTGTCCACATGCATTCCCTGACAGCCCTAAGTGGAATGCATAATAAATACAAGAATCTGATTAATGTTAAATATAAACATAGATATAATATTTAGACATTTAAGCAAAACCACATTCCTTCAGCAGTATAATACACAGTGGATGGGTTAATGGTGATAGCTCATATGTAGTGTTATTCGTACTATTTAATGCCAGGAAAACCAACCCAGGTTACATCTGCTACGGATCCTGGTAGTCTGCCAGTCAGTAGTAGTTCAAATGAAACATTCGTCACATGCAGTCAAGCCATGCTCTGAAAGATCTGTTTGAACTGAATTAAGTACTAATTAGTCTACTTTTTAGTCCAAGGTTAAGGGTTAACCATACTAGAGATAGGGTTTAGATGTGGGCTATTTTTAGCGTAAGGTGAGTGTAGCTATGTCATATAATGACATTAACAAGCTATCATTAATAGCACTTCATGTCTGATGGATGTGGTAACAATCACAAATAACACATCATGTGTAATGGATGTGGTAATAAACAATTAATCAATAATAACACTTCAAGTGTATTGTATGATTTGAAAAGTGTTCAGCTTGTCTGAATGTGATGTTTTTAGAATCTCATTTGTTTACAATGGAGTGAAACTGTATGCACATTTAAGTGCAGGCAATTTTACCCACCACTCGGAGTGAGTGGCAAGGTGAAGACATGGATTTGTTGTTCCTGGGTCAGTCTCAGTTCCAACATACTTGTCAAAGAGTCAGAAATCTCACTGCACTGCGTATGAGTACTCAGTATTTCAATACTCTTGTATTTAAAGATACATATATTTTTCCTGTATAATTGGCTTTGATTTGCAAGCTAGCTAGCTACAGTATTTCATCTAAAGTTCAGTGAAGCAACAGCAGTCAGTTCACCACTGAAGGAAAACTGGTTTGAGTTGGACTTACTGAGACAGTTATTAATGTCATATTGTTTATTATATGGGCACTGTACTAGTCATCATTGTAATTTAGACTGTATATGATTTTTACACTACATGCTGAAATCAGAATATAACCCCAGTCTTTGATTCAATCCCATTATACATAGTTTAAAAGTCTGTCTTCACAAAACAAAGGTCACTTAGTCTTTAGTTACGTTTATTAGAATTGTGTTTTATGTGAACATTTCGTATGTTAAGTATGAACATTCTATTGTTTTATTATTGGAATGCAGTAATTCTCTTTGGTTTGTTTGAGACACAGTCCTGGCACTGAAAGCTGTTCATGAATCAGCTTTAAATGAGATCATTATTCTTACAGTATAACTACCAGTTAAATAACATTGGTCCTGCAGTTTTCATTCTTACTTTTGAATGGTATACAATGACTTTGAAAATTCTGGTGTTTTAACACCTGATTCACTGTGACTCTATTTTATTAACATCAAAGTTTATTTTAGTTTTGCTTTTCTTAAATATCAAAGGATAAAATCCTTGATTTATGTCTTACATTTTCAAGAGAATGCTACTAGTGTTTAGAACCTTTAGCATTGTACTGATATGTACTATTTACAAGTTCTCACGTATACAAGCAGTACATTTAATATTAGTTGTTTTTCTTAACAAGTTACATTTTGTTTCTTTCAATCTTCATTGCCCTGAATTTCAAGTTTAATCAGAGAAAGGATAGGAGGAATAATTCAAAGCAGGCACCTATACATATTCTTAACAGAACTACTGTTAGATATTAACTAGTAATTTATAACATTCTTTCAAAGTATATAATGCTAGACAGAACTACTGTAAGATATTAACTAGTAATTTATAACATTCTTTCAAAGCATTTAATGCTAAACAGAAATACTGTACTATATGTATAAAAAGTAAAAAAAACCCAAAAACATTCTTTCTAAATATTTAATGCTATCATTTGTTAACATTTGAGAAACAATATCTATTTGCTATCATTTTAGCTGCTAAAACCTGTTTGCCAATAAAAATGTTTACCATAATGAAACATTTGTCAGTCAGTATTTTTGTCAACTGTGAAAGTGAGCAATATACTTTATTGCAGATTTTGTGTTTACTTAATCACTGATACCATTGTAAGATCAAATATACTTTTTTGTTTCATTCACTAATTGTTTCACATGTTAGATACAAGATTATTTAAATATACATTTTGTCTTTGGAGAATCATTGCTTTGAAATTTAGATAATAGAGTATCATATATAAATTTATTTTGTAAACATGTAGAATAATATTTATTTTGTTTGCATAGTTTCAAAAGTAATACAAGTAATTTTGGTAAAACTAAGAAATTCAGTTAATCCATATTCTTGGCACAAATAGTGTAATATCTGTAGTTAGCTGCTTTAGCATTCCACTAATGTACATGCAGGCCAAAATGCAGAGCTACTAGCATTTATTAAAAAGAAAATGTTACCTGCAAAGTCTAGATGACAATTGGCATTCCTGTCTGCATCAGAAAGTAATAAAAAGATAAATAAAATAGTTCATGCTTACTTGTGTACACTCTAGTAGCAAGTGACAAAAGAGTTGCAAGAGTCACCAATTTTTATTTCTGAAAGTGAAAAATATATAGATGGAAAGGACTTTTATTGATACAAGTGTAAATAAATCTGACATATTCCGAAATGTTGTGTATATAATCTGTTCATGGTTTTCCTTGAAACAGTGAGAATTTAAATATTTTTGCCATAAATGTTTTGAAACCAATTCAGCCTGCAAATTGAGAGATACCCTGTATATAGATGTATAAATGTCCATTATTTTGCTAGTGACAGAAGATAGCATAGTATTTTATTTAAGTTCATTGAATAGATCCTCAAACTATGAAAAGTATTGTGGCCTTTTTCTTAGATTTATTTGCTTCATGCTTTTGTCTGCCTATAAATGAAATAGGTGTGCAGTAGTACAATCATCCATGAATTCAGCTATACATGTATGAAAAATAAAAAGTTGAAGTGAACATTGGGATAAAGGACATGAATGTAGCAGTGAGTTGAAGGACATTAATGTGAGCAGTGAAGCAAAAGACATGAATCTGCTGTTCCCTCAGTTGTTCTTAGTTCTCATGTGTCTGTCATAGTGTCAGCTTCTTCCCACACAGAGTGTAATTCTAGTATGGTCTATTTAATGATTCATATATGTTATTTAAACAACATGGCCCCTAAACTCAGGCTAACTACATGAACCTCATCTTGCTTAATCAAAGAAGCACTCTTGAAGGATTTAATTTCTGAATACAATCCTTGCTTGGAACAAAGTCTCACAGTCACACAGACAATTTGAGATGTTTAAGCAGTTCAAGAGACGCATCAACAATTGCCAATCACATTGTTTTTCAAGACAAAGCAACCAGCAGTGGATGACTTTATGAAGTCAACTTCTCAAGTTTAACCAAAGCCATCCACTTTGTGTGCAGTTCATTCTGTCACACAGACTGGCCTATCATCTTTTGGATTAACACCACACTCGATGCCCCAACAGTTGTCAGGATAAAAGGAAGACTGATCATCAGAGCATTGCACGCACGGCTTCAATACTCATTCTCATCATTCATAGAATGGGTGTTTTACCGATAATTTTACATAATTTTTTGCTTTACATACCAATGTTAGAACATATACCCCATGGAAAATGCAACACCACAATATTATAATTAATGAATGTTTTGGGGATATGAGTTTACTGAATGGACACTAAAGCTGTAAATAATATGGCACTTTTTTTTTTTTTTGAAGATTTTATTTGCTTTGTGCATTTGCCTGTAAATGTAATAGATGCATTATAATTAATGGATATTTTGGGGATATAAGTACTTTGAATGGACACTAAAACTATATAACTAGTGATATGGATTTGTTACATTTATTTGCCTTTGTCTTTTTGTTATCAAACAAAACAACAAAATAATTATTAAATGTTTTGGGTATTTGAGTGCATTGAATGGACACTGAAATTAATTAACCAAGTACATGCCATAGTGAAGAGGAAGAGATTTTAGAATGTATCCAGAAATTAATTAGTCTAGTAATGTGATAAAGGAAGAGGCCTTACAGTGGACCCTAAAATTAATTAGCCTAGAAATGTGCAATAGAGGAGACTTTAGAATGAACCCTGAAATTAATTAGCCTAGAAATGTGCAATAGAGGAGACTTCAAAATGAACCCTGAAATTAATTAGCCTAGAAATGTGCAGTAGAGGAGACATCAGAATGAACCCTGAAATTAACTAATCACTTTCCATAATGAGAGAGAAAGAGAATTTAGAATGAACCTGTGAAATTATCCTAGTAACATTCCACAGTAACAGAGGAACAGATTTCAGAAACTAAATAAGCAGATTGCTACATATTCTGTTCCATGAGTTTAATGGATAAACTGCCCATTTTATAATATTGAAATAAAATTAATTAAGTGAACTTTGGACATAAATAGTTGATAATGCATCAGCTAAATTTTGATTTCAAAATTGACATATGTTTATTGATATTAATATCTAGCATTTGAAATGATTTGTTAGATTAGAATATTTCAGTGAATTTTGACTAAAATTAATGGAAGTTTATCATTCATTTACTTCACTAGTGTCATCAGATTCCCCTTGACACAAATAATAGCTTTCTCTCATTTGACATCTTAAGAAGATGCACCAGTGATTTCTGAATCAGTATGACTAAACCACTAATACTCAGAATGCTTTTTGTTTGCTTCTAGTGAGTTTTAAATCTTTAGAAAACAAGAATACGCTTTAGTGTCTTTAGAGCATCCTTAGATCTGTCATAAATTATCTACTTTTAGCCACTCAAATTACAGAGTGTTCTTTGTATTATGCATTATAGACACTCAGACTTTAGAAGTAGATGGCTTTTAAAAATGAGTTGTTATATCCACTATGACTGAGTGTGTTTTAAATATTCTAATGAGTTATTTTACTCACCTAAAACTTTTGTTTGCTTTTATTACACTTACCATTTTTATTTTACTTAACACTCTCATATCTTGGTTTAGGGTTCTAATGAGCTAAGTTTTACCCAGTGAAATTATAGGGTATTTTTAATACTCTACTAAAGTATGTTTTTAGTACTTTGAGTTAAGTTAAACTGTAACTTTAATGTGTTTTTAATACTCTATTATTTCCTATTACTCTGAAGTTTTACCCAATACTACTTTAGCTTGTTTCCTAGAACTCTAAAGTTTTTACTCAAAGGTCCTCTGGTTTGCTTCCAAGAAGTCTAAAGTTTTTACTCAAAGGTCCTCTGGTTTGCTTCCAAGAAGTCTAAAGTTTTTACTCAAAGGTCCTCTGGTTTGTTTCCTAGAACTCAAAAGTTTTTACTCACTAGTCTTCTAGTTTATTTCCTAGAACTCTAAAGTTTTTACTCACGTATCTTCTAGTTTGTAGTTTGTTAATAGTCCTCTGTTTTGTTTCCTAACAAAACTCTTGGTACATTCAAGAGCTAAACTTTTTGCATGGTCAAGATGTGTTGTTGTATTTTCTTAATATTATAAGGATTGACTTTTGCTTTTACTGACCAACTCCATTTCACTTTAGTTTCAGTATAACATATATTCGATCTTAAATCTTTTATCACCTACTTCCACTTCATTCATGAATCTCACTCATTCATCATTTGTATCTTAAATATTTTATTTATTAACACCACTTCACTCTAAAATCAGATAATTTATTGTGTATCTGAAATGTTTTCTTGACCAGGTAACTGTAGAATCAAACTCAGCATTTCTGTTTTAAATGTTTATTTATCTACCACTACTTTGCTCGAGAACCATACTCAGCTGTGTTGAATGGATTTTATTTTGTGTTGTTTTGTTTTGTTTTTGTTGTTTTAACTACTCCAGCTTACTTTAGAATCAAATTCAACATTTCTATATTGAATATGGTGGGATTTTTTCGTTTGGTTGGTTTTTGTTTAACACTTCCTGCTTACTCTATAATTTATACTCAACATTCCTCTCATAAATGTTTTATTGATTACTGACTGCCTCTAGTGCACTCTAGAATCACACTCAACATCTCTTGTATATGATATGTGTTATTAATTGCATCTAGTTTACATGTCTTCCTCCCCTAAGTATTTTTCCCAAGATGTGTGTGCATTTTCAGTTTCATTGATAATTTCAGCACTCATGCTGTTAAAGCTAATCCTGCAGACCATCTATTTTGTTTTGACTCTGGAAAGGAGGCGGAGATGTATATTCCTCATTCAGAGGGGATGGGAGGTTAGGGAAGAATCCATCAACTATATCAATTTTCAATTCAGAATTATTAATTTTTGCTGAATTCTCAAGTGAAAGTTTCTTATTTTGCTCTTTTAAAATCTTATATTGAACATGAAAATATTGGTTATCTGATACTATATTAATTTGGAAAGCTCTGCTGGTTATAATTTCTTACTCTCCTATAATTCCAGATTATTTTTAAAATTTAGTAAGCAGAGCTACAATTGATATGAGAACTCAAGAATTTTCCATATCAGTTGGAGCAAATATTAGCTGCACAAAAAAGCAAAGTTGTATACTAACTGCTTGGATCCATATCAGTTGGAGCAAATATTAGCTGCACAAAAAAGCAAAGTAGTATACTACTTGCTTGGGTGGTATATATCACTTGTGCTGTGAAAAGCAAAGTTGTGTTCATGCTGCCTAGGAAAGTCAGTTTTGAAATAAAAAATCTTTGAACAAAATTGCTAAAATGTTAAATCCAATATTTTGTTTAGAAATTAGATCTGCCTTAGATCCTTGTATTTAGAACTATTAGGGTATGAATAATATTGATAGTTTATTGTTTAAATTATTTGTAACTCTTTTTATCCACACTATTGTTATCTACATTTTTTAATTTCCATTTTGGTAGATGAGGACTATTACTGTTATCACTATTTCCAATGCATAATAAGTTTACAATCAGATTGAAGTCTGCAAGTGAGATTTCTGTCTAAAGCTTTGGTTTAAGCTGTACATATATTTTACAAATTAATTTAAAGCATACATTGACAGTTTAATGTGCATTTTATTTGTTTTTAAATGTGTGTGTATGTTGTATATATGTATCTGAATTGTTACTGTTGTCTATTTTATTTGAGTAAAAAGTATATTGTTAATTTGAATGATCAAAATTATGCATGTTTCTGGTATCAGTAAGTGGTCCTCTATTTGTAGATGCTTCATTTTTATTTCATTTTAATTTAATACTAAACAACCGTACAAATAACAAGAGTTTACTGTATACTGTATTAATTGTAAAATATCTACTGTTATTAAAAAACTAAGGAAGACATGTGTAAGAAGTTAATTTATATGCTTAATTTTTATCTTTTTTCGTACACCAACTGGCTCATAGAACATAACTCACATATAACTGAAGTTACTTGTATACTGCAATTTTTATATCAGAGTTATATTCTGCAAACAATATTCTCAGCCATCTATTTTGGTATAGATTAGAATAAAGTTTTGATTATTCATCCAACTTTCAATATACATGGGAGTTACACATATCACTTGATATATTGAAAGCGTGTAAAATTGAAAGTGTTTGACATGCAATATCTAGGAAGTATATTTTAAAAGATTGACAATGGCTTAAACTCACTAGAATGTTATTGCACTTGTTGTTCATATTTTTATATTAAGGAGAAAGCACAGAGGCAAATGACAATTTCATTTGAATACATTACAGTGTATTTTATTAAAAACATTTAAGCAATCAAATGAAAATTGTAGTGCAGATTTTAAAATAATTCCTTTATCATATCATTGTGTACATGAAGTTAAGAAATGACCACCATTACTAGATCCCAAGCATTATTAAATTTTTAAACCAACATTATTAGTCATATTTAAAGACAAAGAGGTATCTAACCCTTTTTTTTGTTGTTGTTGAAAATGTGAAACCTTTACTACTAATCTTCATGATAAATTTCATAATTGTAGTTCATATAAACAGCCATCTTTATTGTATACATTCAGCATTCAGTAGTATAATGCATGTATAGCATTCGTTAGTAATCTGCAAAACATTTATTTAATTATAGCCTTCATTAATAATCTGCCTTTCATTTATAGCCTTCATTAATAATCTGCTAATACCAAGCAATCACTAGACACCAAGACCCTATGATAACAGTCTGGAATGAGAGTCATCTCATCCTTCTACCTAATTAATACTCTCAACCTTCATTAGTAATCATTTATAAATTCACTTTTCATTAATACTCTGCTACTATTTTATTCACTATCTTTATTAGTAATCATTTGTATAATCACTGTATATTCAGTCTTCAGTAGTAAAATGATGGATTGATGGAGGGATAATTTGGTAAGTACACTTAGTAATAGAAGTGGTTTTTAAAATTTCACTCACTTTATTTGTACTCAACTATTCATTCACAGCCTTCATTAGCAGTCCATCATTACTTCTTTTTTAAGAATTATAATCACAGGCATTATTTCCTTATTTACTCACACTAAAAGCTGTGGGGAGAAAGAAAGAACATTGTACGTGTTAATCTCAATCTTTTTCTATAAAAGTTTAAACCGGTAATATGTTGTTATTATGCACTTTCTTTTTGGAGAAAGAATACAATACACTGTCATTTAGCCATCTGCTTATCCTTGCACAAGGTTGCCAACACAGTGAAATAAAATTTACTGAAATTCGTGTAAATCTTCCTAAATTTTATGGAAAACAAAATCTTTTTATTGCCACTATTTTTAATATTAAAAGTATTTAAACTGTGATTTAAAAAAAAATGTATTTGTGCATGTAATTTATGTTGTGCATTCTTAATTTATATATCATTGTCATCTGTGTTGTCATCAGTGTTTGTCATATTGATGGTCAAACACAAAAACATTTGCACTTCAACCATGGTTTTTAAGCAATTTTTCCTTGCCCATTCCTTATAGTCAGTAAACTTTACATCACAGGAGTAGTCATCTTGTTGCTAATATTATTCTGCAGTCAAGGAAAGAAGAGAATGTCTATTTTACTTCTGCCATTTTATAAATTATGGTAACATTGAGCAAATTTTGACAGTCATGGATATCTGTAATCTTTATCAATTATGTTCTCGTTTGATTTAAAGTTTTAGCTTTCCAACTGATCAAAATTTGTCATCAGCATCTGTGGCCATACATAACATCCCACTATACATTTCAGTAGCTGATCTACCTCTAAATATAAATAAATCAAGTAAAACCGGAAATTTGACTGAAATAACTTTGTTGAAATGTGTAAACATGGCTTGGAGAAATAGGAAGCAACATTTCACCACAGTATCTTTCCATTGAATGCCAATTATGTCCACTTCTACCAAACAATTACACTCATCACTTGTTTGAAAATAACTTGTAAGTTCATCATATTGGTTTGTAATATGATTAATACACTCCATGAGGCTCAGCATCTAGTGGAAGCAGTGTCCGAAAAATGAAAGCATGGAAATGTTGGCTCCAATCATTATGTTAGACTTGTCTGTTCCAAGTGCCATTGCAGTTGGTATTTCATCCTCTTCAAGATATTTTTGATTGCAACCAAAATATACTGCATTTACTTCTTTGAAATCATTTAAATGATAAGATCTGTATTGAACTTTACCAATGTCAGCATCAAAGGAAATTAAGCCATAGCCATTTTCCCCCCCTGTAATTAATCTATAAGTTGACTCATCATCTAATATAGAGAAAAATTACATTATCTCAACTTAGTACATAAATCTTCATTGTTCATTGCTATTACAGTTTAGGCCATCATTGATCATAGATTCTTTTGTCTGCTACAACTGAAATCTTTCATAAGTTTTGAATGAGTAAAATCAGTCTGCTATATTCTCCTAGGTGTCCATTAAATTTAGAGGCACGTTTTTCTTGCAATAACATTTGCTACATTTAGTTCACATTTACTTACTTCTTTCAGTATTTATAGTCACATGACTATTTTTTTGTTTTATCTTTGCTAAAAACTGCAACATATCACCAGCAGATTTCCTCATTAATATTTCCTTTATTATTACATGCTTTGTACTTCTTGAATGACTACATACCACCAGATGAAGAGCTAAACCTTTTACCAGCTACCACATTGAGCATTGTGTTTGGTTTCACTATCCATAGAAATCCAGTCTGATAGAAAATTGCAATTTGAGCTTTTAAAAGAATGTATTCATTCTCATTTTCATGTTTCATTACTTCTATATTATATATATACACACACACATATTTTTTAGAAAGCTATCTTACAAAATAAAGCACTTGTGTTTACAGATTTGCTGGACCTCATTAATTTTTCATGAATTTCCCTACAACTGTATAAGTGTTTAAAATATTTTGATTTTTTTTTTTTAACACTGAGATTATCTATTCTATTTGACAGTTTTGTTGAAGTGATCTAGGAAGTAATTTCTTTCAGCAATGTAAAGATGTAAAACATTGAAAGATAATACTTATGTGTAATTTTTAAATTAATGCAAGAGTAAAATATTATGTATATATTTTTCATAACTTAAATATAATTGGAACTATAATATCATCTGTACACATGATAAAATTGTGGGTTTGCATGGGTTTAAGTAAATAAGGTACTGGATGGATTTTGATCGGACTTTAACTGTTATATTTCTTAGTGCCTTAGAATCAAGATAAGCTATATAACATCAAGCTATCCCATAAGGGAGTTTGCAGTAGTCCTCAAACTACAAAAATAGTGCTTAAGAGAGCTTGCCAGTAGTCCTCAAACTTCAAAAATAGCTCACTATTAGTCCTCAAACTAAAAAATAGAATAGTGCCCTAGAGAGCTCACCAGTAGTCCTCAAACTACAAAAATAGTATAGTGCCTTAGAGAGCTCACCAGTAGTCCTCAAACTACAAAAATAGTATAGTACCTTAGAGAGCTCACCAGTAGTCCTCAAACTACAAAAATAGTATAGTGCTTAAGAGAGCTCACCAGTAAAAGTAAAGTGCATGCTCACAAGCCATGGCTTATGCATTGCTGTGACCATGCACAACGGATGATTCATGTTTCACTTAGACTGTTTCTCATCTGGGTATTAGATTTTAGGCTGTAGTAAAAAATGGAATTTGGATTTTGGTGGGTTGTATTGCACTGTGTGGTTAGCCCTTATTTTTGAAAATGTCTCCTCAAAAGAGATCAAACTTTAATTCAATTTTAACATATAGAGAAACAAATTTGTGTGGTTCATGGAACATGCTGTATTGTGATATTCTTACCTGGTCATTAAAAAAAAAAGTACAATAAAATAATTTTACTTTAAGCAGTATATTCTGAAACCTACCAAACCCCACGGGCAAATATCTGGTTAGTAAATGAGTGCAAACAACTATTGCAAGAGTTACAGTTACCTCCATTTTCATTTTTGTAAAACTGAAATGTTAATTTTAAGCACATTATAAATTATGTGATTTTTAATAAATATAAATATGAAACATAAATAAAAAGAATGCCTTTCAGTATTTTTAAATACTTTTAAATTACTTAAATTATTTTTCTGTGAATCAAAATTAATTAACCATTGCCACTTATAGTAAAATATACGTATTTTATTTTCACACAAAATTTAAATAGACATGCACTGAAATCTAATTATTGTGTTGGCCTAAAAGTGCTTAGCCTGTAAGTGCAAACAAAATTTCAAAATTTACTTATCGTGTTTGATTTTTTTAGGGCCATTATCACTTGACAGTTTTATGATGAAGAAACATTTTCTAAAATTTCTTCAGACTGCTCATCAGTTACGGCAGTTAATCAATTATGTATTTGAATATACAATATAATATCAGAACTTTCTTTTACTTGGCAACAGTAAATTCTAAATCAGTGTGTGAAATTTATCCAACAGTGTTGATTTTTAATCTTCTACAGCTAGCTATGATTTCTAACAGAGAGACTTGGTAATAATTTTAATTAAGTTTGAGGCAAACAGATTTTCATTTACTCTCAGTTCTATGGTACTTTGATTTCACAAATTATAAAATCTGTTTGGCCATCTCTGCAGTTCCCCTTTACTACTGATTCTTTGAAGTATTTAGATACTCTGATTGTTTTCAATAGCAATGAAATATTCAAAAGATAATTTATTTTAATTTTCAAGTAGATTTTTTTCATTGGGCTTACAACTCTAATACTGTTATAAAATTATTATTATATCACATATTTATATGATTTTATTTTTAGTTTACACTGCATGAAGCTTTCAAAATTTGCCAATTTTTATCAAATCTTTCATTAATAATTATTTACAAGGATTGGCAGATCTGTGTTTATAATTACTAGTACCTGCTTATTTTAAGTTCAAAAGTCAAAAGTGTATTTTAATCATACTTGAAATTGTACTTTTGACTAAATGGTTGATGGCCTATCCTGAGATTGAGAACAAGGCTCACTTAAGTCTCTATGTCTATTTAATTGAAAATAAGGCTTACTTTAGTCTGTTCTAGTTAATTGAGAGCTAGGCTTATTTTAATCTCTGTGACTGGTTAATTGAGAGCTAGGTTTACTTTAGTCTCTGTCTAGTTAATTGAGAGCTAGGCTTATTTTAATCTCTGTGACTGGTTAATTGAGAGCTTGGTTTACTTTAGTGTCTGTGACTAGTTAATTGAGAGCTTGGCTTACTTTAATCTCTGTGACTGGTTAATTGAGAGCTTGGCTTACTTTAGTGTCTGTGACTAATTAATTGAGAGCTTGGCTTACTTTAGTCTCTGTGACTAGTTAATTGAGAGCTTGGCTTACTTAGTCTCTGTGACTAGTTAATTGAGAGCTTGGCTTACTTTAGTCTCTGTGTCCTGTTAATTGAGATCTAGGCTTAGTCTCTGTGTCCTGTTAATTGAGAGCTAGGCTTAGTCTCTGTGACTAGTTCTTTGGTTTACTTTAATATCTATGTCTAGTTAATTGAGATCTAGGCTTAGTCTCTGTGTCTTGTTAATTGAGAGCTAAGCTTTAGTCTCTGTGACTAGTTCTTTGAGAGCTTGGTTTACTTTAATCTCTATGTCTAGTTAATTGAGATCTAGGCTTAGTCTCTGTGTCTTGTTAAAATGAGAACAAATGTTTGAGCCTAGCTGCATATTTAACTTTTTGTATCTACATCCATATTTTTGTTTATGGTTATCCTTGTACTTTGATTCAGTATGGTTGTGCTGAAGATTTAACCAAATGGAAGATATGCTAATCATTTTGAATTTCACATCACATAGATCATATTTAGTACAAGTCTCTAATTAATTATTGTTTAAATAAAAACAGAATATAAGACTTGATTTTTAATTTTTAAACATATATGAACATTTTAGATATCAACAATTCATTTTGATATTATTTCAACAATTTCTTTTTTTTTTCTTTTAATATGATGAAATTAAATAGTAATTTGGTGGCAAGAAACAAACAGTTATAACTTATATTAATCTGCTGAAGTTCAGTAAGGTTTAAGACAGCAATGACTGAAGCATTTTATGTGGATCTTATTTTAAAATGTTGATATTGCTGTTGAGTTGTTCCCTGCAAAATTAAATGAACAAAGTTCATTGTAAGAGGAAATGGCATATTCCACCATTCTTAATTAGCACTTACCATTTCAAAAAGGCACTGGCTAGAACATGAACTGGTAATAATGAAAAGCAAAATGTTCATAAAAGGAAATTTAGACTTTGGTATAGAAAAAAAATAACTATATTTGGCCAATACTTTTAAAATTCTATGCTATACAAAGAAAACTAGTGTTTTATAAAGGTAACTAACTACATGCAGACTATTTATATTCTTTATAACAAGACATTTTGAAAGTTTCAATATATTTTCTGTCTTTTTTCTCTCTCCCCCACCCAAATATAATTAGTGTTTATGAAACATGTGGGAGAGGGGTTCGACTTGAAAAAGTTCTTATAATAATAGTAGTAATGGATATTTCTAAAGTGTAACTGTTGGCATATATTCTGGGATTTCTATGTTGACATAGCACAATTAATGTTCTGTAACTCTTCCCTTCGGCCATGTCTTGTTTCAGTGTGGGTGTCGGAACTGTCAGATATACTGGCATACAAGAAACAACATCTTGCGACGTGTTTTAGAAGTAAGTGCTTTGTGTGCTTGCTCACTTTATAACTTTTTTCCATGCTGGTTAATGAAACACAGCACTTTGAGCTGTGTTTTCAAAATGTATTGTGTGCTTGCCCAATATTTTGCCCAATTTTTGTTACAATTCACATTATCTGAATGTCCACTCATATTATGTCTTAGTCATGACCTTTGAACCTTCACTGATAAGGAATGACGTTTCTGATAAAATACAGGGTGTTCCCATTTAAATAGGAGGTCTAAAAATCAGTTTTTCAGTTTTAGTCCTCAGTTGTAATTTTGGCAATTTGTTTATTGAACACCTAAAACAATTTCTTTTTCATGAAATCAGAAAATGTGTGACACCTTTGTGGTGCCAAAATGTTTGTAATTAACATAGATCTTATATAACTAAATTACTTCTTTTATAAATCACATTCTTCTCTTCATACAAGTTTGATTTTAAAAAGTCACATTTCCTTGTTTTAATTTGAAAGCACCCATTAATACTTCTGCCTTCTGAACTACAAATACATTTGATTACTTTTTGATATTTTTTTTTTATATCATCCGTTTGAATCATAAATAAATTCTGCTTCATTGTGAATAGATTCATTTCTACTTTACATACCTTTGTGAATCAAATATTTATTCCTACTTTACTTTCATTGTGAGTCAAAGATTCATTCATTTAACCTCCTCATGAATCAAACATTCATTCAAACTTTACCTTCCTTGTGAATCAAAGATTCATTTCTCCTTTATCGTTGTCATGAATCAAAGATTAATTTCTGCTTTACTTCCTCTATGTGAATCAAAGATTCATTCATACTTTATCTTCCTTGTGAGTCAAAAATTCCCATTTCTGCTTTTATGATTCTGGATCTATTTTTTTTCATCTCCTATTTCTACTTCTAATTCAAAGAAAGCATTTTCTTATCTTTTTAATATTTTGCTTTGAATTGTGAACCACACATACCTGTTCACACTTCTTCATTTGCATTCAGGACATATAAACTCATTTTTCTATGAGAGATGTGCATAATTCTTCCTTCCTTCTAAATCACATATATGCTTTCATTAGGTTCTTTTTCTTTAAAAAAAACAAAGAAACAAACAAAAACTCTTTCTTCTTCTGAATCACAAATACAGTCTCACTAGTCTTTTCCCCATTCTTCCTTCTGAATCACAAATACATTCACAATAAATCTTTAAACCTCTTTCTTTATATCAATCATAAGAACATTCTCAATAAATCTTTAAACCTCTTTCTTTATATCAATCATAAGAACATTCTCAATAAATCTTTAAACCTCTTTCTTTAGTTGAACCACAAATATATCCTCAATAAGTCTGTAAACCTCTTTCGTTATTTGAATCACTAGTACACTCCTAGTAGCTTGAATTCAGTATATTTCTTCTTTTGAAATACAAACACACTCTCAAGTTTCACTAGTCTGTAATCTCTTTCTTCTTTTGAATCACAGATACACTCATGTACACTAGTCTGCAATTTCTTTTGAATCATAAATAATCTCTCACTAGTCTTTTTCCTCTTGATTCCATCTGAATCACAATTATTCTGTCATATTCTTCCTGCCTTTCACTTAAATCACAGATATGCTTTCATCTTTCTTTCTACCTTATGAATTGCTAGCATCTTTTCACATTTTCCATATACTGATTTGATTTCTTCCTTTCTTGTAAATTACAGGGATACATTTTATACTCCTCCTTACCTTTGAATCACAAATACACTGTCATGTGTCTACTTCAAATGTCCTTTTCTACCATCTGAATCACAAATACACTTCCATGTTTCACTTCAAATGTCCTTTTCTACCATCTGAATCACAAATACATTTCCATGTTTCACTTACAAATGTCCTTTTCTACCATCTGAATCACAAATACACTGTCATGTGTCTACTTCAAATGTCCTTTTCTACCATCTGAATCACAAATACACTTCCATGTTTCACTTCAAATGTCCTTTTCTACCATCTGAATCACAAATACATTTCCATGTTTCACTTACAAATGTCTTTTTCTACCATCTGAATCAGAAATACACTTTCATGTTTCTACTTCAAATGTCCTTTTCTAACATTGGATCACAAATACATTGTCATGTGTCTAATTTCAAATGTCCTTTTCTAACTCTGAATTGCAAATACATTGTCATTTGTCCATCTCACATGTCTTTTTCTACCATCTGAATCACAAATACACTATGATGTTTCTGCTTAAAATAACCATTTCTAATGTCAGTCGCAAATGAACTAATATTTCTACCTTCATTTCTATCTTCTGAACCATAAATGCCCTCTCATATTTGTACCTTCACTTTCAGTCACAAATATCTATTTCTACTATCAGAATAACTGATCATATTTCTGGTTCATGTTGAATCACAAATATTTTCATACTTCCATCTTCCTTGTGACCTTATAATTCAAGGTGCGACAAATGTGATTGCCTAGGACAGACAAAATAATTGTCTGACGGACAGAAATCATTATTAACCTGTCTGATGGAACAGATTCAAAAGTTGTCTTTTCTGTAGTTGTATTTTGTGATAGTATAAATTTACTAACAAGGAAGTAGC
Organism: Sinotaia quadrata; assembly: GCA_028829895.1. Classification (NCBI taxonomy): domain Eukaryota; kingdom Metazoa; phylum Mollusca; class Gastropoda; order Architaenioglossa; family Viviparidae; genus Sinotaia; species Sinotaia quadrata. The sequence continues at coordinate 53,576,949 of CM054182.1, forward strand.
AAAATATGTATGTAATGTTATAATACTGATGGTGTCTAATCAATCTTCTGGTCACTGCAATAGCTTGCAAGCTTGAATGGATGATGAAAGGACAAAATTTTGTATCTAAAACTTATTTCCCTGCAAGAAGGGAAAAATGTTTTGGACCAGTTACCCCAAAAAGCCTAACTTTTCAGATCAGGTAAACTTCCTTGGACAGGTAAAATCTATTTGATAACTGTCGGATGGATGGATTGATGAAATTGAATTTGTCTCACCATGATAAATGCATCATCAGACTGTTTTTTTACATTGCAAATAAGCTCTTCGTTTTCTTTCCCTTCCCTTATTGGCTTAGTCATTGGCTTAGTTTTTGCTATCACAGATCAAATAAATCTTAAATCTCACTTCATCACACTATTTTCCAGTGTTTCACCTCTTAACTCAAGAGATTATTTCTGTTTAAGTATTAGTTGTGTCATTTCACATCTCTTAACTCAAGAGATTATTTCTGTATAAGTATTAGTTCTATCATTTCACATCTCTTAACTCAAGAGATTATTTGTTGTGTGATTATATTTTGCTAAATCAATCATATCAATATTTTAGGGTGTTTTTGTTTTTTAAAGTTCCTTTAAACAACTGATTCTTTTTTCCTGTACTATTAAGTATGAAGCCATTTTCAACCTTATTAAATCTACTTTTCTGCACCAAAATATTACTAGCATCTTTAAATTTATTTTAAACTTACTTTCATGATCATCAGTTGTGTTTATGGTATTAATTGACAGTTTTAACTTCTTCTACTGTCTCATCGCAATCTCAAGTTTGACCATTCTTAGCTCTTTAATTTCATCCTTGACTGTTTTTAGTTAATTAATAGTATGCTAGTTCCAGCTTTTATCACTTAAAGGAAAAAAATAAGTTTTAAAATATTTTTAAGAAGCTGATGGCTTTGATTCTAAGCTATTCTTCAGTACATCTCTAGTGTCTGTAAATCTAAACACATGTTCAGTAATTATCTTAATCCTATACAAAAAAAAAGGTATTATGAAATTAAATTCATTTTCTTCAATTTTGATTTGTTTTTATTTAGCTCACACATTTATTTTGACATAATTAAAGGAGATTCTGTTTTACACATTTTTACATTTTAGCTTGCAAATAAATTGCATATTATCTTATTTTGTTGCTTGAACTAGTGTAAGATTTAGCTCAGTAAGAAGTTATATTTAATCAAGCAAATCAAAGTGCTGGGATATTTTTCAAGAATTCGAAGATTTCAGAAATAGTTTCTTGTATTAAATACCATTACAGTAAATATATACCTTCTGGAATTAAATACCTTCCTAGTAAATATCATATACTTTCCAGAACGAAATGCTTCCTAGTAAATATCATATACTTTCCAGAATGAAATGCTTCCTAGTAAATATCATATACTTTCCAGAATGAAATACCTTCCTAGTAAATATCATATACTTTCCAGAATGAAATGCTTCCTAGTAAATATCATATACTTTCCAGAATGAAATGCTTCCTAGTAAATATTATATACTTTCCAGAATGAAATACCTTCATAGTGTGTATATATATATACACACACACACACACACACACACCCCTTAAAAAATGAAATACCTTCATAATAAATATACACCTTCAGAAATGAAACATCTTCATAGTAAAGGTACACCTTCAGAAATGAAATAAATACCTTCATAGTAAATATACACCTTCAAAAATTAAATGTCTTGATGACGAATTAAATACTTTACAATATATTTTATATAATCTTACCTTTTCATTAAATATATACCTTCCAAAATAAAATACTTCCATTGCAGTAAATATCTACTTTCCTGAATGAAATTCTTACTTTTTACTTAGTTTAACAAACTGATAATGATATTTGGTGTAATGCTGATATAATAAGTTTTAAACTTCACTCTGCTTGTGATATTAGGGTCCATTCAGTAAACTCTTGTTTTACTTTTAGTTTTCCACTCAAAAATGCATTTAATAGTGCATTCTTTTTCAGTTGGTGCTTATTTTTTGTTTATTTTTTTTATTGTCAGCTTGCTGTTGACAGCAACTTCATAAAGGTTTTCAGTTGTTTGGTTTCTGCTTCTGTGTGCTTATTTTATTATGTATCCATGTTTTCAGAAAGTCATGTGCATTGTATTATTTTAATTCATTGCTCTGCTTTTCTTGAATTTACTGATGGAAAACAGTTAATGTGACTATATATATTAGAGTGGTGAGGATCATATTTTACTGCATATTTAATAGATGAGGTGCTCAACTACTAATCAAAATTGTGTGATAAATTTATATTGCGATCATTATAGCCGTTTACAGCTCACTAAGTAGTTTTTAATATATGTGGTTTTATTGCTTTTACTACTTTGTGCTGTGTTCAGTAAGTTGTGTAATATGCAGTCTTTTTATTAATTATTCAATCTTTCAGTTATTATTCATGTTTGCTGTATTTTATGCTTTGAGCATTAGAACTAATTCATTGTCTCTTGTAAGCTGATAATGCAGGTGAGCGAGTTAAATGCTCATTGAGCGACAGTTTGTGAGGCAAGAGCAACTAAGAAATGCTTGGGCAGCATTAGAATAGTATGAAAATATAAAGATGTTGTTTCTGTGTTCGGAGCCTTTGCTGGGGATCCTGGCTCTGTTCCTGAGGGATTCTCATCTGACTCAACAAGATTCAGAATTTTATAGGCTGATCCTGGAAGTACTACCACCAGCCTTCCCCACCCCTACTCAGTAAAGGAACACATCAGATATTAAGAGTATGTTTTATATACCATAGAGCTTTCCTACCAAAACAAAAATATTTTCACAGTGGGTGGTGATGGTGGTGGATTGATAGCAGTTTTACGTCACCACTGGAGCTTGCATTGATATTTTGTCATCAGATCTGTTCTGGAGTGCCCCAATGGGACTCCACAGCCTTGTATTGTGTTCGAGGTGGAGGGCAGAGGGGCTGGTAGAAGGGGGTGAAAAGGTCACACCAGTTTGGTGCACACCCTCAATTTTCACAGTGCCTTTTTCTTTGTCTTCAAACTTCACTACTCTTGTTATTTCTAGGTAGAGATTTTGCATTAGATAAATTACATAATATAATGTGTATTGCTAACTAATTTTAGAAACTTCACTACTCTTGTTATGTCTAGGTAGAGAATTTGCATTAGATAAGTTACATAATATAATGTATTGCTAACTAGTTTTAGAAACTTAATTTTATTAATATGAATTTTAATACTACATTTTGTTGTGTTATAAGAATAAAATGTATACATATATTTGGAAACATTAAGTAATCAAGCACTTACTTGACTCAAAAGTCTTACAAGTTAAATTCTCAGGTTTTAAAAAAAATAAAAATTTAATATAGAGCCAAATAAAAGTTCTTTTTTATTACTGATAAATCATCCTTTGCAATAAAGATTCATTATTTTGCATTAAAATGCTGGTCTAGTAATTGGAATCTGTCCTCCACATAAGGACATATTTTGAGAGTGCAACTGTGGATTGAGGGGTTGGCAAAAACAAGATGACAGGGACATGTTCCATATTAGAATAATTATGGGCAATATGGGTGAGGTTTTGCCAGTGATGATTAGGAAACAAACTTTTGTTAATTAACAGTTGTGCATGATACAATTTACACTTGAGAAAGATTAATGAGTTTAAAACAAAAGGTGTTTTTTTAAAAGAAGAACACTGAACAGGTGTATTTGACTTGCTGCAGACAGATGACAGTTGGTGGCTGGGCATGAATTTGCAACTTAGAGATACATAGTGTGCTCATTATACTCACTATACATGTGACTTTTTATTAGATCTGTCAATTTTCTTTGATTATTAGACCTCTCAGTTTTCTTTGATGTTTGCTGTGTTTTGCTTTCACCACTGAAGCTGTGTATTGTAATCATTAGCGTTGTCTTGTGACTTATTATTAGATCTATCAGTTTTCTTTGATTATTAGACCTGTCAGTTTCCTTTGACTTTTTGCTGTGTTTTTGCTTTCATCACTGAAGCTGTATAATCATTAGAGCCATCTTGTGACATTATTAGATCTGTTGATTTTTTTTCTTCGCTTACTGCTTTTTCCTTTGAATTTGAAGCTGTGTATTGTAATCACTAGAGCCATTTATGATTTATAATTAGATATAATTGATTTATAATTATATCTATAATATTGATTTATAACTAAATATTGAATTGGTAATTGTTACATTATATATTCTGCTTGTTAAATAAACTCAACATAATTATTCTAACATTACCTGTCTAATGAATAAGAAATGAATGTGTGTTATGATGTAACTTTCAGTTTGATTTGTGATTGTTCATTGTTATTTCTTTTATTTTCTCTCTATCTATGGGTGTATGTGTGTATCGTTTACAAGGAAAGGATGTGAAAATAGGAAGTTGTGTGTTTAGAGTTCAATTGGATTGATGTGGTATTAATCTGAAGACTCTGAGCAGTGTAAAGTGATGATGTTTCATGAATAGTTAGAAAGGAATTAATATAAGCATATTTTTCTATGTTTTGGCAAGGTAGTGATTTAAAGACATGGTTGGTTGGTCCTAGTTAGCAAACTAGTGATGAAAAGACATGGTGTTATGTGTATGTGTGTGTGTGTGAATATGTATGGTGTGTTTAGCAAGGAATTGATGTGAAGACAGTTTTAATTTGGTTAGCAAGGTGATGATGAAATAACAGTGTGTTGTTCATTGTTGTTACCTTTATCAAAATGACTAATTCATTTACTACACCCAGCCTTTTTACTTTCTTTTTTCCAAGTGTGCCATGAAAATGACACCAATCTCTGTTACTAAATGTAATGAGAGTGTCACCAATAATGATTTGGTTGTGGTAAGAAGTTAGAAACCCTTCAGTTTTATTTATCATCATTCATTTGTAATAAATTATTACTTGGTTTCCAAGAGTTAGCATCAGAAACTCCATAAATTTAATATAAATTGAAAAAATCACAATTCTTTTTAATTACTTCTAATAACTTTGCACTTGCCTTTCTCACTCACAGTTTTGCACTTTAGTGAACATATATAATCATTGGGAATTTATATTCTTGTATTTCAGATAATTGAATGTCAAGTGGTTATGATCATCAAATGAAAACAAATTCTATTTTCACCACTTTTAGATATAATCACAAAGAAAAGAAAATGCACAATGGAAAGCATATATGCACTTCATTCAGTTTGTAATAGGTCATGCTCAATAAAAATGGTCTCCTTAGTTATAAACTGTGTATAGTAAAGGTGCAATTCCTTTGCAAAATATATTTCTTTATGAATTGAAGCATATCTTGGCATCCCCTGTAACATTTCATATCTTCCTGAATCAGCACAGACAAACAAGTGAAAATCTTCATCTAAAAATAGTGCATACATATGGAAATGAATTTTAGAGGAGAAAGACCAAAATTGTCAGCAGTCTTTGGAATTCCTGGCATTGTGGTTGTCTCCAGTGAAATCTTCAGAAGCCCAGATTAGAACAATCTTTGTGATACCTGACACTGTGGTTGTCAGCTTTGAAATCTTGAGGAACTTACCGGATGCCATTATCTTGATTTCAAGTTCAGATTAGAGCAATCTTTGATATACTGGTTGTCTTGTGAAATCTTGAGAAGCTTGGCAGATCCTATGTCTTTAGTTCAAGAAACTAATTGAGAGGTCTTTACAATTCCTGGCATTTTAGTAGACTTCTAGTAAAGATCTGAGGTATTACAGTTGCTTATTAAATCAGTGTCACTGAATGGTCTTGTGTTAAATTTCATCCTTAAAGAGAAAAAACCTTTTGGTGTCTTTATTCTGATGCCTTTAAATTGGTTTTTTTCAAGTGATAAACACAAGATTATGGTTGGTTCTTTAAGTCTTCAAAGATCAAGATCAAGATAAAACACTAATAATTGTTTGATATAAATAAATTGATAGACTCATTGGGTTTTGAAAAAATACTGGGACATTAGGTTTGAAAAAGTATTGAGACAAGCAGACAGTAATATGATAGGATTTATTAGTTTTTGAAAAAGTATTGAGACAGCAGATGATAATATGATAGAACATTAGTTTTTGAAAAAATATTGAGACAGCCGATAATAATATGATAGGACATATTAGTTTTGTTTTTTTTTAAAGTACAGAGACAGCACATAATATGGTAGGACTCATTAGTTTTTGAAAAGTACTGAGACAGCAGATAATATGATAGGACTCATTAGTTTTTGAAAAAGTACTGAGACAGCAGATAATACAATAGGACTCAGTTTTTGAAAAAGTACTGAGACAGCAGATAATATGATAGGACTCATTAGTTTTTGAAAAGTACAGAGACAGCAGATATTAATATGATAGGATATTTTGCATCAATGGAAAGGAATGCACAATATTTAATTTTGGCACTTGTTGGCTCCTGTGAGTTCCATTCAAGAGCAAATAGGGCAAAAATTGAAACTTTAGTTTGGTCTCAAGAATTTATGAAAATTATTTTGAACATTCCTCGTGGTGTGATGAGTAAACACATGTGAAGATTCTAGAACACTCCACATGATGTGCTTTCGTTAGTTCATGTGAGGTTCAGTGATTCTCCATGGTATGCTTTGTGAGCACATCGAAGATTTTGGAACAGTTGTGTAACAGACCTAGAAGGGATACCATCTTCTAAAGAAAGAAGTGACTTGTTGCAAATCACATGATTGTTAAATGTGTTAGTGATAGCGGCTATCATTGAAAAGGTTTTGTACATTGACTTTAATTATTTCTCTAAAACTCCACTCTCATTTCTGTGATGATTTGATTCCATGAACTTGATTACATATATATGATAATGTGACTGCTGATGTCTATGCTAGGATAAACTGAATGATTGTCTAGCGCTAATCGAATATTGTTGTGAAGTGATGTAAATGTGAACACACTTTTGATTATATTCATAGGTTGCATATTTGATTGTTGATTTAATAAATTTATTGTCAAATTTATTAACTTTCTTACATATATTGATAACCTTATGTTGGAGAGATAGTGGGTGGATCAGGGCTTGCTAAATATAGATTAAAGGACAAATTTATTTTCTCCTTTGGTAACAAGTTTTCCACCTACAGAAATATTGTGTGACAGTAAACGTTTATCTTTAATGTTGTGGAAGAGAGAAAATGTTTACAGCAATCGCATATCTGCCAAGTGAGAAAGACGAATGGTGTCTTCTGGAGAATTATAAATAACATAAATTAAGATTCTCATCACTTGTAATTAGTTATGGATGATTAATTAATAATAATAATCATAACTAGGTGGCATTGCATCACAGTTTCCATCATAGGGCACTTTCTTACCAGAAACAAGAAAGGGGTGGGCATGAGGGCAGAACAAAGGACATTCTAGTTTTTGAAAAAGTAAAGAGATAACAGATAATATGATAGGACTCAGTTTTTAAAACAGTGATCAGACAGCAGTTAATAATGTCAAATAAATATGTCAGCTATTGTAAAAAGACCAGATCAAAACAGCTAACTTTAAGAAGAAGCATATTTATAAATATTCTATTTTGGTTTTAATTTTTAAATAATTTATTGTTAACATTGTTATTTTTAATGAAATAGTAGTCATATTTTAATCATTGTCTGGCAGCACCATAAATACAGGTGCTTTATTTTTTTTTTATGTGGCTATCTGTTGATATCACATATTATTAATATAGCTTATTTGTTAATATCAAAGAAGATATTACTATATTGTTAATATAACTTATCTGGTAATACTATCACAGATAGTTTATTGTTAATGTAACTTATCTGATAAATATATCAAGATACTTTATTGTTAATGTTATCTGATTACATTTATCACAGACATTTTATTGTTAATCATATCTGGAAATCTTAGATAGCTGTTGACTAATGTTGCTTCTCCTGAATAATTAAACATTTGCTAATAATTCAGAGAACACCCAAATACGAACAGAAAACTCATAATAATATTTTTTGTAATTTTGCATGAATATATAGAATCTTAAAATATTGCACATGTAGACATTTTCACATATTTTTCCAAGTCTGCATTTATTCATTGATTCATTGATAGCATACAATATATATCAGTTATGATATAGAGATATGAATTAACTTTTGTATGTATGTGTGTTTTCTTGCAGATTTTATTCCGTGTAAATTTACTAGTCGTTACATTGTGTTTTGTCATGAATCGCCCATACCAGTTTTACTACTTTGTGCCTCTGGTGTCATTTTGGTTTGTCATAACATTTCTAATCATGGCAATCTGGCCTCATGTGACTCAGGAATCCACAGAAGGTAATTTTTGTTACATTTTTTCGGGGGTTGGGGTTAAAGGGTTGTTTGTTACATTGTCATGTGCATTCAACAACTGATTTTTGTTTATTTTAATTGGTTATTCATATTGTAATAGAACATTAAGTAATTTATTTATAAAAGATGTCTTAGATTTCCTGTCATAAAAAGATCTTTAATGATATTTTACATAGGTTTGTGCAGGATTCAGTTTGTCTGTGAGTGTGTGTGTGTGTATGTAGATGTTTGTGTTTGTGAGTGCATGCATGTATGCTGATGTTTTGTGTTCAGTAAATGCAGATTGATAATGATATTATTTTGAGATAAAATTAAAAGGTATATTGCTTCATTTATCAGAAAATTAATAAAACACATAACATTTGTTAGACTTTAAAACAATTTTTAAAAAATTACACGCACATTTTACAGTAAATATTCATTTATTGACTTTTTGGAAGGTTTGACAGTTGTTTTTTATCTGTTTTGTGTGCATATTGATTATAAGTCAATACAAACTTATTTATACTATGATTGGGTTTAGTGTGTGGATTTTAATGTTATGAAAGTACATTTATATTAATGTGGTTGGGTTTAGTGTGTACAACATTTTAATGTTATGAAAGTACATTTATATTAATGTGGTTGGGTTTAGTGTGTACAGTTTGATTCAAAGAAGTACAAAGTCATTTATACTAATGTGGTTGGGTTTAGTGTGTACAGTTTGAGAGGGGATATTTGAAAACAAAAAAGTAATATATTTGATTTGTTTTGTGCCTGATATTGATTCTGAGGGAATATACAGTAATATTTACTGAGACCATTTTATGAATTTTGATTTTGAGGAGTTTTATATTTATATGTGTGTGTATAATTCATGTACTGCAATTGTTTGTTTAGTCTGCAGTTTTATTCTAAGGAATATAAAATCGATTGTAGATTGATCAGCTGCTATATTTTGATTGTGATAAAATGGAAAGTCATTTATACTGAATATAAAACAATTTGGTGCAGTTTTATTTCCAGATTTAAAAGTCTATTATACACTTGGTGTTTGTACTATTACCTTATGTTCTATGATATAATCCAGTTATTTTATCTTGGTTAGGTTCTTAGAGTGATTTTAGCAGTTCAATAATAGAAGGTCATGTTTATTGTTATTGTTTATTGTAGGTTATGTTATTAAACAAATATGACAGCATTAAAAGGAGTATTTGATGTGTTAGATATAATTATTGAAATACAAATCCATTTATGCCATAATCAGAATAAGTTTTTGTGATAGCAAAATATTACAAACACACTATCACATATTTGTAATATCTGACTGTATGATTCAGTGTATGTTTTCAATAAATCCCTTTTATTTCCTGTGCATGGCTATCAAATTTATCATCCTTATCGTCATTGTATCACTGACTTGTATATGTTTCAACAAATCCCTTTTATTTCCTGTACATGGCTATCAAACTTATCATCATCATCATTGTATCACTGTTATGACTTGTGTATGTTTCAGCAAATCCCTTTTATTTCCTGTACATGGCTATCAAACTTATCATCCTTATCATCATTGTGTCACTGTTATATCTATCAGAGGTAAGTACCCTTACCCTTTCTCTTACTAACTATGCATGTTTGAAGTTTGTTTTGACAGTGATTGCTGGGTGTTCTTTTGTTTCATTTTTTCCAAACAGATTTCTCTCTCTTACACTTAATTTTCTTTTTTTAACTCTTAATTATTTTTTTTGTATCAGATTTTAATTTTCAGTAATTTTTGGTGTCTTTAGCAATATTTTTATTTTATATTGTAATTTTCCTTAAGCTTTTAATTCTTTTTCTAATGTGCTTATTGACTTTTTCCTCCCTTACTCTGTCTTTTGTTTTACTTCTGTCACCAAGTCTGTTTTATTTTTTCTTCAACTATCATTATTTCCTTATCACTTTTACTTTCTTGGTCTATTTTTATTTTCTTGGTCATAATTTCCCGTATTATATTTTCTTTCTCTTTCATAATTATCACTCCACCCATTTTAGTTTTATTCTCTTGGTCTGTCATAAGTCTGGGTTAATTTTTATTTCTTGGCCTATCATAATTTTCTTTTATCACCAGGCAATTTTAATTCAATCTTTTCTTGGCCTATCATAATTTTCTTTTATCACCAGGCAATTTTTATTCAATCCTTTTTTGGCCTATCATAATTTTCTTTTATCACCAGGCAATTTTAATTCAATCTTTTCTTGGCCTATCATACTTTTCTTTTATCACCAGGCAATTTTAATTCAATCTTTTCTTGGTCTATCATACTTTTCTTTTATCACCAGGCAATTTTTATTCAATCTTTTCTTGGCCTATCATAATTTTCTTTTATCACCAGGCATATTTTATTCAATCTTTTCTTGGCTTATAATTCTCTTTTATCACTAAGACTATTATTTTTTTCTAGAGTATTTTTTCTCTTCTTTTTTTTTATGTGCCTTAACTGATGGGATTTTCTCCTTATTTTGGATCCATCTTAATTTCCTTCATCAGCAAATCTGTTTTCTTCTTTTATTCCAGAGTTATATTTTTCTCGTTTTTTAATATGACATTTTGATTTTTTTCTTTCCTCAGTCAGTTATTTGTTGTCTTCTCCACCTTTCCTCACTTAAAAGAGTTTTATATTTTTTATTTTTAAATGTCATATATATTTTTTCTTTTCTTATGGTAATTTAAAATTCTTTCTTTCCTATTATCATACTATATTAATATACATATGAGGGCCATAAGTAGTTATAGATTGTAGTTAGTAATTAAAATCTTTCCTATCTTTCTATTGTACTATAATTTTCTCATGGTCCTGTTTGTAGATTTTAATTGAAATCTTTCCCAACTTCTATCATTCTCTTTTTATTCCTTTTTTCAAAAATTGATTGAAGAGTGTGGTTAAAATCCTTCCTAATCACTATCAGTATATGCTGAATGTGTTTTGTATTCTCTAGGTATTTTTTGAGAAAGTGTTTTTGACACGACCAATTAAAGCACTGTTTGTTACTTCCGATGACTCCATACATGAATGGCGATTCCGATGGCAGCTGGACAGATATGTATGTTATAGAAAAGCATACTCATTATATAGCAAATGTAAACTTATTAGTAAAAAATCATAAACTAATATAGGAAATGGAAATATATGTAAATTAATTTCTTTGCAGTGTTGAGAGTGATTATTTACAGAATATATAATCATCATTTATTATTTTAATATTCAATAGTAATTTGGTATTCTTTAATTATTTAAAACCACTGTGTACTTTTTGTTTGTGTGAAGTATTAGAGTGACATGGTTAATACATTATAATAAATTTACAATTTCACAAAGTATACCTAATTGATTAAATTAGCATATTTTAATAATTAGGATTTTTTCAACATTACATAAGTTTTCCTGACAACTCAAATAAATGTAATGTAGGTGGTTATGGGTCTTTATTATTGCATACCATCCAAGGTCTTCATTTAAAGGCATATACCTCTAGAGGAGATGAAGCATTTAAGCTTACCCAGTTGTGTATCTCATAAGTGCTGTCCCATAGATATCCTTGTTACCGCAGAACAAAGGTATACATGTACATGGAAACAAGTAGCAAAAGAATGGGCTTGGAGAACCTGTGAATATGTTTATCTGGTAAGTATTGTTGAAAAAAATTATTTAACCTAGAATAATCCTGTTAACAGTACATGATGGGGCAGTAGCACGCATTAAATCTACACAAAGGAGTTTTCCATCCTTCTGCTGCTGCAGTATAAAGTCACATTCATTTAAAACACTCAGCTGGAAGATAATGCAGCTATGATTAGGGTATTAACAGATTTTGGGTATGCATGTAAAAAAAAATGTTTTATCTTCTTGTGATTTACTTAAAGCTGACTATTTATCCCTAACTCTGCAAAAGATGGATAAATAGCCTAGATTTGTTGTCTCTACTATACAGATTAATTTTTAATGATCTGTGTTCTGGATTGAAGAAGTATTTTTATCTTCTACTCTTGGCACAAGGGATATCCTATCAGGAGATCTTTTCTGTGCCAGGAGGATTGGATTTGTTACTGTTTTAACTGATCCATTACTAATGGATGTAATTTATTAGAACTCCGAACAAAGTATGTATTTCACTGATTCTACACACTAATGTCACCAGAAGAAATGTTTTCAAGGATATTACTTTCAACTCTTTATAGAATGGTTCAAAGTGTTATAATTTAATTAGTCCTCAAAATTCCATGCAAGTAAACAAGATGGTCCATGTTGGGTCCACTACATTGTCCAACAGAGTTACCAAGTATCAACCTATAACCCTTTATAGCAGTAATTGCCAGGTTTTTAGTTTTGCATGGGCCAAGTGAAGAAATCTACTAAAGTCCTTATAGAAACATGAAGATGGTCAGACGATAGAGAAAAAACCTTCCGTGCTATGTTGTTAAAATGCTGAGCCTTCTAGCAGCCATGGTGTGTGCCACTACTCAATGACTAAACAAGTCTCCAGGTAACATTGCTTCTGCCCAACAATCTAGATTGAGTAATGCCATTGTCACTCACAAATGTCAGCTTTCACTGCCTTAGTAATGTTGCTCACACATCCCTTCCTCAAGACAGTACAAGAAATGTGATAAATTCTTATGGCACATGATACTGTGAAAGCTCTTTGCTGCTTATCTTCTCTTGGAGAGGGGTGGGTGAGCCTCAATAAGAGCCTAAGGTTCTTTCTTGTATACAAGATCAGAACCTGTAACCTCTTAAGTATGCTTGCTTTGTTTCAGAGTGTGGTGTATGGAATGCTGTTTGCCTTTGGATATCAAATGTTGCTACATTTCAAAGTTATACAAGACAACCACAGACAACATCTATTTTCCCGCCCAGTCTCCTGGGCCCTTTGTTCTCTAGGGTTTGTTGGTATTGGAGTGAGTAATGAAATTTGATAATTTCATTTCTTAAAGCAAAATAATTACCTTGATGATTTTAAGAGACACATTTTATAAAAGTTATGCAATTATCAGTGCTAACTGAAATTCACAAAAACAAAACTCAGAAAGATTGAAACTCAAAATTATGAGTTCTGTTTGTTAAATCATTAAATATTCTACCAAAATAAGTTTAATAATTTTCTCCTCTTCACTTCATTTCTTTCTCTTACTCTCTTCTTCCAAATGAACTGTTTACAACAGTAAACCTTTCGAGATATAAATCTTTTCTCTGATCACATGGAAATATACAGCATCTTTATAAAAAATCTAAATATTTTTGTCACTTCTAATTGCATTGACTTTCAGAATATGTCTTGTCATTGGTTTCTGCTTTTTCGAATTGTAGATTATATTAATTGTGTCAGAATCTATAACTTTTATCTTGATTAGGATTATTACGATCATGATACTGTTTTCTTGTCATATATTATGATGTTATGGAATTGTATGTTGCAGAGTTATCTCACCTTTTCATTCCTGTGCAGCAGTAAGACTCAGTGTAATGACATACATTCATATATTGTTTTTATCCCAGTAAGTTTTCATTCTTTGATGTATTTATGTTACAGGGTTTTAATTTTGATATTGTATTCTTTTTATCATGTATTGGTTTCCTATCTAGTATCATTTTCACTTGTGTTTCATAACTTGATATAGAAAGAGTACAGATGTTATGCAACACTATTACGAGTTTTTTTTAATTTGATAGAGTGTAGGGGGAGAGTAAATATTATAGTCTTACAGCACTGTTGCAAATTCATTTTAGTTTGATTGGGAATGAGGAGAGAACATGATCGATCTTGTGTGTGTGGTGGGGAAAGATCATGATAGCTCAAGAGTGTGTGTAATATTACCTTTATCAAAGTTAACTTGTCTAAACTAAGTTATTTCATTAAATGCCAAGTTTATCAAATTGCTTTGTGTTTTTCACAAGGATGTTCATTGGAGAGCAATGCAATTTTCTAGAAATTATTCCTTTATGGCTTGAATTGCAGTTAATATTCTTCTTTTATATATATATATATTGTTTTCTGTTCTTTTTATACTAAAACAGAGTATAGAAACTGACTTTTTCAAAATATTATAATATTGTCAGTATAACTAAGTTGTATTAAGATTATTACTTATTTTGTAATAAGTAGTGTTCTGTCATGTGTATAGTTTGTAGATGTATGTTGTGCCCTGTCTTATCTATAAATTGTATCCTTCTTAAACATTGTGTCCTATCTTATCCATTAATTGTATCTTACTTAAACATTGTGTCCTATCTTATATATAGATTATATCCTTCTTGCTTAAACATTGTGTCCTATCTTATCCATAGATTGTATCCTTCTTACTTAAACATCATGTCTTTATCTATAAATTGTGTTCTATCTTATTTATAGATTGTGTCCTATATTTTGCTGAGAAATGTGCCAGGTTGGCTACGAACACGATACAGCTCATTTTTTGCCTGGTTTGGCAAATTTTCATTAGAGGTATGGACTTTATTTTTCAATATTATTATTTTAAAATTTGAGCATATTTTAATTTGAAGCATTTTATGATTCATCACTATGTTCGTCAGCATGTCAGCACCTCAGCCTAACTCTGAACTGCAAAAATCTGTACTGGATTACTAGGGCATTCTTTTGATACATACCCCTACCTTTACACTTGTAGCACATTTTTTCTATACCTAAATATTCCTTTGGTCTTGGCAAAGGTTCATTCATTCTACTTTCACTCTGGACCTTATTAGCATTCTCACTCTGCATGCCATTCTCACCACTCAGTGACAGGCTAAGGATTTAACTGCACTTGGATCTCTCAGGTTTATCTTTCACATAGGGGAGGGTGAACTTTGTCACACACTTCTGCTATTTTGTCTATTTCATTCAAATCTCTCAAAACAAATTTCTTTCTGTAGAAATGTAACTAACCCTGGACAATAACATTCCATAATGTTCTCTTGAATAATCTCAACTCTAGCACTTTTGTAAGTATGCTTTACACCTGCCCTTTCAAACCAACAGTCAAATTGTGTATGCATTCTGTACAGAAATTCTTGGTGGTTTTCTGAGTGTGGCAGTAATGTGGTACCAGTGCAAAAGACTTTCTTCAGTGCCTTATAATTATTTGCATCTGTTTCTAATGACTCACTGTGGAAACATTCTAGTTTGAATTCATTAGAATTTGATTGCTCTTTCTTGCAATATTTTATATTTTATTTACAACTACAACTGGTTAAATGGATATTTATTTGACATTAACTAATTCCATGCATGCTTCAGATTATTATTTTCCCATGATGCTGTGTAAAGAGAGTGTATTTATATTTGCAGCTGTTTATCTGCCAGTACCACATCTGGCTGGCAGCAGACACACATGGGGTCCTTGTATTGCTGCCAAGTTATCCTGTCCTCAATGTTGTCATCACATCTTTCATCTTTATATGTGCTGCCCATGAGGTGTCTAATGTCACTAGTACACTGGCTAAGTATGCTGTGCCAGATGACTGGAAGGTCCTTCTTCGCAATATTTTGTTATTTTCAGCCATTCTTGTACCAGTTTGTATTACAAATGGAGTGTTAGGATTGTAAGCAAAAAAAGTGAATGTCTTTGTGTGATGTTAACTTGGAATACAAGAAATCTAGTTTTTCTATCACAGTAGTGCAGCAATGAAATGAAATTATAGCCAACATGAGGTATTTTTATTTCACATATTAAATGCAGTGTGCTTGCTGTGTGTTAACTCTTCCATACAATAACAGATGAAATATATTTCATTGAGTTCAGTGTAGATGGTGTATGATGAATTTCTAAGTACAATAGACACATGAAATATATTACATTAAGTGCTGTGTACATACTGAATGGTGATTCCTATACCACAGTTAAATTAAATACATTGCATTGAGTGTATGCATGTTGAGAAGTCATTCATCTGTACCATAGGCAAATTAAATACATTGCATTGAGTGCAGTGTGCATGTTGAGTAGTCATTCATCTGTACCATAGGCAAATTAAATACATTGCATTGAGTGCAGTGTGCATGTTGAGTAGTCATTCATCTGTACCATAGGCAAATTAAATACATTGCATTGAGTGTAGTGTGCAAATGCTGTGTGGCAAGTTTCCACACTGAAGCAAATGAAACAAATAATTTAAGTGCAGAGTGTATCTTCGTTGTCTCTCCTCAGACAAATAGACTTTGTTAGCATTTTTGTGATATTAAGTGAAGAGAGCATCTGAAGTAGGTAGTGTGCTAGAATAAACTTCAGTGGACATATTTAAGTTGACCTGACACATACATTGACTGTTGATTTCATTGACATATATTGAGTGCTATGTGAGGTTCAGACAGATTAAGATTAAAAATGTTCACATTTTTATTGAATGAGGAAAAATTAGCCCAGTGCTGTGTATATTTATTTTTGTGTATATATATATATATATATATGTGTTTGTACATATATATCTAAGTATGAACTTGGATATCAGTATTATTTATTACAGATTTATTGTTCAGAATGCTATAGAATTCATTCTCACTTATTTTTGTTTGGGGTTTTTTTAATCTTTTTTTTGGGGGGAGGGGTTGTTGTTTTTTTCTACTAGCAGAGTTATGTGTGAACCTTATAATGTCTAGTTTTCATTCATAATGTCTGGCCATAATCACTGAACAAAAACCCTTTTAGAATTAATTTTGTTGTTCAGTACCCTAAAATAACATGGCTTGATATGCAGTTTATACCTTATATTGATTTTTTTAATTGGAGGCATAGTTTTATGAAGTATACTTTTTATGTTTGTGCATATTCAGTTTTATTCTGTGCAAAATACAAAATCGATATTGTTGTGCTACTGTATAAAGTAGCAATCTCCTAATGCCGGTTGATCTTGTATAGTTTTCTGTGTTTTTCTGAAAATATGTATTTCAAAATTTGTGGAACATTTTTGGACTCAACTGATCATTCTTATGAATTAAAACATTGCTCATTGATTATGCTATATCACTACAAACAACACTTCTTCCAATGAATATTCAATGGCTGTTATGTTGTGTGTGTGTGTGTGTGTGTGTGTGTGCGCATTTCAGTTTCATCTAAAGAATCCTCAGTCCATTTAATGTGTGTGTTCATGCATGTATGGGTGCATTTGTTTGTGTGGTGAGTGCATGTTTGTGTGACAGATGCATGTTTTGTTTGTGTGACAGGTGCATGTTTTGTTTGTGTGATGAGTGCATGTTTTGTTTGTGTGATGGGTGCATGTTTTTATGTGATGAGTGTGTGTTTTGTTTGTGTGATGCATGTGTGTTTTGTTTGTGTGATGAGTGCACATTTTGTTTGTGTGATGGGTGCACATTTTATTTGTGTTAGTGTGCACATTTTGTTTGTGTGATGAGTGCTCATTTTGTTTGTGTGATTAGTGCACGTTTTGTTTGTGTGATGAGTGCATGTTTTGTTTTTGTGATCACTTGCATCTAGAATCCCTCCAGAAGTTCAGCATATTTATTTTACTTTTTAAAATAACTCTTAATAAGAGAGGCCAACATGAGAATAAAATGCAAATTGCAGTGACTTCTATAGAAATATTTCAAATTTGTTATGTATACAGATTGAAAAGTGAAAGATCA
Organism: Sinotaia quadrata; assembly: GCA_028829895.1. Classification (NCBI taxonomy): domain Eukaryota; kingdom Metazoa; phylum Mollusca; class Gastropoda; order Architaenioglossa; family Viviparidae; genus Sinotaia; species Sinotaia quadrata. Next base: position 53,594,906 of record CM054182.1, read on the forward strand.
TTTTATTTAGTAATTAAATGTGCACTTTTTTAAACATATTTTCCTCTAATTTGAAGTAAAGGAAATCCTTTTTGTCATAATTATGGTGACTTCAAATATAATAATACATGTAATTCTTATTATGAAATTTATAAAAAAAAGACTTTTAAAAAGTTAATTACAAATTAGTTGTAAAAAAGAAAATGTACACGTGCAAATTCAGATAGATTTTGTTAGTAGACTAAAAGCTTTTAAACAAAACAAAAAACAAACCAGTGCTATAATTAAAACAACAAATTTAGTTAAATGAAATAGAATCTTTAAACAAAGAAAACTGCATAATTAAAATATTCTTAATTGACGCTGGACCAATTAATGCAGTTGCCGGCACTCTCATATTAGTCTTTTTACAAATGCTTGATATAAAATAACTTTTATCCAGTAATTGTACCCTACGTTTAGTACAACTACTCACCAGCATGATATGACTTCATGAAAATACACCCAGAATCACTGGAAGTTGATGGATAGTATTTTCTTGAAAACAGCATGAGAATCCAATTCCCAGCACAGTGATGTGAGATTTTCACAGACAACTGATTAAAAAGACATTGCATGGCTTAATAAAGGCTAAGGTCTTGGTATGCTGCTCAACTGCTTTTTTTTATAATAATAGTTTCACACCAGCAAAATGGACCAGTGAGAAATATTTTCGTAACCCAACCAACCTTGAGTGAAATGACTGGGCAAAGGGATATATTTGTCAAGAAGCTTTGGAGCTAATAAGTTCTTTCCATGAAAAGAATGAAGAAATAAAAGAAAAGTGTGTATATTTGCAACAGTTTTTGCTGCTAAATTCGGGGAAACAAAACTCCTATCCAAGTTGTCTGATCTTTTCATGTCTTCAAACAGACAGAACATATTTGCTTTTTAAACAAAGATAAATTTTTAAGCAATGAAAGAAAATATTAAACTTATGTTACTGTTCACAAGTATTGTTCTATATATATATATTTATATATTGGTCAGAGAAAGCAAGACTATATAGTATTCACTCACCTCTGGCCACCATCAGTTTCATTAAAGCATTATTTTATATTTCAATAAATGTCATTTTAAGTAGTTTACATATTGTATACTTTAGTACTTGCATGTGCAATGATTTTTAAATACTTTTCACTATTTATCTTTTATTAACTATGTGGACTCTCAAATCAGTGATGTGTAATATTTCCAAAGCGTTACAGTTTGGTGCAATTATTAAACTTGTATGATGTACATTGTGAATTCGTATTATTATAATAATAAAAAAGAAATTCAAAGTGAACACCTGTTGATTTTGGTCAAATTAATAAAACATATATTGATTGTATTGTAAGTCACTGGTGTGATTCATGCCCTTTGTGTCAAATGCATTTGATAATTAGGAATTTAATCAGTACTGATATTTGCATTTTATAAAATCACACTCGTACATTTCAAACTGACCTCTACTTTGGATAGCAAACCTATGCAGTTTATATATATATATATATATATATATATATATATATGTGCCTTCTACAAAAATAACTACAAACAGTAATTTACACTTTAATTACCATTATAGTATAAGATTTTTGTTTTGTAAGTGAAACTCTCCATAACAGAATCTTTATACAAGTTTGATACAAAATATTTATTATTAATAATGTGTAATTTTTATTCATCTAATTGCAATGAGTTATTATATACCACTTGAATATAGTCTAATTGTTTTTTACTGAAAGGTAACTATATTTTTGTCAAGACAAAATATTTGTTAAAGAAATAAATATTTACAAATCACTATTACTCAAGAACCAGAATCATCATGAAATTGGTACAAATCTATTGGACTTGTCATCAAATTTCTTGTGAAGTGAATGTGTTATGGGGGACTTTATTACAAATTTACAATTGCAAAAAAAGTAACTATAAATGTTTTTCATTCCTTATGAAAGAAAGAAACATTTAGTAATGATTTTCCAGGAAATGGAATTTACTCATAAAAATATTTAAAGGTGTTAGTTAAAGAAGAAAGTATCAATACCTTTTTTAACTTAATTCCAAAATTCCTGATCAAAAGGGATTGTTTCTAAATTATATCCTTTGGCAGAACAAATCTAAGAATAGGTCTTTATTGTCGGACTGCAGCTTGCATGCTGTCATGCGAATTTCAACAAGAAAACTTGCTCTAGATTTCAAGAATATTGTCAAAAATTGCAAGCAATTACATACATCTCATTAGAAATTAAAAATTGTAGTGACAATGTAGTCGGTTTGTGTCTAAATTAAAGCCATTGATAGATAATAAAAAAAATATTTTCTTGTTAACAAATTAGTAAAGGTTATTGTCCCTATTGTAAAATATAATGTATAAGTACAATAAAATTGCAATAATTGGTTATTTATACTGTTTAATAACCTATAAATAATTCATAATTACTTATTGTGATAGGTTGCTGTAAACAAAGTGGACATAATATATGTGGCCCCACAATAGTTTTACATTTGTCAATGTGGCCCTACGCACAAAAGGTTTGTCCACCCCTGCTCTAGAGTATGGCTTAGCAATTCTGACATAATAATAGTGACCGCTTTTTTCAGTGGTTGCGACAAGATGTGGGGAAACATAAATCGGGTCACTATTCTTCTCTTGATCTAAAGAGACTGACCAGTGGCTGGACAGTAAATTAGCAGATACAAATAACACTCGGACACTAATTAAAGTGTTCTGTGGGTCAGCTTTGAGACAGCAAACAATTCACAAAGGCTACATATCGCATGTTTTAGAAAGTTGTGGCTAAACATTGTTGAGGGTTTTTTTAAAATTTAAAAAATTTTTTAAAATCGGCAAACGATCCAACACATAGTTTTGAGCGTTGCACACTTGTAAAGTAGATTAAGTTAAAAGGTCTTATAATTTAAAAAAAGAAAACAAAAGACCTGTTGGTTTGACAAGATAAAGCACTCAAAGATAAAACGGTTAAAGGTTGGGTGTCTTTTGAAAAATAGAAGTATGGTGGCAAGGTATGCTGACTACATCAATCATTATCTGGTAGATTACAAAAAGGTTATAGGAAATTGCTACAATTGTTGTTCTGCTTGAGGGACCTAAACACAGTGGAGAAGCACCCAGATTAAACCTCGAGGGAATAACATCGAACCAGTGTTCCTCAATGTGAGGAGAGAATATCCTGAAATTGACAGTATTAACTGAACAATACTTATTTGCTTTGTAGCAAAAATAAAGTGCACGAAGACTATTGAGACAGCGTCTAATTCAGGTTATGTAAAAACTATTAAGGCTTATCTCTAATAACTCCATAAGAACTCTGATAAGAACTATCCTGTGATTGGTATTGACACTATTGTTGAGTTGTATTTTAGGATATAAGACTGTATGATATAAAAACTATTTGAACACAGTTTCATGGAAATATTAATGTCATCTTTTTCATTGTATTTGTCATATGTATATTTGATTGTTGGTTTAATACATTTATTGAACTTACACACATTGATAACCTTATGTTGAAGAAGAAAGTGGGTGGATGGGGGCTCGCTAAATATAGATTAAAGAAGGATTTGTCTTCCCCTTTAGTAAGAAGTTTTCCACCTACGGAAATACTGTGTGACGATAAGTGTTTGTCTTTAATGTTGTGGAAGAGAGAAAACGTTTACAGCGCCCGCATAAATGCGAAGTGAGAGAGACGAGTGGTGTCTGCTGGAGAATTATTAATAACATAAATTAAGATTCTCATCATTTGTAATTAGTTATGGACAATTAATTAATAACAATCATAACCAATAACTCAGTGGCGTTAGCGTCACACTCTGCACATCTCTAATATTAGTCACAAGGGCTGATACTTTTTATCGAGCATTTTTCCAATTGAGCGTCATTTTGAGAGTACAACGGCTTCAGAGTGAAATGAATCTATTTCAGTTTGTGCAAACAGACCGTTCACCCGCTACATCCCAACTCGTTCAATAAGACAGAATCACTCAAATATGTATACAAAATCTTTATTTTTCTCCAAAGCAAAAGTAAAATATAGAAATATGACTAAGAATATAATTATGTCAATAGCAGCAAAATGAAGCAAAAGACGTTTAGACGTCATACGTAATGTAAACGTCCAGTGCGAGTAAGGCCTGGTGTGAGAAAAAAGTCATACGTAATGTAAACGTCCAGTGCGAGTAAGGTCTGGTGTGAGAAAAACGTCATACGTAATGTAAACGTCCAGTGCGAGTAAGGTCTGGTGTGAGGAAAAAAAGCTTATAGTATATTCAGACGAGATAAGAGTGCAAGTTAACAATTTCAAAAGTGTATGACAATCAATTTATCAAGACATTTTAGTTCAGTTATAAAATTGATAGATATTCCTATTCTGGTCATTTGCCGGATTTTAGTTGTTTTATTGCATTTAGATTTTCTTTTTTAAATAATACATTTTAAGGCTTTTGTTATTTATCGATTTTAGGGCTTTAACAGCGATGTGGAATTTATTTACTCTGAACAGTAAAAACACCCTTTAACAGCGGCTTTATTAGTAAATACCCCTTTAACAGCGGCTTTATTAGTAAATACCCCTTTAACAGCGGCTTTATTAGTAAATACCCCTCTAACAGCGGCTTTATTAGTGAATACCCCTTTAACAGCGGCTTTATTAGTGAATACCCCTTTAACAGCGGCTTTATTAGTAAATACCCCTTTAACAGCGGCTTTATTAGTGAATAACCCTTTAAGCGGCTTTAGTAAGTCAAGTATATACGCTCTATAACTGGGCTTTATAAGTGAAGTAAACACGCCCTTTAATAGCGGTTTTATATGTGAAGTCAAAGAGAGTGACTCCTGTCAAAACCAAAAAGAAACTACACGTGACAAGTGATAAGCACTTGAAAATGATCACCAACTACCCTCCATTATCCAAAGCTCTATTTCCCTTTTCCTAATCTCAGTAATCATATATTCTTTTAACTGGTAGTTCCAAATCCTTTAGCATCAAGAAAGTTATTGTAAATGTCAATTACTTGATTCCCCCTAAACCCTAGCCCCCAACTCGAAGGACAAAAGCACCAAGTTATACCACTGCTTTGCAATCATTTCTCTTTTTAATAATGCCCAAGTCACGTTCATGCTAATGCCTTGTGGTTTTCTTTCACATTTATGTTGAATACGATACCCCTGGTGGGTGTATTATTTTTATGATACCCGCCCTAAATGATTTCTCCGTTGTCACATAAACTAATTCCATTTTAATGCCCTGGTGCAATTTTTGTGTCACTCTGACATTTAATATTATCACCCGCTCAGTATCTTACGGGTACCCACCCAAAGCTGATTTTGTATGTATTCATTAGCGGTCTGGAACACAATGCAGGAGCCATTGTCTCTTCAGAGCGTTTATCTAGAATCACAGACTGTAATCCGACTCCAGACAGACAGAACAATGCGGGGACAGGCTTAGCTGATACTAATGTCAAAATGAAAACAGCAGATTGAAAGCGGAAACCAACCAAAAATTAAAAAAAAATATCAGAAATATGTTCAGACAAATGTTTGCATTTATTCGACAAATAACAAAAAATGGTTTAATCAATGATAACAAGTGATGAGTAGAGAAAAAACTCTATCCCGAACAGCATGAAAACTGGATGAAATTCAAAATAACAAGTGTTTGGATTCTACCTGTGTGTGGTTCAAATATACAATCATTGCAACGAAGCATACCTACCCGCTAGAACCAAAATTCACATCTCAGTGCGGAAAACGTCCATTTTATTATGTCCTAGTGCATACAATTCTAAAACGAAATATTTTCCCTTTCATTCTATAATCAGAGTGTCCTTCTGACAGCAGTCCATCAGCAATGTAGGTAACACGAACGAAAGGGGTGGTAGTTGTCTCTTACAGTGTGAAAAGGAGAGAGAGAGAGGCTATTTGTTACATAGATGATGCTACAGGCTCCACCGAATGGGTGTGTCGGGTCGTCACACATGTTCTTGCACCAAGATACACTAGTATTTGTGACTTTCTGTACCTCCGTGACCAAAGCCTGAAACAATTAACAGTAATGAAGAAGTCAAAATATTTAATTCAATAATGATGATTTTATAATAATACATCAAATACTAATTCTTATGTCTGTGTGGAGCTTACTCTGTATTTTAGCTTAGTTAATTTTTTTTAAAAAGTATTTTCTCTTAATATTTCATTTTGATCCATACATATAACAAGATGGTTACGCCTGTATATTCAGCAAAAAAAACTATTGGGCTGATTTTGATCGGATCTTACTTCTGTATACTGTAGTGCCCTAGAATTAAGAAAGGCTATTTAACATCACAGTAACCCATTAGCTGGCTTGCCAATTGCCTTTAAACTATGAAAGAGCAAAACTCGTGACTTAATACACGACTTAAAACTACGAAAATAGTAAAGGTCATGCACAAGGTGGGCCTTGGCAGGCTATAAATAGAAGTGAATGCAGCAACAGTAATACACACAATCCACCTCCTCTTTTACAACTTACACCAACACCACCACTAGTATGAACATTCCACCAAAATGACTCCAAAAACACAAGTGCACTCACCAAAAGGACAACATGCTCTCCAGCTTCACACTCAACGCTTACAGGAAAACAGATGCTACACCAAACATGCCAACAACCATGGACACAACATCTCTAACCTGCTGGCCTAAAAAGCAGGCTAGTGAGCATATCAAATTAGAAACCAAATTTCAATCCCCTTTAAAATAAAAATAGGCACACTAACATTTAAGATTTTCATGACCTTTAGCTATTTAAAATCCCACTTTCTTTGCTTGCTGTATTATGGTTATTTGACAGTAAAACAGTACTATAAAATAATTTTTTAGCAATCTGTTCTGAAAACTGACATTTATGCAAGCAAAGACATGGGCAAAAGCCAGTTTTGTAATATATGTACTGTAGAAAACTTGAAATGCCTTGCATGACTGTTACTAAAATATTTCTTAGATATAATATATCTATGTGTTTTGTTGTCAGCAGCATGTGTGCGTTTTGCTATCAGCAAATATGTGTATGTTATTTGCTGTCAGTGATGTGAGCAGTTTGTTCTCATCAGTGTGTTTTCTTGTCACTGGTGTGTGCATGATGTGTTTTGATGTCACTGGTGTGTGTATGATGTGTTTTGCTGTCAGTGGTGTGTGCATGATGTGTTTTGCTGTCAGTGGTGTGTGTATGATGTGTTTTGATGTCACTGGTGTGTGTACGATGTGTTTTGCTGTCAGTGATGTATATGGTGTTCTCTGCTGTCAGCAGTGTGTATGTGCATGTCTGTATATTTGCAGTCAGTGGTGTGTATGTGTGTGTGTTGTTCTCATTAGTGTGTATTTGTAGTCAGTAGTGTGTGTGTGTTATTTTTTTATCATCAGTATTATGTGTGGTATTAATGTGTATTATTTGCTATAAATGCATCCAAAGCGCTTACTAAGTCAAGGTAAGAATGTCAAATGAAAAACCACAGCCCTTACTAACTCAAGTCTAGACAGGAATATCAAATGACCAAATCAAAGTGCTTAATAACTCATGTCTAAGTGTACAGAGTCTAGACCCAAGTCTCACAGGGCAAACAATTCTTTGACACGCTAATTTCCATAGGTAAGATGACGCACAAAGCGTGACAAACTGAAAGCAGCACTTACCACTGGGACCAAACATGGCTGCATAGCAGGGTTTAGTGCAGTACGGCTTCCCTTCATGCTGAAAATGAAAAAAATGTTTATCAGTCATTGATAGGCGCAAAAAGGTGGAAATAAAATAAATATGAGTCACTGGTTGGGTGGGAAAATAAACCACTTTAAAGTTCTGTCAAAACTGCTGAAAAGATTGGCTTAATTATGATTATAAATTTCTGGGATGGGCAGACTCAGTGTTCTCAGTGTGTTCTTTAGATCTATTTATAGATGCCACTTTAATAAGCGAGATGAGGTAAATTATTTTCAAACTGCCCCCCCCCCCCCCGCCCCTAATTTACTACTTCTTTCACTGTGTGGTTTGGTCCACAAAATTCGATAATTGACAGCGAGAGTGAAAATGTAAGAAACCGTTTCAATTCATCGATCCCTTACTACAGAATCAAGTGATTTGTGAACAACTACCTCACTCTACTCGCAAGTATGTTTTGATGTTTTCCATGACAACTATTTCACTCTTCTCGCCAGTATGCTTTGGTGTTGTCCATATGACAACTATTTCACTCTTCTCGCCAGTATGCTTTGGTGTTGTCCATATGACAACTATTTCACTCTACTCGCAAGTAAGTTTTGGTGTTTTCCATATGACAACTATTTCACTCTTCTCGCCAGTATGCTTTGGTGTTGTCCATATGACAACGATTTCACTCTACTCGCAAGTAAGTTTTGGTGTTTTCCTTATGACAACTATCTCACTCTACGCGCAAATGAGTTTTGGTGTTGTCCACATGACAACTATCTCACTGTAGTCACCGCTATGCTTGAGCCAGACTCAAACTTTAAAACTAAATAAATGAAATAGAACAGTTCTTTCTTTCCCAAGCAATTTAGTATCCAGGGATATTTACCTACCCAACCTTCATCCCTGATTATAAGTTTCCGAATACTGAATGAGTTGTCCATACTTGGCGAGTAGAGTGAAATAGTTGTCATATGGACAAACTGTTGCAAGCTGTGTAGATGAGACTTAATTTTGAAAGTAGTGTAGACTGCAGACGATAATAAATCCACATTTGATACTTAATGCAGAGCTGACTGTTGAAAGTTGTGTAGACAAGGACTTAATACAGATCTAAGCGTTGAAAGCCGTGTAGACAAGACAATAAAGGTGCAGCAAGCTGTACGGTCCCTGATTACGATATCACTACGCTAGTCAGTACAGCTAGCATCAATTAAAATAAAAATCACAAGTGGATTTGATCCGGTAAACAAAGGGCGAACCTATTTGTTATGCTAATGCGCTTCCTTGCGCAGCTTAGGGATGAGTTTGGTGCATTCAGTCAAGACCGAACAAAACCGTGAAACTGTGACAGCATACTTTTAAAGAAAAATAATAAAAACGAGAGTAGCCTACCTCCCCAATAGGATACTCGGTTTCAACGAGATTACCGAGTGTCGTAGTATTTTTCAATCTGCCCTTATTTATTACGTTTATGACAATGCATTAATTTTGAACACAGTAATTGTTAGTACATTTAAGATTGAACTAATTTGCCTGGTGCAATATTTATGACAAAATATTTTAAATATATTTCAAGCGACACAAACAAGAGGTATTTTAAAAAATATATATATATTTAGTGTAGTGTGAGTTACAGCAAAATCTCCACTATGAATGGGTCACGTGACAAACCTCAGCATGGGATCCCGCAGTCAGCGTTTTGTTGCATTTCTCACATCGCAAGCAGGGCCGGTGCCAGTCTTTTCCCAGTGACGTCACTTTCTCGGCTGAAACAGATCACAGTACATTTAAAAGAAAACAACAACACAAGACGACACTTCGGCTGAAAGATGTCACAGAACATAAAAAAGACACAAGATTTCTCGGCTAAAACATATCACAGTACATAAAAAAAAAAAGGGACACTTTCTCGGCTGAAACATATCGCAGTACATTAAAAAAAAGAAAACCATAAGACGCCATTTTCTCCACTGAAACGTTGCAGTATATGAAAACATGACGACACTTTGTCTATGAAATGTTGCTACATTAAAAAAAAACGTGACAAAGCTAAAAAAAATCTTAAAAACCGAACTGAAAGACAAAGCTTACACAATTTTTTTTTTTTTTTAGAAGTTGGAAGACAAAACAAACAACATAAACACTCATAAACTGAGCTGGAGGACAACTACTAATTTTTATAAAATGAACTGGAAGACTAAAACAAAGAACAAAAATACTTTAAAATACTGATTTAGAGACAATCAACAAAAATACTCACAAAAACTGAGGTTTAGAGACAATAAACAAAAATACTCACAAAAGCTGAATTTGGAGACTGTCAACAAAAACTCACAAAAAGAGAGTTAGTCAACAAAAATACTCACAAAAAAGAGTTTTAGAGACAGTCAACAAAAATACTCACAAAATCTGAAGTTCAGAGACAGTCCACAAAAATACTCACAAAAACTTAGGTTTAGACACAGTCAACAAAAATACTCACAAAAACTGAGTTTATGGACAGTCAACAAAAATACTCACAAAAGCTGAAACTGAAGACAAACAAAAATACTCACAAAAGCTGAATTTGGAGACAGTCAACAAAAATACTCACAAAAACTGAGTTTATGGACAGTCAACAAAAATACTCACAAAAGCTGAGGTTTAGAGACAGTCAACAAAAATACTCACAAAAGCTGAAACTGAAGACAGTCAACAAAAATACTCACATAAGCTGAATCTGGAGACAGTCAACAAAAATACTCACAAAAACTGAGGTTTAGAGACAGTGAACAAAAATACTCACAAAAACTGAGTTTAGAGACAGTGAACAAAAATACTCACAAAAGCTGAATGTGAAGACAGACAACAAAAATATTCACAAAAACTGAGTTTGGAGAAAAAAAATCAAAAACTATTTTTTAAAAAGAAAAATGAAAAGATAACTAATTACAATTTAAATAATAAACTTGAATTCTGAAATATGTAAGGCTTGTACTTCAGTACAGTATGAATACACACAAGTCTTGAATAATACTGGATAACTCTTAAATATATAACTCGACACTACTTAACTTTTTATTTTTAAGTTATCGGATTTAAAAACTGGTATGTGCTGTACCGCGTGACCTCTGATATGATTAAATTCGGAGTGACTATTGACCACTAGGCAGCTAATTTGAGTGGGAGGTCTGTGGGTATAAGGATATACAAAGGTAGATGATGTTTTCTGGGCGTAGGCTGTCAGTCTCGTTAAAAGAGCAATGTACATGTATGCTTGCCCCACCCAAATCGTGTCAACTATGTAACTATGCGGAGGGTTCTTTTTTTTTTCCCCCGTCCCCATTGGCTGTGCAGCCCGTTGTGAAGCCAGGTTACGTAAACATTAAGTTGTCGGGTTAACACGTGTTCCTTTACTATCCACGTACCGAGTTCTCCCATTCCAATAGCAGGGACCTTTAGCAGTTTTCGCAAAAGAACCTCTCTAGCCGTTAGGGCAGCGACAACCCCACCCACATTCTCGACCTCTGATACATGTGTTCGTACTACCATCACCATTTTTATTTTTTAATCGCGGTCTGCCGACAGTAAAGTTCTTATAGGTTTAAGGTTTACAACGCCGTCAGGCTGAATAAAATTAAGGTTTATCATGCCGGAACTGCTGAACCTTAGAAGTGAATTGGTGATTCATTTCCGCTAACCGGATCATGATGGTTTTGACTAAATGTACCATAAACAGGGATGGACTGATGGATAAACAGACGTATAAACTATCAATCTATTTATTTCGAAAGTAACTAGTTTAAGTATTTATTTAAGTTGAAAGAGAGCAGGTGTGGGGGGGGAGGGGTTAAGTGACTGACCAAATATTGCTAAAAATAGTACTTTAATAACTGAAAATTTTGGTTAACCAACACGGGTTGCTTTGTGGGTGTGTTTCAGTTTTATTCCTCCCGCATCTTTAATGATGTGTTAATTTCATTTGTCATTCCCACTGACGGAAGAGCATGGCGTGCAACTATTAACACGCGCATGCGCCAAAAGACTGTTACTAGCTCCTCACGTGACTAGCCCATTATAACTGATTAAACAATAATCATTTCAGATTTTATTTTTACGCAGACTGAGGAGGTGGGTTTTAGTCCTTTGTGGCCTTGGACTTTCATCGAACTGTTTTTTTCTTCCAAGTAGTGTGTTCTGGTAGATATAAGATAAAGTGACAACTAGGGACTTAGAATGAATGAGGGCACAGGTGTGTGCAGGTATTAGTGAGGCTACTGACTTATATCTACATTTGTCAAACTTTATTTTCACCGAAACTCGGACACACACACACACAAACACACACACACACACACACACACAGAGCGATGACAAATTCACACAAGAACTTGGAAGACGTTTAATTGAGAATCGACACGAGTCAATGGCGGGAAAGGCTATTAAACTGGCGTAACAGCTCGATGGGCATTCAATCTGTTTGTGTGTCTGTGTCTATTTATATCACTGACAAAATACAATTACTGTAAATGCATGGAACTGTTCATCGACAAAACAGTTTGGCCTCAGAATCTAATACAGATACAGCTGAGGTTAATGAATAGATCAGCGTAAACATTTGAAATGAATCGCCGGGCAAGAATTAAACGGACGTCTTGTAACCAAACTACAGTGAGCAGACTGTACTCTTTGAATGGAGCAATCAGAGGTGCACTGAATAAATATCACGCTGCTCGTAGTCTCGGTGACTCAAGTGGCTTGTGCGCCAGGACACAACCTCTTCGTCTCGGTGACTCAACAGGCTTGTTGAGCTCTCTCTCTCCATACATTTATTTAAAGCTCAGTGTTGTGCCTCAGGACAAACGAGGCCGAAAAGAGGTCAAATTCAAACCTATCAAGCAACAAGCCAAGGAAAGAATGATTTTCTTTCAAGTTAATACGTGTACATACTTACACATGTTTTACGCAAGTGTTTCTCGATAAACCTTGAGTGCTTTTATTGCAAAACTACAAGTGTTGACTGCCGGATTTGAGTGATTGCGTCCAGCAAGAACGCATATTAAAAATTCGTTTGTGTTAAAATTAAATGTTTCTTGTCTGTCTATCCGTGATCTTCTTTGAGTATGAATGTATGGCGATAGAGGTGTCAGCCGATGAAAAGCGTTGACGTGTGTGCTCGTGATCGTCCCTAGGCCAAATAGGCATTAGTGCTCGACGTCATGAAGTCAATTATTGCACACATCTCTTGATTTAAGTATTAATATAACTATGTAGTTGTGATTGGAACAACAGTAAAACTGAGGACAGTTTAGACTTTAGAACAATATCGTGTACAACGCGACGTGCCACTTCGTAGTCCGTATGTATTAAGTGGTCGTGATTATCCGCCCTTAGGAATACGCAATGTATAAGTGGTTGCGTAAGATCTCACGAAATTGAAGGACCCCACCAAAAGGAGTTTTATGTTTTTTGTTGAAAGTTTACTTCACTTATTTCAATAAAATTGTATCTGAAGATGCTCTTTATTGCAATAACAGTCCATCAACACTGTGAATTAATGTGCTGAAGTAATTTTGTGTTCTATTTCCTAGTGTAGAACGATTTCTGTTAAAACACTAAGGGAAGTGTGTGTGTGTGTGTGTGTGTGTGTGTGTGTGTGTGTGTGTGTGTATGTGTGTGTGTGTGTATGTGTGGAGTCTTAGGGGTGAACAGTGTACACTTTTCTCTTCTACTTACAGACATCTGTAAAGATTTCCTGATTTCAATCACATACATGAATGAGAAGGGGCTAATCTGAATTACATAGGTGAATCAGTGGGTGGTGCTGGTTTCTTTCAAAGACACCAATGGGCGGTTCTATGATATATGGGCAGGCGACATTTTACAAACGACACTTAGTGGGCGACAAGTGACTAATGTCAACTAGCTACTGACACATGCCTAGCAATAACTGGTGAACGGCAAGTGACTTGTGCATAATACGATATAGACACATTGCTAAACAACAGAAAAAAAACGTAATTACCCGATTTATTCTACATATATGTAAGTTATGTGTAAGCCAGTTGTCGCAAACCTTTTGTCGCCCGCCCACCTGTCGGGCCACCCAATGGGCATGTAATGATCTCAACACAGATCGTAGGGTATGTCAGGATTCCGGTGGTAGTTTTAAATACTTTCCAGCTTGATCGTCATCAATGATCAATAGGTTATCCTTCATTCCTTAGGGCTCGGTTAGAATCTCGGTCGTGATTCGTGTCTATAAAATGCATGTGTACTAGTATTAACACAATATCAAAACATCCACAGTTTACAGTCACATGATCTGCAAGGTTATCATCCATCGATGATGGGTCAATCCAATCACACTGATGATATGTTGTTGTCTGATACAATATATACTACTTTCAGCCTGTATAAGTGTACTACTGCTTTTCTGAGTATACTATTGCTGGCCTCAGTATAGTATGATGTGTACTACTGCTGGCCTGAATGCAAGTGCACTATTGCTGGTCTGAGTACACGTGTACTTACCTGGCCTGAATAAGTGTCTACTACTGCTAACCGGAGTAACTGACCAACATTCGCTGATATTGTGGACAGTATCCCAAGCTAAGGCATTTCTCTTTATGTAAGAGCAGACAATCCCAATGAGGAAAATCAGACTGCCGTTGGCCAAACGTTCATGAAATTTAGTTGGGAGGAAAAAAAAAAAGAAAAAAGAGGAAAATCATTTACGAATATGAATTTCATTATTCGGTGCCTCCACCTGTTGCTCTAGGTCCAGGGTCTGACTTAATCGTTCAAACTGTCACTGATGAGATTTTCTGTCACTATCAGGTTGACAACAGTTTTTCTGGGTTTTATTATAAACGGGTTTTCACTGCAGTTTGTTTCTATGCCACACGTTTCGACCTCTACTCCTCTCAAAATGACTGATAGGCCTAATAATTATTCTAATGACTGGATAGGCCTAATAATTATTCTAATGTGAGATACGGAGTTTCGTACACACAATTCCTGGTGAACACAAAATGAAAACTCCATAATACTGGGCCTATCGAAAACAATTACTAACAGGAACGGCTACGTCATTAAGTATACTAGTATATTAAACTACTAATGAGTATACACATGAACACAAAATGTATGCTTATATCAATACAGCAGAGTAGTTGAGAACGGAGTAGACCTCAACCAATGCAAACAATGAATGAACATGTGAACGCATGTAGGCTGTTATAGTTTTTTTTTTTTCCAGAGGTGCGATTAATATGTAGAAATTCATTAAGTAACACAACTTAAAAGTAATATATGCCAGTCTTTAACATATGCACATTGTAGGCTTTTAACTCTAGCACTACGCCAGTTTTTAACATTGCACATCTTAGGTGTCTAACTTAAGGTAGTCTTCAATATATGCACATTTAGACCCAGAGGAGTAGCTAGAATATTTTGCGCCCGGGGACGAACTATAAAATTGGCGACCCTCTACCGTTTAATCACCCTTTATTACCCTTGTTCACTTATTATAATGTAACGTTGTAAGCCTCATTTTGGCGCCCCAGTACCTTGGTGCCCGGGGACATATGTATCCCCCTGGGCCCCCATAGCTACTCCTCTGTTTAGACCTCAGAATGGGATGGACTAGGGGGAGGTGTCATTTCTTATGTGCGATTTTAAGTAGGTAATTCCGTAATACAAATATATGAAACCATTTGCTCTGATATTCATTATCACTGATAAACACCTATTTAAATAAAGTGGACAAGTTTGTAGCACACCGAGTTAGCAGACAGCAAAGACTTCTCTGGATAGGACAAAAAGTAAATCTATCTCTGAATAAATAATTGAAAAGAAAATGTCATTTTAATTTTGAGAATCTAATCAGCATGAATGAAACATTCAGTATTAAAAATAATAATAAGACGGGGCTTAGTTCGTCAAATCTGTCGTAACATTCACTACAGTAAGAAGTTCAGCCGAAATCAGGTCAGCGAGTTCAGTTGATACAAATTTTGTTTGTACGGCAGTTACCGCCTAAACATAAACCCGCCCTGTCTCCGGATTTGGCATTACTCATACTTTTACCAAAACCTCAAGATACATTTTACACACCATCAAATCGTGTCTCCCTAACAGTCACAATAAGGAGAAAATAGATGCATGGGTTCGCTGGATTCGATGTTGATGGTTTTAAAAAAAGATGCTAAATATTAAATAAATGAGCTTATAATAACAAGCTACACCTGAACAAATGAACCAGTCAGTACAACTTAATGACAAACTACTGATTTATTCGATTGTACAATATAAACTGCTCCTTATTCCTCGTTAAAATGGGCGAACGCCTCTGTTTTATCGACTAAATTTACCAGCGACATATTTTGTGCAGCCCCTACAGCGGCCGGGTTATGATAAACATGCTCGGCGGCTTGATACACACAAACACATTTTCTGTGAAAAAAATCAATGACTGCATACAACAAAGTATCAATCATGAGAGTTATCGCTACTTACCGAAATACACTTCTTTGTTACACTTGGGGCACTTCGGCATGATGTTAGATGTTTGCTACTGCCTGTGACTGTGTGAGACCAAGCAACAATCTTGTCACTGACACGAAGTATGCTGTGACGGAATTGTCCTGTGTCAACTTTGCTTCTCAGTTCAGCCGGTCCTACAGACCTAAAAGTTAACGCCCAGTTTTGCACACGAGTCTTAAAAAATCTATTTTAAAAAAAGAAACCAATTTAGTTTGTTCTCTCTCTCCACACGGAAACAGTTGATTTTAAATACTAATCGGTAGAATTTAGTATTGGGAGAAAGTGCACACGATACAAATTAATTACAGCTGATCAAGTTCATTTCAGTGTAAAGCACATTATTTCATTATTTGTGTTGTTTATTTTCTACTGAGCCATTCATGTGCAATCTGACTTGCGGCCCTCCACGCACTATCAATTGGAAATTTGGACCTCTGGCCTAAAATGTTTGTGCACCCCCGAAATACACAAAATCAAACGGTTTGTTTATTTCCGTCAGGGTTTCCAATGGATCATCACGATTTTTCTGAAATCGTAAAATACCACCAACAAAAAAGGATACTTTTTATTTTAATCACTGTTAATTAAATCAATCCGAAATACAGGCATTTCAGTATTATTTATAATGTCTTAATTATTCATAATGTCTTAGCGATTTCTCCTAAGTTTTTATCTCATGTGCTATTAGCCAGTCAACTTTAGCTGTTAAATGACACTTAAATCGTATCAAAGGTTGCGAATGCTCCCACCTTACCTATGGAAGACCGAAGTCCCATTTCACAAGAAACCTAAATTTAAAATAATGGTTCTTTAATCAATAATAGTAGTCCAAAGATATTCAGTCTGACAGCTGTATGTTTACAGTTGTCAAGAGTTGGTCTTAGCAATCTTCCATTATATCATATTATCATGACCAAACTGATTTTACCAGTCATTCTGGTTGTTTGATTTTATGCTATGATAAATTGATTTAAAAAATAAATAAACTTTTGAGAAGGAAATCAAAGGTATGAGAATTTACTAAATTAATAATACTTCAAAGAAAAATACCTAAGTGAAAATAATCTGAGATTGAAATTAGTGTGAAAAATGAAACCGTGGAATCTTAATTTCTAGGGGACATCATGCAATTCTAAAATGAAGCTGTTTTTAAAATAGAGTGCTCTCCCATTTTCACTTGAGTTTTAAGGCTACTTTAGTACTTGAAATTTTTATCTTTTTAAGTCGAAGTTCTGAACTAATTCATCTCTGTAATCAGTGTGATTCAGTGATAATGTCAAAAAACTCAGTTGTAAATGCACGTCAGCGTATGCTGCTTTATCCCCAGGCTTTACTGCAATGCCCCGTTCAGGTAGAACTTTTAGGCCTACTTATTACATTTGTTGTTTTTCTGCTCCTTCATTTGTGCGTGTGCTACTCATCAGTTTACTTTATGCATATTCTGTTTAACAGAATAATTTATTTACTTATATACTTCATTGTATGTACGTGTTGTTTAAGTGTAGGTAGTGATAGCGATACTGTCGGGATATATTAGTAAATATAGATATAATCATATAGGTCTAGTCATTCAAGTTATATAGCCATGCAGTGATTCATACCTTTAGTAGTAATAGTAGTACAGTATGCTCTTTAACTATTTTTTAATATTTTGTTTAGGCTGCTGCTTATGGAAAGTGCATATCATCCAAAGAAAATGTTACCAAAAATATATGTGATAAAGAATTTCAAGTACTCAAGGACTGTATCCTCAAGGCGGTTAGTGATAGTATTTTTGGTTTAATATATAATTAATAAATAAACGTAAAATATGCACAATCTGTATTTATATATATATATATATATATATATGTGTGTGTGTGTGTGTGTGTGTGTGTTAATGTGTTTATAGATATTCGATGTGAGTGTAGTGTATGTGTTCATGAGTATGTTCATCACAATGTGTGTATATGTGTAACATCTATAAATACAGGTCAGTTACATTTCAAATTAGCTATGTATGTATTTTATTTTACTTTATCAGTTTATGAATTAATTTATTGTAATAAAAGTATGTGAACAGTACAATTTCTATATGGATAACATTATAAAAAAATAAATTATTGACATAAATTTTAGTATGCAGTGTAAGAATGCTTATGAAACTTGTAATTCTGAAATGAAATACTTTCTATGCTGCAAATTATTTGCACATTAATAATATTTGATAATTTTTAATAACAATGGTATCATTTTAAGACTTCAATTTTATCCATGTTCTAGTATTACAATTTACATATTATTTTCTAATTTTATACTTATGGAACCTAAATAAAAGACCAAAGATTTTATAAATTAAAAACTCCTTCTAATAATAGTGTTAGTTTTTGTACTTGTTCATTTATTATAGTCATACATAGTCAACTAGAATATAAATTAAATAATTTCCTAAGATTAGGAATGTGTTTTATTATCTCTTCATTTCAGATGCAGAAAAAGAATTAATTTCAAATAGCAGTGTGTTTCCTGTTACAATGTGGAAGCAGATATTGCCTTCAATGACCCAATCCTAACTGATAAGCCTCAGGTGTTACTGTAGTCATGATTGTTTTATACTTTCAAAGTATAATTGGGTGAGGTAGACATACTTGGCAGCTTCATGACTGTCCCATTATTTTCTGTATAATAATATTAATAATATTACAATGTTTGAAGATGGAGAAGAGTAAAATGACAATTTTATTGTGGAAGATCCATAAGCTTGGCTGGTCCAGTTTATATGTGCAGTTGCATATTTAATATTATCACACTTGTTTTAAAATAAAAATAATATTTTCTTTAGACACTTAAAAATATTGCATTTGTTGATATTTTCCAAGTTACTGTTAAACTTAAAGAATGACTGAGTGAATTCTGTGAAAGAATCTCCAGAAAGAACTTATTTTAGAATACTGAGTTCAAAATCTCAGGTCTAGTTTTAGGCTATATATCACTGAGAACATTACTGCTTTTGAAAGAACAGATTTAATAAATACTAAGCTCAAAATCTCATATCTAGCAATCATTCAGACTGTATCACAGAACATTATAACAGACATCATATAGTGAATAGTTTAATACATATAACTATAAAAAATATTTCAATAACATTCAAAGTATCTGTTAAGTTGCATAAATCACTACCTGTAAATTTGTATTTAGATTTTCATCTTACAGGTTTGAATGCATGAATGAATAGAGTAAAAACTATTAAGATAACTATAGTTTTTATACAAATTTATGTATTCACCATAATTAAGAGTTTTACCATGACAGTTTAGAAGTTTGATATGTTAATTTTAAATATTTTATTTTAATTTGTTTTTACTGTTATTAACTTTAAGGACCATACTCAGAAATTTTGTTAGCAAACAGTAAGGGGCATGTTTTATATAATACACAGATCTGATGCCTCCACCCTTGATTATTCTTGCTCAAAAAATACACAACATCTGAATGACTTTCAAATATATCTCATGCTACACCATAGCAGCAACAAAAAATGGATGTATACATTGTTCACATTCTTTAAGTTAGAATTGCCACAAGTACATGTTTGATAAAATTGTTTCAGAATAAAATAAGAGAAACAACAACAAAAATGTCAAAAGTTAGTTTGATAAAATGGAGAAAGAAATGCATTGTTTGCAGTGATCTCATGTCCTTGACAAAATAAAATATCAGTAATACTGACTGATCTAAAACTTTGAACAGGCGTACATGTCATTGGATTATGAAGAAATCCAATTAAAGATCCCCTTAACCAATCCCTGTTTTCTATGTTCATTAATAATTAAAGCCCATATAAGCATTCTTAAGCAGGAAAGATATTGGACAGGGAAGTGAGTCTGTGTTATTTTTAGCAATATATAGTCTTGATGCAACAATGCCATGGTATCATCTTATTCAAACTTCAGGACATAATCCCCTAGATAAGTGAACTCCTAATTTTGCAGAAGTAAGCGATAATCCTCACCATTCTTATCATGGTTAAAATAATCCGAACAATAGGATTTGTATAGTGAAATAATCAGAACATTAGTGTGACATTTTTGAAATGTGATGACTCTAACATATGAGTAGTTTCTATTAATTCTAGTTAATTTAAGTTCATCTTTCTGCAAACCAGGGTCGAAATGGTTAAAGAAATGTACTGTCCAAAGAGTTATGACTTATCAACTAATTTCCTTACCCATCCATTTAACCTACATACTTATGCTCCAGAGTAAATGCTTACCTGACATAATATCCATTTAAGGAATGTAAGGCATTTTTGCACTCAAATCTCATTTGGCCTTACTTTTTTACACGTGTGACTTCTTTTACATCACAGTTACCCCCACTTCCAATTAAATATGTAAGAAAGTGCGAAATGTAAAGAAAATTTAACATGAATTTAATAACAGATAGAATAACAGGAACTGAATCAATTATACATTTAAAAAATCTAGTACAAAATGATAAACAGAATCATATACAAAGGATGAAGAAAAATCTATGAATTCTAACAGTATTTAATAATCTGAACTAATTAGAGTCTCAAGATTCTAACTTAATAGTCCTTTGTGTACCGATTGGTGAATGTTCATTAATAAGTTCGTCACTTTATATTAAATAAAATACCCAGTATATAGCTGCTCTCACTTCAGGTGAGATAAAAGACTATATTCCTTGAAATCGGCTCAATTTCTGTTATCAATATCTTCTTTCCTATTCTTTTAGTAAAATTCAAATGTTATTAGTTTTATCAGTGTATGTCTATGTAATGTACAACACAATCATACAGGACCAATTACACACAACGTATCAAGAATAAGACTGTCAAAACGAAATACATAACCATTTGTTGCTTGTCATGGGTCATTACCCATGGATCAATGGCTCTGACGGTTTCACATCGTCAGCAGTGTAGCAGGTGTCAGGGTTGAATAATGAAGCAGAAGAGAACTGAAAACAATGGATGGAGATGAAGACAAAGACGGAAATGTAAAATAATGAACGCTATCATGCTTATGTTCCAAAATGCACTGCAAAATATTAATTTTTTCCCTCCATAAAATGTTTTGTTGACTGTCTTTTTATCTCCCCTAGAAGTTACTTTATCACCCTAGTTTCATTACAAAAATTAAATCTATTTCTAAGTCTTTCATCTGAGGTGTGCCCAAAGTTTCATTACAAAAATTATATCTATTTCTAAGTCTTTCATCGGAAGTGCTGTTGTAAACTTTCAACATAAAAGAATGTTACAATGTATTGAGTAAATTGTAAACATTTACATATTTTTACTTAGATTTATATTATTATATCTTCCAATAATTCTAAACATTATATTTCTGATTTGTACAAAAATATAACAGTAGTACTCTACAGTGGTTTCTTCAAATCAACTTACATAAACATTTAACAGCACCAGATTCTAAGTTCTAACTACTCTGAGTAATCTTTATATTTACGTTGCAACTTTCTCACGCCTACCAAATGCGGATTCTTGCAATCTACTTCTTGCGAAGTCTCAGAGGAGTATTAAAGTGTTTGTGAAGTCAGAGGAGTATTAAAGTGTTTGTGAAGTCTGTCCCCAATATCAAATTCTGAATCTGTCTGATTGGTCAGAGTTAAATCTAACCTAGGGGTCACACATCCCTGTCAGTAGTACTAACCTTAGTCAGTCAGCGTCACCAGCTAATACCACTTTCCTCTGAACTCATTATGACGTAATGCTACATGAAGTGTTCTCTCATCAAAAGTTCTACTTAGGTCACCAGTAACACTCATGCTTAGGCATTTACTAAAACAGAAAATTCATAACTTTAAAATTCTGTATAAAAACGAATGTAGAATGTATACAAATTCATATTTGACAAATTAAAACTTTATGCTCTGAAAATATTTGTCTCAATAAGATTTGTTTGCAGAAAGTAATCGGAATAAAAGGATTTTAATAGAGCAAAAGTTGAGGGTTTTATAAGACCATTTGTAAGTGATGGAATAATAAAATCACATATACTACTATATTCATAGATCCCTTGACATTTTCCTCACAATATGGAAATTGATACATGAGTGTTTTATTTAAACTGATTAGCCAGTCGTCGTTTTTTAATCTTTTTTCTGAATGCAGAGTATGTTACTTTGTAAAATTTACACGAATTCTGCAATCCAAGTGTTAAGCCTGTCAGAGCGAAAAAGCACCGAGCATTGGTTTTGGAAGTAAACTTGTACAAATACATACATGATTAAAATATAAATGGATAGAACTATTTCCCACTGAAATCAAATGGACATTATTAATTATTTCAAACGCTTTATTGACATATCCTAGACAATAAAGACCGTGCATTGAGTATGATCTCTATGATCTCTAGAGTGTTGAAGGTCCGATCTTTATTTTGCACGCTGCAGGTTCTATTGCGTCAGTTAACAAAGCCACATCCAGTAATGACGTATTTATTTGCGTGCGCTAATGTGTTCAAAAGTGTTGCCCAAAGAAAAACTTGCAAAGTTATATGAATTGCGATTCTGTTGACGATAAGGCGACAAAGCACTGAGCCGGAACATCATTCATTGCTGGAGTTCGACAACTAGTGTAGAACTCGGGGATCAAATTGTTGAATTTGGGGACTCCTTCATTGCTAAATATAGTAACAGTCATTCTATGTTTATATTCCTTTAATTACATATATTAGTTTCAAGTGGCAAATATTTCTGAAAACAATTTCACTAACAATTTTGTTTCAAGAATTGTAATTTCAAAGAATCGAAGTGATATTCCACTAACTCCTCGTGATAACGTAATATAAAATTACAATCATTATACTTAGCAATTCATTTTCTTTTGTAATAATTGTAATTTTTTTTTTAAAAACTCAAAATGTATAAGATCGAATATGGCGGTATTCATAATTGATTTTTTTCTTTCTGTTATATTGTGTTTGTTTTCACATTGATGTACACAATTTGTAAACATAAAGTGTTATATAATCTCTTTTTTTGCAGCTTGGCTAGTGTCTGTTGTGATATATTTTTAGACTATATATTAAAAATCCCACAGTATTATACAATATCTGTTTGCTGTATAAATAATAGTAATTAAATAATGTACACTGGGTTTTTTTTGGGTGGGTGCATTTTTATTTGTGTACATTGTTGTATACGCTGTATGAAAAATATAAATAAATAATGTTGACTATTTTTGTTGTATTTACATTATTGTACAGCTGTGTTAAAAAATATAATGAAAGAAATTATGTTGTGCAATATCTGCTTTTTACAAAATTTTAATTTTTGCACTGTTGTACAAGCTGCATATAATTTAATAATGTTGAAAACAAGTTGAATTATCATACATTTACATGACCTGTAAAAAGAAAAACAAAAGAAAATTTACGTACCCCTTCTAATTCTGAAATTTATATTATTTTAATTAATGAATGGTTTGCTTTGTCGCATATTATTTCACGAATGTGGTAGAAACCCCAACATATTTACCATTCAAGTGCTTGTGCAAATGTGCTCGAGAATGAAAGTTTGCATACTATTTCCTACGACAAAATGCCAATGTATTCTTGTGTAAACTTCATCATGTCAGCACCGCTACGTACACACGCCACCTTGCTGGGCAAAGTTACTTGAGGTTTAATTTCAGCTATTTTTCCGCCAAAATTAGATTGATTATTTCAGGAACTCAGTTAAGTTTTTAATTCGATCGATTGACACTAGACACCCCCACCCCCCGGTCCAACAAGGTTGTATATGTATTTATTTACATTTTTAAAGGAATTGCAATATTTAGTTCACGCTGTACATTTTACATTGTATTTATGCACTTTTTGTTTTAGAAAATAGAATAAATAATTAGACACTAACTTCCTTGTCAGATTCAAGAATAAGAATAATAGTAATATAAACCATAGACGATATAACGAAATGTACATTAAAGCACGAACATCAAGTTCTTATCAATGCCATTAAAGGTTTAGAATAGAATATTCACTCTTAAATTGTTAATTCTGAAATCTACTTTTGAATATCCACATCATATTTTCTCCAACATATTGAGAAACCTGTGTGTCAGACTCGACATTACTCTCTTTATCAGACCACATCCAGGGTAGCATGGTTAGAAATGAATAAGTTCTATTTTCAGTCGAAACAACTCTTATGCGTTCGTTAATAGTCTTGCCAAGACTTATTGCTCGCAGTTGTTTCTTATGTCATGGTCCTGTCACCTGAAAACAACCACCGTATATAGTCACACCATAGACTCTGTGAAAAACAAAACATCTTACCCCCCCCCCCTCCAAATAAACAGCTTCATATGTTCAGTCACTATTTCGTAATCTCCGTTTTTCTTTATTTCTTCTTCTTCTTATTCCGACTTTAGTCAGGGCTATTAACCAGTGTTAAGGCTCATTCGTCGATGAATATGCATGTTAAAATCATATGACGTTATTAACTTTGTCCAATAGATAAGGACGTGCTCGTTAAAGTCATATGACGTCATAGACTTGATCCAGTGGATTGTGCTAAGGTAAATATTCTTCATTTTGAGGAATTTACACCTCACTCTCTAGCGAAAATAGATCATGTACTCATTCTGAAGGGGAAAGGGGGCCACAAAAGTATTTTTTTAAAAATTACCTCAGTAACTAACAAACGTATTCCGAGAGAGCAGTGGCTAAGCCGTCGTGCTTTGTAATCATTCTGACTCCGAAATCAACGGAAGTCGTTGGAATATGGTGCATTTGCTTGGGTTTTGGTTTTGGTTTTGTTTTAAAAAAAAATCCCACCCTTTTGAGCAGTAATTTTGTAGTTACATAAGTTATTTCAAACATGCAAGTTCTTTCATTTTGTAATAGGTTAAAGTGTTTCTTCGAAATTCTTAACTTGTTTAATTAATTAATAAATGAAATATATTATTGATTTAATTTATTTATCCTTCTTAAAAATGAAATTAGTTTTCTACAACAATACATAAAAGAGGTCTTAATTTAATTTACTTGTATACTCAGTTTGCAATTATAAGTCAGTAGAGCACAGACACATACATACCCATCTTTTCACGTTTTGCAGACATTTTATTAATTGGGGGGGGGGGGGATGTTGTTTGTATTTTGAATGTGGTTTCGGTGTTCAGGTGTTCTGTTTATGTTCGAACTTTAGTATTATTCCTTTAAATAGTATTATCACTGCATTGCCTGGTGAACTCTACCCCTACCCCCAAACCCTTTATCTTCAGATCTCATACCCAATTTAAATTGTTGCTTTTTGGGTCCCACCAGACCCTTATAGGTAGATGAACCAAATCAGCAGGTATATATTTTATAAAAATCATAAACAATTGTATCCAATTTCTGGAACTGTCGCTCTAGCTACATAATTATTATTGTGTAATTAAAGATACCTGATGAACTAAAGCGAGAGAGAGCTTCATTCAGAAATGCAAATGATGAGGATGAAGTTAACATAATTGTCAATGACGTCGGTGTCCCACCTGTATTGAGCAAACAAAGGCTGGCTAGTGAAGCAGGGTAAGGTTTTGTATTTTATAAGGGTAGATTCTGACGCCACTGATGACAAGATCAAATATATTCTAGCCACTGCATGTTCCAATTGTCTCTCTCTTTGTTTTAACAGGATGGCAAAAGCCTTTCCCATTATTTTTACTTCCGCCGCGTGTGGGTAGCCACTGCAAACACAATAGGTGCAGCAAAACCTTGTATGTGTTCCCATGTCCCGTATATAAAAGGTAGGCTCTGACGCAAGTTCTGATGATGCCTGTTTGCCCGCAGGTTACAATATGAAATCTAGAATCAGTGCCATCATCACCGTAGAATTAAGTCATTAAGCCGGCGATTGTTTTTTCCAGTCATGACTTGGAAGCCTCTGTATTAAAACTTTCGTAGCATTTTTCATTTTTAGGTTCGCATTTTCTTTCTTTCGTTTCCCTTCTTTTTTAACCGAGTGCAGTCTTTTTTTTTTTTCAAGTCACAGGTGCAGTAATATACACGTATTATTTATTACAAGGGGGCATCAAAGTTAATTTCATTTTGCAACCAACCACATGGAAGCATGCGCAAAGACCACGTTATTTCTCTTGACGGTACTTCTGGGCTGCTGTCAAGGAAACAATGACTTTGTCTTGCTGGACTTCCAGGGTGAGAATGTGGCGGGAGCCACGCAACATTTTCGATCGAACGCGACTGGCGGGAAAACTGCATGGTTGAGTGAAGGCGGGTGTTTAAGATTCCCAGTCTGCATGCCGGAAGGTCAAGAAGTCAGCGTTGAAGAGGTTCGATTCTCCAGTGATGGATGGAAAAAAGTGGTCGCGATCCGCATCGATGGTCAAGAAGTGTGTATGAATTATTATTTACAGTTCTATCATTGTGTCTGGTGATCTGTTTATTGTTCTGTCATGTATGACTAATTGTTTATTGTTCTGTCATTATGTGTGCCTAATTAGTTAATGATTTGTCATTAAACATGCCTACATTATTTACTGTTTCTGTAATTGTGCATGCTAATTATTTTTAATTCTGTCATTATGTATGCCTAAATTATTTATTATCATGTCATTATGTATGCATAAATTATTTATTAATCATGTCATTATGTATGCATAAATTATTTATTAATTATGTCATTATGTATGCCTAATTGTTCTTTATCCTAGCCCTTTTATCCCGAGTCCGCACATTTTATAAAAGTCGGAAGTGGGCGTTAAGTAAACATCGATCAATCAATTCGTTCCACCAATCGATCGCGACGACTGATTAAACTTGCCGTGGAGAAATTCAGATTTAAAATCACACATTTTAATAAACCCAGATTTTTTAAAACTTATCTTTGAATGTGAGCTTGTATCGTTAAATTAAATTATTTTATTTTCTCACCACGGATATCTAACCTGGCACATGTTCCTTCTGACAGGTGGGCACTTTTAACACACCAGACAATACAAACTCTGGTCGAAACTGGAACGTATTTAACACAAAAGGCCCGTTCAAAACTGTGTTCTTGGGCGCAGGTCGCCACTATATAGAACTAGTCATTACAATGACCATGGATCCTTGGGGAATTGAGATCGACCAGATCATGATGTGGTTCGGAGGCCGATTTACCGAACAGCAACTTCGCTGTGATATTTCTGGGACAGGTACCAGTTTGTTTTCAATGTTTATTTTGTTAAGTTTCACTAAAATTAAGAGTTTATTATAATATTTTTTAAAGTTTATTAAATTATTATGTATTTCAGTGTATAGATGATGACCCGTACGAGGTTTAAGAGCTGTGAATATCAAGCACTATTTTAATTTTTTTTTAAGTAATGAAAGAAAAATGACAATAAAAAACAAAACAAATTACGCATTGTTTTTAATATGCGAGCAGGTAGGTAGCTATTATAATATTGAGTGCGTACACGTCTAACATATGTTGCTTGTATGCTTGTATGACAATCCTACAGTCATATGTCAGGGAAGATGAATTAGAAATGACATCAAATTTAATCGTTGTTATTTTAAAGTTGTATCTATAAAATCCAGTGGATAGAGTTCTTAGGGAGAAAATTAATCTTTGAACATTCTTGTTTAAAGGGATAATTGGAAATCTCTTTTATAATATCCTTAAAGGACTCAGTTAAACTTGTAATGTTTCTATAAACATCGACATTTATAAAGCCACTTGGTAGTGTTCTTAAGGAGCCAATTAACGTCTGAAAATGTTGTACACAGGGATAACTGCCGATCCAGTGAAAAGTGTTTTTGAAGAGATGGTACCAAATGGATCTTCACCCACAATTGACACATCTACAGCCCCTCTGTCAGAAATTTCGGACAAAATAATTTTTCCTGCAGCAACCGGTCAACAGTACGAAGCTACAATCAGCGATACAACTGTACAATTACCCACGTCATCAGATTATTTGGTGTCTTTACAGGACAAAAACAGCAATACAACAGTGCAACTACCCACGTCATCAGATAATTTGGTCTCGTTACAGGACAAAAACAGCAACACAACAGTACAACTACCCACGTCATCAGATAATTTGGTCTCGTTACAGGACAAAAACAGCAATACAACAGTACAACTACCTTCGTCACCAGAAAACTTGATCTCGGTACTGACTACACATAGTGATTCGGCAGTACAGCTGTCCACGTCATCAGCTAGTTTGGTCTCTTTACAGACCAAGACCAATGATACTCCAGCACAATTATCTACATCACCTGATAATTTGATCTCTCTACAGACCATAAATAATGATGTGATGGTACAATTATCTACATTAGCAGATAAATTGACTTCTTTGAAAAACTATAACACTTTATCACCTGACAAATTTACAGCGGTACCGGCAGACGGTAACACGTCATCAAAGTGGCTGGATCCGACCTTAAATGGAGTTACAAATGTGAATTTTGAAAATAACCCTATCACAGTATCTGATCTAAATTCGTCCCCCATAGTACTAGAGAACGTGCCACTAAGCACCCTTGGGACAGCACCCTCCGATCTCTGGTCCTCCTCTGTTAAAACCGAAACCGGTTCGCTTGTCTACTCGAGAGCAACAGATGAGATTCAGAGCAGGCCGTCTCTCCCACCTACTCCACAGGAATCAAGTACTGGTGCATTAATTGACCCATGGATTAAAAATCGAGTCAATATCACTTTTCCAGTGCCAGATTTGTTAGCAAACGAGTTAAGTACTTTCTCAGGTAGAGGTCAGCCAACGACCAGTGTTCTGAACGGCACAGCAACCACTAATCCATGGATTTCACCAAGTATGAACACGTCTACATCCATATTAGTAGGAGGGGGGTCTAGTACTTATTCTACTATTTTTCAAGAATTATCAAGCCATCAGAAAACTTCACCCACTACCAGCATCACTTCTACACAGGCAGAAATAGCATTAAATAGATCGAATACTTTCACAAGCAGTTCTCAAAGTGGAACAAACTTTGATCCATGGACTGCAACAAAACGGACGACAGTGGAAGGTGTTAGTAATTTGCCGGACATTAACTGGAATGCAGCTACTTACCAGCAAGGCACAAGTGTGTCTGACTTACTTAATTTACCTAAGGGAGAAGAAAGTTCACCAGGTACTGTACTAAATGTTGCAGTCCCTTCTGCCGGTGGTGAGAAAGAAACAGTCCAGTTTGCAACTGGATCAACACTACCTGATCCATGGACTTCCCATCGTGCGGGCATTACAACACCAGTTCCGATCCCGAGAGACGAAAAGTCTTTCCCTCCCCCCCAAAGTAACCAACAAACATCTCTTAATGCAGAAACTACCACCCAAATTAATCTAGGGACTCTGCAGGGTTCCGAAACATTCTCCACATATTTGGGACTGTTGGTAAATGGATCAAGTGAACCACTGCTTTCACCACAGGATAACTTTAGTTTTCCTGCCATTATCAACACAATGGCTGTGACAAACTCTGTCCTTGTTAGTGAAAAACAAACGACCACCTACCAAGATGTTACGACACCATTCGATCAGTGGACTTCACGACGTACCAGCATCACAGCCGAAAGAACGAGTACTCTGCAAGGAAATAACCAGCAAACAGCCAGCATTCAAGGGAGTGTATCATTACTAAACCCAGAAAATTCACAGAATACTGCAACATTTTCAACAATTTCAGGAAATGGGTCAAGTACAATAGCAGCAAGCACCACGCAAACATATAACAATCAAAATGGAACGGTGCCAAATGACCCACTCAACTCTTCCAGAACCGATCGTACGTCTTCCTTAGCCAGTCAGTCAGTGGGTAATACGAATTCCTCTCCAGAAAGCACTCGGTCAACAGTTTATAACCAAAGAAGTACAACGCAACCTAACCAGTTTATGTTACCCACTATTACTAATAATGTAGAAGGGTTAGGCATTTCAGAAAGTGTGACACGGTCACCACAAAGTAATAGTCAGCTGACAATTGTCATTCAAGAAACCACCCTTTCTTCTCCAAATATTTCTGCAGGTATTGGATCATCACCTCAAGCACCTGGGGCGTCATTCGTCACGTCAACATTTCCAACATCTGTGAAAACACACCTAACAAACACTGCAAATGAAAAAACTCCTTATGAAGCATATACTACAATGTACTACGATCACAGCTCTCGTGTGCCAGGAACACAACAAAATATTTCAAAATCTTCAACATCTGGAGAACAGAAAACAACTATCATTGAAGGTGGAACATCGTTGGTTCACTCAATGACATCACTAGGACCTGGCAAAATGGTAACAGTGAAGAGTAACACAGTGTATGATGTGAGTATTGGTCCTGTCAGTGATCAACAGACAAGTGTAAGGCATCAAAATGGTACAACGCTATCTGCTATAGGTAATTTCAACAACACTGACGCAAAATTAGAGATACCAAATACCATGCAGCAAACAATCGACAGTAAAAATAGCACAAGGCAATATGATTCATGGATTACAGTAAGCAATGCCCATATGTCTGATTCATTTCTTTCAACAAATAAAAAAGACACAACTCAAGGCTCTATAACCCTGTCAAATATTTTGCCAGATGATACAACGACATCAGTCACATGGATTTCACCTCGTGACAACATCTCTTCACCAGTTCCTGGTTTGACATTAGGTTCAACAACTGTAGAAGAAAGTAACCAACAAACAAGTTTTCAAGAGGTCACAAGATGGTCTGATCCATTGATTTCACCTCTCAATAGCATCACACCACCAGTTTCTGGACTGGCAGCAGGATTAACAAATACACAAGAATATAACCAGCAAGCAACCAGATATCAAGATGTCACAAAATCGTCATATCCTTGGATTTTAAATCATGACAATATCACTTCACCAGTCTCTGTTGTGACAAAAGAAACGACTAGCACACAGAAGGATAACCAACAAACAAACAGCAATCAAGATATAACATTACCTTCAGATCCATGGATTTTAAATCGTGACAATACCACTTCATCAATTTCTGTTATGACAGAAGGGTCGACAATAGTACAAGAAAATAACCAACAAACAACTGGATTGCAAGATGTCAATAAATATTCTACTCCATGGATTTCGAATCGACTTAATAGCACTTCACCAATTCCAGGTATGACAGTAGGGTCGACACTTGCTCAGGAAAATAACCAGCAAACAACTAGCTATCAAGATGTCACAAAACAGTTTGATCCATGGACTTCACCTCGCACTAACATATCTTCAGTTTCTGGTATGGCAGTCGGATCGATAATTATACAAGAAATTAATCAACAAACAACCGGCTATCAGGATGTAACAAAAACGTCAGATCCTTGGATTTTAAATCAAGATAAATTCACGTCATCAGTTTTTGGTCGAGCAACAGGATCGACTAATGTACAGGAAAATAACCAACCAACAAACAGCTATCAAGAAGTAACAAGATCGTCAGATCCATGGATTATACCTGGAGACAACATGAGGACTCCAGATTCTGGTTTGACACTAGGATCGACAAATGTACAAGAAAATAACCAACAAACGATCAGCTATCAAGAAGTAACAAGATCGTCAGATCCATGGATTACTGGAGACAACATGAGGACTCCAGATTCTGGTTTGACACTAGGATCGATAAATGTACAAGAAAAGAACCAACAAACGACCAGCTATCAAGATGTCACAAAACAGTCAGATCCATGGACTTCACATCGCGGTAACATAACTTCTCCAACACCTGGTATGACAGTAGGAACAACAGTTGTTCAAGAAAATAACCAACAAACAGCTCGAAAGGATGATGTCACAAGGCAGTCAGATCCATGGACTTCACCTCGATTTAACAGCACTTCAACAGTTTCTGGTATGACAGTAGGAACAACAGTTCAAGAACAATACCAACGAACAACTCGAAATGAATATGTTACAAAACAGACAGATCCATGGATTTCACCTCGTGTTAATATAACTTCTCCAGTTTCTGGTATGACAGTAGGAACAACAATTGTTCAAGAAAATAACCAACAAGCAGCTCGAAATAAAGATGTCACAAAACAGTCAGATCCATGGATTTCAACTCGAGTTAACAGTACTTCTCCTGTTCCAGAAATGACAGTAGGATTGACAGTTGTTCAAGAAAATAAACAACAAACATCTAGCTCTCAAGATGTCATAAAACAGTCAGATCCATGGATTTCAACTCGAGTTAACAGCACTTCTCCAGTTTCTGATATGACAGTAGGATTGACAGATGTTCAAGAAAATAACCAACAAACAACTACTTATCAAGATGTCACAAAACAGTCAGATCCATGGATTTCAACTCGCTTTAACAGCACTTCTCCACTTTCTGGTATGACAGTAGGATCAACAGTTGTTCAAGAAAATAACCAACAAACAACTACTTATCAAGATGTCACAAAACAGTCAGATCCATGGATTTCACCTCGTGTTAATATAACTTCTCCACTTTCTGGTATGACAGTAGGATCAACAGTTGTTCAAGAAAATAACCAACAAACAACTACTTATCAAGATGTCACAAAACAGTCAGATCCATGGATTTCACCTCGTGTTAATATAACTTCTCCACTTTCTGGTATGACAGTAGGATCAACAGTTGTTCAAGAAAATAACCAACAAACAACTACTTATCAAGATGTCACAAAACAGTCAGATCCATGGATTTCAACTCGCTTTAACAGCACTTATTCAGTTTCTGGTATGACAGTAGGATCAATAGTTGTTCAAGAAAATAACCAAAAAACAACTACTTATCAAGATTTCACAAAACAGTCAGATCCATGGATTTCACCTCGTGTTAATATAACTTCTCCACTTTCTGGTATGACAGTAGGATCAACACTTCTTCAAGAAAATAACCAACAAACAGCTCGAAATGAAGATGTCACAAAACAGTCAGATCCATGGATTTCACCTCGTGTTAATATAACTTCTCCAGTTTCTGGTATGACAGTAGGAACAACAATTGTTCAAGAAAATAACCAAAAAACAGCTCGAAATGAAGATGTCACAAAACAGTCAGATCCATGGATTTCACCTCGTGTTAATATAACTTCTCCACTTTCTGGTATGACAGTAGGATCAACAGTTGTTCAAGAAAATAACCAGCAAACAACTACTTATCAAGATGTCACAAAACAGACAGATCCATGGATTTCAACTCGCTTTAACAGCACTTCTCCACTTTCTGGTATGACAGTAGGAACAACAGTTGTTCAAGAAAATAACCAACAAACAGCTCGAAATGAAGATGTCACAAAACAGTCAGATCCATGGATTTCACCTCTTGTTAATATAACTTCTCCACTTTCTGGTATGACAGTAGGAACAACAATTGTTCAAGAAAATAACCAACAAACAGCTCGAAATGAAGATGTCACAAAACAGTCAGATCCATGGATTTCACCTCGCTTTAACAGCACTTCTCCACTTTCTGGTATGACAGTAGGATCAACAGTTGTTCAAGAAAATAACCAACAAACAACTACTTATCAAGATGTCACAAAACAGTCAGATCCATGGATTTCACCTCGTGTTAATATAACTTCTCCACTTTCTGGTATGACAGTAGGATCAACAGTTGTTCAAGAAAATAACCAACAAACAACTACTTATCAAGATTTCACAAAACAGTCAGATCCATGGATTTCACCTCGTGTTAATATAACTTCTCCACTTTCTGGTACGACAGTAGGATCAACAGTTGTTCAAGAAAATAACCAACAAACAACTACTTATCAAGATGTCACAAAACAGTCAGATCCATGGATTTCAACTCGCTTTAACAGCACTTCTCCACTTTCTGGTATGACAGTAGGAACAACAGTTGTTCAAGAAAATAACCAACAAACAACTACTTATCAAGATTTCACAAAACAGTCAGATCCATGGATTTCAACTCGTGTTAATATAACTTCTCCACTTTCTGGTATGACAGTAGGATCAACAGTTGTTCAAGAAAATAACCAACAAACAACTACTTATCAAGATTTCACAAAACAGTCAGATCCATGGATTTCACCTCGTGTTAATATAACTTCTCCACTTTCTGGTATGACAGTAGGATCAACAGTTGTTCAAGAAAATAACCAACAAACAACTACTTATCAAGATGTCACAAAACAGTCAGATCCACGGATTTCACCTCGTGTTAATATAACTTCTCCACTTTCTGGTATGACAGTAGGAACAACAATTGTTCAAGAAAATAACCAACAAACAACTACTTATCAAGATTTCACAAAACAGTCAGATCCATGGATTTCACCTCGTGTTAATATAACTTCTCCACTTTCTGGTATGACAGTAGGATCAACAGTTGTTCAAGAAAATAACCAACAAACAACTACTTATCAAGATGTCACAAAACAGTCAGATCCATGGATTTCACCTCGTGTTAATATAACTTCTCCACTTTCTGGTATGACAGTAGGATCAACAGTTGTTCAAGAAAATAACCAACAAACAACTACTTATCAAGATGTCACAAAACAGTCAGATCCATGGATTTCACCTCGTGTTAATATAACTTCTCCACTTTCTGGTATGACAGTAGGATCAACAGTTGTTCAAGAAAATAACCAACAAACAACTACTTATCAAGATGTCACAAAACAGTCAGATCCATGGATTTCAACTCGCTTTAACAGCACTTCTCCACTTTCTGGTATGACAGTAGGAACAACAGTTGTTCAAGAAAATAACCAACAAACAACTACTTATCAAGATTTCACAAAACAGTCAGATCCATGGATTTCACCTCGTGTTAATATAACTTCTCCACTTTCTGGTATGACAGTAGGATCAACAGTTGTTCAAGAAAATAACCAACAAACAACTACTTATCAAGATGTCACAAAACAGTCAGATCCATGGATTTCAACTCGCTTTAACAGCACGTATTCAGTTTCTGGTATGACAGTAGGATCAACAGTTGTTCAAGAAAATAACCAACAAACAACTACTTATCAAGATGTCACAAAACAGTCAGATCCATGGATTTCACCTCGTGTTAATATAACTTCTCCACTTTCTGGTATGACAGTAGGAACAACAATTGTTCAAGAAATTAACCAACAAACAACTACTTATCAAGATGTCACAAAACAGTCAGATCCATGGATTTCACCTCGTGTTAATATAACTTCTCCACTTTCTGGTATGACAGTAGGATCAACACTTCTTCAAGAAAATAACCAACAAACAGCTCGAAATGAAGATGTCACAAAACAGTCAGATCCATGGATTTCACCTCGTGTTAATATAACTTCTCCAGTTTCTGGTATGACAGTAGGAACAACAATTGTTCAAGAAAATAACCAACAAACAACTACTTATCAAGATGTCACAAAACAGTCAGATCCATGGATTTCAACTCGAGTTAACAGTACTTCTCCTGTTCCAGAAATGACAGTAGGATCAACATTTGTTCAAGAAAATAACCAACAAACAACTAGATCTCAAGATGTCACAAAACAGTCAGATCCATGGATTTCACCTCGTGTTAATATAACTTCTCCACTTTCTGGTATGACAGTAGGAACAACAATTGTTCAAGAAAATAACCAACAAACAGCTCGAAATGAAGATGTCACAAAACAGTCAGATCCATGGATTTCACCTCTTGTTAATATAACTTCTCCAGTTTCTGGTATGACAGTAGGAGCAACAATTGTTCAAGAAAATAACCAACAAACAGCTCGAAATGAAGATGCCACAAAACAGTCAGATCCATGGATTTCACCTCGTGTTAATATAACTTCTCCACTTTCTGGTATGACAGTAGGATCAACAGTTGTTCAAGAAAATAACCAACAAACAACTACTTATCAAGATTTCACAAAACAGTCAGATCCATGGATTTCACCTCTTGTTAATATAACTTCTCCAGTTTCTGGTATGACAGTAGGAGCAACAATTGTTCAAGAAAATAACCAACAAACAGCTCGAAATGAAGATGCCACAAAACAGTCAGATCCATGGATTTCACCTCGTGTTAATATAACTTCTCCACTTTCTGGTATGACAGTAGGATCAACAGTTGTTCAAGAAAATAACCAACAAACAACTACTTATCAAGATTTCACAAAACAGTCAGATCCATGGATTTCACCTCGTGTTAATATAACTTCTCCACTTTCTGGTATGACAGTAGGAACAACAATTGTTCAAGAAAATAACCAACAAACAGCTCGAAATGAAGATGTCACAAAACAGTCAGATCCATGGATTTCACCTCTTGTTAATATAACTTCTCCAGTTTCTGGTATGACAGTAGGAGCAACAATTGTTCAAGAAAATAACCAAAAAACAGCTCGAAATGAAGATGCCACAAAACAGTCAGATCCATGGATTTCACCTCGCTTTAACAGCACTTCTCCAGTTCCTGAAATGACAGTAGGATTGACAGTTGTTCAAGAAAATAACCAACAAACAACTACTTATCAAGATTTCACAAAACAGTCAGATCCATGGATTTCACCTCGTGTTAATATAACTTCTCCACTTTCTGGTATGACAGTAAGATCAACAGCTGTTCAAGAAAATAACCAACAAACAACTACTTATCAAGATGTCACAAAACAGTCAGATCCATGGATTTCACCTCGTGTTAATATAACTTCTCCACTTTCTGGTATGACAGTAGGATCAACAGTTCTTCAAGAAAATAACCAACAAACAGCTCGAAATGAAGATGTCACAAAACAGTCAGATCCATGGATTTCACCTCGTTTTATCAGCACTTCTCCAGTTCCTAAAATGACAGTAGGATCAACAGTTGTTCAAGAAAATAACCAACAAACAACCAGCTCTCAAGATGCCACAAAACAGTCAGATCCACTTAATGGTATGACAGTAGGATCAACAATTGTTCAAGAACATAACCAACAAACAGCTCGAAATGAAGATGTCACAAAACAATCAGATCCATGGATTTCAACTCGAGTTAACAGCACTTCTCCAGTTCCTAGAATGACAGTAGGATTGACAGCTGTTCAAGAACATAACCAACAAACAGCCAGTTATCAAGATGTTACAAAAAAGTCAGATCCATGGACCTCACCTCAGTTTAACAGCACTTCTCCAATTTCTGGTATGGCAGTTGGATCGACACTGATACAAGAAATTAATCAACAAACAACCAGCTATCAGGATGTAACAAAACAGTCATTTCCTTGGATTTCAAATCGTGACAATGTCTTGTCATCAGTTTCTGGTCTAACAACAGGATCGACTATTGCACAAGAAAATAACCAACAAACAACCAGCTATCAAGAAATAGCAAGACCGTCAGATCCAATAATTATACCTGGAGACAACATGAGGACTCCAGTTAATGTTTTGACACTAGAATTGACAACTGTACAAAAAAATAACCAAGAAACAAACAGATATCAATATGTCACAAAACCCTCAGATCCTTGGATTTTAATTCATGACAATATCACTTCACCATTAAATCGTGACAATATAACTTCTGCACATCTTGGAATAACAGTAGGCTCAACAATTACACAAGAAAAAAACCAACAAACAACCAGCTATCATGAAGTAACAGGACTGTCAGATCCATGGATCTCACCTCATCTCAACGTTACTTCGTCAGTTTCTGGTGGGACAGTAGGATCGACAGTTGTACAAGAAATTAGTCAACACTCAACCATGTATCAAGATTTCACAAAACCTTCAGATCCATGGATTTTAAATCGTGACAGTGTCACGTCACCAGCCTCTGGTCTGACAACAATATCAACTAATGCACAGGAAACCAACCAACAATCAGCCAGCTATCAAGAAGTAACAAGGCTGTCAGATCCATGGATTTCACCTCAAGACAACATGACGTCCCCAGTTTCTGGAATGACAGTAGGATCAACAATTATACAAGAAAATAACCAACAAAATACCAACTACCAAGATGTCACAAAACCATCAGATCTTTGGATTTTAAATCATGATAATATCACTTCACCTGTCTCTGGTCTGACAACTGTGCCAACTAATCCAACCGAAAATAATGAACAAACAACCAGTTACCAAGAAGTAACAAGACCGTCAGACCCATGGATTTCATTTCACGTCAACATCACATCCCCTGTCTCTGGTTTGACAGTAGGATCAACAGTTGTACAAGAAAATAACCAACAAACAACCAACTATCATCATGTCACAAGACCTTCAGATCCTTGGAATTTAAATCGTGACAATATCACTTCACCAGGTTTTGGTGTAATAGTAGGATCGACTTTTGCAGAAGAAAATAACCAACCAACAAACACTTTTCAAGACGTCACAAGAACATCATATCCAAACTTCACTTCACCAGTTTCTGGTCTGAGTGGAGGGTTGGCTATTGTGCACGAAAATAATCAACCTACAACAAACTTTCAAGATGTCACAAATCCCTCAGGTACATGGCTTTCACCTCGCACCAATACCACTTCACCATTTTTTGGATTGACTGCAGGATCAACAGATGGTAGACAAAAAGCTACTACTTATATCGTAGAAACAAAGAAATCTGATCCATGGACTTCAGTTAGTTCTGACCTGATTTCACAAATTCTTAGTACGACAGTGGGCAGTTCTAGTTCCCTTCCAAATAATGAACAAAAAACTTACATTTATCAAGATCACTCGACACCAATTAATGATATGAACAGCGGTCCCAACTCATCACAATTTCTGAGCCTGCCTTTAGAAGATTCAGTTCCTTCGCAAATAAGTGATAGAACAACATTAAGTTATCAAGACAGTACAAAACCTTTTATTTTGAAGGATGTTGTTTCAACATTCTCAGATTCAGGGTTGTTATTAAATGGCTCAAGTATACTTGCAGAAAGCATGCAACTTCCAAACACCTCTCAAAATATAAGAATACCAAATGATCCTAGGATTCCATCTAGTATTGATCACACAATTTCTTCAGTTGGCATCAACAGACAAACAAACAGCTATCAGAACAGCACACCACAATCTCCTCCCACTTTACCCGTTTTTATAAACGTCTTACCGGAGTTCAATTTCACAGAAGGTGGGGCAAAGTTTCAAATAACCAGTAACCAACATACACCTAACTTCCAAAATCTGACCACACCATCATACTCAAAAACATTTTTTTCTAGCAATGACACTTCATTAACGCATAATATAGTCACTAATGTGACACATATTGTACCAGTTAAAGTTGAACAACAAACTGGCTATCAGGACAAGGCAAACGTATCTGGTCAAAGAACTTCAACTAATTCTGACCTTACCTTAATAGAGCTAGGTCTGTCGACAGCTGGTGCAAGTAACTACCAGTTTACAGAGAGATATCAAGATAGTACAAAGCACTCAGATCCATTGACTGCACCCAGTACTGCACTCACTTACTCAGAGTCAAATCTTGTAAATGATTCAGTCACATCTCCAGGCACCTCCATGGAATCATTTAGCCTTCAAAACCAGACACCAGTCCTTGATCCCATGACAATACCTGGTATGGGCCTTACATCAGTTTCAGATACCTTTCCAGCAAGCTCCTTTCAAACAAGAGATTTTCAGAATGGCACAACAAAGCCCAATCCTGGAATTCTCTCTACGACTGAAAATGCTTATTCAGGTGTTTCTGAAACTGGATCAAGTGCTGATCAGAAGCAACCTACAGCAAGCTATTTGAACAGGACTGAATTATCTCATTTAATTACTGCAGGCCTGACATCGACAGAAATTGGAGTTTCATTAGCTTTGTCAACTGCTCTGAAAGATCGTGAAACACATGCAAGCAGTTTTCAAACTGGGACAATGCCGTCGAATCTATGGTCTATACTTAGCACCAGTCACACTTCTCCAGACCATGGCTTGTTAGTGGACGTGTCACGTACCCAGCCCACAAGCTTACATGAAATAGTTGACTACCAAACCAGGACAGTGATGACTTCTTCATCAGAAAGTTTGACGCCATCGACCATGACTCAAGAAACAAGAACAATGAGTACACTGAAAGATCAAGAAACAAGAACAATGAGTACACTGAAAGATCAAGAAACAAGAACAATGAGTACACTGAAAGATCAAGAAACAAGAACAATGAGTACACTGAAAGATCAAGAAACAAGAACAATGAGTACACTGAAAGATCAAGAAACAAGAACAATGAGTACACTGAAAGATCAAGAAACAAGAACAATGAGTACACTGAAAGATCAAGAAACCGTGAGTGGTCTTTCTTCACCTCAGATGGAAGTGGGAGTACCTATTGTACAATCCTACAACACCACAACAGACACAACAGATACAAGGACAACAAACTATAAAACATATTCAGCAAACGTCAGTGGAATTTCACAGAAGCAGGAAAAATCTCTGGATATAACAACTGGTTCCGTAAGTGGTGTAAAACAAACAAGATCTGATTTATTTAGTACAGACACCACTCTTCCAGGTGAATTGACAAGTAGCGTCCAGCAAATTACCAAGGGTCAAAGTACTGCTACACTGTCTGGTCCAGTAACATACCATGAAATGCGCGATACATCCGACGTTCCTT
The DNA here is from genome assembly GCA_028829895.1 of Sinotaia quadrata. NCBI lineage: Eukaryota > Metazoa > Mollusca > Gastropoda > Architaenioglossa > Viviparidae > Sinotaia > Sinotaia quadrata. The sequence goes on from CM054182.1 coordinate 53,635,698, forward strand.
ACATCAGCAGCAGTTCCTCAAACGCTTTTCAACTGATAAGCAATTCTTCTGCTCCTGTTGTCACATTGAGTCCACCTTTGAATGAGCATTTTACACTGAGCTGTCCACCTCCAGCCACCATCACTGTAGTTAAAAATAACTTTTATTCTTGTTATGAAGGCAACTATAGGTTCGATGTCTATACTACTGTGGTTACCAACTTTTATCTGAGCGTGATCAATCCAGCAAAACTCGTTCGCTTGCCACGCAGTTTGGACGATCAGGGTGTACAAAGTGCAACCCGTGTGCGCCAACGAGTTATCACAATGGGCAGCACTCAGACTGAACGCATTCAGAGCCAGTGCAATCAACGTGATGCAATAAAAGAACTGAAAAGTGCTAGTAATTTTTCCGATATGCAGAAATTAAATGCAAGTTTACCAGTGTGGATAAATCCGATAAAGCTTCCATTTTTCTATATACGGTTCAATCTGACTGCTGAGAACAAGACTATTAGCCAGCTAAGGGATGCAGCATATATCTTTTCCATGACAATGCCGTGCAATGTTCCAAGCACACAAATAACTTATGAGGTCGTCAATTTGCTAGGAGGCAATTCTGTTATTAAGCGCCAAATCGGAGTAACATACAATGCCACAAATTCAGTTGGTCTGCTAACCTTTCAAATCCCTGTTACGTTGCAAGCTATGGAAATTCGGTTTGATTTTTCTCAGATTTCTCTCCCTTTTGTCCTGAGTTCGCTTTCCCTGGACTTTGAATATGGACAGGCCAATGATGACAGGGTCCCCCAAGTTGATTTGAATGAGAACGAATTGCTAAAGGGGAAAAAACGTCATATCCTCTCTACAGATCAGGGGCTAAGAGTCGAGGCGGTCAACGTTCCAGGTGCCAAAAAGATGAAAGTTACTACGAATGGAGGCGAAGAAGGGAGCAAGAAAGAAATAACGGCTTCTAGACTTATCTTTTCTGATACGAACTCCGGCAGCACCCTTCCCCGAGTAATGTGTGACCAGACCTCTCGCTGCTCTTTCTTCACTCAGCAATCCGCTGACAAGCAGTCCAGCTTCGTGCTAGGTCCCTATGACCCCGAGAGCGAATCACCAGACGGTGATCTAGAACAGGTTGATATCAGTCCAGACCTTGGTGGAAGGCTTTCCTTGAAGATGACCAGTCGAGATCAAGGTCAGCGCTTAGCCACATTTGCTTTTACGACGGAGATGACTACGGTCAGGGTGTCCGAACTGAGTGAATCGCCTTTTGCATCGCCGATCTGCAGTGTCCTACTACCGTGTAACAGTTTCGACCAGGTCGCGGACGCTGTCTTGAGTGCCGACGAGACAACGGGCGTTAACTCTAACGACGCCTGGAGAAGCATTACCGGTAGCACTATTGACTTTAATAGACCAATTTGCGAAACAAGCACTTGTCGATAAAGGGAGGAAAAGCAGGACAACTCTGTCACTTTGACACATACTTCGACCAACAGCAACCCGTGCTGAAAACAGGATTAACTAATCGATAACCTAATAAACGGGCATTTTGATGACCGATTTCTGTTGTTCACTTTCAAAGTTTTTCATTTCATTCGATATTATATTGAGATATGGAGCTTGATGGGCTTAGCAATAATCTTCTTTTGCTTGAAATTGAATAACTATTAAAAAATGCATCACTGGTTGTCATCACTCCACCCACCCACCCAACCACTCACCCCCAAAGAAAAATTTAACGAAGTGTGATCTCTTTCAATCGATGTATTGGCGAGAAATAAGTAAATCGCATGCGGTAATGAAAAAGAAATAACCGTGTTTGTTGATAGTTTTCATTCAAGTCTTAGATATTACGTGGTTATAGATAGTTTTCATTCAAGTTTTAGATATTACGTGATTGTCGATAGTTTTCATTCAAGTTTAGATATTACGTGGTTATTGATAGTTTTCATTCAAGTTTTAGATATTACGTGATTGTTGATAGTTTCATTTAAGTTTAGATATTACGTGGTTATTGATAGTTTTCATTCAAGTTTTAGATATTACGTGATTGTTGATAGTTTCATTTAAGTTTAGATATTACGTGGTTATTGATTGTTTTCATTCAAGTCTTAGATATTACGTGGTTATTGATAGTTTTCATTCAAGTTTTAGATATTACGTGATTGTCGATAGTTTTCATTCACGTTTTAGATATTATTTTTTACAATTTTAGTCAGGCGTTTTTGTGACTATAAATGTATTGTTAACTTGTTATTAATACATGTATAATTTATCTAATAAATGTTGGAAGAGATTGACCAATAGATTTGTATTCAGTGACGTTGATTTATAACGCTAACCAATAAGAATGTTGTTGATAGCACATTGTAAACGTACAACGCAGATGTTTATGTTGAACATGTATAGAAATATACATTTTCGTCATCAGAAATACTGCTTATAAATAATTCTTTCTAGTTGTAAAATAAAAGACAATGTTCATCGATTTTTCGGTAAAATTTTATGGAATGTTACAGGCATCTCCGGGTTTTGATTTAACAACAACAAAAAGCTATATTTTTCATTATAAATACTCATTACTCACTTTATTTGGATCGAAAATTGAACTGACGTTATTTTATTTGGTTTAAAGAAAATAACTTAGTCTAATTGTTCATTGTTATTTGTTTTTGTTTTATTTATTAACTTTTTCTTGTTGGAATGGCTCATTGATTTGATAGATTAAACTGAGTCGTTATTCAGTCAAAACTAATTGATTGTGATGTAAATCGTTTCAAATACATTGTTATTGTTTATATGAAATGCGTTTTATGTGGATAAAATATATACGAAATGGCTGAATTTGTTTATCGTTTGATTTTATAACAAATTTTCTTGTAAACATGATAAAATTCAGTACCACAGAAGGTTACGTGACGTCTGTCATTGGTTGTATGATGTTTGTTACAGATTATTTCCTTCTGTCTTCCCAGTTATTCTTCTCTAAAATTTAATATATGATACAATCCTGTGTACTTCTTGTCTTCGCAAAATCAGTATTAATAATAAAAATAATAACATGCTAACGTGCTTAACTGACTCTGTTTTAATGAAGTGCATGTCATTTTAAATTTAAAAGTTTTAGTACATAAAGTCCCATGACTTTATAGAAATTTTAATAAATGTTCTCAACTTGGAACCAAAAGAACAAATGTAGACGAATCTAGGTTCAGCAAAGAGTTTTGAAACCCAACGAGAATTTCTATTTACTGAAAGAAAAAGGGAAGAGTTTCCTAATAATGACAACATTTCTATTCACTGAAAACACACATGAAGAAGAATCTAGGCTAAACGAAGAGTTTCAAAATCCAGGACAGCATTTCTGTTCACTGAAAGCACACATGAATAAAAATATAGGCTAAACGTAGAGTTTCAAAACCCAAATAAAGACAACATTTCTATTCACAGAAAACACATTAATAAGAATCAAATCTAAACGTAGAGAGTTTTAAAACTTAAACAGCATTTCCTTTTACTGAAACCTCCTGGTCCAATTTCAGTAATCAACAACTTACTGAGCTAAATATTTTCGGTAGGGCATATGAGGCAGCTACCTCCCTCAATCCCACCACCACAACAGAGGCGAATTTAATAAATTTACTAACCACTTCTGTCATTACATTTTTATTGTTGAAAATCTAGTTGTAGGTTTTTAATTTCTTTTAATCTCGGGTATTGTTGCTTTTATCGATTAAAAAAAAAAACCCATCTATGATAAGGGTTGAAAACACGAAATGATTTTAATTGTGATCGGCTTTTGCTGCAATAAACGACTTCGATTATTTACAAATAATTGTGTTCGAGAATGCTGGTATAATTTAGAGGTAATTCAGAGTACTGTTTTATCAGTAAATACTGTAGTTTTCTCCCCTTAAAACTCTATGCATCGTTGGAAGGCAATTGTGGCCTATAGTGCGATTAGAATAAATGTCCGAAATACATCTATCTAAACTGGATGCTGACAATTTTGTAGCATATAAAGTTGATTTAGTTATAATTGATGCATTTTAAATAGAAAATTTCCTCTATAAATTTGCATTATTTTTTTTAAAAACGATAGTCTGAATCAAGAACTACAGTAAAATTGCCTAATTTCGATCCTGTCAATGGGCGGAAACAATGTTAGCGGCGAGCAATAAAATTCGTACACACACACGCACGCACGCACGCACGCACACACACAAACTCGCGCACAAAAGACACTGTCAGTTATGTATGTTTGAATTGAAATGCCAAACTGCACCCCTATTATTGACAGTTAAAGGCGGAATTCGTAAAAGCAGACTATTATGGGATTAACTGTTTGTCGACAGGGTTACTTGTACGCATCTCGCATCTCCTATGAATAAGGAAAACAGAGAGGAACTTATTTTAATTAGGTTCTTGATCCGTTCCCTGGGTGGAGGCGAGATACATACTTGACAAATATGCATATAATTTTTTAATACCGCAAAATATAGTATGAAAGAGGGTAGTGATGTCAGGGTACCCGTTGTCGTGCTAATACCCGGATAGTAAAATAGAGAACGAGTACCCGTGGTAATGCGGCCATTATGTCTATACACGATTTAGCACACACCCTCTGGTCACACTCGCATCCAGCCCGTAGATGGCGGCCGTGGGTTGGCTTACGCGCTGAACAGCCGCTGTACCTAGATCTAATTATTTACGACATAGATCACCAATCACCATAGCTCGCGCCCTTTCTTTTCGCTTGTGGTTGTTGTGCTCGTTAACAAGTATAGCGTGTTATTGATATTAATAAGACTTCAGTAAGCAAACTTGTCAATAAATTAAATACTAGCGTAATATTTTTAATACGGGGAAGGCATCATCTGTGTGGAGTCCGCCAAGCGATTAGATAGTGACACTGCGAAATGCAATCTGTGGATGAAATTCTATCCGTGAAGGGCGATTGAACTTGATGCCCTATTTTTAAATACATTATTGTTGTTGACATTTTATTTAGTTTTAGTTTACTGATTGATAATATTGAAAATAAAAGTTTGCGTTGTACATATAAAGATCATAACTAATAGTAAGTCACTAGATGCATACCTTAGGCTACTGTGTGAAATAGAGTGCATGCGGTTAAGTAGCTTTGTGAGAGATCGCGAGTTGCGATGGAGATTATGCAAATTTTCGAACGGGTACCCAGCTTACACTTTTTGTTTCTCTGTTTTGGTTGCAACTAATACTAAACAATTATAAACACATCTTGAGCTTATACACATGATACTTTAAGTTCAGAGTATGTTATTACACAAACTGTACAAGTACTTTTGGCATAATTTAATACTAGGATCGTAAACAAATAGATTTAAAATAGTGAACGAACCACATCTTTTACACACAAAAAAATATATTGATGCAGACGATAGTTTTAGCACACACTCATTACTTTTCCCTCTCAAATAATATATTAAATGAGATAAAATATTTTGAAAATTGTAAATTAATTAACAACTTGGAAGGGAGAAATATATATATATTAAAATTTTACTTTACTATTTCTTGCCTTAAAAGATTGTCTTCGGCCTGTGTTGAGAGTATGAAAACTTACTGCATGTATGTGACCAGCCATCCTGGAGGGGGTAGTGGTCTAGCCGACGACACACCGAGTTAACAAGATGGAAAATAACAAACTCTCGCACACAGACACCACGATATTCTTGTAGGGGTACATTTTATTCTGAATGTGGGGTAAAGTATGAGGGTTGGCTGTATGAGTGTACACGTGTGGGTTTAAATGTGTAATGTGGAAGGACAGGACGAATGGACAAACAACCGCTTTGTGAACCACTTTCGAAAAGCCCAAACATGTCTTTGAATAAAGCGAATAACGAAAATGGGGGGGTACTTTCGCACGGCTGTTAATCATTCATCCAGAAAAACAGAAATAATGAAGAATGGAGAAGAACACACACAGGTGATGATGACCCCAGGTATACTTTCACTTTGAAAAACGCTGAAAGAATTCCATGCTGAAGAGCGACAGGAATGTCAAATGGTGAAAACCAGATGGAATGCGGTGCTGACGAATGTCCCCTCCTGCCCTGTCCTTTCAGCCCCGTCACTGGATGCTGGAAACAACTGCCACCTGGACTCGAACTGTCCAGTGACTAGACTGAGGTCAAAAGACCTGAATCATGCAAAGACTCTGGAGCCGAAAAACTCAACCACTCTACAGTCAGAGACAAGAGCGATGGTGGACATTCGTTGGGTCCTTTTCCAAAATTATTAAAAGTTTAGAAAAGTCGCGCGCTAGCTGTAGTGCAAGGAAAATACGCTGTAAGGTCTGTATCTCCCTGTAACCGCACACAACACACACACACCACACCACACCACACACACACACACACACACACACACACAGAGTCATCAAAAAAATATATGGCGATCCGTCCTTTCTTAACTGTCGAATTGACGACCCAATAATTATGACGTAACGTGCAAAATGAAAATTATGTCACGAGTGCATCCCAAGACTAATGACCCACCCTCCTAATCAAAATAAACACTGCACGTAATTCCTAACAAAATTACTCATTACCAAAGTAAGTGAATACTACATCATATATTCATAGTAATTCATACACATATTCAATGATCCTCACTCTCTAACATACTGGCAATGCATGTAAGGACGAAAGCTTTCATTCAACATAGACAACACCGCATCTTGTGACCAAAAAGGGGAAGAAATAAGGCTTTAAGAAAAATAAATAAATGTTGGCTAGGATCATCCTCCTTTTTCCGTGACACTACAAAACTGTTGCAATAAAAACAAAGATTCAGATAAAACAATGCTACATTGAAAATGTACATTAAATGTACATTGAAATGGCAATTTAAAACTTGCTACATTTGAGAGCTAGAGAGAGAAAGGGGGGGGGGGACGCGAAAATTCGGTCAGTAGGTTGGTTATAAACGGGAAATGCATTAGTAGTATCAGTTTCATATCAAGGCTTGCTTGTACATAACAAATTCTGTCGCTTTGCCAGGCAACTATCTAATTATAAACACAAACTGCTGTAAGGAACCGCGTATTTAAAAAAAAAATAACATTCATTTTCTTTCTTTTCTTTTTGGTGTATTTATTTCTTATTCTTCATTCTTGTAATAAGGTGACTGTAGAAGCTTTTTGGGTAAATGCGTACTAACAATATTTAATCATTTGATATGATGTAATTAAGTCGTGAATGCTGGGAATTGAGGACAATCTTTTTTGTTTACAATTTTGTGCCTAATTGATTAGTCATATTTCTTTTGTGAGTGAAAAGTAACTAAATTATTTGGTCAGTGTAATTAACCTATGAAGAATGTCATGGGTGAATGCAGTGGGCAAATAGAAATAGTAAGTTATGGGCATTGTGGCGTGAAGGGTGACTTTAACCTCCAAATAATCTCCACCCACTCCCCATCAAAAACTAACAAAACAAAAAAGCACACAAAAAAACCCAAAGCCAAATAAATAAACTAAATAGTTCACTGGCAACGTGTAACTAAAACTCACAATTCCAGTTTCTTGGCTTGACAGTGAAGCTCAATATTTGAATACAAGTTACGTGCTGACTTTGGAAAGTGCGACAGGTTCAAATAATTATAGATCTATCATAGCATGCAAAGTGACACTATGCAAACACAGCTTCAAAACAAGTTTACCACCCGTCTCCTTACCGAGTCTCCTATACAGAAATTCTTGAGTCGTCATTGGTCATGAGATTTTGAAAACTAAAAATAGGTCACCGAATTAAAATTAAGTTGTTCCACGAATTTCTTTTTTCTTGTGAGACGTAGAATTCGTTTTGCACCTGAGTAGGCTTTTGGACAGAATTTAGAAAGGGAAATTGCAAATGATTTACTGTCATCTTTAAAAAAAAAAAAGTGTAACTATTTATATACATGTACTGCTTGGTTATTACGTTTTATCAAGTATTGCCAGCTGCCTGGTGGTCACTGTGATCTTTAGGAAAATAAACAGAACTAGAGTTTATAGACAATGTTCTCTGAATAGACCCTGGTTATATCAGGAGCAAGATCTACCGCCTAGCCCTAGTCTGTGTGTGTAATTGGCTTAGAAGAGATAAACAGTTGAACCTCCTCTATCGAGACGTGCTTCAAACGGCCACTAAACAAGCGCTGGACTGTGAGCAAGTGCACGTCCCGACGAGAGGGTGCGATCACCTTACACATCCACTACAGTGACTACACTGACTACACCTTTCTATAACAGTGTCAAGTTTATGATAGCTGAATTGATTGCATTCTCATAGTATTAGTAACTTTTAGCTTTGTGTAATGTTTGAACCACTATTAACTTATTTCAGTGATAAAACTTCAGGTATACCCGTTGAATATGTTTAGATTAAATAAATGTTTTTGTTAAACCTTGGTGGATATTTATGTGAAAGTTATGATGACCATCTAGTTCGTGGCTGTCTGGAGTAAAACAAATTGAACTACTAATCATCTATTTCTGTATAATCTAGAAGTTGGATCTCTTAAATACATGTAATGTAATCTGCTAGAAAATATTGTTTTGTTTTGGGACAGGTGGTAAAGGGGAATGTTACAACTTCACATCAAGGGCGCTTGTTCACTATTTTTATTGGCACCTCTGAGTACAGGCATACGATATAAATATACACTCATGTTTAGTGATATTTTGTTACACAGCTATTATGAATAATCAAGTTGTTACTAATATGCCAGAATATGTTTTGCACTAGAGAATGCCAGCCATATTAGCATTTACAATAAACTTGCCTCTTTGCTTGTTTGTTTTGTCAGTACTTTTACGCTGAGTCAAACATGTAGATTATCTCACAGCAGCACAGTCCAGATATACATGATATAAACTCTGGTAGACATGATTAAAAATTTAATTATTTTAAAAATTAAAACAGACTATAAAAAGGGGACAGATCATTTAAGGATTATTAATAGCAGCAAACTCTGAGTTGTGCATAAAGTTACTCATGTGTTACTCAGGCGTATGGAAAACATCAAGACTGCTTGAAGTTTATTAAAAGGTTTATACCTCTTGAGAAAGCAATACACAGTGTCAGGTGAGATGGTACACAAAATAAAGTTTTCATGGCACCATAGTTAAAATATGTGTATCTTATGAAAGAGTAAAAATTACCATGTATAAGGATATGCTTAACTGACAAAGAGTTCCCACAAAACCAACACTTTGGAACATCTCTTTCTCTAAGTAGGTAGGAATGTTAAGTTAACTATGGCTTGTTTTAAGATGTCATAGCAATGTATCTTCACGTCTTGAGTTGAAAAGTTTTATGGGTATATTGCAAAGAACTGTGTAGAGACAGTATAATTTATTTTGAATTTGGTCTTCACAATCTTTTGCCAGATAGATGCAACATAATTGTTAAAACAGGATTTAAATATAAGAAAGGTGAATGTATCCCATTGGTAATGAGTCAGCAGCAGCCTTGTCATTATCCTCTATACCAATAAGACTGGGAATCCAACAAAAAAACTATGTTCTTTATTTAGTACATAGGTGTATGATTCAACTATTTCATTAATTAGGTGGTGGTGGGTTATAGCAAGAGTTCTTTAAAGCTAACTGAAAGAGAGTCTGTAAATTAACATATAAACACCACTGCTTATATCAAAAGAAAAGATATAGCTATTCAGATTAATAATGCACACAATATCAATTATGTAAGTCCACTACAAGTACATCAAACTAAAAGATAGTGGCATAAACAAACACAACACATTAATCTGACCTGAATTAGCACTTTAATGACAAATGATGCGTTGTTAAGTTCCACACAAGGAGATAACAGTAGTGCTTCTAATGGTACTTAACCATACCTGAGAATGGACAGTTCAGGCCATGCTATGGCCACATTCTGATATAGCCAAGCTCCAAACAAAGGACCACAATATATAAAAAAATAACACAAGAAAATGACTGGAGAATATGTACAAAATTCACATCACAGTTGTGTGTGTTGTGTATGCATGTATGTATTAACAAATTATTGCATATTTATACAATTACAAAGCAAAATATTTTCATATAATTCACACTTACCCATCAATACAATCTTCATACAATTAAACAATGATAAATTTTAAAAACACACAAGTACTGTCAACACATTGTAAAAAAAGAGAAAATTATGATATATATATATAATAAGATATTTTTCATGATTATATTACCAATATGAAATCTACAATGAAATGGACAAGAGATTAATTCTTTTCCTACCCTTCCCCCTCCAACTCTAGCACTCTTTCCCTTGAGGTTGGACATTGTGCAGGTTAGAAGAAATTATCATGACATTTTAACTTTTATTTACAATATCAGTAAAAATACTGTAGAAAGAAACACCACCAACTCACTCATGAGATGACAAAGAATCCATGCATACACCGGTACCAATGACTTTAATCTGCCAGGAACAAGTTCTACATTTACACCTCACATGACTTGTACAAAATACTATGACTAGCTTATGAAAGAAAATACTAATAGCAAGCAGGGTCAAATTGAAAATCACTCTATTAATGAGCTTAAACTGATGAAAAATGTCAATCACAAATATACTTACAATATATATATATCTCACAATTAGCAGAAATTAACTTGGCTAATTCAAATATGGTTATTAAATGCAAATGCGGTTTTCAGAGAAACCACAGTTTAAGAAATTATTGCTTCAAACAGTTAATTAGTAAAGTTTACATCTCAATATTGTGAATTTCTGAAACTATATTTAACTCACTGTTTGAACAGTAATACTCTTTAAGTAAAGAATAAGACAGGTTATTTTTATGCATATCCACACCCACTATAGTCTAATTTAGGTTAAAATAAAATGAAAATAAACTCAATGAAATTAGTAAAGAAAACCATTCAAAATTATGACCTGTTCCTGTACAAAAAGTCAAAGTCTCTCCAAGGATATTTCAAAATGCAGACAATACACACACACTGGAATCCATACAAAACATACCTGGTATCACCACTTAATCAAACCAAAAATGAACAATATTATTTTTCTTAATCTGGAGCCCTTATCCTTTGGCAGATTCAAACATACATTATCAGAAACTTTTAATTTAAATTAGATCCTGGTCTCAATCTGGCGGATTCAAATATGCATATCTTAAACTTTTATGTTAGGTTTAAGTCTCAACTCTTTAAAAATGGCCAAGCACACATTTTATGAAAACTGGAAATATTTTTTAACATTGACAAATGAGTTTAGAAACCCTGAACTATTCTAATATAGTATTAATTTCAGAGTGAAATTCACAGAAAGACTGAAACAAGTGTGTTTAAAAATTTCAAAATGATATTCACATAGTGTTGTGTACTGTAGTCATTGTAATTTAAAAATATATTACAGAAATACAAATGCCTGGTCATTAAGAACCTATATGTACAAAGTCATTATTAAACACTGATAGTTTGTGCCAAGGACATACTGTGAACACAATGGAAAACATAATATTCAATTGTTAGCTGAGTTTATAAACAAAATATCTATGTTCAAAACATGCTGCAGATAATATCTACAAGTAAAAAGTTCAATTTTGTATCAAAACATAAAAAAGTCAATTGCATGCACATGGTAAAAGTAACACATTTTAAAGACCATACATAAACACCACTGAATGCGATAGTTTTTATGAAAACGAGTAAGAAGCTTAACAACTACACAAGTCTGCTGACATGCTGCATAGCAGTAGAGATGTGGTAAAGAATAACTAACAAAACTATCAGTCTCTCTAATGGATGAACACAAAACAAAGATCTTCCAAGTATGCAAAATTAACAAGTTATTCTTTCCTGTCATCCTAACAGATGAACACAGAACAAAGAGCTCCCAAGTATACAAATTTGTCCAGTGACCATGCAGCTTCATAATTTTGAGCCAGAAAGTTAATTATTTCTCTTTTCAAACTGCGGGCAATAATTGCATTTAAAAAAAAAAAATCAAAATGCAATCATTATAAATCATCTATGTGTATAGTCTCTTTGCAAGATCAGTTCAACAAACAAGAGAAAGGGAGTTATTTATTTTAAAATAAAGACAAGACATTATAAAATAATAGCTAGTTTGACACTTCCATCCTGATCAATAACTTCCACTCTGTGTTCAAATAAATAAAGAAAATCATCTCCTTAACTGTAACATTAAATATTGATCTTAATATGGTTTCTTAACAATAAAATCAATGTATTAATTTATCATTTATCAGTAATTACAAACATCTCAGCAGGTGTTCCATGTTTCCCAGACCCTCCCCAACTCCCTATCAGCCCTTACACAGTAAGTCATAACTATACCTTTTCCTTGTTCCTTCCAACGAACTGTTCCAAATTAGACTGCTGCCCTTACTAATTGTAACCCCTTTCAAACACGCAGTTCAAATTATGACTTCTGACTTTGATAATCCCAGTTTCCTCCTACCTGCCCATGCACACAATTCAAGCCATGCCCCCCATTCAGCTACAATCAATGCAGAATCCCAAGTCCAATAAGTCCACATAGCATCACAGTCCACAATTAGTTGGGATTGGCACACATGAACTTTGTGCAGGTTTATCTGTGTGTTTCTACTTCCATACTCTTTGGAGATTGTGCCATTTGCTGGCAAGGTGGTGAGGTAGCATAAGGATTTGTGTGAGGCATGTAAGATGAAGAAGCTGGAGATCCAAACATTCTGCTGGTGTCTGCAGTAGATAACTTGGATAAAGCTGCAAGGGCATCTGGAAAATTTGGTGGTGTGGCTGGCGTATTTGCAGGTGCACAAAGCTATGTAAAAATTCAAAATAAACATATAACAGTTCTGATATATCAACATATTCTAAATGTTAAGAAAAATTATATATACAGTAAAATGTGTTTATTTATTCATATGCTACCTACTAACTGGAGTTATAATATATAAAAAAATTAAAAAATCACTATCTGTCTTATGCAACTAAACAAAGGGCACTATCAAGATCTGCTTGTTAAGCATTATAATTTATATTGTGTTTTATATATCACACTATCAGTTGCTTGGGATGGCGGTGGTGGTGGCGGAACAAATAGATTTTAAAAGTATTTGTTATATTCTGCAAGAAAAATCAGTAATAAAACTAATATCTATATAATAACTTCTGAAATAATACTAACTGAACTCAGTTCTTATTAATGTATTAAAAGAATTTGTCTTGAAATTAAATAGGGCCTAATAATAATATAAATCTTAAAAAAATAACATGCATGATCTAATGCTTAATGTGAACTGATTCAGTAATGATAATCAACTACACAAAGACTAATTATATAAGTTTCTCATCAACTCGACTCACTCATATTCATAATTTTCATTTTATCAAAAATACTGAATTTTATTTGATTACTCTTTACAGAATATAATATTAATTTAAATATTACAATAATAAAACTCATTCAGTTTTTTCCTATGAGTAATGTAAGAACATAAATATATCTGTGGTTGACTAGAAGTTACTAGCCTAAACATAGATTTTGTTGCTGATTATAAGCAGGTTTAACAAACAATTTACATGATTCATCAAAACTTTACACTTAATCAGTAGGTATTCTTTACGATGAATTTATGAATCAGTTACAATAATATCAGAAATGATGCTATTGGAGTTTTAGCAGTTAGAATTAGGACTAAGGGTAGGACTTAAGTGAAATAAAAATGCTTAATTTATTTGTCATATTTTATGGAGATTAATCAAACAGCAAAAATGTTTGCTTATCAACTGAAAAAGCAAATGACTGTAAACTTTAATGTAGCTTACACTGAAGAAAAAATATGGCACCTGATATCCACATATTCATTATTTGTGTTTTCAAATGTATGTGGTTTTCATCCAAACCCTTGGATGGTGAAGGCTACTTACATGCATCTGCCTTTTTGTGCATTATGACTTCTTCTTCCTGCTTTGTGTTGTTGGTGTTAAAACAAAGCTTGTAAAACTGTACTGCCTACTGTCTGTGCTTTGTGTTGTTGGTGTTAAAACAAAGCTTGTAAAACTGTACTGTCTACTGTCTGTGCTTTGTGTTGTTGGTGTTAAAACAAAGCTTGTAAAACTGTACTGTCTGTGCTTTGTAACATTTTAATTTGTTTACTTTTGCTTAATAAACAATGAATGAGTCTGTCAGAAAAATATAAAGAAGTAACCTCAAGAGTGCAAATAGTAATAGATTGACGAAGTGAGCAAGAAAATCACAGTCATTAGAAATAAAGCTTGAAATTATGAATTGGTCTGATAAAGCCAAATGTAGTACTGACATTTAACGAGTGATTCATGCTAGACTGAATCAATTCATAAAAGTGTTCAATCCTCTATGAATCTGTCATTAAAGTGACAAAATATCAGCTTCTGGTCAAAGTCTGAGAATACCTCAGAGTTTTGATAGTTATGAACTGCAGTGAGAGAAATTTAATTTCTTTTGATTCTGGAGTAAATATCAAAGAATACTTTTTAATTAAACTTTCACTGTTTACTTCATGTGGCATAATCATACTCTCAATTATTTCAAAAATATACTTTTTATTCCCAGCATTATTTTTATTCATCAATAATTAATTTATTTTAAAACTAAAGGTTGATGCTTTCATTTTTGTTAATAGGTAAAATGGATCCTGATTTTTATATTGTTCACTTGTTTTGTTTGGTAATGTTTTATTATTAAAAATCTTTTCATAAAATTGCTTTTAAATATCATTTTGCTACTGCATTCTTCACTTCTTCATCACTGTTTGTTAATGAAATTGAAAGGGAGCTCAGAAAGTACAGATACATAATTCTGATTATGAAATGAAGAGCAAAATAATAATCAAGTAAAGAGAAATAAATACATGTGATTCTACACCAGTGAACTGATAAACAGGAAACAGATACTATAAAAACAGAAAAATATATTCAATGTTTAGTTTTCCAATACAAAGTTCATTAATATAGTGAAAGAATGCAGACTTCAGTGATAGACTTGTAATGAGCTGGCAAAGAAATTTAGAATAACTCAACTGGGCAAAACTAACTACACAAGACTGGACAAAAACTGCAATGAAAAAAAAAACCACCATTATAATTGTCATGTTCTGCTTTCAATGAAAATATTTATTACAAATAAAGATAATTATTATTTTCTTTTGATACTTTATCAGAATATAACAAAGTTTAATGCAGATACAAATATTAAACTGATCTACATCTTATACATATTGACTAGCTTATTAAAACAGTACTAAATTCTCTTAGATCATTGATGGCAGTGATCTTATTCTCTTCTCAAAGTTAAAAAGTAAAATGACACCATACTGTTTAACATCCACATGTAACAGTAAACTAATTAAAATCTGTGTATAAGTCATTAAGTGACATAACTTTTGAGAAATTGAAATTTAAGCAATTATGCACTGCAATGATGCACTTATTAAATGGTTTTTGGAGGGAAAATGCAAGAACTTGCATATGTGACCAGTTTGGTATTATTTGGAGAGCTGAATAAAGTTTTGTTGACTGGTTTTCTGTGTTTAAGACACTTTTATAACTGTCTGGTGAATAGTTAAAAGATATATTTGTAATTCGCTTTCAATCAGATTTTGAATGTAATATTACAATGTTTCCACTTAAATTAGATTATACTTGTTTAACAGAGGAAGTATATGAGATGAAATAATAAAAGAATAGAGGGAGAGTAAAGGAAATAAAGTTCAGTACAAGATACCTAAGGAAAGATAATGTTTCTAGGATCCACAGTCAAGCATTTGAGAAGAGATAGTTTCTAATCTGGCAAAGAAGAAAGTGTGAGTGAAACATTCAAGGAAATAATTCAATATGATAAGACATTTCAATTGTTGTAGAAGCTTGACAAAGCAACAACAGCAAAAAATTGTATAGGGGTATTAAACTTGCAAGTTTACCCTGTTCATTCTGCTAGAAGGTAGGCTACAGTGATGAAGCTTATACCTCTCATCAAGTTTACCAGTTTACAACCTATATGTTTGTTACTTTGTTAGGCATCATGCCATGGACTTATCCAAGGGATGACATAGCATTTCGATTATAACATTAGTTTTAAAATGTTCATGGTACGTTGTTTTTGTTAAACCATTCATTCCCCCTCAGTGAACACACACACAAAAAATACTATTAAAAAAAAATTTTTAACAGGATTTTGATTTAAAATAAAAAGTTTTAAAAAAGTACACAGTGCATAATTCTTAAATAGGCATAACTAAAAAAAATAATAAATATTAAAGTATAATAAATTTTATGCCACATACGAATATAATGAGTAGTTATTTAGGCTATTTTTACTTTCAAATGTATTAAGTAGTGATTATGTGAGAGTCATTGCATTTGATCCATATTCAATTGCCAGAATCTCACTCTAAATTATTTTTCAACAATGTATAACTAATAACATTTAAAATCAAAAAGAACAAAATAATCCCAAACAAATACCCATCATCCACAGAAACACAAAAACGCAAAACAATAACAAAAGACAAAAAGGAATTTCACAGACACTGAGACAGTGAGACACTAATTATACAAAAGAAATATTACTAATTTGAAAATGATTTTACTTATGATTAAAAGTGTATTAATGATAAAAGAAAATTAACATTAATAGATCACCAAATAACTATAAATGCAATGGAACAATGATTTCAAAGATCATAGACTATTACAACTAAATGTACTAGTTACTACTACTTCTACTGACAAGTTCAACTCAAGAAAATAAATCTTAAACTTCACCAAATTTACTTTTTACTTTTCTCTAAAATAAATCTCGAAATAGCAATAAACATAAATGAATAACATTTTTAATGACAATTCTTCTTGAGTTTTATGGTCGCTATAGCTGCTTTTAAGGTTATTATTGTTTACCAACAAACTATGCCTCGAGGCAATTTATGATGTCATCAAAATGGAGGCTCATATACCAGAAATACAAAGAATGTCCCAACTCACCGGGTAATTTCCACTCGCATGGTGCCCGTTACATGTTCGACACAACATGCTTGGCACAGTCGAATCTTGAAAAAACATGCTTAATGCGGTCTGTAAAAGAGAAATTTAAATACATTCAGTAAACACAATATTAACGTGACAATGCTACACGTTAGGCAATTCTCACACCAATGTTATCATCAAAATGATAAACATTCGCCATGTTTACATCCGCCAAGTCTGCCCTTACCTCAAATTGCCATTTAGCGGCTTGAAGTAATTGTTTAGCTTGTTCAGCGTGGCATCCTGCTGCTAGAACAAACTGGTTGATCATTACTTGCTGCTTTAGGTTGTCCATGTTTGAGATTATTGAGTATTTCGAACCAAAATATCTACAATAGCCTCCTTGACCTGACTGTAAACACTGCCCGACCGAGTTTGTGTCGACTCACTCGATTGATTATTCTCTATAGTGATTCCTTAAAATTGCACGTGATTGGTTGACTCGTCTGCAAGTTAGCAGGAGGATAAAAGAATAGCCGCAACATTTGTTTATGTATATGAAAAAAGGAGTGTTTTAGTTAATGACATATATACTTAAAAATTATCTTTTTAAATATAACTTTTGTAATCTGCAGATCAAGATAGGTTGAATTAATGAGAAATTCACATAATTTAAACTTGGTTTCATAGGTTATATTAAACATGAGCCAAAACAGTGTCTTAGTCGTCACTTCCTGTTAACTCAAGGGTAGTTTTAAGACAGAAAGATTATTGCTGTGGTAGTTGTGATTAGGAAGACTTCTTTTTCTTCTACCATGGGGGCCGCATTATCAAACAGACGCAATACTGGAGTAGAGACAGTGGATATGTCATCCGCCAATGCATACCGATACCCACCTAAGACAGGTATCTTCATTTTTGTAAAAAAAATTCTCTCAGGAACTGAGGAAGCAGATTGGTTTGACTCCTTGAGGATAGACAGACCATAAAGTATTTTATGTTATTTCTGAAAACGAAAGTTCACAAGTTTGAAAGTACACATTATTATTGTCGTAGATAGGTCATCCCGATTACTTCCTGTTATAATGAAACCGTATATTATTGTTTATTTTTTTTGAAAGGATAACACTTTTAACATCTTACACTACTGTCTACAGACAAAAAGTTGGGTAAAGACAAGATTACATGTGTTATGTACGATCTATATTTTCTGTAGACAGATTTACAATACAAAATCAGTTAATCGAAATGCCTTGTAACTTATTAAAACGGTATTACGTGATCCTGTTCAGAATATTAAATTCTCATCTGATGAAAGGAAGAAAGAGCAACTTGAAATGAATTGTTTCTTTTACAGCAATCTTATTGAAGAAACTTTTTTTAGCAGTTGTAGTACTGGCAAGCAGTGATTCATTTGACATTAGTCAGGCCACAATTTTTACTCAACAGGCTATCATTTGAGCATGCTTCTCAATTGCAATTATTTTTATTTATTTTCGTTTTAATTTTCTTTTTCCTTATTTTTTAATTATGTAGATTAAAAAATAATTTTGATTGATTCATAAACATAACTGATTATGTTTAATATGAATATGCATTAATATTGTCTATTTTCAATGAGTATGACAATTTTACAGGCAGTTACTTTGGAACACATTTCATTATGGGGGGTGAGCGGTTTGAATCTCCACAACCTGGAGAGTACCTCTTTGGAGACAATGAAGACTTGAACTTTCTGGGCAATAAACCTGTTCCAGTAAGAAGTTAATAACTTATCAATCCCCAAACATTTTGAAAAATATATTTGCTTAGATCTTTCAGAGTAATTTACTGGCGTACTTTAAACATCACTGATAGTATTGTTATTGTTTCAAAATATTATTACTAGTAGGTGCTGGCAGCTAAAAATTATATTAATGACTTGAGTAAATAATATTTTAAAGAAAGTACATGAAAATGTAAAAAAGCACCTAAAAAAAGTACCTGATTATCTTCAGTGGTTACTGTCTTTTATAGTTTTGAATTTGTGTTGCATCAAATTCAAAAAGTAATGCATTTTTTTCACAAATTTAACAAGTTGCAATTCCTGCAAAAAAGTCAGCAACACTTTGAAAGTATTTATTTAGAACTTAGAAGCTGTGAGCCAGGAAAATGGAATAATTTGAAATAATTATTATCATCCTATTAGCATATTTAAAAGTTGCCCAAAATAGTAAATTTTCACACTCCAGTTTACACAAAACAGCATTTTTGAGAGTTATATAAATTATATATATTTTTTTTCAGTACCTATTACCTACAACAGTGATATTTTTTCCCAGCAAGGTCTGTCACTTACATTTAAAACATTTAATTTTAAAGATATACACCAGCAGAATTTGAAAAATCACCAATTTTCATAACACAAACAGTTGCTTTTTCGAGAAATGTAACAAAATCATAAATATTTTTAATACTCTGCATTTAATGCAATGAAAATTGGCATGGTGTTTTAACTGTATTTGCTCCATGTTAAAATATATCCAACAACACTTATTTATACCTTTTAGTTTTACTTAGTCATTTGCTAAAAAATATGGACTAGTAAGGGTGTTATCTGACTAGTGGAATGTCTATTAAATTCTTGTATCTTTGTACATTCTCTAGATATAGCCATGAAAATTTGCATATTAACTGATTTCAATATCCAAATACTTATTTATTTTGGGTGGACAATTATGAAGGATAATTAATAATGATGGTTAAACTTAAAAAAAAAGCATAGTGACTAGATCATGTTCAACAAGACTTAACAATAACAGTAACACACAAAATCAATATTATCTTAAACTTAATTAACTAATAATTATTTTTACTGAAATACTTCTTTGGTCACTTAAAACAATTAAATGACACTAGATATCTTGGTTCTGCTGATGAAATAACTTCACAGACTGATTGTAGTGTCAGGCCAGAAAATATAATTGATTTAATATTTTTAATAGTTCACAAATTAATAAACATTTTAAAAAAATTGAAACTATTGGTGTATAAAATCTGTAAAAGTATAAAACCTTAATGCATTTCAAAGACTAACAGAACTGAACTCATCTTCATCAACTAACAGAACTGAACTTTTCTTCATCAACTAATGTGTCAGACAAATGATGTCTTAATAGTCCGACTTTTAATAAATGTTGTCCTACATTTTTGACTGTGTATGTCTGCTCACTGTGCACTGACATTTGACAAAATAGAACATCATGCTTTAGCCAACTTCATTCTGACTTCTTTAGTTTCTTTCTTCACATCAAAACCACAAAGCCTATTCAACACTTCTGAGCCAACAATCCCATGAAGAAAATTATTCACATCTTCTCAAGTCATGGAGCACTTAATGCACATAATGAGTTTAGGGCTCAGATCACTGTCAGTTTTACTGATCGATTCTTGTGGTCATGAGTCGCCATGATTCTTGCGATTTCTCGTTGAAGTTGGCCCACGGTGATCTGGTCAGTCCTATCCCCATTCTCTACCCACAACGGTACATGTATATGCATCCTGCCAGCTGATCAACGTCGTAATAAACTACACCCTGAAATAGCACAATGACTATTGACAAAAGTGAGACTCTGTGATACTTATGTAAATCACTTACTGTCAGAAATGGAATTAATTAATTAATTAATTAATAAATAAAAAAAAATTGAACCAGGTGAAAATGTAAAGTTTGAAACAATTAAAAGTACGTTTACTAAACTAATACGCAGTGGCTTTGGATATCAACGACAACGATCAACCTCCAGTAATGGAGCACGCTTGGCGTATTTGGCAGGGGATGTTTTATGTTAAGTGTTTACTGTTAAGTGTTAAGTTCAACCATATTAGTGCATGTTCACGAGATTGCACTGCCTGTGCGATCTTTTACGAGAATTAACATTGATGACGATTCTCATGAGACTGACTGATCGATCAGAGCCCTAGTTGAGTTGCATGAGAAGCCTGTTTGTCAAGGACTGTTGGGGGATGTTTGCGGGTATTCCAAATGCTTTGAATGAATTTATCATCTTTTGATAATCTGGACCATCTGTAAGGTTAAAAATATAGACTGTATTATAACCGAATTTGAAGTCTAAATTCTGAGTGATTGGCAATCTTTTCTCCATCATAATTCATGAAAACATGAAATGATGCAAACACACCCAACAGCCACCCCAGCCCCATTATTAGCAGTGTAGTTGTAATTCACTATTTTGTAAATGTATTAAAACTGTGACCCTGTTTATTGATTTGCAGCAGAATGTACTCATTTTCAGTTGAATAAGATTCAGTCCATTAATAAAAATCCAAACTTAGTAAGCTAAATTGGTTCATCTGCTGTCACTTCTAGTTATATTATAACCCTACCAGAACCTCTTTGGTAAAGCAAATCAGCCTATAAACATGAAAAAAGATTTAAATAGTAATTAGTATATATGGGTTTGTTTCAAAATAGATTCTACCAAAAATGTTAATCAAATTATTCTCTATAAAATTAACTGCATTTAGTTTTGCTAAATTAATTTACTCTGAAATTGTTGACTGTTTTGACAGTTTCCTTATCCTGTTCCATCTGGAAATGAGCCAACCAAGACACTGAAGAGTCTTATCTATATTCGCAAAGACTCTCTCAGATTGGTGAAGTGAGTATATAAGAACAAGTATAATAATTTTATTTGCCTGCTATAAATGAAAATACCATTACTTTATTTGTGCTTGCCTTTCTAAGTTTTCACTTTCCTGCTATAACTGTAAGCATATGTCACATAAAGCTTAACTTGATGAGTGTAAGTTGATAGCTTTAAGTAGGTAATTTGAACTGAACTGTTTATTACCTAATTTATAGCACTTGGAAATTTTAAGCTCTCTTCTCTGCCATATATCACTCACAGTTTATCGGTTGTCCTAAAATTTTGCTTTCGATGGTATTGTTATGTTCATAAATCTAATAATAGCCTAATTGAATTAGTGGTGGGCACAGGAATACAAAGTCTTAAAAGCCATTTTCTTCAGCCAATATTTGTTGTTGTTTTTTTGTGTATTATAAAAAAATATAGCAATACTGTAGAGTGGTTTTTTTCTGTGGATATATAACAATACTGTAGTGGTTTTTTTTTTATGGTTATATAGCAATACTATAGTGTTTTAGTGTGGTTATATAGTAGTACTGCAGTGTAGTTATAAAGCAGTACTGAAGTGATTTTTTTGGTGGTTATATAGTAATAGTTAATACTGTATGTTTATTTTGTGGTTATACAGCAGTACTGTAGCAGTTTTATTTATTAATATTATTTAGCAATACTGTAGTGTTTTATGTGGTTTTATAGCAATAATGTTGTGTTTTGTATGGTTATATAGCAATACTGTAGTGTATTTTTTGTGGTTATATAGCAATACTGTAATGTTTATTTTGTGATTATATAGCAGTACTGTAGTGGGTTTTTTTTGTTATATAGAAAAAAAAAAGAAATACTGTAGTGTTTTTTTGTGGTTATATAGCAATACTCTAGTGCTTTTATTTGTGGTTATATAGCAATACTGTAGTGGTTATTTTGAAGTTTAAAGCAGTACTGTAGGGTCTTTTGTGTGGTTATGTAGCAGTACTGTTGTGGGTTTTTTTGTGGTTATATAACAATATTGTAGTGTTTTTTGTGGTTATAGCAATACTATAGGGTTTTTTGTGGTTATAATAGCAATGCTTTAGTGGGTTTTTTTTAATGGTTATAGAGCAATACTGTAGATTTTTTGTGTGGTTATATAGCAATAATGAAGTGTTTTTTTTTCCTGGTTATATAGCAATACTGTAATGTTTTTTTGTGTGTGGTTATATAGCAGTACTGTAGTGGGTTTTTTTGTGGTTATATAGCTATACTGTAGTGTTTTTTGAGTGGTTTTATTGCAATACTGTAGTGGATTTTTGTTGTTATATAGCAATGCTGTATGTTTTTAAACAAAATTGTGTTAAACGAATGCTTGCCATTATTAGATATCCATTTCCCCCATTTAGTCTGTTAAATTGAGGATTTATTATTATTTTTTTGTAAGAAATGTAGTACAATTTATACTTGTGTATATAAATCAGTCTGAATTTATAAGCCCAGCCCCATATTACAAAAAAATTAAAGCTTCCATAATTTAATATCCTCCTAACTTGAAGTAAACAGGCTGTCGCGGGTGTGGGGTGTTGTTGCTGGCCCCTCTCTCCTCCTCGATGGTTAGGAGGTGGGGGGATCAAATCAGCTGCCACGATTACGACACATCGAGTGACAAGATGATGATAACCAACTCTTGCACTCAGACACCGTATGTTCTTGTGGGGGATGGGGTACCTTTATTCTAAGATGCGGGGTAATATGTGAAAGTCGGCATGTATGTGTGGGTAGGCATGTGAATGTCGTGTGAGGGACGTACGGAATGAACAAACAAACAACCACACCAACACACACTTTCACAACAGAGAAAGGAAGCCCAATTCTTGAAAAGAGTTAACAAAGAATTTATTCTAAAAAGAAAGAAAAACGGGGCTAACTTTCATACGATGTTAGACGTTCATTCTGAGGCATCCACACGCGACATTCATGGGATGATGAATAAGCTAAAATAAAAACGATAGCGAAATCAAAGACTGGAGAAACGGTGATGACTGCTTTCCACAACTGCCGAAAATTGAGTGGCACAATACTCTGGTCATAGACTCAATACAATTATAAGCACAACAGCGGTGATGACTGCAAAAAATCTATCCTAAGCTAAGGGTGATTAGCATTTCAAAACCAACACAGATGATAAATGATTAATTAATTGCAATCAGTGGTGCTAAGTGCAGAAAAATATCCAACCTTAAGGAAAATCAATGTCTTACAAATAGTGGGTGAAAACCCAATGTCAATGAATGTTAATTTAGAACAGTGGTGATAACTGCAAAAATTATCCACTAAATAATTATTTGTTAAAGTCAGATGTTTATGCAGAACAGTTCAGGTTGAAAAACTCAAAATGTTAATGATAATATTTATATTATAACTACCCTACCTAAGTAATGCACCTCTAAAAAGTTTTCCTACTTACAAGTGTTAGAAATAAACACTGAAATGTTGATGCAGGAACACACATCTGCACGAAATGAAGTGGTCACACTTGGCAACACACTGGCAAACACAAAAAGTTACAGTTACTGACATCTGGCAATAACACGCTCGACGTCGAAACATGGCCCACTGACAGTGAAGTGCTTACACACTCGCAATACTTGTCCCACATGGAATAATGCTGGAACCCTCTGTCCTATGCTGAAGAACACGGATGACTGTCTACGACAACAGTACCAAAATGTAGATCACGGACGCCTGTCTTCGGCGACAGTTCCAAAATGTGAGTGGCATAGAATATTCTTCTCCCAGTCCAGTCTTGCTCCATCAGTCCTCGTCTCAAAAGTCCCTGATGACCAACCACTGCCCAGGTTTTGGATCCAATGTAGAGTACTGACAATGCTATACAGGTTGCCATAAAAGAATTGGGTTCGACAAAACACACATCCAGCTCTATACAAAACGTGGATAATATTCAAGTCTTTCATCTCTGATCATGAGGAAGATAGAAAGATTGTCTAAACTCGGTGTAGACAAATACGAGGTCTCACACCTCTCTTTAGTCCAGATGATGCACACTGAAGTAAAATAGCTCCAGATAGTCTTTTTAATGCATAATCAAGTTCTCACTCTCTCAGAAAAATTTGCGCGTGTATCCCTACTTTACTAACGCTAACAAGGTGCATTACTCTGAGGTGCAATACTCCTAAAAATATAATTCCTAATTAAATTTGTAATAAGAATTGTTTGAAAAACTAAACATGTTTTCTACCTATTGTAAACATAATTATCGAACATCTAACATAAATAATTAATCAAATGTATTTTTATTAAAATGTTGAAAACACAAAATTAGCAAACTTGCTGACAGTGTATGTAAACAAAATAAGCACACTTGCTGACACTATATGGAAACAAACTTGCTGACGGTGCACGTAATTAACACATCATTTTGCTCGCAGATAACACTTGCAAACATCTGTTACGTTGCGCAATGGGCAAGTGGAGATAATCAAGGATAAAAAATAAATTTTCCTGATTACTCCCCCCTTTTTCCGTGACACAGACAAATAAGAGAATCAGGAACAGAGATCACAATATGAACAACCCTCGAAAATTGTAGCAACTCGCACTTGGTTATGACAACTCACTAACAAAAAAATGCCTAGAACAGGTGTGTATGGGTCAACAACGACAACTGTTAACTTAGAATATATGAAAATAGGTTCAAAAAATAAAAAGAACTGACTATATATTTGCCTTTGTCATAATATTAATAATAAGAAATTCTTTGGTTTTATTACTTCTTTTTTTTTAAACAATAATATTTTTATACTTTTTATAAAATAATTTTGCCTAACTTATAAATCAGCTACTGCCACCCTGCTCTTTTATTTTATTGTTTTGCATTTGAAGAGTTAATTTCTGCATTACACACCTCTACTCCATCCCTGGTAACAATAGATTCATTTGCTCCTACAGATTCACCAATTTGCTACAATGTGCTGGGCAATGATAGTTCCTAGCAATTGGTTTCAGTATCACTTTTTAAAAAAATGAACATATTTTTGACTGCTTCATTGTTTCTTATTATGTTTTGAAGGTTTTAATTATTTAGATTTTTTTTTTAACTAGCTAAGGATTGTGTTTGTTAAATAAAAAACATGGGAGTTTTAAACAAACACAAAATAAAAAAGAATGAACCTAATAGTAAAACAAAGCCTGCAGAAACTAATACACAACCCATGATACTTGTGTCGGCCACATGATCATCATAATATCTGCAAGGGACAGAGTGCTTTCTGCTGATGTAATCAACACTTCTGAATCCGAACTGGTCCAAATATTGCTGAGTTACTTCTGTACAAATATGCAGTTGACAGTCTGCCAAATACGTTTAAAATGCATGCTTCTTGTCTGCTCATGGCCTGCATTCAAGACATACATATAAGTACATTATTATTGTTATTCTAATTCTGTACTCACCAATTGCAACCCCATATCTAGCCCGAAATGCTAGTCGAATTGATTGGCAGTAATTAAATTATTTTCTTAAAAAGTAGATAGAAAATCACAGGTATATTGTGAAAAAATATCACTTTATGATAGCTTACTTGTTTTTGTTTTTTTTAGCTCACTGATGTCATTTTTCTACACTCAGATTGTGAGCTTGTGAGTGGGATTTTTGAGGATTGATGATGGCATAAACAGTGGTTTTTGTTTTTTTTAATCATGTAGGAACAACAGCATTATGCACATAAATAAAATCAAATAAATTATATTTACATTGTAATAATTAATTAACCAATTTTTAGACAAACCCTAGTATATGATCCCATACCAGCACACCGATTTTGTAAATGAAAGTGCAAAGCAAAATAAATTGGGTTTATTTTGTTTTCAGTTGTAAATTTAATCATACACTGTTGGATGTAAACAAAATGATTAATCAGACAGTGCATTGCTGCACAAAGTCAAAAAGAAGGAATGAACAACACTCAGCACAGATCAAGCATCAGAGTCAAAACTGACATGCTAATATAGTCCGGACTAAAGCAATGTACCTGAGTGAGACTAGCATCAGAGTCAAAACTGACACATGCTAATATAGTACAGACTAATTTATCTTATACCAGTAGCATACTGCTTACTACTAGTTGTCTCATTTTATTTCATCTTACAGAAGAATGGTTCAGTCAGAGATTGTATGTAGTCTTTGTTTCATTTGCCAGAGATTGTATGTAGTCTTTGTTTCATTTGCCAGAGCAATGAGTGCAGAAAAGGTACCTCTGGAACAAGAGGACTCCAGTACAATGTATAACATTGAGTTTATCTTTGACTCTGATGTACGTTGCACAATTCGCATTCATTACTTTGCAATGGAGGAGATATCAGGAGGTCATATATCGTAAGTGTCACTTTATGTTAATTTCTTTTTCTAGTGAGGAATTTCTTATAGTGTACTACTTTTATCTATTTAGGCCATTTAAAGAAAAAAAAAACCAAACTGTCAGCCTTTCTAGCTTAATCAACTTAATCTGCTTCATTTAGCACCATCACACAGTAATAGAATAGTTGTTTAATATTTTAAGAAAAAGTTTTTGAAATACGAAGTAATATTGATAAGTATATTTACATTTATTAAATATTTATTGAAACTAAAAATGTTTAACAAAATATGCAAGTTCATAAAAGTTTGTTGCAAAGTCAGTGGAAACAATTTGTTGGTAAAACAATATTTTGTTAAAATGCTCTTTTTTGTCACCTATAAAATGATATGCATAAATTGATTTGATTTTTGCGCTTTCATTTTATTGCCATTTATAACAGAAATATATTTAAATTGCATGGCTATGTACATTTTAGTAGCATCATTGTCTTTGACTTTAAAAAATTTTGTTTGAAAATAATGAATAAATAATCATTACTTGATAGAGTTTAACTTGGCCCCCAATTTTTTTAATTTACATTTTTTTCTGCTCTATTTTTCTTTAAAAATTTATTTATTTATTTTTACTCCATACCTTGAAATTGCATCTTTGGCTTAAATTATAAAACAAAGCATGTCTTCAGTTTTTGAATATTAAATATCAAACTTACTTATCATTATTGTGTATATTGTGTAAATATACATGATATTAATATATCTATAGTAAAATTGGATGTAACATTGTGCTTTATGTTTTATCATATTATATCATATATCTACCCCTTGAAATAAGTCACTGGTTCAATCAGTAGTCTGTTTGGATTCTTATTCATTTACATGTATTTTCTTTTGTCACATTTATTTTACCCCAGTAATTCTTCACTCTTTAAGTATCTTCTACATTTATGTTTCTTTTAAGCACTGAAATACTGACCAAACAGCAGGAAAAAATACTGTTATTTTAAAAATAATTTCACCTTAGCTCCATATCTTTATGAAGAAGATTTAAATCAAAGAAGTTTTGAATGGTGAATTCTTTTTAAAAACTATAATGCCCTAATGTCTGCTTCCATATGCTCAACCCTTTTTTACTGTAACTTTGCTAATGTCTGCTGCATTATATGCTTTATCTAGAGTAACGACAATAAACTCCAAATTGCCACCTTTTGGAAAATTGTGATCTCACATAATTGAGGCTAAATCTTCACATGTCTATGCCATCACTAAATTTTACTTTGATATGAAAATTGTGAGACTTAAAAAATTTCTTTTTCGACACGATGCTGCCTTCAATTATTAAGGCTGTGGTGTGCAGTAAGGATGATAGCAAGATTGATGCCAGTACCATTTTTGGGGTGTGATTTTGGAGCTAATCGTCAGTGACATTTCCTTTTCTTTGAATTCTGATAGATTCTGATTCTACTGAAATCACTGTTGAGAGTAATTTGACTGGTGGTGAGATGTATCAGATATATCTGAAATAATGTGACTGGTGGTGAGTGATCATTCATTACTAAAATAATGTGGCTGGCAGTGTGATCATTCATATCTAAAATAATATGAATGACAATAAGTGATCATTCATATCTAAAATAACATAATTGGCAATGAGTGAACATTCATATCTAAAATAACATGACATATAGTGAGTGATCATTCATATATAGAAAATAACATGACTTATAGTGAGTGACCATATCGAAAATAACATGACTGGTGGTGAGTGATCATTCATATCTAAAATAACATAATTGGCAATGAGTAAACATTTAATGTGACTTTGGTGAGTGATCTCAAGTAATATGACTGGTAGTGAGTGATCAGACATATCTGAAATAAACATTATCATGATTTTTCTTTACTTTTAGAGTCCACCTAAAGATCTTATGATGCACAGTAGGGGACTACTTTTTCACTTCTTTCCAAATCTGTATTTAAGAACTATGGTGAAACAAATGTACAGAAACAGAACTACTGATAAGAGAAAAAGTAAATCTAAAGCACCCAGTTTAATTTGTGCTTACATCAGCATTCTAATTATCATGAGAGATGTTTTACCCTCACTTCATTTTTATTAAAGAAAATATTTTACTTGAACATGTTCACTGCATGGAGTCACATTAGAATCAAATCATTACCTTTTAGTAAATACTTCTGACTCTTCTGTGTAATCCAGAAAGAAGACATCAAAGTTCAAACTAATTATAAAATGGTTAAACTTCTGATGAGGTTTCCTTTGAATATTAAGTAAACATACATATTGTCAGGATTTTCATCAAAGAGAAGATTTTTGAACTGCTTTAGGTTTACCAAATCACTTCATTAATTTTTATCTACAACATTAACATATTTACTTTTTTCTCAGGCTGGAATGTATTTACATTCCCCCTTGATTAATATATATACACATACACAAAGGTAATTATAATATCCACTAGAGGGATTTATCTCAGACAAGCCTTTTACATTCATCTTAAACATGCAGTATTTACTGGATCAATATCTGAGCAATCTTCACTTACAGATCAAGCAGATATCAATTTAATCCTTATAAGTAAGTTTAAAGGATGTGCCCCCAAATCACGCCTGCTTTATATATTTATTTCAATACCCCTTTCTTTAGATATATATATGCTACTGTTCAACAAAAGTATGTGCAAATGTTTAAAAGAAAACTGACAATTTATAATACAAATTAGAAATGAGCCTTGTTTGACTTGTCATCACCATTACAAACTTTAACATAATGTAACTTTCATCAACATCATATCTCCCCCCCCCCCCCTTATAGATCATGGACCTGATCAATAAATAAGTTTGTTCTTTCTTCTTGTTCTCTTTATTTCACTATAATTAAATATATTTTTACAGATATCACCCTAAGAATGCTACTATGAGCAGTGAAGCATTTCCTTACAAGCGTGGTGTGGGGCAGATGTTCAGCCAGCCAACACATATCCTTGACCCCAGCAAGTTTTCAGAAGAAGAAGTAATTTCATATACATGTACTTTAAATAATGGTGATAAGCACTCTTACTGAATAACTTTAAATAGATTAATTTAGTTCATTTTATTGCTATGAACAGTAATTTGAATGTTCTCGTAGTTGTTATATTTATACAGCAATTAATCAGTGATTTTAAAGTGTATGAAGAAAGTATGAATTAATATTTGAAGTTTGAGACTTCCTCCCAATATGTTTTCTACCTATTGCTAACATAATTATCCAACATTTAACATAAATAATTAAACAAATGAATTTGATTAAAGTGCTGAAAGCACAAAATAAGCATGCACATACACAAACTCGCTGACAGTGCCTGTAATTGACACTTCATTTGCACCCAGATGACAATTATGAACACCTGGCACATCATGTGACGGACAAGTGGAGATAATAAAAAAAATAAATTTTCCAGATTACCTTACCGTGACACTCAGTCAGCATAATCTTTCTACTGTATCTCTAGAGAAACTTGAATAATTGCTCTGTAGATAACAGTCAGCATAATCTTTCAAATATTTCATTTTTGAAATACTGTTACTAAAGGATACTGTTTGAAATATTAAATCTGTTTATGGACAGAGGACATGGGATAGTTAAAATTATTTTGATTTTTTTATTTTTCCAACTAAATAGTGGCAGTACACACTTGAAAAAGAGGTCTACCCAATCGTTATTCACTGTTTGGTCCAGGAAGAAGGTATGTAATTGAAATCCTAAGTAGTTTTAGTTTGAAGAGTTTCATATTACAAATTGGGTTATTGCCACGTTGAATAATGCAGCGTAATTTTACAGTAAAACTTGAACATTTTGTGATCGATGATTATTGAAGAATTCTGCCTTTCTAAGTCTCTTCTCATTGTCAGGAATTATTTTACAGTTCTGTCCAGAATTCTTCAGCATAACATTCTATGCCTCACTTTTTAAAATTATAATACAGTTCTGATCTGTCATTGGACTTACCTTCCTGTCTTTGAAAATAAAAAGAAAGAAAGAAAAAAGAAATGAATAAATATTTGCACAAGAATTTCACTGCAGCCTTTGTAAACTGGCTTCACTTATATCTTCTGATGTGCATAATGATAGGGGACTCTTGTTTCCAATACCATGGTGAAGTGACTTTGATAGTTTACAATAAAATTAAATATAGATTAAAATTAAGTCAGCTGATTGTTCGCTGAATGCATTTTGTACAACACAAAACTAAATCAAGTAATTATATTTGGATTATGAGCTCATTCTATCTTGTGTTGTCAATTATACAGATAATTAGGAATTTATTCTGTCTTGTATTTATGTAAATTGCACTGGCTTCCTTCTGTTTGTGCATTATTTCGAAGATTATGTAGATGATTACAAGCTCATTCTGTTGTGTGCAGGTTAGGAAGATTATGTAGATGACTGCAAACTCATTCAGTCTTGTGCTTGTTTATGAAGATTATGTAGATGACTGCAAGCTCGTTCTGTCTTATGCTTGTTATGAAGATTATGTAGATGACTGCAAGCTCGTTCTGTCTTATGCTTGTTATGAAGATTATATAGATGATTATATGTTCATTTAATCCTTTTAGAACATGCAGGCCACTCTCACATCATGTATGCAGTGATTGAGAAAAGTCCAGAGGGGAGTTACCTCATTAAGCCACTGAAACAGAAGCAGTTTGTTGATGGGCTTTGTTATCTTCTGCAGGAAATCTATGGCATAGAAAACAAAAACATGGAACGCATGAAGGTGGGTTTTTTTATATATATATATTATTGCCCCCCTTCCCCCCCTCCCATAAACTTTTTTTTTTAATTGAAGATTTACCAGGTGTAGACAACAGAAGGAGTTATCACCTCATTCACATGTTTCAAGTCCACAGTTGAGTCTTTAGTGATTTATGCAGACAAATATCAAGGAGAGCAGTTAAAGATGCTTAACTTCAGAAGGAGTAATTGCTTGTAAATTGCATATCCTTACTAATTTAAACCCCACTAATCTGGATATCAAATGATCTGGTCAGTGCTTCAGATTGACTGCATCTCACATCCTTTGCATGCCCCTGCTGGTTTTTCTTCATTCTCCACAACCAAGTTTTTGTCATTTTTGTTGTTGATATTTGTACAAGACAAATTGCTTCCAATATCCTGTATTCCTTACCACTGACAAAACATGGGAGGAGAGAGGAGCATTTGATTGTAGACATCCAGTAAATATGCTGGATAAATCCTTATCCTTTAAACTTTCCTTGTTCCTCTTCTCCTTCCTTTCTTTTCTTGTTTCCTTCTTCTAACTTGTATTAAAATCACGGTGAGAAAGAGAGAGGGGTGAAATTGGAAAATATGATTTGGACACACATTTATGATTATATCAAATTTTTGTAAATCATTGCAGCAGCATTGTTAGATGATACATATAAAAAATTGTCAACAGTTTAAAAATTTTGGCTACTTTCGTAGAAGGTATGAGCAGTAAAAATATTTTTTTTTTACAATGCCTGTAATGACACATCTGATTGATAATTTGATAATATAAAAACATGTTTGTAATTCTTGCCGAAAGTATATATATCTGTTTTTTCTTACAGCAAGTTGACCCGGATGAAGAACTGGAAGATAGTGGTGCAGAATGTGTCATATGTATGTCTGATATGCGTGATACACTCATTTTGCCATGTCGCCACCTCTGTTTGTGTAGCAATTGTGCAGAGTCATTACGATATCAGGCAAGTATGTGTCCCATCTGCCGAGTGAGGTTTCGTGCTTTGCTACAGATTCGTGCAATGAGGAAAAAGGTGATAGTCAACTCACAGCAACAGGTATTTCTTTTATTTATATTGTGTGGGGTTTAAGTATGTCCTGTATGTGTGAATCAACAAATTTATTTGAAGAAGTGTCAGCTTGAATTACTTATAGCTTTCAGTTTAATTCTTTGTGTAACATGAATTTATTTTAAAATTTACTTTAAACCTAAAATGGAAATATTGCTTAATGGCCAGAAAGCAGAAATATGATTCCCTACTCATAGTTCGTTTCAGTCCAGAAAACTGGAATCAGTCAGTTTCAAATAAGAAAATAAAGATATTTGGTTATTATTTGATGCTTATATTTATATACATGACAGGTAATCTTAAAACATGATTAGCATTTTCTTGTTGATATTGTCTTTATTTATAAGTTTCAAAGTGGATGTTTATGTGCTAATAATCACTATATTTAACAATTTAATCATCTTGAGTAAAATGTTTTTACATTTCATGACTTAACCTTTGGACTACACCATGCACAATTTTTCCTTGTTACATCAATCATTTCCATTGGCAGCACATTGCAAGTGGTTGAGTGTGTCCTGTAGATATTTTTAGTGCTAAGAAAGGAAAGCAGGCTAATGGAAAGGTCTATGTTTATAAAACAGTCATGTGTAATGGTGCACATTTAGGTACATTTAGACTTATATCCTGTTGTTATTTAATTAGGCTGACAGTTGCCATGATTGAACATTGTATGTGCATTTCATATCCATTTCAATATTTTATCCAGTTCATTGTGCTGTCCATTTCATTTCAAGTTCATTGTGCTGTCCATTTCATTTCAAGTTCATTGTGCTATCCATTTCATATCAAGTTCATTGTGCTGTCCATTTCATTTCAAGTTCATTGTACCATCTATTTCATATCAAGTTCATTGTGCTGTCCATTTCATTTCAAGTTCATTGTGCCATCTATTTCATATCAAGTTCATTGTGCTATCCATTTCATATCAAGTTCACTGTGCTGTCCAGTTCATTGTGCTATCCATTTCATATCAAGTTCATTGTGCTATCCAATTCATTGTGTTTACATTTAATTGTGCTATCAATTCCTATCCGATTCATTGAGCAATCCAATTCATTGTGTTTACATTTCATTGTGCTTTCCATTTCATATGCAGTTCATTGTGTGATCATTTCATATCCACTTCATTGTGCAATCCAATTCCTTGTGCTATCCATTTCATATCAAGTTCATTGCGCTATCCAGTTCATATCCATTTTATTGTGCTATCCAGTTTTTTGTGCGATCCATTTCATATCCATTTCATTATGCTATCCAGTTCATATCCATTTCATAGTGCTATTCATTTCATTGTGCTGTCCATTTACCCATTTCATTGTGCTATCCATATATCCATTTCATTGTGTTATCCAGTTCATTGTGAGATCCATTTCGCTGTGCTATCCAATTATCCAGTTCATTGTGCTATCCATTTCATTGTGAGATCCATTTATCCAGTTCAGTGTGCTATCCATTTATCCATTTAATAATGAGATCCAGTTCACTGTGCTATCTATTATGCATTATTATTGAACCAAAATTCTAGTAAGATCAGATTAAGCAAACATTGATTAAACAGAGATATGAAATAAATTCTCACGAGAAACCCTGTAGAATGAGTTCAATCTGTATCTGATTTTTAAATGTCATTTGTAATAATTGAATCACTGATATATTTTCATCTCTATTAAAATTATTTCTATCACCATTTCCCTAAAATATACAAAATAGTGTTGGAAGCAAATTTGAATATCTCATCATACATTTTAGAAAAGCTACCAGACAATCCTCAAAGCCATTTAAGAAAAACTATATGAAAGTGAATTAATTTTAAAAAATAGAACAACAAAAATACTTTTATGTATAAACTCAGATTGTCATTTAAAAAAAAACTTTTTAATGATAATCATAATAAAACAGTCATTGGAGATAAGCAAGTAAATGCAGATTATGCACATACATTAAGATAAATTATAAACACTTCACTACAGATGAAATTATATTTAGTTTATCTTTGTTAATTCACATGATATGAAGTCAAATAATATATAGGAATAAATATTTCAGAATTAAGAAAAGAAATGAAATATTTGCATTGTTAATTTAGTAATCCTAATAAACAGTTTAGATTTGTAGCACTCTTCTCAAGTCATAAATGTATTATCCAAACCAGAAAACATTTCATGTATTAGAAAATTTGTGATTTCATTTTGTATCAATGAAGAATGAGACAGAAGAGAATACTGTGAGTCAAGAAGGTGTACCCCCTGGATACGAGGCCATTTCTCTGGTTGAAGCCCTCAATGGTCAGGTTGTTCCACAGATGGGACAGAATGAAAGTTAGTTTATTTGTTGTAAATATTTGTATTGTCAATAGTTTTCACATATATGACTGAATGAAAATTAGTTTATTTCTTGTTGTAAATATTTTTATTGTCACCTGTTTTCACTTATGGGACTGAATGAAAGTTAGTTTGTTTCTTGTAAATATTTGTGTGTCATTTGTTTTCATATGTTGGACTGAATGAAAGTTAGTTTACTTTTTATTGTAAATATTTGTATTTTCACTTGTTTTTATTCTATTCATTTATTTCTTCGACATATGAAACTGGACATATTTGTTTAAAACTGTTTTAATTTTAGAGGGTAATGTTAAGACTTTCATCTCAATTTCATTGTACAATGAGAAGTAGACAAATAAATCTTTGTCTTTAATATATATCACATCTACTTGTATATATATCATACCTGCCTACCTTCCGCTTTTTGCGGAAGATTCTCCCGCTCTTACCTCGAATCTTCCGCTCTTCCGCATTCAAAAGAAATCTTCCGCTTTCAATTTTTTTTTCAATTTTTTTTTCCCGATCAATTTAAATTATGGAAAACCTGCTTGTCTCATTTACAGTCGCCCGCTATAGGCTTCCTTGACCCGCCGCTCGCGTCTTGTCTCATTTACAGTCGCCCGCTATAGGCTTCCTTGACCCGCCGCTCGCGTCTTGTCTCATTTACAGTCGCCCGCTATAGGCTTCCTTGACCCGCCGCTCGCGTTGACCAATGATATAAGTCGTTAATTTATGTAAAATACTATCGGCGGTAATGGACTCTGGCTGCCCCCGCTGCCCTATAGTATACGGTATACCAAAGGCAAACTGACATTGGTAGTTTTGCTTCTCTGGTTGACCAATAGTAATCGTATCTGTTGAAATGAACTCGGCATTCGGAACTATATAATAACTTAGCGCCGACGTCGGACAATGAAACGTGCCTTTTTTTACTTTTTTACTTTTTTTTCACACTTCGCATCGGACCACCGACGGAGAAGCACGCAGGAAATTATTATGGAAAAACGTACCACCCGCTCTACCAACTACACTATTTCCCTGCCTTTCACAGACCAGGAGGAGGAAAAAAAAATCCAAAGACACGCCCGGTGCAGATTAGTAGAAGTATATGATGAGGAGGTGCGTGCCCGCCGCCGCATATACCTTGCACCTTACTGCCTTAAAATCAATACAGGCAACGAAAAAATCGATACAGCATACAGTTATTTACTGCGCGAAGCATTCGACCATCCAAGTGAGGTAGGCATTCGTGAAGCCTATACAATTTTCAAGAATTGGCACCGCATCAAAATAGAGGATAAGAAATCTACATGTGCTGACAACGAAACACAAACGTCCACCAATACGACTGACCAAGAAAGTAACACGCACATCGTGTGGAAAATTCCACCAACCACAAAAGTCAACGCCACACAGACATCGACTGGGAAAATTAACACCAAAGTGGCATTTTCCCAGACACCAACTCCAGCGTCGGAAGAAAAGAAAACACAAACACAAAGGACTACAAGTGAAGAAAAGAAAATTCAAACAGAGACAAAGAAGAAAAAGGAAAAACCCCATAAAGCCGCTAATACACAGACTACGAACATCGAGACGAAGGAAAAAAAAATCCAAACGACAAACGTCCTCATGAACGAACCTCAACAATCGAATGAATTTGATAACATACTGGACCAGGTTTCAAGGGAACTCGAGGCCGTGCCCCTCTCACCCATACCAGCGACGCCGCCTCGACCACCAACAACCCCGACAACTACAACAGCATCAACATCAGAATGCCAGCCCACACCACCAACAACAACAAAACAGGGCGAAAAGAAAAAAAGACGGCGCCCGCCACCCCATATTCGGAGGCAACAACAGTGCCCTCGACAACAACCTCACCAACATCGCGGACAGCAACAACAACAACACTGGCAGTACCAGGAACAACATTACCCCTCTTGGGGTTATTTTAACCATCCAATGGCCGATTTAATTCAACTGCTACTCGACCATCTGTACTGGCCGCCAGCGCCCACCTTCAGGAATCCCAACGGACACCGGGGACAGCCACGACAACAACGCCGCCGCCAGCACCCACATGCAAGCATCCCAACGGACACCGGGGACAGCCACAACAACAACAACGACGCCAACAGGGAGGAGGTCGGGAAGTCGAACAACCCGGGCACATGTACACACTGGATATAGATCTGGTGTGTTACTAGCCTGGGCTCTGTAAGACACCCCCCTCGCCGTAACACCAGAAACGACAACAACATCAACGCCACCACCAGGAACAACAACATCGACTTCAACCCACGGATCACCGGGCTTGGAGTCCGCCTTTGCCGGCCAGACATGTTTTCTCAACGGGCACACGCAGCAGCAGAAAGGCACCCCCCTCCCTCTCCCCCCTCTCCAAACGCGAAAGCGGCGGAAGCCGGAAGCGTTCCCCACATTAACAACAACAACGGACAATGAAAATCATAACGCACGCTCAGTCAGGAGAGAGGTCAACGCAACAACAAGTTGAACAACGAGGAAACGTCTACTCTAAGACTAACTCTTGAAATAATCTTTCACCTTTGTCTTTGAACTGAAGAATATTAGGAAAAGATGGCGGACGGACAGTATGAAAACGAATTAGAGAGCCAGAGCGCTGAGAAGCTTTCATGGGGGAAAAAAGTTGATGAGAATAAAGAACCACAACCGAAGAAAAGGCGCTATGAACAAAAATATAAATCTGAATATCACAGAAAGTGTAATTATCTGTGCCCTAGCGGGAAAGGAGAAACCTTTGTATTCTGCACAGCGTGCAGACACGACTTTAAGATTGCGCATGGTGGACTGAACGATGTGAATAGACATCTTGAAAGCGCATCGCATAAAAGCAACGTGACGTCATGCAAGGGAGAAAGGCAACTTACGGCCTTTTATCAGCCAAAGAAGGATTCTGAAAGTGAAACACATGAACGTCTTCATGTACAAATCACAAGAGCTGAGGCAACTATGTGTCGTTTAATAGCCTTCAACAATCTACCGTTGGCCTGTGCTGATAAGTTTCCTGACGTTTTCAAGAGTATGTTTCCTGACAGCAAAATTGCTGCTGGTGAGTGTCTTTTGTTTTCTTAGTTTTTTTAATTAGTTTTGGCATTCTTCTTAATAGTCCTTGTCTTATTTTTATGTATTTACTATTAAGTGAAACTAAGTTACAGGAAAGGTTATTAATAATTTATATTTAATTAGCCTGCCCTACTACTGAGTACTCTACTACTGAGGATTAACGTTATTAATATTTATTAAGATTAGTATTTGCTACACAGGCAATCTGAATCCTCTCTTTTTTCTTTCTATTTTTCAGTAAGAGTTAGGGTTAGTGATAGTCATAATAATAGTGATTACTGATAATTTTATTTAAGGACTTTATTTAACTGTAATCTCCAAAATTATTATTCAAGTGTTACTTAAATTACTTTTGGGGGTATTTTTAAATTCATTTCTTTAGTTTAAGTAATTCGTCTGTGAGTTAGACCTATTTTCATGAATAACAAACAAACTACTAGCATTAGGAATACTGAGTAGTACAATAGGCTAATAGCAGATTTCATTAATAGTTATTATAGAGCAACATTTTTCACTTTCAGGCTTGCAATGTGGTCGGTCCAAAGCTACAGCCATGGTTAATCATTTGGCAAGAACTGTCCAGATAAGCCTGCGACAGCGTTTGGTGAATGGGCCATTCACTGTGTCTACAGACGGTTCCAATGATGCACAGGATAAACAATATCCTCTTGTTGTAAGAACTGTTGATCCATCCAGTGGCCTTGTGAATTCAGAATTGCTTAGTGTTCCACTTTGCAATAATGTGGCAACAGGTAAGAAAAATGTCAGGACATTTTACATTTTAATTATATAATTGTCAATCTTTTAATAATTATATATATTATTATTATATCATTTTAATTATTATTATAATTTAAATTAACAACAGAAAATACTTAATTAATAGTAAACTTAAATAAAATGGAATTTCAAAATTCATATTTGTTCCAGTAATTTATTCATAAAATATTTTAAGAGCAATTCATTCCACAGTTTTTTTTTTATTAACTATTACTAATAAGAATATATTGGGAGATTAAGAGGAAGAAGACTAAGTAAGAGGTTCTAGCAGGACCACCATCAAATCCCCTTTTGACTTTTTACCCTTACCAATGCCACATCTCAAAATAACTATTAACAAATCTACTGCCACTATGAGTAAATAATACTTATTACAATTTACTATACAACAATTTGTCTTCAGGAGAGAATATCTTCAAGCTAATTGAAGATGAAATGGAAAATGCAGAGATTCGGATTCCATGGGAAAACTGCCTGAGCCTGGGTTGTGATAATGCAGCAGTGATGGTTGGAAAAAACAAGGGCGTCTTCGGGTATATGAAGGTAGGAGTCTATAAAACATTGTACAATAATAAAAGCATGTACATTTGTCTCTGCTCAGTGGTAGAGTGCTGTCAGCACTACTCATTAAGCACTGACAATATACCATTCAGTGCCATTGCCATTTTAAAACAAAGCGAGTGTAGTTACACACACATTCCACAATAATATGTTTGGCATTATTTTCCTATGTTTAAAACTTAAAACTAAAACTTTACACTTTATTTGTATTACTAACTATTTATTATTACTTATACCTTTTCTTTTTTTATAGACTAAACAGCCAGAGCTGTACTTATCTGGATGCACTCTTCACATTGTGCATAACTCAGGAAAGAAAGCTGCAGCAGAGTTACCTCCCGTTGAGTCTGTATTGATAGATATTTACTATTATTTTGCCAAGAGTGCAGAACGACAACGGCGCTTTAGAGGCACACAAGCAGTCTACGATGTGGAACAGCTGAAAATGCTTAAACATGTGTGCACTAGGTGGATGAGCATAGGAAGGTATTTTTTCCTTCACATTTCTCCTTTATCTCCTTAAAACAGAGCTGAAACAACTAACAATAATTAAAATATTATTAATAATAGGAAAAAAGTATGTAATGAAATTCATGTGTTGATTGCCTTCTATCATTGTTTTAATTGTTGCTAGTGCTTTTAATAATAATAGATTTATGTTTACTGATTTATATTTTATTTTATTGTTTTAAGGTGTCTTGATCGTCTACTTCTCAACTGGGATCCCTTGAAGGATTTTTTCAAGGAAGAGACGGACAAGGTGAAATCTGCCAGCACCTATGCAAAAATCAAGTGTGAAGCTATTTTCAAGTTTGTACGCTCGCCTACAAACCGACTCTATTCACTTTTCCTGCGCTTTGCTCTCAAGCTCTTCGATCCATTCCTGCTCTCTTTTCAGGCAGAAGATCCACGCATCCACCTACTGAGACGTGGGATTGTGAAGCTACTCAAAAGTATCTTATGTAAATTTGTCAAGCCCCAGTCAATGGTAGTGAAAGACCAGGGAAAACTGAGGGACCTGCCAGTTGACCAAGTCGAGTTTGAAACCCGTTCAAACCAAAAGGACAACACAGATCTTGGCATTGGAGAGGAGGCACATGAATTTATTTCAAAGCCAGAAGAAAATCACTTGCGCAACTCAAAGATTGAAGAGTTCTACTCTAGAGTAAGAAAGTTCTATGTGGTGCTTGTGAAATACCTGAAGGAACGACTTTTGCCAGAAACCAGTGCAAGCACTACTTCTGGTCATCAGCAGTCCAACTTTCTCAGTCTGATTGAGGTTGCTGACACTGATCTGCAGACAGGTGTCGCATTCAGTCAGCTAAGAGCCATTGTAAGGAGATTTCCAATTCTTCTTCCTTCTGGTGTTTCAGTCGACCAACTGTCAGAATCCTTTAGCCTCTATCAGACAACTGATATCAGTGAATACAAGGCAGACAGACAAGATGCCACCTGGGCAAACATTGGCAAGAATTCGGACTTAACAGCCTTGTCACTGGTAATGAGAGGCATTCTGACTGTACCCCACAGTTCTGCACACTGTGAGAGGATCTTCTCATGTGTAAGAAAAAACAAGACTGACCAGCGTACTTCTTTGAATCACAAAACACTTGAAAGTCTTCTTTTATTGAAAAGTGAGGACCCTGTTCCAGCTGTTGAGAAGATGGACAAGCGGGCATTGCAGAATTTAAAGTCTGCATATGCCAACAGCTTGAAGAACTAAAGAACTACCATACAACACTGTGTGAACAATGTATATTTTTGTTTTCAAGTATAATTTACTTTATTTGTATTTATTATTATATTGTTAAACTTGGCTGGATGTACTTAGTATCTGTGACTGTATCATTTTGTAGGTATAACGATATTATAAAATTTCCTGTAAAAGTGAAAATCGTGATGCAGTACTTAAATTATTCTGAAATGTGAAGATCCTTCTTCAAAAGCAGTCTAAAGAAATATCTTGACCAATGTATTTCTAAATAAAACTGCCTAACACTTGGTGTGCTTGACAAAAATTCGTCTAAAAACAGTGGAATGGAGACTAGACAAAAAAGTAGACAAATTGTTGTGCTTTGCATAAATCATTACAATATTTGTAAGTTAATTTACAAATATTAACATTATTTGTTGTTATATTGCATTTATTTTATAATATTTGTATTTCTATAAAAATGCCAGACTCCGCATAAAATCTTCTGGTTTCCATTCAAAATCTTCTGGTTTTGGACCAGTGATCTTCTGGTTTCCATTCAAAATCTTCTGGTTTTGGACCAGTGATCTTCTGGTTTCCTAAGGTGGGGGGTAGGCAGGTCTGATATATATATATAAAACCTTTTTTCTTTGTAGGATAATTCTTGCAGTCCTCAAAGAGTCTTCTCTCAGATTCATTTATAAAAGTCAAATTAGTGAGATAAATCATTATTATTATAAATCACATATATATAAACATTTGTGTGTGTATGTGTAGATTATCTTTGTTTAATTTACACAAATCTCATTTTTATTTTTAAATTCATAAATTTATTTTGTCTCAGAGATCTTTGATTTATTTTTAGCTTAGATTGAATATACTTTAATGATGGGGTTATATATAATTTTTAAAACATTAATTAAGTTTAAGTATTAAGTAGATTCATTTAAATGGAATTAAATTACATTAAGACTTACATTTAAGTCTTATCCTTAAAAGTAAGATATCAGTCATCCACTCAAAATGATTACACCTATTGACAAAACAGAACACAGATTTATCTATTGTTTTAATGTCTTATCCATAAATGTTTGTACAGACATTAGTCATCCACTCAATATGACCACGACAGCACTTTTCTCCATTGACAAAAAGGGACACAAAGAAACAAAGTGAGTTTATACAAATAATCTCTCATTAAAATGTTAATGAATCACATGATGTTTTATTTTTCTAGATATTTTATAAACAGTACTTTCAAAATAGTATTACTAATATGACTTTAGAAAATGGAAAAGATTTTTTAGTTTCTATTGGCATTAAAAATCTGTAAGAAAATCTGTTTACTTTTTTCATTGACATACATAGTAATTTTAGAAATTGAAGAGATCTTGAAATTTGAATTTAACAGAAACACAATAACTCATGATTATTGATTAAGTATATTTTTTACTGGAAAGAACAGAATTGTTATTGCTTATTGAGTATGACAGATATAAAAGTTGTCCCACCTGGATTATATGAGTACACAGTGATATTTTGCTTAACCAAGATGAGAATAGATTAAGAATAGATATGATTTCAGTAGTCAGCTTTCATTGTTGTGTTAGAAACAAAAACAGTTGTAATATTAGATTCATTTTGTGTGGGAATACAATTGTTTGTATTTTGTTATTTTTTTCTATCTGCAACTCTTTTACCATTTAGCTTTCTTAAGTTGTTGTTATTATTATTATTATTATTATTATTATTATTATTATTATTACTTTTTTAAGGAATTGTGCAATATGACATGTACATTTTAAAAAAATCTGATTTAAAAAAAAATACATTCAAATGAATTTTTTCTAGGGTCTCTTTATCAACATCCATTGAGTATCAAAAAGAAATGGACCCAGTGACAGTTGTTGAGAAAAAGAATAATGAAAAAGTAAAGAAGGAAAGCGAGGAGCATGGCGATTGTGTGGACACCACAACTCCAATGTCTGATGTTGACGTAGGGAATGCTGATAGGTATTATTCTTTGTAACATGATTTTCATAAATAATTTTAAAAATAAACTTGAAGATTAGTAGCAAATTTTCTAAAAGCACACCTTTCATTGGATAAATTAATAACATTAAAATTTTTATTATGAATTAAAAACTACTTTTATTGGAAACTTGGTGATAAGAGGACACATTAAAATTCATTATTGCTTAAAATCTACTTTTATTCCACATTAGGTATGATGCATTACCAAGAATTTCTTATTATCTCTTTGTTCTTGAGTGTTTTTTTAATCATTCGGACTGAAATGCCAGGTATTTTAGTTTTATAATCTGTTTCTTTCAGAACTTAATATAGCAAAAAATGTTTACTTTTATAGCTAGTACTGTTACTGACAGAACTAGCCCATATTTTACAAATCTTGGCCAGTATCCTAGTCAATATCATGGGGAGATAAATGAAGCTAGATGCATCTAAACTTTAAAAAAAAATATTTTGCACTTTTAAACCCTTGAAACAACTCACCCTGTAAAAAAAAAAAAAACAACCAGACCAACAGCATATAATCTTAGTTTTCTTTCATGAACAAAAAGTTGTAGGCATTTAGTAAATATTAAGATTATTATTTTTTTTTTAATGGAAAAGGGCTCCATTTTAACTTGATAGCAGCATGCAAGTGTTTGTACTCACAAAATGATTTACAAATAGAAGGAAAAATATTCTCTACCTACTCTACTAAAAACCAAAAAGACAAATATATCAAGTTCAGCAAACAAAAGTTTGCACACAGCCATAGTGAAAAAAAGGGGGAAATTGTTTTGCTACCTTCTATCCAAAAAAATTTTTGTTTTTCTCCCCCATTTGTCATCATCAAGCTCATTTTACCAATATGCACATTGGTAACATTAAAAATCTTATAGAAACCCAACCTTTTGATCACTTACATTGTAATATCTAATGGGACTTTGATTTTAAAATTTTATATATATCAAATAGATTGAGCTCATTTGCATAGTTGACCTAGATTCTTCTTCACTGGATTTTGAAGGCAAGATATTTCTTTTTGGCAAATTTATATCTGTAATCATAGTTTCTCCTAATGTACAGAAACTGTAGTATGCTAACACTTGCCATTGTTTTGATATACTGTATTTATTATGCTGTGTGTATGTATCTGGCTAATAAATACCATTGCAGGAAACTGTAAGTTGAGACTGGAATGTAAGTAAGAATGGAGTTATAAAGTGATAAACTGGAAAACTTAGTGTTTGTCCCCTAATTATGTTTCCCAGAGTCAAAGTGTGCCTTTCACTTGCTATATGAATCTACTGGTTCACTGATTGTAAACCACTGCGACCAGATGCGGGAATCATCTGCCACTGTGTGCAAGAACACACTACACTCTACTGATGTGTGGCGGCAAGACTACCTGAACAATTTCTAGTGTAGAAAACTTGTTTGAAGGAGTTTAACACAGAGAAAAG
Organism: Sinotaia quadrata; assembly: GCA_028829895.1. Lineage (NCBI taxonomy): Eukaryota > Metazoa > Mollusca > Gastropoda > Architaenioglossa > Viviparidae > Sinotaia > Sinotaia quadrata. Next base: position 53,680,514 of record CM054182.1, read on the forward strand.
AAGCACACAGGTTAACTCTAAGTAACCGAACAGAGCTTTTCAATGTGTGATTGAGGCAGCATGTAGAGTTGATGTAATAACTGCTGACAGTAACTTGTCTTTGTTGCAAAAGTGCACGTAGAGACTATTGAGACAGCAGTTAAACTAGGTTGATAAGTAAAACTATTATTGCTTATCTCTAATAACTCCATTTCTGTTCTCTGATAAGAATATCCTGCAATTTTTAGTGATCAGAGGTGTACACATCACCTTAGTTGAGAAGGCTGTTTGTTTCTATTTATAATACATGGACGTCTCTATGCATGAACTGGACATGAAGTCACCTAAAATCTATTGTTATGGTGCTTCATCTTCTTCATTCTGACTTTGGCCTGGTGTGTTTTAAAAATTAATTTAAGGATTGAAACTTTACTTTTTAGTTTTCACTTGTGATTTATTTATGGTAGTGCAGAATCTTTCTACAAATAACTAAGCAAAATTATGCTGTCTGGGGTGTAAATTAATTCGTTTTGGAAGCTAGGTAACGAATTGATACCAACTGGAAGTAAGCTTTGATGACGTGCACCACTCATGTTCTCTGCTGCATTATTATGCCTAGTGTGATTAGTATAAAATAATTTAGAAACTGAATTTTGCTAGTTTCCTTAATATTGAAATGTTGGTAGCTACGGTAGTTTTTGCTTAATCAGCTCTATTTGTAATATTTTATTACAGAAGGATTTCACCTGATAAGCATTCTAGCAAGCAGATTGACAGCCTGGCTGTAAACAAGGATAATGCGGGAGAAGCAATTGTTCCTGCCATCAGGGGCCGCAACAGTTTGGTATGACAGCATTTAACCAAATCAGCTTGAATATTCAACATACCTTTAGATGAATATCAGTACAAAAACAATTACAAGAGTTGATGTTTTAGCTAAATAGCTTTCATCAGAATAATACCATTATTAACAGATCTGTTTATCATTACAGATTTGACATAATTATTATGGAAAATAGCCTAAAATTACACTATTATAGATGATAAGCAGAAAATTATGGAGATATTGAAATTTTTGGTAATTTTTTTTCCATCAAAATTTCTGATTTCTTGAGAATAAAAAAAAACAGACTATAGGACAAACCAGTTTACTGAACTTGTAATGTAAAAATTTGAATTGTCCTCCCCCAAATCGTTTTTTAATGCATTTGTATTACAGTAAAGTGCACCATTTCAATCTTGGTGACTTATTCATTCATGGATAAAGTTAAACCTGTTTTGAAAAGAAGTGCTGAGGACATTGATAGTTTAGGCAAACCTGTTTTGAAAAGAAGTGCTGAGGACATTGATAGTTTAGGCAAACCTGTTAAGAAGAAACCAAACCTTCAAATATTTCATCTGAAATATTTGGAACTAGGGCTTTTTTAAAAAAGGAAATCCCTTGTCTCAGTCACCATGTGTAAGATTGATTTCTCATGTAGCCTTGGTGGCAAAACTGGCTGTAACACCATGCAAAATGTAAATACCAAATTGATTATATTGAGCTTGAGATCATTTGTGGCTCAGAAGGGAATGGATTTAGAGGAACCAAGTCATAAGTAATGCTGACATGATGTGCCAGATATTTGAAGAGCATAATCTTCCTTTGGCCACTCTCAGAAGTGGTGAACAAATTTTTCCTGATTCACAGATTACTTTCTGTGTGATCATCTACATTTAAAATAATCACATAGTAATACAGAAAATACTGTTTAAGCTTTTAAAGCTTTCTGTTATTGATAAACAGCATAAAGTTAAACTGCTTATGATAAAAAAGTAAAGTATTAAAATAATGAATTTACATACAGTTATTAAATGGCTACAAAACAAACATAGATTAATCTTTTTTGGGGTTACAAGATTGTTTCATTAAGTCAGAACTCAACATTTGTAACATATTTAAAATCTAAGCATTGTCATTTTAACACTACCTAATATGCTATGTAAAATAAATATATACTTATTGTACTCTTGATTAGAAATTATATTTTTTTAAAATATAACTAATTACAATATCACACTATTTTTCTAGTCATATGTAGAGATTAATAGAATGTATTATTACATTTTATGATTATTTTGATTTCTTTTTAATGATAAGTTTGCTTGTTTCAATATTTTTTAATTTATTTCCTTTAATAAATATATTTTAGAATTTTTTATTTAGAGACAAATTAAAATAGTGTCATAAATTATAAATTGAGCATTTTACAAAGATTTATTATTAATTTAAATTACTAATTTCTTGCCAAACATAAAGCTAAATGCTGCAGTTACATACTTTCATCCTTTGATTAAAAAAATAGAGAGAACAAATAAAAAATTGACTTGGTTAGAAATACTATTTTTCATAAAATTTCCAAATCTCAATGTTAGTATTTATCACTTTATACATTTTTGGTGAGAGTTTAGTTTTTATTAGATTTAATTAGGACATGAATTTTCTGATAATTTTTGGAATTATGTGCCATATTGAGTTGTTGTGATTATTTGTCAAATTGTATATTTTATTTCATTTCTTGTTTCTTCATTTCTGTCTCGTACAGTGATTCACTTTGTTGTTTGTAATAAACATTTTAGTTTATAATCATGTCTATCAGAAGTTGTTCAGATTGTGATGTGCATAAATGGCATATGTAACATATTATTGACATGACTTCCAAATTACTGACAGATTGACTTGATTTACTGACATAATATTTTCAGGTTTGTATTAATAATGACATAAGAAACTGTGTTATAAAAACTTATATGTAAGCCTATTGATGTATGAAATATCCAAATAGGAAGCAGGTTTTATTTAGAATAAATTTAATATGTTAATTATGTTCAAATTTTTCTGTGTTCTGTGTATAACTAATTTCTTTCCAAATGTTTTTTCTAAAATGTGCTAACAATTAATTGTACTACTTTGACAGTATTACTAAAGAGAATAAAAGGGATTTTGATGACTATCCAAAATATATAGGGAAAATGTCAAGTTAACTCTCCAGGTTAACTCTTCAAAAAGACCTATTATGGTGTGTGTTGCCAGCATGATGCATCATCCCAAAATAAATCCCTGTATTCTGCAGAAATCTGTTGACAATCCAGTGTCTCCTGGTTGGAAGACAAGTCACACAGCTCACAAGGAGTTGGGATCACAGTTGACACCTGGGGATATGGCAGATGATGAGCGAGAAGATAGCTCAGAACCAGAGCCTGATTATGATGACGACGATGAAGCTGAGGAAGGTAGATGAATGTTAATGTAGCACTCTGTAAGTCCAACCTAAATCAAAAGTTTCAGAACACCCCTGTGTGTGCTTGCCTTTAACACTTCTATGCTTGCGATGTAACACACCTTGTGCTTTGTGTGTAACACACCTTATGCTTTGTGTGCCAGATACAGCTGGTGGTGGTGATGCAAGAATAAAGCTTGTGTTATAATTAATTCATTACAATAATGGAGTAAACTTTAAAGGTTTTGTAGTAATTATGTCATTGCAAATAATGTAAACTTTAAAGCGTGTGTAGTAATTAATTCATTGCAAATAATAGAGTAAATTTTTAAAGCTTTTGCGCAGTAATTAATTCATTGCAAATAGAGTAAACTTTAAAGCTTGTGTAGTAATTAATTCATTGCAAATAATAGAGTAAATTTTTAAAGCTTGTGTAGTAATTTTTCATCACTAATAATGTAAACTTTAAAGGCTTGTTTAGTGATTATTTCAATAATGTAAAATTTAAAGGCTAAATTGTAAGCAATTTTTTACAAATACTATAGCAAACTTTGTTGACATTCCTGTTAGATGTTTTCCAAAGACAAAACTGTAAACATTTTGATCTAGTGCTGTATTATTTTTATTTAAGTATTTAGTGTGTGTGGAAGTATAAATATGTAGATGGTTTAAATACATACACTTGTTCTGTATGAAAGGTAATAAATAGTAGGCATTGTTTGAACTGATAGCTAGCAGAACAGAGTAGGTTTTTTTTGTATAATCACCGTAACAGCTCACTTGAGGTTCTTCTGTAAATGTCAAATGCAAATATGAAAATATAGCTCAGTGTCAGAGGTTGTGAAGGTTCTTGTTTTAGGGTGAAAGGGATATACCTCTTTTGAGGAGTCATATGCACAGCAAATGAACACTTTGATCGACTTCTTAGTTGTGGTATATCATTGTCCAAGAGCTCAGTTTTACAATATTTCTATTACGTTTATTTACATCAAATGGTAAAATACAATGACAAATTTCAAAGGGAAGTAACCCAGTACATATTTATGAGTCATGCAAGTTTTGTTTACTATGTCAACCATTTTTGTCATTAACCAAGGAATAAACATGTCTACATTATTCCGTGAATACAGCATGTTTCTCTGTACAGTCTGTTTAGAAATACATACCTATTCAGTGTTAAATTTGTCCATTTTGGATTGTCTTGAAATCCTTCTATTGTAAAACTGTTTCTTAAAAGATATAACCATAACCAACATTTTAGATTTATAATTGCTTAGTAATAATTATGTTTTATTTGGGTGCATTTTTTTTTTTTTTTGCATTATGTATTCAATTTCCTTCAAATAGACTCCTGTTTCTTCTGACAGTTGCAGTCCTTAACATTTTAAGCATGGAATATTATCCCAGAGAAATGATGCATATTTCTAGGCCAGCCTTTTTAACCTTTATACTCTGGAGGAACCCTTGAAATAATTTTACACATACACACACACACACACACACACACACACACACACAGCTTATTGTAGATAGAAAATCTTCACCTTACCTTTTTGTAAGAAAAAAATAAAATTTACTACTTGATTTACCTAATCCAAGCAGGCCTTAAAGCCTTAACAGTCTACTCTACAAGATGTTAATGATGTGTACAAGAGTATTTTTTTTTCTCCTATTTTAAACTAAAAATCATCTTTATTTCAAACATTCTGGAAAAATAAACCCCAACAGGTAGTAAAGTTTAACTTACCTTTCTTTAAAAAAAAAAAAATAATTTCATAAATTGTAAAAACTAATAAGGCAAACATTTTGTTAAATAGCTGGCTTAAGCTAATATGCAATTTAATTTTTCTAAAGGTAGGCTCAGTAGATTTAATTTAAGTAAAGGTTGTCAATTGATTTTAATTAATCTATTTACAATATGGAAATTTATTTACACTTTTAAAAAGTAAAGTTACTAAAATCTATAATCCAAAGTAATAAGAATAAAATATAGCCAAGACACAGTTATATACAAGACTTTGAAAAACATTTTCTGAGTGACATGATCAGGCTCAGATATTTAGAATAATTTAGATAATAGAATTTACAAAATTATTATAGACATATGTAGGTATCAGGAGGGAGAGGTTCACTCATCAGTCTACCCAATACATCACTCACCAATTATCCCTGCCACCCCTGTCTCACATCAAAAGCTGAAAATAGTCTCAACCAAAAGAAAGACCTCTAATGGTATTGTAATGAGGCTGCTGAGTCACTGCCCACCACTGTGAGTGCTAGCATTGTGCAGAGTTAAGAAAATGATGTTTATTTTTTTAAATCATGATCTCTTGGGGAACCCCTAGCAACCTCTCATGGAACACTATGGTTCCAATCAATCCTGGTTGAGAAACCTTCTTCTAGGCAATATTAGAAGAGTTTTAATTGTTACTTTGTGAATATGTGAATTTGCAAAATTTAGGTGCACTCCTGTTCGAATACACTTGATTTTTTTTTCTTTTTATTTAATATTATTTTGGATTTGACTGAATATTTGCTTCCCACCACATCATTCTCCGCTGCAATAACTGCAAAGTTAGAAGTATCCCCTCCCCACTACTCACTGACTCTCAATTTACATACTATTTATTTACTTTTTATGTAAATTTTTTTTTAACTGGGTCTTTAGTAGTTCATTTTTATGTTTGGTATTATTTTCAAGTATTGCTTTATTGCTTTTGGTTATGCATTTTTATTTAGCCATTAACTTTATTAGATTTATCTGATATATTTTGAAAAACTGGATACATGCAAAAGTTTTAATTCATTATTTTATCAAATAATGATCAATTCATATACACAAATCAGTTTTTAATTATAAAAATAATCATGGATCATATTTGGAAATACTTTGACCCATGAAATAAGAAATAAATTATGATGTAATACATAATGTGATATTTGAAGTCATTGATAAAAGACTTCATTCTACACTAAGTAAAGTTACTTCAGATTTTGACTGATAATTATATATCCAGATAAAGATTTTGAAAATAATCTTAAGGCTATTTAGGCTTATATATATATATATATAAAGAAATTTTTTTAAAAGTTATTATGCACATGTCTTTATGAAGATGAAAAAAATCACTTATTAGATTAGATATGAAATATTAAGCTAATTTGTTTCTTAAATTAATTTTTTTGTGGAAAAATGTTTCTTTTAAACTACATACATTTTAAATACATTTATTGCAAAATGGGTATGTTGGAAAATGTTTTAATTTATTTTGTTTAGCATTTTGATTATAATTTGAAACAAGTTCAGGAGAAGATGTGTTTAAAAAATAATTAAATGGCTTCAATTTTTTAAAATTAAAGTATACACCAGAAATATTAAAATTAGTCAATTAAAAAATGTTAGTGTATTATATATATATATATATATATATATGAGCAACCAATAACCCAAGTTGTACTTTTGTTGGTTACTACGTCTTCAGATTGAGTGAAACAAGAATGTTTTGAGAAAATCCTGTTTAGCATATAAATTTAATTGTAAACAAGCAGTTTATTTTATGTAGTTGAGATAAACAATTTTAAGAGAAGTAAGCATAATCCATTACATTGTATTAGCATGTGATCTAGGCTGAGCACTTGGTTTATTTGTTTCTTTTTCTGCATCTTTTCAGAGAGCTACACTCTCTCTGATCAGCGAGGGCTGATGTCATCGGAACAGTCAGTTGTCTCAGCAATGCTTTCTGAGAGAGTCACTCCTGTGGAATTGGATCCAATGCAGGGTGGAGAGCACTTGCTGCTCTCAGACACTGCAGGCTCTAGTACTGAGGGTTCCAGTTTTGGCAGTCATTGTAGTGAACATGCACTTCTAGCTCAGGGGGAACTCATGGAGGGCCCCCGCAAGAAAATAGTTTAAAGTTTTGAATTAAAACCAACAAACAATTGGAAAAGAAAAAACCCACTATACTATTAAAGTTGTGAATTAATAATTGAAAATTGATCGAGAAGAGAGGAAATCAATAAAAAATTATATATAATTTTTGTGTTTTGAGAAATCATCTTAAGTAACTATAAAATAAACATTTGTTATTAGATTTGTATATGAAATTAAAGATTTCAAAAGATAATTTTAACAAAATATTTGAGATTTTGGCTTGAATAGGAAACAATTGAAGAGAAACTGGTTGTGAATAAAATATATGAATGACTAAAATATTTAAAAAGAGATATTAGTGAATGGAGATCTGTGAAAATCTAATAATACTTCAAAAATTCTTTTAATGTGTTTTTAAGGTTGAACATGGTGAAAATTTTAATGTATTTTTACAGCTTGAGGTGAACATGATATAGAAAAAATAAAAATCATATTCATTATTATAAGAGTTGAGATGAGGATGAAGGTTAGACATATTAAAAAAATTATTGTAAGAATTATATATATATACAATATATATATATATATATATATATATATATATATCTATAAAATCATGAATTATATAGTAGGGCTAGAAGAAAACTTTTTACAGAAAGATAGCATTAACTGTTATGTAATTGTAAACATAGGTCTAGAGTACAAATTAAAGAAAGCCAACATAAACTGTTATGTAATTATAAACACACAGGACTAGAGTAAAACTTAAAGAGAGCTAGCATAAACGATTATGTAGTAATAAACGTAGTTCTAGAGTAAAACTTAAAGAGGGCTAGCATAAACGATTATGTAGTAATAAATGTAGTTCTAGAGTAAAACTTAAAGAGGGCTAGCATAAACGATTATGTAGTAATAAACCTAGTTCTAGAGTAAAACTTAAAGAAAACCAGCATAAACAATATGTAATTTTAAACATGACAGTCTAGAGTACAAGATCATATCCAGTTTTTGTTCTCTTGAGATTAGTTATGAAAGTGATATGTTTGCACTTTTGGAAGATTAGTTATCAGACTTATTTCCTGATTACTGTCAATCACACCTTTGACTCTAAATGTTTACATAATGTATCAAAACTACTTATTTTTCCTATCAGTTTGTAATATACTAATAATAGTTCAAAACACACTAGTCTTTTAACTTTGCAAAAGAAAAATTGCTTATAATCTCATAGGTTTTATTTGACTCTAAAGCAGTTTTTCTCCTGGGACTACTTTCCCTGATTTTGTTAATGTACCACATGCCACTCTCTATACATTTGTCTAGGGGGTTAGGGTGAGAGGAGAACATTAAATGACCAATACAACACCAGCAGGGGAGATTATCTCCACTATACATTATGTATATTAGAAATATAAAATATTTAGCTAATAGAGCAGAACTTCACATTAGTGGCTAAGGCTTCTGGTGTTGATTTTTGCATTGTTTTCATCATGGCCTGAGCAAGACATTCAGTTTATTTTAAGAGATAAATAGTACATGTACTTGTATTTTAAATTTATGCCATTAGTGTGTTAATTGTGTTCGGATTAACAAAAGCTAGTGTGCATTGAGTGATTTACAGAGCTGAACTTTATTGAGTATGTATAAAGTACTTGACATAGAATATTAGTATGTATAAAGTGCTTTATATATTGTGCTGCTTTCATTTTGTGAAAGAAATACTTTGCAGACGAAAGTGATAATGCCACAGACATAAATTGTTGTATATATAATCTTCACTGCCTTCATTGCGAAAGAAGTGCTTTGCACACAAAAAATGTGACAATGCCAATGACTTAAAATATTGTACACACAGTCATCCTCCTTACTTTATGTAAATAAAAACAAAATATACTTCTGCAAATATTTTACAACTTTTATCATATCTTTACTGTATTTTGTTATTTTTTCTTTCCCTTTGCTAATCATAAAAATTTGAAAATAATGTAAATTGTTTCGGTGCAGCAATTGTATTTTAAAAAAATAAATATATATGCACTTTTATATTTGTTATTTTCACTCTCTTGATCTGTACTGTGTGCCCACTTTAAGTTTATACATTCAACAGTTGTTCTTTAAAATAATTTTTGCACGGATGAAGAAAGGAGAAAGAAAAAGGAGCAAGTCATGTTGCAATTTTCATCATGGAATGCTAATGCAGTTCACACACACACTCACATGTAATGCATGGTCTTATGCTGAGGTTATTTTCTAAAGATGGTGCAAATGCAAAATTGTGTATAGTTGCACACTTTTGAGGCAGTCCTGAAGTACTGGAACAGATAACTCTTTCTTCACTTGAACGCTAGATAAGTAGTTGACTTGCAGTTGGAGGCCATGTTCTATAAAGAATACTCAGATTTCAATTCACACTGCACAAAGCAAAATGTACACATCATGAGACACACAACAGCTTATGGTTGAATTCACATGATTGCGCTGATTTCCCTGTGTATAAGATTGGCTGAGTTTTACAGATAGAAATAAACAGAAGACTAGTCACAAACACGTGACTTTCTACATTATTGCTTTTTAAAAAAAATACAAAATGTTAAAACATTAAATTCAAAAAGAAAAAGCTGAATTGTCTGTTCTGAATGCTGTAAGTGCTGTCTTTAGAAGATCGTCTGTTGTCCATTTGAGTTTAATTTGAAAGGCAAGAAACACACAAGCTCGTGTGCTTAAATACACAGCGTGTCATAAATTAGAGGAAAGTAGATATTGCTGGAATTTTGTGGGCGTTTTCATGAGATTTTCTCAGCTTTTAACATTTACAGAATTCTGCATCATCCTCAAGTTGAGAGGTCATTAGCAAACTCATCTGTAGTTGCTGCACTAGTATTAACAATATTGAATAGTTTAAGTAATGATAGATTAATATACACATAATTGTTGCAAGCAATGTTGTACAACTATCTATCTGTCTAGAAAGATAGATGTTGCATTTGTGAATGGATGAAGAAAACATGAAATAACTTTGTTCAAAGAGTAGAATAAAAGTACAAAATATCTGAATGAAGAGAAACCCCTACCTCCAGACATATGCAATTTTATAAAAAAAATTAATTGCTAACACAACACTTGTGTCTTTAAATAAAGACCCCTCCCCCCCCCAACCAAAAAAAATACAAACACACAAGCAATAAATTTTGATTTAAATTGGCCTTGAAAGAGAAAAGAAAAACATTCTAAAGCACATATTTCGAAAGATAACTGTAAGACGAAACATTTATATATGATCAGAGTTGAATATTTGATATACTCTCTAATATCTCAGGCATAGCATGAATTAGCAGTTAAACCTGCTAGACACTGACTTGAAATCGTTGAATTAAAATAGTCTGACCCACTGGAGCAAAATTTAAGACAATATGTCTAACAGGTTTAACTGCTGATTCAGGTTTTATTTATTGCTAACATCATTAAGGAGAAAGGCAATTTAGAAAAACAACTGAGAAATGGAAGAGAAGAATGCAGTTTGTCAACAGTTTTTTCCCAATCCATTTCACCTCCCTCCACCTCTGTTGCTAACTAGACTGCCATCTTTGTAACCTGGTTTAACTGTCAAATCTATAGCAGTTTATACGTAGCGTTTTTGTATTTTTCCCTAGTTCAGGTCTTTGTTCTCTGTCAACCTATGGTAGGTGCAGAAAGAAATAGCCACTCTCTCATGCTCGACTATATATATATAGTGTCCAAGTGTCCAAGGAATTTCCGATGGATGAATGTGACTATAGATGTCGTGTGCCACACTCAATCTTTTTACACCCAGTAGCCTGGATATAACCAACAAGTCACAAATTGACATATTGATTGACAGGTAGATGGCTCTCTCCCTCCACCCCAGTCACATACAGTCAGTCTAAGAGAGACTGAATGAACTTGTGATGTTACAGAAAGGAAGGATAGGTTGAGATAGGCTCGATACAAAAGACAAAACGTGCACCTATCAGACAACTTTAACCAAACATACCTATCAGACAACTTTAACCAAACATACCTATCAGACAACTTTAACCAAACATGCCTATCAGACAACTTTAACCAAACATGCCTATCAGACAACTTTAACCAAACATGCCTATCAGACAACTTTAACCAAACATGCCTATCAGACAACTTTAACCAAACATGCCTATCAGACAACTTTAACCAAACATGCCTATCAGACAACTTTAACCAAACATGCCTATCAGACAACTTTAACCAAACATGCCTATCAGACAACTTTAACCAAACATACCTATCAGACAACTTTAACCAAACATACCTATCAGACAACTTTAACCAAACATGCCCATGAAACAACTTTAACTTAACATGCCTATCAACCAACTTTAAACATGTCTATCATACAATTGTAACTAAACATGCCTATCATAAAACTATAGCTAAACATGCCTGTCAAACAACTATAACTAAACATGCCTGTCAAACAACTATAGCTAAACATGCCTATCAAACAACCATAACTAAACATGCCTATCAAACAACTTTAACTTAACATGCCTATCAAACAATTTTAAACAAGCCTGTCATAAAACTATAATTTAACATGCCTATCAAACAAATTTAACTAAACATACCTATAATAAAACTATAACTAAACATGCCTATCTGATGACTTTAAACATTCATATCTGTGATGCTAATGTCACCCTAGTTAATGGTTATAATTGTTATAATTATTTAATCGCCCATAACTAATTACAAGTGATGAGAATCTTATTTTATGTTATTAATAATTCTCCAGTACACACCACTCATCTCTTTCACTTGGCAGATATGCGGGTGCTTTAAGCATTTTCTCTTTTCTACATTACAGACACATTTACCATCACGCAATATTTCCATAGGTGGAAAATTTCTTACCAAAGAAGACAAATCCATCTTTTAATCTATATTTAGCGAGCCCCCGTCCACCCACCATCTTTCTAACATATGATTGTCAATTTGTGTAAGCACCTCAATAAATTTAACAGCTCTGTAGCCATCATATGATGTAGAAGCAACTGATTCCAGTCTAGGAATGGATAATACAATCGCATTTTGCAGTACTCAGACATGGACGGTGTCATTCCTTGCAGACAGACAGGTACCCCATCATACGTGTAACACAACTTGCTCTGCCACATTGCAACATATAACTTAGCCGATGGACACTGACAGACACTGATGAACACTGATGAATAGTGTGACACTAATATAATATAGGCTTCAATACCATATCTTCATCAGAACAACGAAAGAACATGGTGTGAGCTTAACATTAAACAAGAAGCAAACCAGAAATCAAAATCTATGCTCCACATTTAGCATCCACTAAAGCCTGGGTCTCCTCACAACACTCTTTCTCATCGTCCACCAAAGCCTGGGTCTCCTCACAACACTCTTTCTTCAGCGTCAACCAAAGCCCGTGTCTTCTAACAACACTTTTCAGCGTCATCGAAGCATGGGTCTCCTCACAACACTCTTCAGTGCCCACCAAAGCATGGGTCTCCTCACAACACTCTTCAGCGCCCACCAAAGCATAGGTCTCCTCACAACACTCTTCAGCGTCCATTAAAGCCTGGGTCTCCTCACAACACTCTTCAGCGCCCACCAAAGCATAGGTCTCCTCACAACACTCTTCAGCGTCCATTAAAGCCTGGGTCTCCTCACAACACTCTTCAGCATCCACCAAAGCCTGGTCTCCTAACAACACTTTTCCTTCAGCGTCCACCAAATCCTGGGTCTGTCACAAACTATACCTTTAGTGTCTGCCAAAGTCTGGGCTTCCTCACAACGCTTCACTTTCAATGTCCACTAAAACCTAGATCTCTTCACAACACTTTTCCTTTATTGTTCACCAAAGTCTGGGTCCCATAACAGTGCAAATAGAAAAAGAGATGACAAATATTTGTACATCTATAATTCTAATCTCATGTTTTCTTCATTTGCCCATTTCAAAATTAAATTGTCATTACTAGAATATCTATTTCATGCACACGCTCTATGCTAATTACAAAGGTTCAAAAGAACAGTTAATCTATTTCATGCACACACTCTATGCTAATTACAAAGTTCAAAAGAACAGTTAATCTATTTCATGTACACACTCTATGCTAATTACAAAGTTCAAAAGAACAGTTAATCTATTTCATGCACACGCTCTATCTTAATTACAAAAGTTCAAAAGAACAGTTAATATATAAATGAAGAAAACCAGAAACACTAACAGAGTCTGAAAAGAAGACACATCAATTCGACCAAAATGTATAAATACTGCTTTGCTCCAGTGGAATCAGGTTCCCCCCACTTGTCATCTGGCTGGACAACACCCGATGTCCCCCCTATACAGATCTTTTGATGGACTTAATAGATAGAGCTTAATTCAAAGAAACAGTTTAACAGTTACTCAAAGAACATATTATTAATTAGATATGTAATCAATAATTTAAAGGGTGGATTTATTTTATCACACCAAGTGTAAAAACATACATAGCTAAAAGTTGTATTTACCCAATCATTTGCATGATTGAGCAGCTTTAGTGCTTTAAATTATCTAACTAGATTTCTTCCTATTTATTCACTCATTATGAATGTCGTGTGTGTATTATATTTTCTTCATGTCACATCAGTTTCGTTTGTTGTTTAGTACCCCCACCCACCCTATGTCACGCCTGTCCACTCTCAATTCCATGCGTATATTTGAACACCTTCTCATTTCTGTCACTAGAAGAATTCACCATATAGTTAATGTTTAAAAACAACCCGTCTGTCTAGAATACTTTTCGGCTCCCCCCACCTCTCGCTGATAATTTTATCAGTGGACGAGTGTCACGATGAGAGCCACATAAAGACAACTTCCATCTTGATAACGACGTCAGTCAGCAAAAGGGTTTTTGCCGCTTTCATCGCCACACTGGTGTGGAACACCTCGCGTCAGAACGACTTCCTCAAACTCCCAAGTGGAGATAACTGGCGATTTTTGACTGTGTAGATGGAGCTTTCAAGCAGCAGTTAACAGACCTCAACTGCACTGGATCAGATTTATTCGCATAATAGACAGCAGCCAATTTTGCAGATACGCTTCCGTTGCTTTGGTGATGATGATGATATTGATGATGAAGTTGATGGCAGTTGGGGTTATGTTTGAAAACTTCAACGGGAAACATCTAATATAAATGAGGAATGGTGATGGCGTTTGTGATCTTCTAGAGAGTCTTTAGTTTTAAAGAGAGTTGTTTATTACTACAAGCAATATAAGGGTTATAAATGGCGGTTTCTATGCCACTGGCAACATTCGCAGATGTAAATATGTACGGGCGGCAGTCTGCTAGATTTAGTTTCATTATAAACATCAAGCAAAGCAAGGTTTTTGTTTGAAAATAATAATAATTACATGTTATTTTAAAGTCCTATTTTAATCAAAATTTCTTTTTATTATTATTACAAACACGACATTTTAAAGTACTAAAATGTAATTCTGAACGTTGTTTATTACCCAGTTTCCACAAAGAAATGTATCTAGTCAACATGTTTTAAGTACGTTTTACTATTTAACAATTTATTGACTGTAAGTGTTAGATTTAGAACTGATTTTAATAGTAGGTGTTGCTATTAAAAGTGTACTTTGATAGTGATACTTTAAAAACTCCCTTTGCTAATAAGTGTTATTATTACTATGAAAACTACCTTTGATAGCAAGTGTTACTATTACTGTGAAAACTATTTTTGGTAGCAAGTGTTACTTTTACTGTAAAAACTACCTTTGGTAGCAAATGTTACTAATGCACTGGCATGTATGAAATTAACTAGGCGACACACTGAAGTTTATGCATTTGGCTATGTAGTACATTGCAATCTATGAATTTAACTGAGACATATATTGCCATAAGTCAATTTAACCTGCAATCTATCACTACTTTAACTTACACTACTTTAATCTGCAGTCTATCACTACTTTAACTTACACTACTTTAACCTGCAATCTATCACTACTTTAATCTGCAGTCTATCACTACTTTAACTTACACTACTTTAATCTGCAGTCTATCACTACTTTAACTTACACTACTTTAATCTGCAGTCTATCACTACTTTAACTTACACTACTTTAATCTGCAGTCTATCACTACTTTAACTTACACTACTTTAACCTGCAATCTATCACTACTTTAATCTGCAGTCTATCACTACTTTAACCTGCAGTCTATCACTACTTTAACCTACAGTACTTTAACCTGCAGTCTATCACTACTTTAATCTGCAGTCTATCACTACTTTAACCTGCAGTCTATCACTACTTTAACCTACAGTACTTTAACCTGCAGTCTCTGAATGTTTAATGTGCACTTTTAAATTCGCATTAGTTCAGCGTGAGATACGTTATCCGTGTGATATATGCTATTTACAGCCCACACCTCACTTGTATCATCCGAAATAATCACGTCACAACATATAAACTGATCTGACTGAATTAAGGGGTTGGGGAATAAAGATTTTTAAGTTGTTTTTTTATTACTAGCGTAGACGGTTTTGGAAAGTCAGTTTCAGATTCTATTTGTTTTATCTCAAGAAGATCAGCAGACAGTGTCAAAATAAATTTCCATAAAAGTCTCCGATAATCCCTTGCGGTCCAAAAACGTTTCTCGTACATCTTCTCTTAGTTTCGTCTTGAACTAGAGAGTTTTAGTGACGCTACTTTTCAATGGCTGGCGGGATACCTAAATAGGAACCCTTTGGGAAAATCCGTTTATTTTTGGTATATCTCATAATCTTCAGCCAGTTCTTTCCTGTCTTCAAGCTCAGACCACCGACAATCACAGACTTGCATTTGGTCGGCGCCCTGATAACTGCGGCCTTTCAATGAAAACTTTCGCCGAGGGAAAACGTACAAACATAAGTGTCAGTTTCGTTCAAATAATAAATAACTTGCATATGAAAAAAATAAAATTTATGTATATTATATTCCTACCGCATTAAGCGCACTGACTCTAATAAAATCTATCTGGTAGGCACTGGGTTACTTTCTCCTGTTAGTTTTCGCTTACAATCTTTGGAGTTTTGTGTTACAGCATTCTTTGTGTTGCCGTGTGCACTAGTTTTGCTATAAAGTACAGCAGTTTTGTGTTACAGCATTCTTTGTGTTGCCGTATACATTTGTTTTGCTATGATATACTGGAGTTTAGAAACAAGCCATTCTTTCGTGTTTCTTTACATTAGCTTTAAATTTTGTTTTACAGTAAGCCATTCTTACTTGTTTGTTTATAATAGTTTGTTTACACTAGTTTCGCTACAAAGTAATGGAGTCTTATATATATCATAATTCTTTTCTCTTTTCTTTTAAAGAAAAACTTTCGGTAAACAGTTTTAAAGTTTTATATAAGAGTAAATATTTTGTCTAATTCTTTACACTAGTTTTACTAGAAGGTATTTGTAATTTAAATATACCATCCTTTTTATCTTACATAACTTTCTCTATAAATATGCGCGCGCACAAGTATCTGTGTGTGTGTGTGTGTGTGTGTGTGTACGGGTGTGGATGCCAGACAAAACACTCGCCATGGCGTTTCATTGTACACGTTTCGCTATAAAATATTGTTAGTTATTTGTAATATTAAACCTTCTTTAAAATTGCCATTTCTGGCTGTTAAGTTGACTTTGATAGCTTAGCAATTCTCATATATGCGTGGTCAGCAATCTGGTGCAGTGCAGGCTTTGGGTTTTGCATCAGCAGAAGGATTCAGCTGGCCATGGTCTGCTCTGTAGACCGCTCAATAGGGAGCAAGGGAGTGGCAAGTTTGTGTACATGGTGCCAATGGAATGTCAATAGAATGTCGATAGAGTGTCAATAGAATGCAAATTTTAAAACTAAATTTCTAGTAGTCACTAAAATAATGACTGGCACAGCAGATGCATATTATTCATTCTAGGAAATATTGACATGTAATAGATGAGTGAAAGAAGAAAGAGAAAAGAATAAATTAAAATAACAGATATATGCAACATGAAGGCACAAAATATAATCGTAGCTGTGCATTTGGTTCAAAAGTAAGTTCAACCTGGCTGACCTGTCTGGGAAACATTTTTACCAGTGGTGTTCTGGGAGAGTTTTCTACTGATGTTTCTCCATCAACAGCAGATTTGACTCTGATCTTTTGGAGCTGATTTTGATGCACACAAAGACAGACTGTGCCAGTCACGTGGTCAGTTGGGTTAAATATCTGATTAATTATTACAACTTGACCTACTAGGTGAGTCAAGACAGTATAATATCGCCAGCGATAACCAGGCTTTACATGCAAGAGATCAGCTAATGTAGATGCGAACCGCGAGATCTAAAGCCAGGTCCGCTTTGATGAATCTCAGCAGCGTTTTGAGGCCCTGGAAATATCAAGTTGAAATGTTTGGCAGCTACCCACTCTCGCATACCACCACAGTAGCATTTCAAATCAACCAGATGAAATAACACAGCCTTTGCTCTTTTCTATAACTGTTCCTTTGGACTACTCTTATAGAATCCATTGTGATTTGCTCACCTTTTGTTCCACCTGAGTATTGTCTTAATTGGCAGGAAGAAATAAGGGTTCCTCTTGCTAAATATTCATATAATGATTCTATAAGTCACGTGACTACACCTGGATGTGCTGTGTGACGGCTGGGCTACCAAGTGGCAATGGATGATTAAGTGATATAATAATTTATTAATAGCATCCACCACCCCTCGCCACAAGACCGGGTTGAGATACGTTAGGAATGATAATAAACCCTATAATTTCCCTGCTTACACAAGCTTCCCTGTTAGAAATAGAGCGCTTTTTAAAAGAAAAAAGCCCACACCCCTCTCCTGTTTATTGACACTAATTTCTGTGGTTATGATAGAAATCATTTGTATGAAATGGTTCCTCTCTTTCTGTTTGTTGACACTAGTTTCTTTGTAAACATTTGTAGCTGTCTGTAAGTACGTCCCCATTAGCTTTTTTTTTTATTTAGCCCCGTCCAACTCTTCTCGATTAGAAACATGAAAATATACCTCCCATCAATTCCTTCTGTTTGCTGTTATCATGTTTATAGCTTTTTCATGAAGTTTTTACTCCCACTCTTTCTTGCTGTTTATTTCACCCACAGGAAAGAAGTGTTGTGGCATGAAAAAGTGTTCCGCAATTTTCTTTTTTGCAAATTGTACTATGCTGAGAGAGGTCAAATGATAAAAATAGTCTTAATTATTAAACAAGTATGGAAACTTAAGATGTCATCTGACGATCTTAAATGATGCAATTGCGACTACGAAATGCCCACTTAGAGGGAATTAACTCAGCTTTCAAAACGTAGATCAATACAGAGCTGGCTGATCGCGTCCCTTTTCAACGCAGTAGTTACACTTCTAATTGTCGTACAAATGTATATTATGCAAGTAGTTTTGAAAAAAATAATACGCTAAAAAAATAAATATTAGAATACATATATATATAAATATATATTCTAGTATAATACTGTTAGTAATGAGCGTGACTACTACTATAAAGAAATATTTTCAACAAAATATAAATGCAAAAATTGAAGACATTATAATTAGTCAGAGTTTTAAAAGTACATAGAATGTAATGACTCATAAATAAATCTGGCACTTTCGCAAATACACATTTTTCGTCAAATATATTAAATGTGTATTTCATTACCTATCACGTGAATAATCTCCATAAGTTTTTAAACTTGCTAATGTCTTAAGTGCAAACTAGAATATGCTCCACTGCCAATCAAGTAGAACATCTTCATAAGTTTAGGAAACACGAATGTCTTAAGTGCAAACTAGAATATGCTCCACTGCCAATCAAGAGAACATCTTCATAAGTTTAAGAAACACGAATGTCTTAAGTGCGAACTAGGGTGTGCTCCATGTCCTTGGTTTGGAAAGAGAATTTCACAAAGACGAGCCTTTAAAGACCAGACGCTTAGTGAATTATATATATATAAAATAAATATACTAATATTGAAGTATAACATTTAATTGAGATTTTTTCAAAGCAAAAGTTAGCTTTAAAATTCTCTTTCGAACTTAGAACGTATCTATCTATCTATCTATCTATCTATCTATCTATCTATCTATCTATCTATCTATCTATCTATCTATCTATCTATCTATCTATCTATCTATCTATCTATCTATCTATCTATCTATCTATCTATCTATCTATCTATCTATCTATCTATCTATCTATCTATCTATCTATCTATCTATCTATCTGTCTGTCTGTCTGTCTATCTATCTATCTATCTGTCTGTCTGTCTGTCTATCTATCTATTCTAAATATAGTAATATTTAAATATATCATTTAATTTAGTGAGCTTTAAGTTTTCTTTCGAACTTCAAAGATTACAGATACCGAGAGTTAGCGCGCGCGAGAGAGAGTCAGATAGTAAGTTAAATTGTCCACAATCTTCGATCTTGAACTTTTGGATATTCTTGCTGATTGGACAATACACGCCATTTGATAAAACCCCAAACATACACGGTAAGCTGTTTGAGTCATATAAATGGTTTTAATCCTAGCATACATACGCACACACACATATATTATACCCACACACAGACACCCGCACACATGCAAATGTACATACATATATACACACAACGCACTCACACATATACATACATATACTATAATAATTAATAACACCGCCGAAATATATAATTCACAGATAATTGGCTAATAATGTCATTGTGATCATGGCTAATAATGTCATTATGATCATTGCTAATAATGTCATTATGATCATGGCTTAACAGCTTTACAGAGCAAATGGACTCCCGAACAGCGTTCCAGCGGCTATAGTGTATATTTCCTCTTTCAATCCATCGTGATAGCTCTGGTGTAGACTGACGTCTGTGGAAGAAGTCGCGATAGCTCTGGTGTAGACTGACGTCTGTGGAAGAAGTCGCGATAGCTCTGGTGTAGACTGACGTCTGTGGAAGAAGTCGCGCTAATAGCTCAGCATGAGACTGATCTATATTGTGACTCGCCTTTAGGTTGGACTATATGCAGTTTGTACACTGAGTTTTACTGAAAGGAATAACGACAGAAAATCTTTCTTTTAGATATGTGTGCTCACAATACCAGACACCAAGAAATTTTCGGCGGAGCAAGGAAAAACAACAAACCTGTGCTGATGGGAAAAAAGTTTGTTATGCAAAACGCAGCACACTTGTGTTGATGGAGAAAGTTTGTTTGAAGCCGGTGAGGAAAAATCAATGCCAGGAATTCTGGTACTCGTCTGAAGAATCTTTGTAAGCCCCTTGGATGCTGAATATGAACACCTTACATATTGAAATACAAACCTGGCCGCCCTAACTTTCATTCATCTTTGGGACTCTAGCATTAGAATGTTACTGTCAAACTTGCCACAGTAGACCAAACCTTAGATCTCGCATCTTTATATATACATGCTATCTCCCCTCTTGTGTGAGAGGCTTTGGCGATGTTATCCAGAAGTGCAGTGTTAATACTATGACGTCCAGAAGTGCAGTGTTAATACTATGACGTCCAGAAGTGCAGTGTTAATACTATGACGTCCAGAAGTGCAGTGTTAATACTATGACGTCCAGAAGTGCAGTGTTAATACTATGACGTCCAGAAGTGCAGTGTTAATACTATGACGTCCAGAAGTGCAGTGTTAATACTATGACGTCCAGAAGTGCAGTGTTAATACTATGACGTCCAGAAGTGCAGTATTAATGCTATGACGTCCACAAGTGCACTGTTAATACTACGACATCCAGAGGTGCGATGTTAATTCTCAGATGTGCATTATTAATGCTGTAGCGTCAGATTTGCATTGTTAATACTGTGACCTCCAGAAGCGCAATATTAATACTATGGCGTCCAGAAGTGCAATATCAATGATAAGATGTCCAGAAGTGCAGTTTCAATGCTATGACTAAGAAGTGCGGTGTTAATGATATGACCTCAAGAAGCGCAGTGTTAATGATATGACCTCAAGAAGCGCAGTGTTAATACTATGACGTCAGGAAGTGCAGTGTTAATACTATGACGTCCAGAAGTGCAATGTTAATACTATGACGTCAAGAAGCGCAGTGTTAATACTATGACGTCCAGAAATGCAGTATTAATGCTATGACATCAAGAAGGAGATGAATCATGTAAAAGATTTTGCAAATTTAAAAGAGAAGCAATTTAGGAAAGAGAAACTTTTGTAATATTTATAGATTGGAGAAACGGGAAGATTTTTTACATGAGGCAATGAGAAAGGTTTTCAAATATGGTTGCACATTTTTCTTGTCCAAGAAAAACATTAAATCAGGGAACGTTTTTAAACACTGCGGAGTAATGTCTAAACATTCGAACAGCACTAATCTAAAACAGTGAATGAGTTTGCGACTTTAAAGCATATTTCTTGAAGACTGTACACATAATATCTGTCCTATCAGCTTGAAGTTACTAAATGGCAATGCCACATTTCTTGAAAGACTGTACACAAACATTTAATTGAAAAACCAAGCAACCCCACAAAAAAGTTTGCAGTGAACAAGAGAACAGTTGACTTGAAACCACATTTCCTGAAGCATATTCACGTAAAATCTATACAACCGGCTTGAAATCTTCCACAGGGCAGTCGTTGAAGACATAACAAACTGAACGATGAGCATAAAACAAGCTACAGTTTGCTATCGAGTTTGTCCCAGTTTTCACATTTTTTTATTAGGCTTTCTGTCAGGTTTGTCCCACTTTTCAGTTTTTTGATAGGACTGCTGTCAGGTTTGTCCCAGTTTTCACTTTTTTGATTAGGCCTTCTGTCAGGTTTGTTCCAGTTTTGATTAGGCCTGCTGTCAGGTTTGTCCCAGTTTTCACTTTTTTTTATTAGGCCTGCTGTCAGGTTTGTCCCAGTTTTCACTTTTTTTGATTAGGCCTGCTGTCAGGTTTGTCCCAGTTTTCACTTTTTTTAATACTAAATCTGCTGTCAAGTTTGTCCCAGTTTTCACTTTTTTTGATTAGGCCTGCTGTCAGGTTTGTCCCAGTTTTCACTTTTTTTGATTAGGCCTGCTGTCAGGTTTGTCCTAGTTTTCACTTTTTTTTAATACTAAATCTGCTGTCAAGTTTGTCCCAGTTTTCACTCTTCATTAAACCGATTTGCAAGCCGTCGGCGGAGGGGGTTGGAAGTGACATACCGAAAATCAATCAGCAGCTAGTACTCGATGGGATTTTCCTGAACTTTGCCGCACGCTCCATGCTACGAAATGTAGAGTTTACAAATCTGCGCTCGTAGGCCTGTTGGATGCCATTTTCTCTCTGTGACCTATATATTAGATTAGGAATAGTTTACAAATCTGCGCTTTTAAATTTATGATTATTTAACACACAATCAGTTTACCACAACATATAACTTTATTTCATAGGTAAGGACTAATTCAATGATCCAGGAGAGCATTACACACCCACATACCCATCTACACACCCACACATTGCATAACACATATATGTAACTACAATGTATGAACATGTATACTTACGTACAATACAAAATTCTATACACGTGCAGTCCCATACCAATACTCGTCACACACATACCTATGCCTCTGTGGTCGAGATGGCTGATGTTCAGGAGCTGACTAAAGGCGACGATGAACTACTGGACAAACTAACATCATCTAGTCTAAAATTATCAATTGAACTGGGGTGTTGTTTCTCAAATGCTCAAAATATGCGAGATTCAAATAATGCAATTCACCACTTGAAAAAGAGAAATAACAGTAACAATTAGTGTATGCGCGTGTGTGTGCGTGTGTGCGCGTGTGTGTGCGCGCGCGCGTGTGTGTGTGTGAGTGTGTGTGTGTGAGTGTGAGTGTGAGTGTGAATGTGAGTGTGTGTGTGTGTGTGAGTGTGAGTGTGAGTGTGTGTGTGTGTGTGTGTGTGTGTGAGTGTGTGTGAGTGTGTGTATGTGTGTGTGTGTGTGTGAGTGTGAGTGTGTGTATGTGTGTGTGTGTGTGTGAGTGTGTGTGTGTGTGTGTGTGTGTGTGTGTGTGTGAGTGTGTGTATGTGTGAGTGCATGTGCATTGCACACATGTACAAATTAACAGTAAATACGAATTAGATCTCTCAAGATAATAAAACGATTTGGAAATGTAACAGTTCTAGATTGTAATATCAGCACTAATATCATAGATTTTAATAAAAAGTGTTTATTATTTTAACCATTGCCTAGGCAACATGGTATTTGTTTTACACTTCACCAAACCAGACTCCACATAATAAAAGTAATCGTCTACCTTTTATTAAAAACTAGAATACTATTTCATTCAACTGGAATTTTCTCTACAATTAAAATAGGGGTGGGGGGATTCCTTAATGGTCTCATTTTATTACCAACCCACTGACTTGCCAGCCAGAACGAAAGCTCAGAGTTTAGCATTCCATAATCATTCTGTACAATACTTGCAAGCCAGAACGATAGCTCTGGGGGAAAAAGACGAAAAACTAAGTTTAACATTCCATGTTAATCATTGGTGAGTGGCATGCAATGCACACAAAAAAACAAAGACAACCAACATATTTATTTACTAAAAAACTATCAGAAGGCGACGTTAGCAAAAAGATAGTTGCATCAGACATAGTGTGCACATATGCGAATCTCACAAACTAAGCAGCAAAAAAGGTTAGTGATATTTGTGAAACTGACGTTTGGCCTTCAAAATATCATCAATGTTTGGTTTAAAATTGCTACATCCAATCAAGAGAATTGCTACATCCAATCAAGAGAATTGTTTCATCCAATCAAGAGAATTGCTACATCCAATCAAGAGAATTGTTTCATCCAATCAAGAGAATTGCTACATCCAATCAAGAGAATTGCTACATCCAATCAAGAGAATTGCTACATCCAATCAAGAGAATTGCTACATCCAATCAAGAGAATTGTTTCATCCAATCAAGAGAATTGCTACATCCAATCAAGAGAATTGCTACATCCAATCAAGAGAATTGCTACATCCAATCAAGAGAAGTGCTTCATCCAATCAAGAGAATTGCTACATCCAATCAAGAGAATTGATACATCCAATCAAGAGAATTGTTTCATCCAATCAAGAGAATTGCTACATCCAATCAAGAGAATTGTTTCATCCAAACAAGAGAATTGCTACATCCAATCAAGAGAATTGCTTCATCCAATCAAGAGAATTGCTACATCCAATCAAGAGAATTGTTTCATCCAATCAAGAGAATTGCTACATCCAATCAAGAGAATTGCTACATCCAATGAAGAGAATTGCTTTCAAATGTTCATCACTCAGTCTCGTTCGATGTGTTGACGTCACAAACTTCATTTTTGAAAATGTTTGCTCGCAAACATAAGTTGTTCTAAGCACTGATGCCATACCAGCGGCAAATTTCTTTAGTTTCAGAAACTCAGCATCAGGTAAGCAGCGGTAAAATTCTCTGTGCTTCTCTTTCAACAAGTCATTTGCTTGCAAATCAATGAGCTCCAACTGTAGTTCAACTGGCACATCAAGGTTACAATCGAACGGCTTCTGGAACAGAAGAATGCCACTCTCAATTCTGTCAAGATCTGAAAATCTCTCCAAAAAATTCTTCTTCAAGTCATTTTTCGGAAAATCGAGGTTGACATCTTCGGTGATTGTAGCGCAAAACTCTTTGAAACAGTGAAAATGAGAAAAGTTTTCTCCTTCCAGCTGAGCTTCAAACAATGACAGTTTCTCTGAAATCCTTTGATGATTCTGTAGAGACCACAGACGAGGTTATCTTTCCCTGAAGTTTAAAGTTCAGTTCATTCATGTGGGATGTGATGTCATGGTAATGTCAGAGCGTAGGTGGAGCTACCACGAGCCGGGGAAGGACTTGGGATGGCGCGAAATAAGCAACTATTACAATAAATAAGAAAATCGAGATACAATAATTTAAAATTGAAAATAGTAAATTTAAGGCACATACCAGCCAGGAGGTCTCCGCATTGTGAAGATCTCCTAGTATTGTAAATATAATATTTAAATTAAAATTGCATCACAATGCCTCGTGTTCCATACGTATTATCAAATACTGTCGGCGGGCCTGATGAACTGACGCAGTTTGGTAACCCCTGCTGTGGACAAAGCACTGCTATGTCCTGAGTCACCAGTGGAGATCTACTTACCTCCCCTGCCTGACCCAGATGACAGAAATTGTTCATTTTTCCTGCTAGCAACAGACACACTTATTTTAACAATAACTTGTAAGGACGAGTCAGAACTTGAATAAGAATATTGTTCCAAATACTGTCTTATGATGTCAATGAGTTGACATTTAAGATACCATAACTGTTTATCATTTATTTCCTTGTTAATCGAATTTTTGCCTAGACATTCTTTCTACATTTTATAGCTATTTATTTTATAACTATTACATTTTCTTTTTGTTATTGACCATTGACTGGAATGAAGGAAGCTGGTTGTCAGGTCATCGTGGTGCCCCAACGGTTGGCAAGAATAAGGGATAGATAGATAGATAGATAGATAGGTAGATAGATGATAGATAGATAGATAGATAGACAGACAGATAAATAGGTAGATATATGATAGATAGATAGATAGATAGATAGATAGACTTTTTTCTTTGTCTCACCAATCATCATACTATATGCAATAATGATTTCATTGAGAAAGAATTTGGGGGCTCAGAGTCAGAATGTTCTGTTTTATCTCAGGCATGTTTATTATTCTGAATTCTGTTTGAACTCACTGAGTTTTTGTTATTACGAATATTCTGTTTTATCTCTACTATAATAATCATTGAGTTTTGTCTAAACTTGTCTTGTTTTACGTTTGCAGTGTTCAGAGGTTCGTTGGACGTTACAATTCACTTTCTTTGATTGGTTTAATTCTCTTTCTGGTGTGTTTACACACTCTTCCATTGTTTATTTCCCATTTTTGAGACGTTTCCGTCCAGTGCGTACGACCGTACATCTTCGTATTTTTATGTTCTTATTCTTTGAAACGTGCCAATGCTTGTTCATTGGGCTTAAAGTCTCGCTCTTTTCATGTACCATCACCCCAAGCCCTTCCCTGTTTGGATAAGGGATTTGGTTACCATCTTTGATTCCACACTTTCCCCATCCTAATATCTTCTCATTGCCCCAAGTCGTCTGAGTTCACTCATCTATATAATTAAATCCCACCCCCAAGCTATCTTTCTGTTCCTTCACCATCTTTTGTTGTTTCTTGTCCTGACTTTGCAGATGACTGCACTCAGACCTTGCCACACACGCCTACTACGCAAAGCTCATCACGGGGAGAAAGAATGTCTACAAAGGCACAGAATTAGAGCTCTGATTTTTAGTATCGGTTCAAGAAATCAAGAAGTGCGATAAACTCAGAAACGAGATTACCTCCCCGCTCCAGTAATGCCTATCACAAGGCAAGACTGGCCAGTCAGTCACACATCTCGCGGAGTTTTGAAGGAGCCAAAAACAAATTAGTGGCGACCTCACCAAGCAGCTGCAACTGACAGGAGCGCATCCATTCGGGTACCAGTCACATCAACTCAACAGCTCTCTTCACGTTCCTTGAGCAGACCATCTGAAGATCAATCTAGATCTGAAGAAACGTAATCAAGTTACTGAGGCGATGAAGATCGCTCATTGACAATTGCTGCGTTGTTCAAGTCAGAGGTTGTCTTGCAATAGTTTCATGTTGTTGATAATAGATATTGCTCTTGGAAACACTCTTATACCCTTCTGTCTTTGACTCTTCATTTGAACAAACAGCTCCAGAGCACATTTGATCCAGTAAGGAGAAAGATACGCTTTTATTAGATGGGGTGGGGTGGGGGGTGGGATCCCCAACAAATGCCGTTTGCTATTTTTACTTTTAAGCAAAACAACGTTCATTTAATTTATTTTTCATATCTGATGCATGCGAAATACTATTACAATTTAAACTGCATATCTTTTCTTTTGGACAGCTTCAAGAAAATATCTCTCATAATGAACAAAAACATAACAGTTATTGCTCTTGTCTTCATATTACTGAATGACGCACAAGCTTTAAACAGATTACTTGGAACTAATATCCTCTGACAGTTTGTATAACTGTCGAGGACGTGGACGTGTCATGTTGTCACACTAAGTGAACTTCAAATGTACTGGTCGTCGCTTTAAAAAAATGGCTTTAAGCAAAGTTTTGTCTGATTACAGATGGGGGGGGGGGGGGTAGGGGGTAGTTTTGGAGTGGATGGGCGAGAGAAAGTGTTCAATCATTCGTAAGTGAACGCACGACTTAAAATAACTATCACATAATGTCGACAGTCTCCTGCGTGTCCCTATGACTGATTGGTTATTTATGTTTAAATTGATACAATGCAAAAATTCATCCATTAAAGAGAACTAAATTCTACTTTAAGAAGCAGTATGGGCAAAACTATACAAGGGCTAACGTTAGTTAGAGATAAAGAGAACTAAATTCTACTTTAAGAAGCAGTATGGGCAAAACTATACAAGGGCTAACGTTAGTTAGAGATAAAGAGAACTAAATTCTACTTTAAGAAGCAGTATGGGCAAAGCTATACAAGGCCTAACGTTAGTTAGAGATAAAGAGAAAGTAAATCACGTAAAAGGGCCAGGCATGCACCTGTTGCAAGCTTTATGATCGCTATCTTACCAAACATAAACTTTCCTTGGCTCTTTCTCACTTCGAGGCTGCTAACCTGGTTTCCGTATGCTATTCGTGCATTTTACTTGTTGTCAACAGAGCATAAACAGAGCACTTAACTCTCAAGGTTAACAGACTCCCAGATATGTTCTGTACAACAGAACAAAAAAAAAAACTACCAAACAAACAAAAAAACAAACAAAATTTCAAACGAAGTATCCGACATGAAGAAATAACCATACATCATACTGTCACACGGAAATCATTTGGAACCATAAAGGGTGCAGCATCCCATAAACATAATATCATAGATTAGTATTAAGACTATTCAATTAAACTGATGATATTTATGAACATCTATACTGGGGGATTTAAACTATTTGTTTCGCTGGCAGATCAATGTCTGCAAATTGCACAACATGGCCATCTTGTTCCGGCCGGCACAATCTGTAACTGTCTAGGATAAACTCGTGTTCTTTAGCTACGTACAGTTGTACAGTATGAACATTGATACTTATGTCATGTATGAACAGTTGTACAGTATGAACATTGATACTTATGTCATGTATGAACAGTTGTGCAATATGAACATTGATCCTTATGTCATGTATGAACAGTTGTGCAATATGAACATTGATACTTATGTCATGTATGAACAGTTGTGCAATATGAACATTGATACTTATGTCATGTATGAACAGTTGTGCAATATGAACATTGATACTTATGTCATGTATGAACAGTTGTGCAATATGAACATTGATACTTATGGCATGTATGAACAGTTGTGCAATATGAACATTGATACTTATGTCATGTATGAACAGTTGTGCAATATGAACATTGATACTTATGTCATGTATGAACAGTTGTGCAATATGAACATTGATACTTATGTCATGTATGGACTGTAGGAAAGTTATTGTCGATCGTGTACTTTAAGACTTATCATTTCATGTATGAACAGCTGTGAACAAAGTATACTTTTTAACTCTGTGTTTCATTTACTGACATCAGCAATGCGTATGCTTAGATTTTTTGGTCTTACATGGACTCCAACAAAGTCTTGAACAGTGAGCATATTTCAATTTATGTCTTACATGGACTCCAACAAAGTCTTGAATAGTGAGCATATTTCAATTTATGTCTTACATGGATTTCAACAAAGTCTTGAACAGTGAGCATATTTCAAATATCTGAATTGTGATTTCTTTTTCAATTAACTCCTTTTCATATTTATCTTCTTCATGTCAACATTATTTATAATAGATTAAATAACAATGGATTCCTTTCTGTTAAAATACTGCATTGTTTTAAAAGAGTGAAGACATTTAAGATTTACATTTAAGAGGTTGAAAACTTAGGTATTTATCTGTTCTTTGTTATTACGTTTACGTATTTATCTGTTCTTTGTTATTACGTTTACGTATTTATCTGTTCTTTGTTATTACGTTTACGTATTTCCAGATTTATTCATCCTTTCACTCTCTTTCTCCTGATTTCATTATCTTATTTTGGGTGCAGATGTGCATTGTAATATAAGGGAGGCAACTGATGTTATTTATATACAGGTTTCTTTCTACGTGTGGTACATGACCAAGTGTTTGCATGTTTGCACACACTGATTGACCTTTCTTTATGATTGGGAGAGTGCCACAAGACAACGAACTGAAGGAATCAGCTTTGACTGAGCTTTAATTAAATACATCTTGTACTTTTTCACGCTTTAATTAAGTACATCTTGTACTCTTTCACGCTTTGACTGAGCTTTAACTAAGTACATCTTTGATTCTTTCACGCGTTGACTGAGCTTTAATTAAGTACATTTTATATCCTTTCACGCTTTGACCGAGCTTTAACTAAATATATTATATATCCTTTCACTCATATATAATCAGTCTTCATTTCTTCTATGTGGTGCTTTTTATGACATGAGATTATTCAGTCCTCTCTCTCTCTCTCTCTCTCTCCCCTCCCTAAGATTTGAAAGTAGCCCCTGTTGATAACCTTTACTTGGTATTAATTATATTTATTTCTTGTCAAATAATAAATAGTACAGATTTTAAAATTTATCTCACAAGCACATTCCACATAGGTGAACCAGAACATTCTTCTATTAATTTTAATGTGCACTATACAAAGTTATCAGAATTAAAACTTTTTCTGAATCAATAGGCCGCAAGAGGAGAACCTATTATTTATTTAACAATTTTTAGAAATAAGTACAACCTATTATTTATTTAAAAATTTTTAGAAATAAGTACATGTATACTAACACCGCCAAGTTTTATATCGTTGTATGACTGCAGTTAGTGATTATTAAATGTAAAGATTTAAGCAGTTGTGTTTATTTAGATTTGATGAATGATTTTAGAAGATGAATGTAATAATTGTAGTGACGAGTGAACATTTTATTACGTGTATCTGTCGTTATGTTTTCAAAAGAATTAATAGTTCATGTGTGATGTCAGTCAATCAGTAATTTTTGGGGCACTTCCGGCTTCTGCCGATTTCGCGATTGTGTGATGAGTACTGCACAATATATGTTGACGTCATGAGGTTGGAAAGTGTGCAACACTAAGTGACGTCTTAGTTACACTGTCAACAAGAAATAGGCTGTTACAAATATTTTAAGATTCTTGAGGTTGAAGAATAGGTAAAATAAGCTAATTATGTTTGAATGCTGTTGTCCTGATGTTGATGATAACGCAGAAGTTAAAGACATTCTAATTATGCGATGTTGAAGATAATGCAGAAGTTAATGATATTCTAATTATGCGATGTTACTAATAACGCAGAAGTAAGTGACATGCTGATTATGCGATGTTGATGATAATGCATAAGTTAGTGATATGCTAATTATGCGATGTTGAAAACGAATACTCTTGATTTGTGTCTATGAGAAGCCGTGCATGATCATTGGATGTTTCTGAAAATTGATTGTTTTCATTATGAAAATGATTGTTATTGGCTTATGACATATTGGGATAGATGCAAAAATATTATCTTATATAATAATTTTTTTTCGTTTTAACTGTTAACCATCAAACGTAGCAGATCAAGCAAATAAACCGTATGACTGATGGTTTGCTTTCGAAATGTTGACAATGTGCGTGTCTGATGATGAGCGAAAGCATCTAGCAAGAGAGTACACATGGCTGAGATGAGACTAGTATTCAGGATTACAATCAGACAGTGAAGCATAACAAACAGAAAAGTTCTTCTTTCATCAATATCGAACGTTACCTCCATCATTATCAAATCATCATTTAACTGTGTCAGCACCAACGGGGCAGACTTCTGGAGCCGCGAAAGAATTCTAACATCGTAATTACTGACGATTTTGATGACCTGAAGCAATCGTTACTGTAGGCTGCAAGCCGCACTGCCGTATGCGTTACCTGACAGCACGACAGAGTGTAAAATTGTTGCTGACCTGAGATGTCATAGCAATATTATGTCCAAGTCTACATCATAGCAATATTATGTCCAAGTCTACATCATAGCAATATTATGTTCCAAGTCTACATCATAGAAATATTATGTCCAAGTCTACATCATAGCAATATTATGTCCAAGTCTACATCATAGCAATATTATGTCCAAGTCTACATCATAGCAATATTATGTCCAAGTCTACATCATAGCAATATTATGTCCAAGTCTACATCATAGCAATATTATGTCCAAGTCTACATCATAGCAATATTATGTCCAAGTCTACAAAGGAGGAATTCAACGAAACATAAACGGGGTGGTGGGGGTGGGAGAGAAATGTTCAGCATCATGTAAGGAAATAATAACTTGGCTTATAAAATTTATAAATACTTTTCCCATAATACAAATTAAATAAACCCAATCAAATTAAAATAAAACGCACCCCACCCCCAACAAGATAATTATTTTTTTTAAATACTATTAGTTTTATTTGAGAAATTTGTAATCAATGCACACTGCTACCAACTAACGGTATAATTTGCAGAGCGTTGAGTTTTTCATTCAGAAAGGCAATGGAGCGTGACAAGAGGAGAGAGCAAAAGAGCTAAGAAAACGAAAAGCGAAAAATTAGAACAAAACCTCTCTAGATAATATCCAAGACACCAAGAATTTAGATAAGAACAAAACCTCTCTAGATAATATCCAAGACACCAAGAATTTAGATCGCTAACTTCAAGAATTTAGGTAAGAACAAAACCTCTCTAGATAATATCCAAGAGGCATGAATGAGCTATGCTGCTTCTAGTTTTTACACCAATAATTTAGATCGCTAACTTCAAGAATTTAGATCGCTAACTACAAGAATTTAGATCGCCAACTACAAGAATTTCCGATTAGAAGTTTAGAAAGGATAATTTTATAATTAGAAAGATAAAAAGAAAGGAAAGATGGAGAAAGGAGAAAAATGAAAGTAAAAAAGAATGGAATGAAGATAAATTATCAAGAAGAAATAAAGACAAAGGTAAGAGAGAAATAAAATATATATAGACAGACAGACAGATAGATAGATAGATAGATAGATAGATAGATAGATAGACAGACAGATAGATAGATAGATAGATAGATAGATAGATAGATAGATAGATAGATAGATAGATAGATAGATAGATAGATAGATAGATAGATAGATAGATAGATAGATAGATAGATAGGAGGAAAGAACGATAATACAAAATGACTACTACAAAATATCGCAATAAACTTAAGTATACATTCCAAGCCGACGTTTTAGATCACCCCTTAACCGCAAGGATTATTTAATTTTGTTTAAACGCCTAAAGTAGGAGTTCATATTTGCCATCTGTGTGGAACTGCTCCCTCTTAACTACCTATGATGCTATCAAGTCTCCATTCACACCGAAACACAAAAACGTTTATTACCTCGGCTGGCACGCCGTAGACTCCCGAAATAGACACGTCAACAACAGCGGTGTTTATTTTTGTTTATTTTCTTCCCAGGGATAAATACATCAAAAAAGAGATTTTTCGAAACTTAATATTCCTACAAAAATCATTAGAGAAAGCAATGGAAGTTATTAAGCACCAGCTTCACCTCGACGAACGTTTACGTAGTAAAGCATTGTTTGAAATCCACACAAACACAAAATGAGATAAATTATATAAGCTTTCAGAGTAAAAACATTCACTGTTCATGAGTAGTCGTTCTTGTCGCTCTTAATTTGTAAGACGCGAGCATCAGAGATGTGGAAGGAAAATAGAAATCCTAAAATGGGTGGGGTGACTTGAAGTAGGTCAAGGACTTTATCCCCCCAACTTCAAGTTGAATAATTTAATAATAACGTAAAACGTATATTTGGCTTCTTAGCTATTTATCAATTGTCGCTTTCTTAACAAAACCCTTAGCTATTCATCAATTTTCGTTTTCTTAACCCAAACCCTTAGCTATCAGGCCAGAAGAGTAGCGTATCAGAATGTGTAAAAATCACCTTTCAAAAGATTTAAATTATCATTGTACTTTTAAAACGCTTCAGGCCCTTAAAAGTGCTAAGCAAGCAAGTTTGTTGGTAATAACTAACTCTGAAAACTGTTTTACTGGAAGTAATTAGCTTTGAAAGCTGGTTTGTGATAATAATTAGCACTGAAAACTGGGTTTAGGTAATAACTAGCACTGAAAAAATAGTTTGCTGGCAATAACTAGCAATGAAAAACAGGTTTGTTGGAAATAACTAGCAATGAACACTGATTTAATGGAAATATCTAGTACTGAAAACTGGGTTGTTGGTATAACTACCACTGGTTTTGTGGTAGTAACAAACACTGAAAACTGGACTTGGAGTAATAAGTAAGACTGAAAACTGGTTATTGGAAATAGCACTGAAAACTGGTTAATGGAAATAGCACTGAAAACTGGTTTACTGGAAATGGCTGAAACGTTTAAAAAATTAAAACCCTCCGTTCCTACAGTTAAAAGGTTAATAATACTTGGAAACTATTTTTATCTTGCTTCAACTAATGCTTTATAACACTTTGACATGTTGCGGCTGCTGCGATTTTTCGCTAATCGAGGCTGTTGTATTTTTAAAACTAAATAATAATCAGTTCTTAGCAAGAAAATTGCATGCTGTTAACTTCAAAGCGTTTGAAAACGAGATTTATTTAAGTATTAGCACCCCCTCTCTCATCTTTTGTCACTTTTCTTCATTTCGACATGACACAACCTTGGATTCTCAATTATATGAAGAAATGTCATTCAAAAACATCGAATATTGACCGACTATTGACCGACTATAAAAGGAATAACTCAGTCTTCTATTGTGATATCTGAAATCTATGCTAACTAAAATAAATCTGATGAATTTATGGACTTTCAACGTGTTCTTAAGCTTTGTACTTCAGGACATGGGATTATTATCTCCTCCTTAAAACATTAGATAAATGCGCTAGGTCGTCTCTTGTTAAGACAAAACTACTTTCAAGATGAGGCGGCTTGAATAATTATATATAAGAAGTGTAGTGTACAGACTTTAGCTGTTTAAATCTTGTTCTAAGCAGGCCGGCTTTCCCTCTGTCGTGACTAGCACTAAGATGATGGCTTTCCCTCTGTCGTGACTAGCACTAAGATGATGGCTCTCCCTTTGTCGTGACTAGCACTAAGATGATGGCTCTCCCTTTGTCGTGACTAGCACTAAGATGATGGCTCTCCCTTTGTCGTGACTAGCACTAAGATGATGGCTCTCCCTTTGTCGTGACTAGCACTAAGATGATGGCTCTCCCTCTGTCGTGACTAGCACTAAGATGATGGCTCTCCCTCTGTCGTGACTAGCACTAAGATGATGGCTCTCCCTCTGTCGTGACTAACACTAAGATGATGGCTTGAGAGCTGTCTTGAACAATGCTAAATGTACTAATGCCACAGATGTGTCTTGAGAACTCTGTTGAAAAATGCTAAACTATCAATGTCACAGATGTGTCTTGTGCTCCCCTAAACAATATTATACGTACTAATACCACAGATGTGTCCTGAGAGGTATCATGAACAGTGCAATACTTATTAATACCACAGATGTGTCCTGAGAGGTCTCTTGAACTTGACCATGGTCTCTCTATCTTAGTACGAAAGACAGAAAATAACAGATGGATGAATTTTGACAGAGGTCATGAACTCTCACAGTGCGACTTAATGTTTGCTCTTGGAATGCTGAAAATGCGTGTGGTCTGATGAGCGAAAACTTCTCGCGAGATTGTACAGGCGGTGAGAGATCAGAAAGGCTCTTTGAGCTGGAGCCAGACGGTGAAGCGTAATAAAGAGAAAAGGTCTTTAGAATTCTCCTTTAGTGCCACTCAATCTGCTTCCCCGGATTTGAATATTTTTCTCCTCACCCCTCAAAGTAAATTTTCTGACTCGTTTTATTCGTCCTTAAGAACTAACATATTTTTCCGTTCACGTGCTTTACCCATTAAAAATGTGATTGCTTTTGTCCATTTGTAATCAGCATTGTTTGTAAGTAGTCGACAAAGTTCTAAAATAGCACATTATATGACAATTCTCGTTAACAAGACATTTTTCAGACTGATGGTCACTCCGAGAAAGTGGATAGTTGGGATCAGGACTGTGGAATTTGTTATTAGTATGTTTTGTTGATGTCCTTAGTTCTCAGAAAGTTGGTGTTCTTACCTTCTGTAAATTGATATTAATTCTCAGAAACTTGGTGTTCGCACCCTCAGTTCTGTGAAATTGATATTCTTAATTCTCAGTAACTCAATGTTCTTACCTTAGGTTCTGTATTGATATTCTTAATTCTCAGAAACTTGATGTTCTCACCCTCAGTTCTGTAAAGTGATATTCTTAATTCTCAGAAACCTGGCGTTTTTACCCTCAGTTCTGTAAATTGATATTCTTAATTCTTAGTATTTTAATGTTCTTAGTTCACAGTTATCGGCTGATGTTCTTATTTTCAGTAAATGTTGATGTTATTTTCAGTATCCTGTTGATGTTCTTTGTCGCGCCTGCAGTCCACGCTTCACTATGCCAGGTTAAAACCGCCCCCACCCACATTCTGCAAGCTTATGGATGATAGTGTCGGGCGCACAAACAGACACCTTGACTGATAACATCACGATCGACTCGCAAACCCTCAAGGTGTACCACCAACAGTTAATAGAACAAAGACAATACAAACATTACAAGATGAATTTACGAAGAGAGAAGATTATAAGAATTTAACAAAATGAAAATTCATAAAGAATTTATATTAACAAAAGAAAAAAAAATACACAGATTTTCAAAAAGTACGTTACACAGCCCAATTAACACCACACATAGGCACTAGTCTTATTTTATAAAGTACTATAATTTATTCATAGAGTTCATTTATGGACAGTTTAAGTGCATTACTCGTCATAACTCTTCGCGTTAATATAGTGTCTTTCTTCATAGTTCAATCAATGTGTAATTTGAAACATCCCACTCTCTTTAATGTTTATTGAAGGTTTATACAATGCCTTTGGAGGCAAAGCCAAGAGAAAGTCAAACTAAATCATTCAGACAACACTTATTTTATGAAAAATCCACAAATCACAGATAGCTGAAACTATCCTCCCTATGAATTAATTCTGAACAAAATAGCTATCACAATGAATTACAACTTTGTGGTAATTGCATAATTGCAGTACTATACAAATCTCAGCATCTAAACAGGTCTGAGGTTTAAAATCTTCAGCTGCTTCACTTAACTTCACTTGAAGTGCTGACACCACTCTGTTACACACTGAGTTGTTTCCCTTTTTAAAAACAGATGCCATTTTCACTTATTAAATGTACACTCTTCCAAGATATTAATTCGAGATGCCACAAAAAATTACTTCCTAACTCAGATTAAAAACTTTGCAAACAATTTTATACAGCTTTAAAGTATATTATAAAAGATCAACAAATTTATACAGCTTTAAAGTTTATTATAAAAGAGCAACAAATTTATACAGCTTAACTCTAGACTATTCTCATTTTACACTACATTAAAATAAAGAAAAATAATTCATTAAGAGAATGTAAATATAATATATTCACCCTTCAAGTAAATAAACTACACATATCCTCTCTAATGTTTTTGACTCAAAGCAAACTTGTAAAAATATTGCATCCTTTCTATCACTTTCCTCTTTCATTCAAATTATTTACCACCGATAACTTCATCACTGTCTCTTAGAATGTCTTATTCTAGCTGTAAGTTTTCTCAAGAACTTTCCGGTATTTTGTGCATTTTGATAAAATAACAATGACAAAGAAAACAAAGTAAAAATCAACAATCGCCCCAAACCCACACTAAAAAGAAAAGATAACAAAGTAAAAATCAACAATTGGAAAAAAAATTGGAAGGAAACAAGATAAACTGAAGTGTAAAGCGTTTGCTGATATCGAAGAATATATATGTGACATCCAGACATGATAATGTAGAAAAGGGTTGCTGATATCGTAGAATATATATATGTGACATCCAGATATGATAATGTAGAAAAGGGTTGCTGATATCGTAGAATATATATGTGACATCCAGACATGATAATGTAGAAAAGGGTTGCTGATATCGTAGAATATATATATGTGACATCCAGATATGATAATGTAGAAAAGGGTTGCTGATATCGTAGAATATATATGTGACATCCAGACATGATAATGTAGAAAAGGGTTGCTGATATCGTAGAATATATATATGTGACATCCAGATATGATAATGTAGAAAAGGGTTGCTGATATCGTAGAATATATATGTGTGACATCCAGACATGATAATGTAGAAAAGGGTTGCTGATATCGTAGAATATATATATGTGACATCCAGACATGATAATGTAGAAAAGGGTTGCTGATAACATGGAGTCTTAAGTAAACTATACATATGCACCCCACTCGTCAAAATGTACAAATTGGTTCTCTTGCGGTTTAATCAAAATGTACAAATTGGTTCTCTTGCGGTTTAATCAAAATGTACAAATTGGTTCTCTTGCGGTTTAATCAAAATGTACAAATTGGTTCTCTTGCGGTTTAATCAAAATGTACAAATTGGTTCTCTTGCGGTTTAATCAAAATGTACAAATTGGTTCTCTTGCGGTTTAATCAAAATGTACAAATTGGTTCTCTTGCGGTTTAATCAAAATGTACAAATTGGTTCTCTTGCGGTTTAATCAAACTGTACAAACTGGTGTTCTTGCGGTTTGATCAAAAGATTACTGGATATCCCCACCGCTCCATTTTTGGAAAGCTTATTTCCAATGTATATACATAAAATTAAAGAGATTTCTTGAAAGCACATTTCATATCTAGACACAAAGAGTAGTGAAGTAATTTTCAACTTGTCAAAAATATACGTAAATCAAACTTATTTCATTTATTATTTCGTTAACGTTGTAAGAACACTTCCCATATCAGATAAGAGACTGAATAAATGAAGAAGGGAAGAAGGGAGAGAGAGAAGGAAGGAAAGATCGTTGCTTTTCAGTTGTTGCTGATGGTGGTAGTGGTTGCCTTAGCTTCCTTCCTCTCCAGTGTTTGGATGGGACATTTTCGTCTTGGGAGTTCTCGGCCCTGCATAGGTCTGGAGGGACTTGGATCCCCTCATTATATTCTGTGACCCCGACTACGCACGTGGACCGATGAGTATCAAAGTTCCCTAAAAAATGGGATGCTGTTGCTTTGTTTTTATGGCAGGACCTCCAACCGTGGTGGATTTCATGCGAAATGGGATGAGCATCCGTCTCCATCTGCAATTTAATTTGTTATCAGTTTAAAAGATTAGTAAAGTTGTAATTTAATTTCATTATCACTTTATAATCTTGATATACTTGTTTTTTCTGTTTATAATTTATAAGCTTAGTAAACTAGTGTTTTGATTTAATTATTTTAAGTTTTCCAGTCTAACCCTGATGGCAATGGAATTCGATCACGTCGGACATTTCAGCATGCAGAGATGATGATAAACGATATTTATTTAGTAATATGATATGGAGTTACATTACAGAGATGATGATAAACGATATTTATTTAGTAATATGATATGGAGTTACATTACAGAGATGATGATAAACGATATTTATTTAGTAATATGATATGGAGTTACATTTAGCTACACTGCAATATAGGCCATATTTAGTAATATGATATGGAGTTACATTTAGCTATACTGCAATATAGGCCATATTTAGTAATATGATATGGAGTTACATTTAGCTATACTGCAATATAGGCCATATTTAGTAATGTGATATGGAGTTACATTTAGCTACACTGCAATGTAGGCCATATTTTTCCATTAGTGTCACAGCCCTGCTCGGTGTCTTTATTAATGTACTCCCAAACCACAACGTAGCAACAGGCATTTTAAACAATGCAACACGTCTAAGGATAAATAGCAAACAGCTCATTACTATCAAATGCTAATTATGGACTGTAATATGTTTTAGAGCAAGATACGATATTCACACACAAAGCAATTCATTTTAAATCCCAATCATAATCTAAACTTGGCTCACTCACTCAACCCATTTTCTTTTAATCATTTTAATACAATTAATTAGTGTAAAAGTAAAAAAAAACCCACAGTGATTATTTTTAAGTGATCACGTTGTGCCGACAGGCTAAGTCTAACAGGAATATTGTTCGGGAGGCGTGTCTTTTTCATAAGCCTGAATAACTGTTCGCAGGGCCTTGTTAAAAATAAAGTAGGCACCAATAAATACGGTTAATTATAATAAGGGAAATGGGAGATAGCTTAAATGTATTAGAAACTTCACTTAAGCATAACCTATCAAATTAAGATTTCGAGGTCGACTTGCTTTTCCAGGGTTATTTCCCTTCGAGCGTGAATATTTGTTTTTGTCACTTTGATCGGCACTAAACAGCACTTGAAACAAATGATTCTCATTTCGCTATGACGCTCGAAAGTGCCAGAGTTCCCCCACTAATCTCTGGCATGGCATTTACAACTTCTTAGCAAATTCCTAACTTATCCTAAATCCACTCTGAAATGACACTTGCAAGTATCTGACAAAATCCAAATTTATTGTAAATCAACTATGGAATGATACAGATACTTGGTTAAACAATAAACTGAAACTTTATTTTTGTTTACTAAGAACATATTTCACTTCTATATTAGTATAGTATTTAATATATACTCCACGGTTTTCATCACCAAACTGTAGACTGTACTAGTTTTTGCTATGACCAATTTCTTTTATTCGTTGAACCTACATGAAAGTTAAACATTTTACTGAATCGTCAAATTTTACCAAAGATGCTTTACACTTCTTTATTATATCTCCACGTGAGTTAGTGAAACGTCATCATAAAGCGTGGCCTTCAACTCAAGCGTGGCCTTCAACTCAACATATCGATCGTATTGATTTCTTACTCAAATCAGGAAACCACATGTTTATTCCAGAAACAATTCAAACGGACAACACAAAATCTCCTTACTTTAAACATAAATATTACACATCAGTTATTCGTTAGAACAGTCTTTAACTGATTGTAACACGTTGCAAGAAATATAAGTCGAAATCTCACACACTCTATGTCCGCTAAAAGAAAAACTCACCTTCTAGACAGAGGCGGTATAGATATTTGAGAATAGGTTGTTCTCATCGAAACGCGTCTTGTCTATTACAGCTGTAAGCGGGATTTATAGTATATTTCACTGTCTTTAAACATGTGCACTCGATTCCTAGTATAGCTGTAAGCGGGATTTGGAATATATATCACTCTCCTTAACCCTGTGGGCTCGCTTCCAGTCACGTCAACTGAAGTACGCGAGGGTCAACAAGTGGTTAAGCTGCATTTGACCTGCCGTCGTACTGGATCGACCTGTTACTTCTGTTTGCATCTTATCTACTCATCATTGAGGGAAATTATTATCACATTTGACTCATAGATAATAACATCTTATCTACTCATCTTTGAGTGAAATTATTATCACATTTGACTCATAATTAATAACATCTTATCTACTCATCAGTAAGTGAAATTATTATAACATTTGACTCATAGATAATAAATATAAATTTTATTTAGACAGAATTATTTTAGCTGCAGTGAGCTAAGCGTACTTGTACGATGATTTCATTATTGATCATTTTATAAACTTAGCTTTTGTTCATTTCATTATCACTGTACAATATTTGTCTATTGACTTCATAACCTGTGTACATTTGTCTACTGACTTTATAATCTGTGTACAACATTTGTCTACTGACTTCATAATCTGTGTACAACATTTGTCTACTGATTTCATAATCTGTGTACAACATTTGTCTACTGACTTCATAATCTGTGTACAACATTTGTCTACTAACTTCATTATCAGTGTACAACATTTGTCTACTGATTTCATAATCTGTGTACAACATTTGTCTACTAACTTCATTAACAGTGTACAACATATTTCTATTGACTTTATTATCAGTGTACAACATTTGTCTACTGACTTTATTATCAATGTACAACATTTGTCTACTGACTTCATTATCAGTGTACAACATTTGTCTACTGACTTTATTATCAATGTACATTTGTCTAGGGATTTCATTATCTGTTTACAGTGACTACGATGCTTTCATCTCATTTATTACGACGCGGAAAGAAATACCACGAAAATGTCGATAAAATCATCCTGATCACATAACAGATTGTACAAAATGGTATAACGTTTAATAGCAAATAAGTCCGCAAATGATTTTCTAATATTTAATTTTATTTCCTTACCTAACTAAAGAATTTCATGATTAAAATGGTAGGTGAAACGACATCGAAGATTGGAAGACATGAACATACAGGCAGCGAGCTAAAACTGAAACAGTAAGAAAACACTTGTTGTCGTAAAAGGTATGACAAGAAAATTTAAATATTGTATATATATTAGTGCAATCTGAAAAATAATTGACAGGTGAATTAAAATTTAGGGGTAAAGTAGCTAGTATATGTACAATATTATTTAAATAACACGAATAAAAACCTTTAGTTATTAGTAAGATTAAGAAAGCCACTTTACCTGAAGTTGTTACTAAGAAGATTAAGAAAACCACTTTACCTGAAGTTGTTACTAAGAAGATTAAGAAAGCCACTTTACCTGAAGTTGTTACTAAGAAAGCCACTTTACCTGAAGTTGTTACTAAGAAGATTAAGAAAGCTACCTGACCCGACGTTGTTATTAAGAAGATTAAGAAACTACTTCACCTAAAATTGTTATTAAGAAGATTAAGAAACTACTTCACCTAAAGTTGTTATTAAGAAGATTAAGAAACTACTTCACCTAAAGTTGTTATTAAGAAGATTAAGAAAAAGCTACTTCACCGGAAGTTGTTAGTAAGCACATTTAGAAAACTATTTGTCCACTTGTCGACTGTGAAAGTGATCCCCTCCTTTTCAGAAACAGTTAAGTGTAATAATACTATTAAAGTAAAAATAAATACAATATGTTTCGGTGCTTTAAAATTGAACAACAACCAGGCACCTGATTCGGTTTTGCACGCGGAATTCAAAGCTCAGGGGTCAAAGTTCAATGATTGACCTCTATCTCCGTGTATTCTCGGTATCACTACTCTATGCCGGCATGTGAAATAATATGGGGAAATCTGAGTGTTATTTTTATTTTGCTTACAAGAAATTTGTCATCCGACGAAAAGGGATATAATTTTGTGTTGGGTGTTACAATAATAAAATTAAAATTAACTTTTTAAAGACTTAAAAATTACTACTACTGCAACTTACTACAATCACTATTACTGCTATCAGCCTCATCATCACCAATAAAATCCTATAGATAGATGGATAGATGGATGGATGGATGGATGGATGGATGGTTGGTTGGGTAGGTAGGTAGACATATACATTGATTGATTGATTGAGACAGATAGATTACAAGACATATACTTACATTCTTAAGATTAAAATAAGAGCTACACATTTTCCCCGGCACCTGTGAATAAAACAATTTGAATTCTATCTGGAGGTTCTATAGTTTTAGTCTATTTATAAACGTCTGCATCCGTTTTAAAGTTTACTTACCTTTTAAATTTAAGTTTTTGTCATTGATAATAAAATCAAAATGGAACACGAACATCATAGATTAGAGAAAAAAACTCGTTCTCTTGTTACGACAAAAATGTTCTCTTGTTACGACAAAAATGTTCTCTTGT
The DNA here is from genome assembly GCA_028829895.1 of Sinotaia quadrata. Lineage (NCBI taxonomy): Eukaryota > Metazoa > Mollusca > Gastropoda > Architaenioglossa > Viviparidae > Sinotaia > Sinotaia quadrata. The sequence goes on from CM054182.1 coordinate 53,723,451, forward strand.
TACGACAAAAATGTTCCGATCGAAAACAGCTGGTAGTCACTGTTGTCGCTGATTTGAGCCGAAAGAAAAGTTCATGGCGGAAGTGCGTTAAATCATTCCCATCCTCTGGATATTACTAAAAAAAATGGCGAGTGCTAGAAATGATGAACGAAGAGCAGCTCTCTAGAGTTGATGGCACACTCTAAGAAGTCCTCAGACAAACGTGTCAACATATGAAGAGGACAGGCAATACATTGTACCGGATGTTTCCTATTGCTCGGCTTTCGATCTGTCTCAAAGTCTGAAACAGCAGATATTGGCAACACGGATCTCTCTCCAGATGTCTTTCGGAGATGAGTAGCTGATGCTGTAACCTGAAAAAACAGCAAGAATTGTCGACATGTTTGCGGAAATCCTTGTGGACCTTACTTGTCCCTCGTGGACAGCTTGAGAGTAATTAGCTCTCCAAAATTCACACAGACACACACACACACACACACATGTGTGTGTGTGTGTGTGCGTGTGTGTGTGTGTGTGTGTCTGCGCGCGCACATATGTACATTCTCGTATGATCGCTGTTCAGCATATTCAGGTGCTATCCGACTATCATATGTTTGTGTAGATCATTCTGGAACAATATGCAGTCTTGCTCTGTCTCGAACATGTATTTTGGTTTTTTCTCTCCATTAATTGAGCAAGAGGCCACAGTGCAAGATGTCCTTAATCAAGTTGAAGTTACCACCAGAATTGACAGGGAATATCACTAGGTTTGACAGAACATACACCACGCCTGACAGAACATAGCACCAGGCTTTGACGAAACTTACTGCCAGGCTTGACAAAACATATTACCAGGCTTGACAAAGAATACCACCAGACTTGATAGAACAAAACTACGAGGATTGATAGGGATGCTCCTAGTCTTAGTATAGGACTTTAGTGGATAAAGGTTATCAATGTGTAAGAAGATTAATAAAGTTATGAAATCAACAATCCAATATACATATAACAAATACAATGAAATAGATTACTTGACATCAATATTTCCATGAAATCACATTCAAATAATTTCTATAATTCACAGCCTTATGTCTAAAATGCAATTCAATAATAATTCAATACAAGTCACAGGATAATTCTCATCAGAGAACAGAAAAGGAGTTATTAGAGATAAGCAATAATAGCTTTGATATAAACTGAATTAACCACTGTCTCATCAGTTTTTGCTTGCTTTTGCAACAATGTCACAAGTTTATTGTTCACCGTTATTACGCCAGTTTCATGTGTTTCTCTTCGCACGTTAAAAAACAGTTATGTTACTTGTTCTCTTGAGCTAACCAAGGCGCCTCTCTTTGCCAGGCCAACTCCTTCAAGCAAAACAATGATTGTAGCAATTTCTAGTAACTTCACCTTACCCAGAAATTGCAAATGTAATCAGCATACGTTGCCATGATACATCAAAGGAGTGTAGTGTATTCCTTTACACTTACACACTCTGCAGCAGACAATTCCTGTGTCTCGCATGGTCATAGTGGTATACAAACAATCATAGTGGTATACACACAATCATAGTGGTATACAAACAATCATAGTGGTATACAAACAATCATAGTGATATACACACAATCATAGTGGTATACACACAATCATAGTGGTATACATAAAATCAGCGAACCAGTAGATTCCAATAACACAAGAAAGTAGAAAATCAAAAAGACTGCTTTACCTGAAAAAAAAAATCAAGGATCAACACTAAGTTCCAGTTTATCACTTTATAACTCCATTCTTTCTTACAATACAGTTTCAATTTACAATTTCCTGCAATGGTATTTATTAGCCTGATACATGCACACAGCATACTAAATACAGCATATCAAAACAATGTAAGTGATTAGTACACAATATACGAGCAGCTTAGTTCAAACATTTGTAGAAATAATAGTTTACTCACGTAATACATATTATTAAAATACAAGTGTAACATTTCAATAGCACATTGCATGAAACATTTCTCAAGTTCAATCTTTCTCAAGCTTATGACTGCCTTCCAAAACATGACTTCTTTGCCACTTCAAATTCAAACGGTCACACAATAGATTTCTTTACAACAGATAAACTTTTAGATTTCAGCTCATTGGCTGGTCTTGTCCTCGTAAATCATAACCATTGGGTAAATAAAACTACTCACCCAGTTGGAATTAGTTTGCATTACATCAGCAATTCTAGCATATTCTCAATTTTGGTGTTTATTTCAAACTCTGACACTTTCAAAAATCTCATCATAAGGAGTGCCCAAGGTCGGGTTACTCTGACAGTTTAACAATTCATTTAACAATTAAATTTAAAAATAGGGAGAGGCAAATTTAGTAAGTTTAAAATGAGTTAATTTAAAATTATGAGTAATTTTTAAATGAACTAAATGTAAAGTATAGGTAAGTTTAAAATGAGTTAAATTAAAAGTATGGGCAAATTGAAAATGAACTAATTAAAAACACTGAGTAAGATTAAAATGTGTTAAATTAAAAGTATGGGCAAATTGAAAATGAACTAATTAAAAACACTAAGATTAAAATGAGTTAAATTAAAAGTACGGGCAAATTCAAAATTAACTAATTATTACAACTCACGTTATTGACATAAGCCACAAATGTAAGGTGTACATACTATGAACAGTGTTTCTCAAACATTCTTAGCTCGTGGCACCTTCCGGCACAATTGCTAACCCGTTTTAATAAAAATGCATTTTGTTGTTTTTTTCTCGCGGCACTGCTCGCAATTTCGCCGCACCCCTTTGAGAATTATTCCACTTGAGTAGTTTTACTTTGAAACTCCCCTATATAATTAGATATTGTTTAAGAAATTCCACTAAGTGAGTTGACATTTTTCTTTCTTTCCTTCCTTTTTGCTATTTTACTTACTTTCCTGTACTAAATGTATGTTGTTTTTTTTAAAATTAAAAAAAGAACTCAAAAGGGCTGCCTTCGTCAAAATGTTGTCAATACCATCTGTAGCTACTTTCTACCCGTACTTCTTCCTGGTTTGAACTGATACTTGACCCAGAACGGTATGCAACTTCCACTGCTGTTTTCGCGCTCTAAATTTATTTAATACTAGTATTGTATTCGTGTGTGCGTTTAATAAATTGAGTTGAGTGTGATGAGAAAAGTAGCAAGGGAAGTCTTGTATGCTTGCAGTTTCCCATCTTGTTGGAATGCACGTGATCGCTACTGATGCATTGGAATATTTTCTTTGAAGAAATTGAAGAACTTTGAAGAAATATCTCCGTGTTTAAATAACGTTATTAAAAGTTATACAAAATAAGGAGTAACATTATTAAAAGTTACACAAATAAGGAGTAATAAGGAATAACGTTATTAAAAGTTATACAAAATAAGGAGTAACATTATTAAAAGTTACACAAATAAGGAGTAATGTTATTAAAAGTTACACAAATAAGGAGTAACATTATTAAAAGTTACACAAAATAAGGAGTAATAAGGAGTAACATTATTAAAAGTTACACAAAATAAGGAGTAACAGAAAGAGTGGGTATAAAACGGTTTTCCTAGAAGTCTAAGCAATTTATGTCTTCGCAAACTTGTGCTAATAATTTTTTATGTCACTAAGTATACATAGAATGCATGTCCGTTGTATTCTGATAACTAGTGTCGACCATGTGTACTTGAAGCACCTTGGTGTCAGTGAACGAGGAAATGATAACTGTCAGTCATTTTAAAATCTGTTTGCCGTTCATAAATGTTCAGTGCTTTTGGCTGTTCTCAGGTTACAAGTGACAGCGGTTACGTGTAAAAGCCGGCATCTCCAGCACTACCATCTACATCATTTATCCACTCGTACCATTACCCACAGTGTGTAACGCCCGTACTACCATCTGCAGTGTGTGACGCCCGTACCACATCTAAAGTGTTTATACCCGTACCACCATCTAAAGTGTATAACGCTTGCAATTTTAGTTAATGCAGGAGGGAGATGGGTGTATTCACGCTAAACACCATTTATTGTGATCACACACACTACCATTGTTACAGAAATATTATCAGATATAAATGGAAACCATTTTATCTGGTTATGTTTAAAAACATTCAGGTCAGACAGGATAGAAAGAGGCCCTCAGAGTAATGGACACCGCGCCTTTAAGTGCTCAGTAATGAAGCAGTAGCGAACTGCCAACAAAGCAACTTGTTCTAAAAAAACAGTCCCAACTGACAATGAAGCAATTTATTCAAAAACAGTCCAGCTGACAATGAAGCAACTTGTTTAAAAACAGTTCCAAATGACAATGAAGCAATTTATTCAAAAACAGTCCAGCTGACAATGAAGCAACTTGTTTAAAAACAGTTCCAACTGACAATGAAGCAATTTATTCAAAAACAGTCCAGCTGACAATGAAGCAACTTGTTCAAAAACAGCTCCAACTGACAATGAAGCAATTTATTCAAAAACAGTCCAGCTGACAATGAAGCAACTTGTTTAAAAACAGTTCCAGCTGACAATGAAGAGTATGCAAGTATCCACTAAGAATTTGCGTTGCATTCTTATCATGATGTAGAATTTAAAAAGAAAATTCTACTTTTGTCTCTTAAATACTATCTGTTATTAATGTTGTCAAAGTTACTGTTACAACTACTATTACCACTACCACAACCACTACTAATACCACTACCACAACCACTACTATTACCACTACTATTACCATTACCACAACCACTACTATTACCACAACCACTACTATTACCACAACCACAACCACTACTATTACCACAACCACAACCACTACTATTACCACAACCACTACTATTACCACAACCACTACCACTACCACAACCACTACTATTACCACTACCACAACCACTACTATTACCACAACCACTACTATTACCATTACCACAACCACTACTATTACCATTACCACAACCACTACTATTACCACAACCACTACTATTACCACAACCACTACTATTACCACAACCACTACTATTACCACTACCACAACCACTACTATTACCACTACCACAACCACTACTATTACCACAACCACTACTATTACCATTACCACAACCACTACTATTACCACAACCACTACTATTACCACAACCACTACTATTACCACAACCACTACTATTACCTCTACCACAACCACTACTATTACCACTACCACACACCGTAATAACTTCTACTATTGTCACCACCATTCCATTATTATTACTAATTTCACAACTTTCACGATTCTCATACTTCAATAAGGATCCTGGAAGATCCAAAGACGAAGAAAGTGAATGTGAGATTTGATTTCCATATTTCTTATTCCTGGAAATTTATTCAGGTAACCTCTGATTCCAGGGGTGGTGCTCTCCCAAGTGAACCGAGAAATTGCGTCCAGTTCTATTCTATATTTCACAACACTGGAGTTGTAATATGTGATCAGAGTATTTCAAAAACATGTTATCTACTTCGTTGTCTTATTTCATCGTGCTCACCACCACCACCATTACCAACGTCGCCGCCGTCATCACTGTCGCCAACAGCAGCATTGTCAACATCAACCTCAACTTCCTCATCTTTTTTCTTTTTCTTTTTTGTATTCTTTTCTTGTTCTTAAAGTTTTGACTGATTAAACTGATGAGTGTAAACACGCAAGAGGCCCAACGTAAGAAAACCGCTCTCAGTTTTGTACATTTCGTATTTCTCCAGAGAGATGATAAACTAAAACTGCTCCAAAAATATTCAATCAGGAGGCGGCCTATTTCCTTTGCGCGAGATAAATGTTTGTAAAGTTTGACACACGTGGCAGATATTTATTGAATACATATAGGGGATTACAGCACCCAACCAGCATCACTTATTTAAGACAGAAAGAAACGGGGAGAGAAAACGAGAGAGAGGGAAAAACGAAAGAGAAAGAAAAAGACGAGAGAGAGAGAAAAAAACGAGAGAGAGAGGATAAAACGAAAGAGAAAGAAAAAGACGAGAGTGAGAGAAAAAAGCCGAGAAAGAGAGAAATGAGAAAAAGATGGAGAGATCGAGAGAGAGAGCGAAAGAAAAAAATCGAAAAAGATAAAACGAGAGAGAAAGATAGAAAATGAGAGGGAGAAAAAGGAGAGAGACTGAATGACTGAGTGTCTGATTGATACTGAGTGATTCATCGACTAACTAATTTGACTGATTGATTGATTTCTTCTTAAAGATAATGGAAAGAATTTTTAAAAGTTTGTTTTACCCTTTTCATATGTTTGTAAATATACTCTTTGTCTACAATATTAACAGCTAGAAGTGAGTTCTTTCTTTAATATATGTTTTATAGAGTGAATGTACAGTAAGCTAATTAAAAAAGAAATACGAGACACATCCTCACAGTCCTTATAGTTCGTACACTATTACCTCCCTTGCTGCCTTTTGTGCTTTGAGATAACCAGTAATTATGATGTATAAAGTTGTGTCTGAGAGAGAGACAGATGTAGAGACCTGTTGTTATTTGAGATAACCAGTAATTATGATGTATAAAGTTGTGTCTGAGAGAGGGATTGAGGTAGAGACCTGTTGTTGTTTGTGGCTAGAGTAAATTCATGGTAAAAGTGACCCCTTTTCTTCAGACGGAGCATGCGACAGATGTAACAACTGCTAGAGCTACATGTCAGCATATACACCAAGGACTTATCCCTGGCCAGTGCCAGAGAGTACCTGAAGCCATTGTGCTTGCTGTATCCACACCCAACCCATCAAACACGGACTGAAGGCGAGGCCTGATCTCTTCTGAGCAAGAGATAAATCATCAAGCTTGCTGCTATCACTGAAATCAATAACATTAATTTTAATACTGACATTTCCCGAGTTACATGCCTGTTACTAATAAATAGTTTGCCATTAGAAACACAGAGTAACTTATTTAATTCATATCTTCTATCATCTAAGTAATGATTGTTGGGTGGCTGGGGTCTAGAGCTGTTAGATATTGCCTATCTTATATTTATTACATCAATCACAGTTAATCTGTGGTCCAGTCATGAATATGAACTCTGTCTGTAATTTTAATTAATGTAGGAATGGGAGGGGTGCATTCACAGTAACTACCATTTATTGTGAGCACCCTCTCCACCAGACTTCACTGACGGGTAATTCCTCATTAAAAATAAATATGTCATTCTGTCAAATATGGCGGTAATTCTTCACAAAAATAAATATGTCCAGGAGTCAATGTTGCGGTAAATCCTCATAAAAATAAACATGCAAATATGGTAATTCCTCATAAAAGTAACTCAGGAGAACTCCATTACATTTACTTTATACATGCTATGCTCGCACTTCCTTAATTTTGATTAAACTGAAAATAATTCTACCATCAATCTCGCTAAGTTATTGATAATTATCTTTTAAGCAGAATGCTAAAGCGCGATAACACTAAGCCTAGCATAGCAAAAAGAACTAATAAAATCGAAGACAGAACCTAAGTTGGCTCCACTTCAAGGTGTGGGCACACCTTACTGAGCATCAAAGCTCCTTTACACTAAATATTTTAATGCCACTAACTTAACTGCCTTGACTGATTCTTGCTTTCATGGTCTTTGATTGTTGATGTTAAGGACTCAAAACTGCGTTTCACCTTTCGCTGATATTTTAATAGGGAACTGTCACAGACTACACTTAGAGGTAGAAGATAATGTTCCACTCGGCCTGGTTATTTTAAAATCACCTCTTGTGTATTTCGTTTTGACACTTTTCTCCGTTTTCTTTGTTTTTGTTTTTGTGACCCAGATATAGGAAATGTGCTAACGTTCATTTAATTGAGCAAAATATTATTTAGTATCTGGCACTCCTGTAGTACACCTAACCTTGAACAAACAGGTAACTAGATAAAAACAGTCCAGAACAAACACGACACTGAATAAGTGAACATAGACTGCATCGAGTGAGCAACAATGAATTAAACACTGCTCTGAACTAACACAGATAAACATTGTATCAGATTTAAACAGCTCTGAACGAATGCAGCTTTGAACAAATACAGCACTGGATAAAAACAACCCTGAACAAACACAGCACTGTATAAAACAGTCCTGAACAAACACAGACTGGATAAAAACAGCCCTGAACAAACACAGCACTAGATTTAAATAGTCCTGAACAAACACAGACTGGATAAAAACAGTCCTGAACAAACACAGACTGGATAAAAACAGTCCTGAACAAACACAGCTCTTAATAAAAACAGTCCTGAACAAACACAGCACTTAATAAACAGCCCTGAACAAACACAGCACTAGATATAAACAGTCCTGAACAAACACAGACTGGATAAAAACAGTCCTGAACAAACACAGCACTTAATAAACAGCCCTGAACAAACACAGCACTAGATTTAAACAGTCCTGAACAAACACAGACTGGATAAAAACAGTCCTGAACAAACACAGCACTTAATAAACAGCCCTGAACAAACACAGCACTTAATAAACAGCCCTGAAGAAACACAGCACTTAATAAACAGCCCTGAACAAACACAGCACTTAATAAACAGCCCTGAACAAACACAGCACTTAATAAACAGCCCTGAAGAAACACAGCACTAGATATAAACAGCCCTGAACAAACACAGCACTTAATAAACAGCCCTGAACAAACACAGCACTTAATAAACAGCCCTGAAGAAACACAGCACTAGATATAAACAGCCCTGAACAAACACAGCACTTAAAAAAACAGCCCTGAACAAACACAGCACTAGATATAAACAGCCCTGAACAAACACAGACTGGATAAAAAATCAGCCATGAACAAACACAGACTGGATAAAAAATCAGCCCTGAACAAACACAGACTGGATAAACCAGCCCTGAACATAGAGTGCATTGGATAAACAGAACACTGAACAAATACAAAACGAAATAAACAGAACACCGAACATGCATATCATTGCATAAACACAGAATAAACACACCATTCAATAAGCAGTATTCTGAACAAACTCAGCAATGAATAAACAGAACATTAAACAACCAGAACGTTTAAAACAACACTATAAAAACTAACATTAAACAACCAGAACGTTTAAAAGAACACTATAAAAACTAACATTAAACAACCAGAACGTTTAAAAGAACACTATAAAAACTAACATTAAACAACCAGAACGTTTAAAACAACACTATAAAAACTAACATTAAACAACCAGAACGTTTAAAACAACACTATAAAAACTAACATTAAACAACCAGAACGTTTAAAACAACACTATAAAAACTAACATTAAACAACCAGAACGTTTAAAACAACACTATAAAAACTAACATTAAACAACCAGAACGTTTAAAACAACACTATAAAAACTAACATTAAACAACCAGAACGTTTAAAACAACACTATAAAAACTAACATTAAACAACCAGAACGTTTAAAACAACACTATAAAAACTAACATTAAACAACCAGAACGTTTAAAACAACACTATAAAAACTAACTCCAGATTATATCGATCTCGCGAGGAAAACGGAGCGGGGAGCTGTAAGGGAAGGGGACACCCAATTATACAGCTAAGTTACCGAATTTTACTTCGTGGTTTCTTTGCTACACTTTTCTTGTCGTGGTGCCTGTGCGTTTAGCCGCATCCCATAGCTGTAGCTGCTGTTGCTGCTATGAACAATGACTGACTGAATTTAGGGAAGTGCTTCCGACCTAGGTTGATTTCGCGCTGCGGAGGGGGAGTTGGGGAGGCGGGTAGTGGGAGGACCTAATGGCTAAGTCGACGTTGATGTAGATTTTTCCAAGTCCAAGTCGAAGTTGTTCTCTTAAAGATAAGTCACATATCTGAACGGCCAACAAAAATGATATGGGTTGTTATAGTCGGAATATCACGTTATAGTCTGCTATTTACTAATCCAAGCTTCAGCGTCTGATCTGAAATAAAATAAATATACTTAAAATTCTTACTTGTTACAAATAATAATAATAATAATAATAATAATCGTGCAGATCTATTTACCCAGATTGATAGTTTGATCGTGAATTGCGATTACGCTAACAAATGATGTATGAAGATCACTCAGTATGGTGCTTTAGCCACTAACGTTTACAAGAGGTATTCAATACGGTATGCGAAATAATAAAGTTTACAAGAGGTATTCAATACGGTATGCGAAATAATAAAGTTTACAAGAGGTATTCAATACGGTATGCGAAATAATAAAGTTTACAAGAGGTATTCAATACGGTATGCGAAATAATAAAGTTTACAAGAGGTATTCAATACGGTATGCGAAATAATAAAGTTTACAAGAGGTATTCAATACGGTATGCGAAATAATAAAGTGTACAAGAGGTATTAAATACTGTGCACGAAATAATAAAGGGTACGAAATGTAAAGTGTACAGGAGTTATTCAATACAATTTAAAAAATAATAAAGTGTACAGGAGTTATTCAATACAATTTAAAAAATAATAAAGTGTACAGGAGTTATTCAATACAATGTTAAAAATAATAAAGTGTACAGGAGTTATTCAATACAATTTAAAAAATAATAAAGTGTACAAGAGTTATTCAATACAATGTTAAAAATAATAAAATGTACAAGAGTTATTCAATAAAATGTTAAAAATAATAAACTGTACAAGAGTTATTCAATACAATGTTAAAAATAATAAACTGTACAAGAGTTATTCAATAAAATGTTAAAAATAATAAACTGTACAAGAGTTATTCAATACAATTTAAAAAATAATAAACTGTACAAGAGTTATTCAATACAATGTTAAAAATAATAAAATGTACAAGAGTTATTCAATAAAATGTTAAAAATAATAAACTGTACAAGAGTTATTCAATACAATGTTAAAAATAATAAACTGTACAAGAGTTATTCAATACAATGTACGAAATGATAAAGTGGACAAGAACTATTCGATACGGTACAAGAGGTATTCGCTATGGTATGTGAAATAATGAAGTGTACAAGAGGTATTCGCTATGGTATGTGAAATAATAAAGTGTACAAAGATATTCACTTCGGTACGAACAATAGATTGTATCAAAAGGCGCTCGGTTTGAAGCGTTAGCCAGTAAATTGTACCACGGATACTCGCTATGAAACGTTAGCCAGTAAATTGTACCAAAGATACTCGCTATGAAGCGTTAGCCAGTAAATTGTGCCAAAGATACTCGCTATGAAGCGTTAGCCAGTAAATTGTACCAGAGATACTCGGAATGGATAAACTGTTACCGACTTGTCTAAAACATCGCTTTTCAATTTGAAGAAAAGACCCCACCCACCCCTACCCCTCCACCATCATCCATGGGTCCACCGAACATTTGTTAAGTGGCCATGATATATCTTAATATCTCTTTCACTCTACTTGAAAAGATTGTAATTTAATATTTTTGCAAATAAAATTATTTTTATTTTAATATTTACTTTTAAATTGCAGTGCAGCCTTGAAATTTATTGATTAAATATAGGAGTGGGCGGGCGATGAAAATGTTTGAGGCACTGGTTTAAAGGTATGGACCACGTGTGGTTCTACTGTACCACTATGCCAAGGTCACGCGGATGTCATGGTATTTCAAAAATATCATCTCAAAGCAGGAATTTCTCACGTGCTAACACTTCGTTAAAGGCTAACTTACAAAGAGTAAATACAGTGAATTAAAAACTCAGTTTGCTAAGTGTGAATTTTTATTTTAAGACAACCAATTATGTAGCAAAGAAAACTGCCAATAACAGTTAAGCAGACGAAATAAATTTAAAATATCAGGTCAATGACATGCAATTTTGAAAATATTTTTTAAAATGTGTTATAGCAATGTAAATGTATGCAATAAAACAAAACAACCCCACAAAATTACCAAGAATAACAAAGTGTACAGAAACGTGCTTAGAAGAAGAAAGAAAGAAAGAAAGAAACAAACAAACAAAGAAACAAACAAAGAAAGAGATACTATTCTCATTAGGGACTAAATAAAAATGATCTGTGGATCTCTTACTACAATAATCAAATACTCATAATATTTTCATGCCATTCCGCTGACATTTATCTAAAATGAATTTCTTATCAGAACGTCAGTAAAATTATGTAATTTATGAAAAAAAATAATTAAGCGTTAAAACTGAATTTCTTATCAGAACGTCAGTAAAATTATGTAATTTATGAAAAAAAAGAAATTAAGCGTTAAAACCGAGTGCCGTTAAGATTGTCTCGACCAAAGCACTGCTGTGATTTATATATTCTACCGGTCAGTTCAGTCAAAGGAGAACCTGATGTGAATTGTATACTACCGAGCAGTTGTTAATTTAGAGTGACAGGGGTTTCCGGCTTCAACAGATTTTGCTCCCCCCCCCCCCCCCGCCCGGCACGAGGTGTGCCGCAGTAGGTAGATTTGAATTAGATGAAAGACAGGGTGGAAGGAAGTAGAAAGGACAGTTATGGAGTAATGATGAAGGGTGGCCAATCGATCATCTGATGTGAATTATATTCTACCGAGCAGTTCATTCAAAGGAAAACCTGTTGTGAGTTCTATGCTATCGAGCAGTTCAAAGGAATATCTGGTGTGAATTATATTCTACTGTGAACTTCAAGGATAAAGTGATTACGTTAAATAATTTTAGCTAGGTTGTGTTTTGTCTTTTCCATCTTCACTCCTCACGTGACTAGCTTTAAGAGTTATAGCACATGATATGGGACACTTGGTTTATTTTTAAGGGTTAGACTAAGAGCACACGATAAAGGACAACTGGTTTATTTTTAAGGGTTAGACTAAGAGCACACGATAAAGGACAACTGGTTTATTTTTAAGGGTTAGACTAAGAGCACACGATAAAGGACAACTGGTTTATTTTTAAGGGTTAGACTAAGAGGACACGATAAAGGACAACTGATTTATTTTTAAGGGTTAGACTAAGAGCACACCATAAAGGACAACTGGTTTATTTTTAAGGGTTAGACTAAGAGCACACCATAAAGGACAACTGGTTTATTTTTAAGGGTTAGACTAAGAGCACACCATAAAGGACAACTGGTATATTTTTAAGGGTTAGACTAAGAGCACACGATAAAGGACAACTGGTTTTCTTTTTAAGCAGCCTGACGTGAATTCATCTCAGCAAGAACAATTTCAAGCAAATTTAAAATTTACTCTTTAAATAGTTTAATCTACTAGAATCAAACAAAATGCTTCTGTAAATTTCTTGTTAAATTAACCGTTTTTTTAGGTTTCTTATAATAAAATTAGAATGGAGGACGAGATTGAAGTTTAGAGTAAAAGGTGCTTAACATTTCGCTATACGCTGTTTTTTCCCCCGCAACTGTGATATTGGGGATTTAGACTTTGTCACTGGCTTATTCGCGAACCTGCCCCTGATGTAGAGTCTCAGTCAAAATGCAATACAATGTTATCAATAGTATTCAGTTTGCAGCACTTAAAATATTAATAAGTTAAAATTTTGAAGAGCCACAAAGTAGTCAGTCCTTTTGCAATTATCATCAGAGTGAAAGTTATTACGATTGTGAAGCTAGCAGGTTAGTGAAATAACATGAAGCAGGTACCTTTAATAAATGTAAAAACAAATGTATTAACATAACTTTTAAGATCTCTCTCTCTCTCTCTCTGTCTGTCTGTCTGTTTATCTATCTATCTAATATATTAGATAGTGTGTCGGTACGTGAGGTAGAGTAAATTTGCTATTCCTGTTTCTAAGCTTAATTGTTTTATAAATTGTTAAATGTCAAAGTGACCCGACCTTGGACACTGCTTATGATGATATTTATGGAATAAGCAACTAAAGTGGAGAATGTGCTAGAAACTTGCTGATGTAATCTAAATAGGTTTTAGGTGGATAAGTAGTTTCTATTATCCAATGGTTAAATTTACAAGAACGAGACCAGCTAACGGGCTGAGATTAAAGTTACCTGTTGAAAAGAATTTATTTTTTAATCACTTTGAATATGGTGTGGCAGTCTGGTCATGTAAGGTGGCCGTTAGATTAATGGTGAGTTAACTGACTGATTGAGAGAGAATGGACTTAGAAATATTTCATGCATTTTGCTATTGATATTTTATACTTGCATTTTACATAGAGATGTTTCATGTGAGTAGACTATTATTTCTACAAGTTGTGAACTATGATGCTTGTATGTAGTATGCTAAACATTTGACATTGTTTCTAATGAAGATGTTCATAAAATATTATGTTGTATTTATTATGCTGTATGCGTACATCGACTAATAAATACTGTTGCAGGAGACTGTAAGTTGAGACCTAAATGTAAGAAAGAATGGAGTTAGAGATGAATAAACTGGAAACTTAGCATTTGTTCCCTGATTATGTTTTACAGGGAAGAAGCAGCCATTTGTGTTTTTTACAAGATATCCGGGTTTTCTGATATACAAACCACTATGACTATGGTAGATTCGAGAAGTCTCACCCCCCCCCCCAGTGTGTAAGTGTAAAGATACAGTAGTCCAGCATACTTTACCTCCAAACACCGCACTCTGTTGATGTATGGAGGTAAAGTATGCTGGACTATATCATGGAATTTCTGGTACAAGGAAGTTACTGGAAATTATTACATTGTTGTTCTGCTTGAGGGAACTAATATGGTGAATGAGCGACCAAATTAGTCTCTGCTCCTCAGTGCTCTACAGCATGCAAGAGAAAGAATTGACATTTTTATTGTGAACAATAAACTATTGCACAAAAGACTATTGTGGTATTTTCTTGACAAGGTTATGTACAAACTATTATTGCTATAATCTCTATAACTCCATTTCTGTTCTCTGATAAGAAATTACTCTGTGGTTTATATTGACACTAATCTGTTGAATTAAGTGTTAGGATTTAAGATTGTATAAACATTGAAATTATTTGAACGTAGTTCATGGAAATATTGATGTCAAATTATCTATTCATTGCTTTTGCTATATGTAAATTTGATTGTTGACTTAATAAATTTATTGTTAAATTTATTGACCTTCTTACACATATTGATAACCATATGTTGGAGAGATAGTGGGTGGATGGGGGCTCACTAAATATAGATTAAAGACGGATTTATCGTCTCCTTTGGAACGACGTTTTCCACCTACAGAAATATTGTGTGATAATAAATGTTTGTCTTTAATGCTGTGGAAGAGAGAAAACGTTTGCAGCACCCCTTTATCTGCCGAGTGAGAGAGACGAGTGGTGTTTTCTGCAGAATGATTAAAGGCATAAATGAAGATTCTCATCACTTGTAATTTGTTAGGAATGAATTAATAATAATAATAATCATAACCAATAACTAGGGTGACGTTGTGTCACGGTACGTTTCCTCAGAAATCTAAAACAGATTTAGAGAGATTACCTGAAATGTAAAACAGTTTTGGAGAGATTACCTGAAATGTAAAATAGATTTTGAGAGATTACCTGAAATGTAAAACAGATTTTGAGAGATGACCTGAAATGTAAAACAGTTTTTGAGAGATGACCTGAAATGCAAAACAGTTTTGGAGAGATTCCTGAAATGTAAGAATATTACGTTCTACTCGTTTTGCACACGTCTTAATCTACCCTGACGCTTTTAAAAATAAAGTCATGTAACTTGTCAAGGATACAAGACGGAAGTAGTTCCGTCAATGTTGCCCTGTAACAAGGACCAGAAATGCACGTAGAAAATATAAGACTGGCCTTGAAGTATGTTACTTTTCTCGCTGTTTCTTTTAAAACTGGTTGTTGTTGGTGCTTTTCATGTTTATGTTTCGACAGGAGACATACGCTTAAAGAAAGAGAACAGAATATGAAAACTAGGAGGTAAATTATGTATCAGAATACACAAACGTGTCAGCGAAAAAATAACTGTTTAGCAAATGGATTACCGCCTAAAAAATAAAGAACAAAGGAAGACAGAAAACAAAAGAAGAAACACGAACAGAAGGAAACAGACATAGGGAATTATTCTTGAGAGAGAGAGAGAGAGAGAGAGAGAGAGAGAGAGAGAGAGAGAGAGAGAGAGAGAGAGAGAGAGAGAGAGAGAAAGAAATAAAGAGAGAGAAAGAGATGTAATCATAAAGGAATATAGACTTTGAGAAAAATATAGTTGAGAGAGATGAAAATAAATGAAACAAGCATATCAGAAGAGAGAAAGAGAAAATGTTGCAGATAATAAAAAAAGCAAGACTTTTTGTGCAATTTCTGGTACAAGGAAGTTACTCGAAAATGCTACACTTGTTGTTCTGATTCAGGGAGCTAATATGGCAAAGGAGAACCCAAGTTAGCTTTGAGAGAATAGCAGCTAATTAGTGCTCTACATCATGAGGAGGGACACATGTGGAATTGACAGCAATAATGTGAACTATAATCTTGTGGCTTTGTTATGAAAAGCACACATAATGACCACTGTGACTTCGCCTTTACAAGGTTATATAGAAACTATTACTGCTTATATCTAATAACTCCATTTCTGTTTTCATCACTTGTAATTAGTTCTGGATGATTAATTAATTAATAATAATGATAACCATTAACTAGGTGGCGATGGCTTCACAGGATCAATATTAAATTTTAAGACATACTGTTTAACCTTTATGCATGGAAAGTAGACAGAAAATAAATAAAGTCTGAAATATTTCAGTCTTGACTAAACATACAAAGAGTGTTTGTATCAGAGAGAGAGAGAGAGAGAGAGAGAGAGAGAGAGAGAGAGAGAGAGAGAGAGAGAGAGAGAGAGAGAGAGAGTGTATATGTCAGAGAAAGAAAGAGTGTGTGTGTCAGAGAATAGCGTAACTTCGAATGCTGAAGGCAAAAAACTAAAATCCCCCCTCCCCGCCGATTTTCCACATGCATACACATACATACATACTGTCTCTACTTCACAAGGAATCAACTTGTCGTGCGCCATGCGAAAACTTGATCATCTGTATACTTTTCAAAATTCAAGTACAATTTGTTGGAAGTAACAAATAGTTAAAAATACACACACACACACACACACACACACACACACACACACACACACACACACACACACACACCAACCGCTGTATGGGCTGCAGAGGCAGTAGTTGCGCATTTGGTGTGGGAGGAAGAAAAAGTGTATGTCAAAGAAAGAAAAGATGTATGTGTGTCAGTGAATGCGAGAGTACATGTGTCAGAAAGGAAGAGTGTGTGTCTCAGAGAGAGAAAGAGTAGGTGTCAGAGAGGAAAAGAGTGTGTGGGTCAGAGAAAGTGTATGTGTCAGAGAGCATTTGGCAGAGAAAGTGAGTGTGTCAGGGAAAGAAATAGTGTGTCAGAGGAGAAAAGGTGTGAAAGGGAAAGTGTGTGTGTGTGTGTAAAAAAAATCCCAAGAAGTGTGTAAATAGTGAAAACGACAAAACCCAAGAAGTGTGTAAATAGTGAAAACGACAAAACCAAGTGTGTAAATAGTGAAAACGACAAAACCAAGAAGTGTGTAAATAGTGATAACGACAAAAACAGAAAATGAAAAAGAGCACGTAAAAAAGAGGTGGACTACAGGAAGCGTAGGCAGACAATGGCAAGGAAGAGCACGTAAAAAAGAGGTGGACTACAGGAAGCGTAGGCAGACAATGGCAAGGAAGAGAAAAAAGCACGAGGAAGAAATAAAAGAGGCTAGCAGGAGAATGAATACCCAAGCGTGTGTAATTGTAGCATGCGCCGTAACTGACATCGTTTATTAAGTAGGAGAAAGAATCCAGTCGACTGATAAATGAAATTGTCTGTGGCTCATTTATCATTTGACGAATTTGTTTGTTTATTTCGTTTCTTTTACATTCTCGCAGTTGCTCACCACAGTCAGGGCTGCAGTATTGATGGAACATGCAGGCATAGCTGAAACGTACTACAGCCAAAAGCAAACAGCAACAAAAAGACGACAGGACGATTTCATAATGTGTTTTTTTCACTTTCCAAATCCAACCAAAGTTCGATGAAAACAACTTTTTAAAAGAAAGAATTCGCAATATTTAGGGTCATGATACAAATGCTGGAATTTGCTGTCATGTAAATAATTCGTCTTGCTAATACTGGCTTGTTGCTGCTGCTGTTGCTGTTTTGTTGTATTTTTTAATTTTAACTTTAGGGAGCAAATGCTAGGTTCCAGTTTATTCATTTTTAACTCCATTCTTTCTTACATTGAAGTCTCAACTTACAGTTTCCTGCAACAATATTTATTAGCCCGATACACACATACAGCATAATAAATACAACAATTGTTTTATGAACAAGTTCACTAGAAACAATGTCAAGTGTTTAGCATACTATACACGAGCATCTTAGTTCAAACATTTGTAGAAATAATAGTCTACGCACATAACACAAGTATTACATATCAATAGCAAAATGCACGAACTATTTTTCTCTCATCAGTCAGTTAACTCATCAAATTGATGATTTCAGGCAAGGGTTTCGAAACATAATATTGTTGGCCTTATAAAATTTTATGCCATTAAATTTTACTGTAGTCCTTATAAAATTTACTGTTGGCCTTGTAAGTTGTTGGCATCTTGAAATTAATGAAAAACAAATTTTAGCGACTCATATATTTCAGCGACATAGTTTTCTTGTCTGTTCTGCAAATGGTATCACAGAGTTAGAGATTTCTATAAATTCTTTATGGATAATGTTCTGCATACAACGGTCTGTCTACATACCGCTGCACTTCTGCATACCAGGTACGTCCAAATACAGCTATACTTCTACAAAAGGCTGTATTTCCTCTTACAGCTATTACATATATAGTAATATACTTCCATATAGATGTACATAATTATAATTGAAGGTGTACGTCTACATAAAACAGTAACTGCTTGCTTACAGTAAAGCTGTAGGTCTACATAAAACAGTAACTGCTTGCTTACAGTAAAGCTGTAGGTCTACATAAAACAGTAACTGCTTGCTTACAGTAAAGCTGTACGTCTACATAAAACAGTAACTGCTTGCTTACAGTAAAGCTGTACGTCTACATAAAACAGTAACTGCTTGCTTACAGTAAAGCTGTAGGTCTACATAAAACAGTAACTGCTTGCTTACAGTAAAGCTGTAGGTCTACATAAAACAGTAACTGCTTGCTTACAGTAAAGCTGTAGGTCTACATAAAACAGTTACTGCTTACTTACAGTAAAGCTGTAGGTCTACATAAAACAGTAACTGCTTGCTTACAGTAAAGATGTACGTCTACATAAAACAGTAACTGCTTGCTTAAAGTAAAGCTGTACGTCTACATAAAACAGTTACTGCTTGCTTACAGTAAAGCTGTAGGTCTACATAAAACAGTAACTGCTTGCTTACAGTAAAGCTGTAGGTCTACATAAAACAGTAACTGCTTGCTTACAGTAAAGCTGAAGGGCTACGTAAACTATATGTCTATATCTATATACAACTAGACTTCTTCGTACAATTATAATTGTGTAGCTGTTGGTGTGCATGCAGTAAGCAATTACTTGCATACAAGTAAGGATATATAATATAAACTATTTGCCTATCTGCAACAATACACCTTCCAACAGCTGTGTGTGTGTGCACATACAGTTTGAGGGGTGGGTGTGTGTTGATAACCATCTGCAGACATTTTTGTACACTTTGGACAGCGAGCAGAAAATGTTTTCGCTTGAAGCAAATCTGTAAACGAGACGTTAGGTGCGTTTGTAAGTCTGTTTATCACCTGCTCTTTCTAATCGCTAAATGGACCGGCTCAACTGATTTACCTACTTAACTTCTGGGGAAAAGTTATAAATTACATTGAAAAATATAAAAGTATTGTTTCTGACTAATCAGCCTTCAGTCTTTCTGTCAGACCCCAGTGTCTTCATTTGATAAGTCAGGATTAAAATAATATACTGATCCTCAGGATCACGACATTAATACACTGATCCTCAGGATTACAACACTAATGCACGGATGTTCTGCTTTTCAGCTAATACATACTTCTGCTTGTGAATATACAATATACCTCACACCCCAATACTATATCTTGGCCACTTACGCATTCTTTATCTATGAATTCACCCATTAGCCGATACATTGTTTAGACTGAACATATATATATATATATATATATATATTCCTGCTATAATCTGTAACACATTGACACATTCAAACCACTCTTTATGATACACTTGTATAATTTATTCTTTTTCATCAGAACGCGATTGTCCCTCACCTCCCCCCGCCCTATCCACACAATGTCTCATTTATTGATTTTGTTGTTTGTGACATGCACCCTTTGTTACTGGTCATGATTATTATTATTATCAATCATCCATAACTAATTACAAGTGATGGAGAAATCTCAATGTCTGTTTATTAATAATTCACCAGGGGACACCACTCGTCTCTCATTTGGCGGATCATGCATGTGTAGTAAAAGTCTTCTCCCTTCGACAACAATAAGACAGACATTTTACTGTCACAATATTTTGTAGGTGGAAACTTCTTAAAAAAGGAGTAACAAAAATTCGTATTTATTTATATTTAACGAGCCATTCACATCCATCCACTATTACTCCAACATAATAGTTTAATAATATGTGCAAGAAGGTTAATAAATTTAACAATAAATTTATTAAATCAACAATCAAATATACATATGATAAATACAATGAAAAGATTATTTGACATTAATATTCCATGAAACAATGTTCAGATAATTTCGATACTTATTCAATCTTAAATTAATTCGAACACATAATTCAGCACTCACATTAGTATCAACATAAAGCACAGGGTTATTCATATCATAGAAGAAATGGAGTTATAGAGTGATATGATAATAGTTTGTATATGAACTGTTGAATGACATAAGTCGCAAGAGTCCTTCACATGTTTTCGTGACGTAGTTTATCTTTCACAATAGAATAGTCAATCCTTCCACATACTCTGCTAAGCACATTGTAGAATGTTCCAACACTGTAGATCCCTCGAGGCTAATCTAGGCAGACATTCACCATTCTAGCTTCTCGAGTAGGCAATCACCTTAATGAACTTCTTGCACTCCTTTTCTAGAAAGCTCCACAGTACACTTGCCATCACACACAAATAGACTGTAGTGAACACACTTGCCAACACAGAAATAGACTGTAGTGAACACACTTGCCAACACAGAAATAGACTGTAGTGAACACACTTGCCAACACAGAAATAGACTGTAGTGAACACACTTGCCAACACACACAAATAGACTGTAGTGAATCAGCACAACTGCCACACTCTAGGATGGAAACTTCTGGAATCCACCACAAGCATACAAAGAAGAAAAGGAAAAAATGACTTGCTTCTTATGAAACATCATATCAGAGAGCAACGCCAAGCGCCCAGTTTAATCATCTCATTCTCCATTCTTTCTCACAATCATTCACAACTTACAATTCCTGCAACAGTATTTATTAGCTGATACATTTGTGCAATATAATAAATACAACATAATCAATTACAAATGTGTTTCTGCTAGAAACACTGTCCTGTTTTAACATATCACATACAAATATCATAATTAAATTAATAACTATAGAAATAATAGTCTTTTCACATAACCCATCTTCACATTAAATTACAGATATAATATATCAATAGCAAAGTGTACAAAATATTTCTAAGTCCATTCTCTTTCAATCAATCAGTGAACTCACCATTTAAGCTATCAATCGCCTGTTCATGACCGGACTTGAGTTAAGTCAAAATCAAAGTGTTTGGAATATAGAACTTTCTTTAATGGGTAAGTTGTGGTCTCTACTCATTGGCTAATTCATTATTTGTAAACCTTAAACTATTGGATAACAAAATTTACTCATCCACTCTGGACTGGTTTGGATTACATCAGCAAATTCTAACCTATTCTTTACCTGAGTTCTTATTTTAACTCTGGTACTTACAGAAATATCGTCATATGCAGTACCCAAAGGTCATGTCATGTTGACATTTAACAAACTATATAATAATTACGTTTAAAAATAGGGACCAGTAAATTTACTCTGCCACATTATTAAAGTTTCCTTTCAACGTACATAGGCTGATTTTAGGCGCAAGAAGAACAAGATGGTCCTCACCTTAAGTTTACAATATCTGTAGCTTCTTGTGCAGCAAGTCTTCTCCGCCTCGTTCTGAAAGAAATAAACTAATCATCGCATCACCACAACTGAGTTCTACTCGAAAATAATTCGATTACCGAATAGCTTGAACCCCTCTGCTAAAATTCAGGCCCTCCACCCTCCCCACTGGCTAGTCTGGTGTACTGACACGTCAACCTTTATCATTTTGTCTCTCCTTCATCTAGGCACAGAAACAAACAAACCTAGGTATGGAAAGTTCAAAACAAATCTCCTATATCTTCAATTGCAAAGGGAAATGAATCCCAAAGGGAGGTAATCTCCCAATTTCAGAGGAAATAACTCCCACACAATAAGCAAGAAGTGGACGCTGGAGACCTGTTGTGCGAAAAGCAATGGCCAGCCAAAGGCGATAAGCGTCCCAGACACTGTCCACGTGACACGCAATTGGATCAGGAGATCTTTCAATGAGACAGCTATGATGAACGAATCGTATACGAGTTGGCATTAATTGTTATCTCTTCGCAGCACTGCACTCGATTTTCAGGTGGTTTCCTTTATTTTCGCTAGTCTACTTTCTGTGAGTATGTGTGGAACGCGCAGTGACAATGCCAGGCGGACGGCACCTTATCACATCTGTTGTAGGTTTATTTCCTTTAGTCTAGAGAGACCGAAAAATCCGATGATGGGGAACGCACAGGACGTTTGGAAACGGCTGTGATGTTAGGAGTACTTCAATTGGTTGTTTATAAGTACAAACATCTGGAAAGTATTTCGACTGGCAATTCATCCGCTCGCGTAGAGTGTAGGTTGTCTAGGTAGCGTTGGGAAAATGAGATGCTTGAGGTTGAGGCTGTCAATGTCAATTCAAATACTTTCGTAATTCAAGGCTCATCTTTGGACCGTAATTGTCTGCAGACTCTTCTTACCCACTTGATAATTTACTCTAAGCTTCTGACGTCATCGATGAAAATTGATAGAATAATAAATTAAACATTTTTAAATTAACGCTTGGACTGTATTTGCTTGAGAACTGGTTTCCATTATATATTTTTCTCGTGTGTGCGTGCGTTTATATGTATATTTATTTACGTGTTTGTTATAAGTATGCATATTTTCACTCTTGGCATATATTCCTATTTTCGACCACTGTTGTACGTAGCTGTGTATATTATATGCAATGCTGTGTTTGGAATGTCAAGGGCAATTACAAAACTCAAGTGTATTCAAGTGTATGTTAACTAAAGGAATCTTAGTACTGATGAAAAGCGTCTGTATGGAAGACAAGCAAAGTAGTCTAATCGGAGAAGTATTTATTCCGTAGGTAATTTTCAAGAAATGTGTTCATGAGGGCGACGCGCGAAAAGTAGTCCGACAAGTTTTCACTGTGCGCCCACTAAACGATTTTATAGATATTTCTTCGACAGGCAAAATAAAGGTCACGTGTTCTCAGAAATCTGATAATCAAGCAATTCGCGGATAATTATTCTGAGTATCGTGGAGTTGTATTAATTCGTCAATGTCCGCTGCCCGTTCTAAGACATAATGAGACGATAGAAATTATTAAGTTTCGAATGGGACAGTCAAGATTTAGCGCTGATCGGAAAGTTTGGGAAGAAAATGCAGACGAAAATTGTTAGAGAATTGATGAGAATTATCAATAAGGATAATTACGATGTAAAACATAATATTAACATTGCATTTATGCAATATAATCCTGACTCTGTATACGAGCGTATGTGTGCGTGTGTGTATGTATGTGTACCTGTATGTATGTATGTATATGTGTGTATGTGTACGTGTATGTATGTGTGTATGTTTATGTGTATGTATGCGCGTATGTGTATTTGTATGTGTAAATGTATGTATGTATGTGTATGTATGTGTGTATGTGTAGGTGTATGTATATGTTTATGTGTATGTTGGTAGGTACATATGTGTACGTTTATGTATGTATGTGTGTATAAGTGCATGTATGTATGTGTGAATGTGTAAATGTACGTGTATATATGTGTGTATGTGTACGTGTATGTATATGTTTATGTGTATGTTGGTAGGTACGTATGTGTACGTTTATGTATGTATGTATGTGTATAAGTGCATGTATGTATGTGTGCATATGCATGTGTATGTATGCGTATATGTGTACGTGTATGTGTACGTGTATTTATGTGTTTATTCAATAGTTTGTAAAATCGCCAGTAGTGAAATATTTGTCGATTTTAAACGTTGGGCACAATTTACAAACAACAATGATTTCTTACAAACTTACAGTCATGCATCTCAACACAATTTATAAACAACAATGATTTCTTACAAACTTAGAGTCATGCATCTCAACACACTTTACAAACAACAATGATTTCTTACAAACTTACAATCATGCATCTCAACACAATTTATAAACAACAATGATTTCTTACAAACTTACAGTCATGCATCTCAACACACTTTACAAACAACAATGATTTCTTACAAACTTACAGTCATGCATCTCAAAACACAGTGGACACGACCATCTACTCTCTCTCTAATTTGGACCTGACATAACAGTTGTAACAGCGCAAATTGTCTCCGGATGCGCAATATAATTCATGTTATAACGATTACCGAAGTAGGACACAATTAGCACGTCGGGTATTTTTTTATCTACAAAATTACCGTAGAAATTTTTTTTCTTTTCAGACGATTCAGTCTAATTACATTGTCTTGAAAATTTGGCTTGAGGAAAAATCTATTAAAAATCTTCTCTCTACTAAAATAAATTACGTACTCACAAAAAGTGTTAGCGAGCGGAATGCTGGGTAAGAAAAAAGGGGAAGGGGTGAAATGTAGTGTACATTATTGATGAGCCATTAAAAAACGTATACAAAAAATGAGTTTGAATTATTTTTTGAAACGAGAATCTTAAAGTATTTTAAATAAAGGGCGGGATGGGCGGGGATTGGAGGAACCATGAAGGCAAATATATTTTTTTTTTAAGAGAAGATATCGTTTATTGTCGTCTGCTATTAACAGGCACTCAGTGAAGACTGTGGAGTAACATGATCGGCGCAAGAAAATAAATCGAGCTGCAGTGCTTTGAAGCTTTGGAAGTTTCTTCAGAAGACAATGGTAAACCAGTTCTGAGCCTATACTTTTGTTTGCCAATAAATATGTCCAGAGTGAATTGCATCAGAGATATAAAATAATTTAAGTCGATACTAGGAAGAGCAGAATTCTGGTTCAAATCTTTAGCGCACCAGATGAACTTAAGGACATAATCAAAATGTTCGCCAGAAAACAAGTCAGACCGTATTTAACGAAATACATCTTGATGGTGGCACATGCGCATACATTCAAAAATACACCAATGTCCACACACCACACACTCACAAACGCATATATAAATGCATCTTAAATAGAGAAATACAATAAATCTTCTTTTCTATTGTTATCTTAAACCCATATTTTGATTAATTTGTCAGAGAGACCGAGAGGAGTTGGCTGGGGGTTTTGAGCTTGAAATATGCGAATGTTATATAAGTTATAATTAATCAAAGGAAAGATAACATTGCCAACTCAAGGCACGTCAATGTCTAATTTGTCTATCGCTATGTTAGACGATTAAGGTCCCAACAAATAGGTCTAATATAGACTGAAGGGCAGATTAGACCACAGGGCTGTTGTCAGTATTAGAGCTAATATAGAGACTGAAGGGCAAATTAGACCACAGGGCTGTTGTCAGTATTAGAGCTAATATAGAGACTGAAGGGCAAATTAGACCACAGGGCTGTTGTCAGTATTAGAGCTAATATAATAAATGTAATCATAAATAATTCTGATTCTTTAATACTGCGACAGGGTCATTAAATAAGACGCCTGCAGGTGAGAATATAAACATAATATCTCTTATACACGCCTATTCATCCTTTTGTGTTGTTATGACTGCCACTAAGAAATTTGAGTGAATTATGCAAATTGTCATTCACATCCACAAGTGAGGATATAAACGGGTCAAAGTTGAATGCACCGTCCTGGTTTCCAGATGACGTCAATGTGTGGGAGAAAATAATTCTGAATTCTGAGACAATGGTATTAAATAGCCTTCTGTGCATGCAACTGTTGTATATGTGCGTGCGTGCGTGCGTGCGTGCGTGCGTGCGTGTGTGTGTGTGTGTGTGTGTGTGTGTGTGTGTGTGCGCTTGTTTGTGTGATTAACTATCTTGCAATGGTTCTGTATCTGTACCGTTGACCTCACGCATCACACAGTCTGACCTGGAAGAACAGAACCAAGAAGATGGAGAAGGAAGAAATGAAGAAAAACGAGAAAGCAATTCTACAAGCAAAGACAGAATGGGTCAGATGAAACAGCAATTTTCCCGAAAGAAGTTGACCTGGATATCCTGCCAAAGATGAGGGTTGATGTATTCTAAGTGTACACTGCAACTCTTGGCTATAACGATTCCAAACACTCCCAGCCCTTCTTAATTTCGTCTACAATTTTGCAGTCGATATCCAAATACAGTAATATGTAGATTTACTCTTACTCCTACAAATAAAATAAAAGACATAAAAATAATCTAAAATATTCGTGCTGGGTTTTATAAGCCGCGATCAAACAATTGAAATAACAACTCATTTTAATTGTTTTTATTTTATTTGTTTTTAAAGAAACATTTCCTTGAGCTTAGGTTTAGCTCTTAAAAAGTGATGTTTTTATAATTATTGATTAACATTTGTTGTTGTTGACATATTACGAGACTGTTAGTGGCAATAATATGTCGCTGAAAGAGTCACAGTCAAAGCGGTTACTTTTCAAAACAATAGAACAAGATTTAGCAAGAAAATATCCTTAACCATTATTTTGTGTTACAATGGCAGCCCCCCTCCCCCCAGTCCCCATTATATACAGATAGTATGAAGTGCCAAAATTACGTTTTCACATAAGAAGAGGCAGAAGTGTTATATGCAATAATGCATATACTTCTAATGCATAACAAGCAGACATAATTTATGATGCAGTACATTGATATATATACACACCTCTACAGTAGAGAAAGCATACATCATTTATGGTGCAGTACATTAAACAAACGGGCGCACACTTTTTAAAACAGTCTTCCTGTTTGATGCAAAAACGTTTATATTGGGCTGCGCTTTGTACCACAACAGGACACAGAAAAGACATACGGTACACTAAACAGACCGTCATATAGAAATGGACTACGGTACAATAAAGAGACATTATGACGCAATAATCGTCATAAAGTACACTAAACAGACCGTCATATAGAAATGGACTACGGTACAATAAAGAGACATTATGACGCAATAATCGTCATAAAGTACACTAAACAGACCGTCATATAGAAATGGACTACGGTACAATAAAGAGATATTATGACGTAATAATCGCCATAAAGTACAAAAATAAACATTATGGTGTGCACGACAAAAACAAAACACTTCTAAATAACAATGCATGTACGACTTCTGTTCACAATAAAAACAAAACTTCGATCATTTCATAAACATATCAGTAAAATTTTTAACATATGTGGACTAAACGAATTTCCATGGAGTATTTCCAGCAGAAGCACTAGAAGGAAAGGGTTATTTATGTACCCTGTTTACCGCACTAGAAGCGACAACCTAAGCCCTAAGGTATATAACTCCGGACCACCTAATCTATTTGTTGTTATGGCAGACTTAAGTTCGAAAAAGTCATCTTCAAATTTTAATAATAATAATCAACCGAAAGATTTTAAAATTAAATTTGCAGTAGTAACAAGTGCTTCGTCATAAAACTGAAACTCACACAAGCATCTTATTTCAATAGATATTGTACCTTTTTGACGTCATTTCTCGGATAGATTCTTGAGGTGGTAAAAGAAAGAATTCAGATGCTGCGTTTGGTGGTACTTCTTCTCCCTTAAATAACTCGGAAAGGTGGTCAAAGTAATTTAAAACTTTCTTTCCCATTATGGGTTCCGAGAAATGACAAGTAGAAATGTTAGTTCATTTACTTCAACATTATTTGTTTCAAATTTTAAGTTTCCATTTTTAGATGTTCATTACAGGTACAATTCTCTAACGATCGTCTGGATCTTTGTTTGATTCGAGCAATCAGGAAACTGGATTTGTCCGGCCCTTAAAACTTAGTGTTAAAACTATAGCCTACATTTTCAAACTAGTGGTAGGGTTTTTGCAGTCTGGTAGACAAGGTTCTAAGCAAAAATTCTTTCTAGCTCAGTGAAGGGAATCGTCGGTAATCAGCTTGACTTTGAAATGACGACACTGAAGGCCATGTTTCTAAGTCTTCGAACTGCTCCAGTGAGTCCATTAGATATCAATTATATCATAAATCTGTCTTGAGTGAAGTATTGATCATTGATCATCTCCACATATCACCTCTTTCTGCCTCGTCTCTTCCCCCCCCCCCGGTCAATTTCTCTCCCTCCCCATTTCCCTCTTTCTTTCTTTCTCTCCCTCCCCATTTCCCTCTTTCTTTCTTTCTTTCTTTCTATCTTTCTATCTTTCTTTCTTTCTTTCTTTCCTTCTTTCTTTTTCTTTCCTTCCTTCTTTCTTTCTTTCTTTCCTTCCTTCTTTCTTTCTTTTTTCTTTCCTTTTCCATCCTTCCTTTCTTTCTTCCCCCTTTCTTCTTTCTCTCTTTTTCCTTCCTTCCTTCCTTCCTTCCTTTCTTTCTTTCTTTCTTTCTTTCTTTCTTTCTTTCTTTCTTTCTTTCTTTTTTTCTTTCTTTTTTCTTTCTTCCTCACCCTCTCTCTCACTCTTTATCCGTCGTTAGTTCCATCTAAATCTATAGTTGATAAATTTATATTTATTTCGAAGATGATCGCTTTTTCTAGACACACACACACACACACACACACACACACACACACACACACACACACACACTCCTCCCGACTCTATATTTCTCACCTCAGCTCCTCTCCATTTTTCTTATAATGTTAGTTTATCGTTCTATTTTTCTTGCAATGCTAGTTAATCGTTCTATTTTTCTTGCAATGCTAGTTAATCGTTCTAATCTTCTTGAAATGGAATTTAATCGATCTATTTAACTTCTTGCAAATTTGGTTAATATTTCTATTTTTCTTGTAATTCTAGTTTATCACTCTATTTTTCTTCCCTTGGTAGTTCATCCGTCCTTTTTATAATTCTAGTTAATCGTTCTATTCATCGTGTATGATTGTTGTCTTTGACAGTAAATGCTCAGATAATTACTTATCGATTAGGTCTGAGAAGAATAAAACAGTTACCGACAGCGAGAATGAAATAACACATCATCTTTATCGACTGAGACAAGGAATGACAATACAGATCAACTATCGACTGGGACTGAGACTGATACAACAGATCAACTATCGACTGGGACAGACTGATACAACAGATCAACTATCGACTGGGACTGAGACTGATACAACAGATCAAAGGTCCACTGCCCTATTCCTAACTTGCAGTAAAACGTCAAGCGGTAGCCATATCCTTCATTCATAATTCCAGACACACAATAACTTTATAACAAAAACCAATCGATGAAGATTAATTATATATTTTCAGCTAAATATATGAAAGCAGTTTATATTTATGTCATTGATATCTGTAAATGAAGACAATATAGCTCTCAAATTAAGAAATAAAGAAAATATATATTTCTAATTATTTCATTGTTCTGACGCGTCCCGCACAATTAAAGGACTTTGCTGCATGGCCGCAGCATAGATTTCCAGCTCTTGCTGGCACAATTTCCAGTTAATGATATACAATACAGTGTATTACGGACTTTTTCATTTTCTAAGTCACTGATCTCTTTATCGAATTCAAAATCACGTCATCAAATTAGACGTGTGCTGTCTTGGTCATTTCTCTGAGCCCCAAGAACCGAACTTTGCCATCTTCTCTCCACTCACCATACTCACACCTCTTCATCACCCACCACACACACACACACACACACACACACACACACACACACACACACACACACACACACACACACACTTAACCCTTCATCCTAAAAGTACGACTTTATTACTTAAAAACAAATCATTCAAATGAATCTCCTCAGGTTCTTGTTTGATTTCCTTGACCACTGCCCCAAAGCGAATTGCTTATTTGACCCTATCTTGGCTGTATGCTCATTGTTGGTGCTGGTAGATTTCTTCTTACCCCCCCCCCCCCCGCCTGGAATCCCAATCAGACTGTTTAAACGCCAAAGCCCTTAGAGACAGCGACCGATTCTTGTGAAATGAATTAAATCTCAAAGATTTCTCTAATAAACAAAAACACGAGTTTAAAAAAAATGATGCTAACAACTTGTCCTAGTTTGTTGTTTTCAGTGTGCATGTGGGTTTCAAGCAACTAGAACTGATTGGAGGTGGGTGTATGTTATATGAGAGTAGGGAGAGAGGGATGGAGGAAGAGAGACAGAGAAGTAAAATGTGTTTCTATAATATTAAGACTGGATGCTTCAGATATAAATATGTAAAATAATCAATGCGAGTTAAAGTAGTCCTGACGTATAGGAGGGGATCCATCCCTCCGACATTGTGCTCTGGCTGTTTACAAGTTTGCAATAATCCTGATCATTAACCGGCCATTCGACTCGATGTTAATAACAAAACCAAATACTTTCCTTTATAATTTATTAAAGCAACGATGAAAGTAAGAATTGTATATTTATCACAATACATATGGCAATTATAGTCAATCTACATATATAGTTATCCAGCTCTGCGTATAACGCTAAAGCATCCTTGATCTTTGAGCACGTGGGAGATATTTGGAGCAACCTAAAGCGTCCTTGACCCTCGAGCACGAGGGAGTTTTTATCAGATGGCCAGTTATGTTACATTGTCACATTCAAAGTACTCATCATAAAAAAAAAACCCGATAGTCAGAGTCATTTTCACTTCCAATTGTGACTTATAATCAATACTTGGGAGTTATTTTTTTAATCCACATGACTATCTTGATGTTGCATTATTGCGTTCAATGGAAATGGGAAAGGAGGGAGGGGGAGGAAGAAAGGAAGGAAGAAAGGGAGGGGAAGGGAAGGAGGGGGAAGTACGGAGGGAGGGAAGAAGGGGAGAAAGGAAGTTTTCGCATGGCCAGCTTTATGTTGCATTGTAACGTTCACAAAAAAGACACAACATACTCATCAAAAAAAAAAAAAAGACGGTCAAGGTCATTTGCAATGTAACTTATAATTAAGCCTTTCAATAAACAATATGTTCCTAGAAATGAGTTAATTTTAATTTTCCACTCGTCATATGACAAGCAAACATTCTAGTATTCAATATGTATGTATTTATTACACAGTCTCGTACTTGTCTTTATTTTTCAAATGCAAACTGGTATGTGATGCAAACGTCAATTAATATAAGAAGATTGAGAAATAAATTATAACTCTCCTCATGACAATTACTGGTATGTGATGCAAACTGGTATGTGATGCAAACGTCAATTAATATAAGAAGATTGAGAAATAAATTATAACTCTTCTCATGTCAATTATTGATGTAAATGATTGGCACAAAATCATTTTCAAAGACGTATGATAGGTGCTTACATGAATTACAGAATTATAAATGGTTAGAACTCTACATTCCCATTAATTTAGATCAGACTTTTATAGTGCCTATGTTTTGGCAATTAAATCATAGTAACAAGAGTGGGTTGATTGGGTTCAGTCTCCAGATCGATAGTAGATATGTTGTTTCTCCCCCATTCCTTTCTTCGGGAACTGATCTATTTTTTCTTTCGATCGCAATTAATCTCTTTTTTCATTTCCACATGGCTACTGATGTTTCGTTGCGTTCACCAGCCGTTTATTGACTACTTGTTTTCTTCTCAAAATCGAAAACTGGTCTTTTGTTTTGTCTCTTCTCCACACTCCCTCATCGATACTGATCTAGTGTTTCGTTTGCAGGGGACGTCATTCTGCTCAGTAAGACGAATACTACCATACTCCCGTCATTCATCTAGTAATTAAATACAAGTGAAATGACAAATTCATTAATAAGTAGACGAAGAATGCGACGGAGAACTGTTGCTTATCATTAATTATTAGATAAAATTTGAGAATATATTACACATCTATTAGTGTTAGCTATGTCATTATTAGTTCTTGCTATGTTATTATTAGTGTTAGTCATATTATTATAAGATAAAGATAGGTATGTTATTATTAGTGTTAGTCATATTATTATAAGATAAAGATAGGTATGTTATTATTAGTGTTAGTCATATTATTATAAGATAAAGATAGGTATGTTATTATTAGTGTTAGTTATATTATTATAAGATATAGATATGTATGTTATTATTAGTGTTATAATTAGTAAACTTTCATGAGCGCACATATTGAGTTTGCTTAAAGAATAAACTTGCATGTGGTTTTTCCATTACTTTTAGTCTTGAAATTACAATACGCTGCTGAAAAGAGCACCAACATCGATTTCAAGTTAAGGAGTTTTTAAAAGTTAATTTGTAAAGATTCCTACTGCTGCAAGATATACGCAGTGTGGTGGTTTCTGAGGGCTGTGTCTTAGACGATGAAAGATTTATAGATGTTGTGCACGACAAGTTTCAAAATATCATTTAGGTCACTGTGACAAACGTAGTGCAAGTTGGACCAGGACGATGAAGTTAAGACATGATGGACACTAACAAAACGTATTGTGGATTGTACAAGGACAATGAAATGGAGACTTGCTGGACACTTCAACAAAACGTACTGTTGATTATACAAAGGACAATGAAATGGAGACTTGGTGGACACTTCAACAAAACGTACTGTTGATTGTACAAGGACAATGAAATGGAGACTTGGTGGACACTTCAATAAAACGTACTGTTGATTGTACAAGGACAATGAAATGGAGACTTGGTGGACACTTTAGCTTAATGTATTGTTGGTTGTGCAAGGACAATGAATCGAGACATAGTGGACAATTTAACGTATTGTGGGTTGTACAAGGACAATGAAAAGGACATAATTATGACACTTTAATAAATATTGAGCGAGCTGAACTAGAACGTTGAAGTGGAGACAAGATGGGGCGGGTTGTACTAGGATGATGAAGTTTAGACTTGGTGGATCCTGAAACAAACGTAGGCCAGGCTGAATTAGGACGATGAAATTTAGACTAGGTGGACCCTGTAAGAAACGTAAGACAAGCTGAATTGGGATTATGAATTTTAGAAGTGGATCCTGAAACAAACGTAGGCCAGGCTGAATTAGGACGATGAAATTTAGACTTGGTGGACCCTGTAAGAAACGTATGACAAACTGAATTGGGACGATGAGATTCAGGCGTGGTGTACACTGTTAGGACGATGAAATTGAGACATGGTGGACTCAGTAATTTAAGCGACCTGGCAGAACAAAGACAATGAAATTGAGACACTGCAATAAACATAGAGTGGACCGGACTAGGGATGATGAAATTGTAATAAAACTTAGTGAGGATTGAACAAGGAGAATGAAAAAATTGATACATGTATGGATTTGAAAATTGTGCCTGGTGGATGCTAACAAATCTAGGGCGAACTGGTCTAGTGTTACTTGGTGAAACCTATAAAAATTTAAAATTATTGGAGACCTGAATTAGAACGATGAAATTTGGACATGGTGGACTCGATAAACAATTCCAAAATTAGTGAGGACTGAATTAGAACGATGAAATTGTGACATAGTGGACGAAGTGGGAAAAAGTAGGCAACGGATGAAGGTAAAGAGAATGATAAGGATAAATAAAGAAATGGGCAGGCAGAGAGCGAATAGCTAAATAAAGAAATGGGCAGGCAGAGAGCGAGTAGGAAAATAAAGAAATGGGCAGGCAGAGAACGAGTAGGAAAATAAAGAAATGGGCAGGCAGAGTGCGAATAGATATAAAGAAATTGGCAGGCAGAGTGCGAATAGATAAATAAAGAAATGGGCAGGCAGAGAACGAGTAGGAAAATAAAGAAAAATTTAACACAGAAAGGGTAAATAAAGAAATGGCCAGAGAGAGAGAGCGAGTAAATAAATAGATACGTAAGTACAGAACGAGTATATAAAGAAATGAGTAGGCAGAGGGCAAGTAGATAGCTAAAGAAATCGTCAGAGATTTGCAAATAGAAAAAAGGATTGATGAAAGTGTGGATGATAGAAAGCTGGACTGTGCGAACAGATAAAGAAGAGACTGGTGGTTGGACCCTCTATAAATTAATATTATATTGTTTTGAAATTCGTGGGCAGCTGGTGACCAGACTTAATAAATAAAGGGATCGGTAGTCAGAGTATGATTAAATAAAGAAAGGGGTTGGTGGACAGAGTTTGGTGGACAGTGTATATATAAAGATTGGTGGTCAGTATCTATATAAAATGATTGGTCGACAGTGTATTTATAAGGAATGGTGGACAGTGTATAAATAAGGTTTTGTGAACAGTGTATATATAAGGATTGGTAGACAGCGTTTATATAAAAATTGGTGGACAGTGTATAAATAAGGTTTTCGGAAGAGTATATATATATATATATATAAAGATTGGTGTACAGTGAATATATAAAGATTGGTGGACAGTGTATATATAAAGATTGGTGTACAATGAATATATAAAGATTGGTGGACAGTGTATATATAAAGATTGGTGGACAGTGTATATATAAAGATTGGTGGACAGTGTATATAGAAGATTGGTGGACAGTGTATTTATAAAGATTGGTGGACAGTGTATTTATAGATATTGGTGGACACCATTCACAAATAACATGTAATATAAAAACACTATTCAAAGGCAAGGTGTATTTGTAACATCGTTTAGTGACAACGTGTTATGCGTTTGTAACATCATTTGCAGACAACGTGTTATGCGTTTGTAACATCATTTGCAGACAACGTGTTATGCGTTTGTAACATCATTTACTGACAACGTATTATGCGTTTGTAACATCATTTACTGACAACGTGTTATGCGTTTGTAACATCATTTACTGACAACGTATTATGCGTTTGTAACATCATTTGCAGACAACGTGCATACAAATCGCCATCATTCACAGACACGATATGTTTATAACGAAATAACAAGAAACTGACGTTTTGTTTGAGGATTACAAAATGAAGTACAGGGTGAATTGTTTATTAAATTAATTGTGCTTTCCCGAAATTTGACAAAGCTGTAACTGTATAAAACTATTAGTTATAGTTGTGCATATGACCTTTGTCCAGAATGTCTGTTGACTTAAATTATCATTACAGTTTTGTTAGGCAACACGAGTTCTTTCAAGAATTTCACACAAAAAATTTCTTTGAAAAAAAGTGATATTCGTTTGAAAGCTGCGTTCCTTTGATGTTAATTTAGATATATTATTATTATTGTCGTCACCATCCTGTCATCGTCATTACCATCATCATCAGTTGTAGTAGTAGTAGTTGTAGTAATCTCTCCCTGAGCCTGAACACATTTGCCCTCGAAGCGTTACACAACTGAGCATAAAAGACCTAATTGGTGTCAATGTGTATCAAAATGTAATAGAAATGTGGATACAAGTTGCCTCATAATCAGGAGTGTATCAAATTGTAATGCATATTTTAATATAATACATGTATATCTATTTGTCAAAATACCAACTTTCAAAATGTAATATATGATTGGGGCTAAAATGTCCCACCTACAGCAAAATGTTTACTATGACATAACAGAGAGATTGGTATAAAGGACTTGAACTGTTTGCCTTGCTGATATTTGTATTAAAGAGCTCACTTGAATTGCATACCTTGCTGATATTAAAGAGCTCACTTGAACTGTATGTCTTGCTGACATGAGCATGAGGATTATTTAGAAACTACTTAGTTTCAGAATACAGTTTTATTATGGTTAGAATATCTTCCAAATATTTCATCAAAACACTTTTGTTTTACAAATATTGATTACAGAAAATGGTGACGTTAGTTAATATTATTTGACAATTTTATAAATATAAATAATTTCTCATGTTTTATCCCTTCTTTTTTTCATTACGATATATCAGTCCTAATATATTAGATGTAATTGCTCTAGCAAATATTTACTTTAAATACTTTAAGGTCCAAAAATAAATTAAATATGTCATAGACTATTAAGTTTACACTACGTTAATTAATTTAAATACAGTTAAATTCTCCCAAAATCATCACTTGCACACTGGAAGAAACTAATTACAGCATAAAACGTCAAACCAGGAATGATGAAATCGGGTTGTGGATACACGAAAGGTATACTTACTGTGTCACAACTTGGCACGAAAGAGAAATTCAAAAAAGCAACGTTCTTTGGATAAAAAAAAAAATCATACTGATTACAAAGTTTGGCGCAAAAATAACTTTTCCCTTCCCCTTTAAATATGTGTACTGATTCTTGCTAGTCAGTGGAATGTCAGAATGTGACACACGTAATGGCTGCTCTGCCGCTCTTGTTTGGTCATCTGATTTAGCTCTTTATGCCTGACAATATAAGCAAGACAAGAAATGCAGTTTGATTGGCTGGCTCTGTGTGGTTTAGACATTAGGCCATAGTCGTGGTCCGCAGTTAGCAATAAAGAAAAAATCTGCCTAGGGCGTAAGCACATAAGCTTTATATTTATTTGTGCGTGTGTTTGTGCGTACTTGTATATTGCAAAAGAATTTGCGTGTATATATATGTGCATATGCGTGTGTGTACGTATGGTTTGTATTAACATGTACAACATTTACTAGAGGTTGAAGTTTATGTAAAGTGCACACTTTACAGACACGGTACTACTTACTGGAACAAGATTTAAGAAAACAATTACGTATTTGTAATTAATCTTGAAAAATTACAGCTACACAAATCAGAGTCTTTGGAGATTTGCTCTTGCTGACAAAGTCGATCTGAAATACTCTTTTAAAAATATTTCTTTCATTCTTTAGCGGTGTGTCGGAAGTTGTTTGCTGTAAGTCGATTTGAAAGCTATACTGAGATGAATCGAGCACAAACTAGGCCAGCTAACAAATTGGAGCGAGGGGGGGAGGAGGGGGCGGCGGGTGAGAAGTGGTTTGATTTCTGTTTCTTTAATCTCAGTCTGTCACCCATCTACGACACAACTGAAGCATTTCAGGCAACGTTGCTGCCAATAAATTCGATCGAGAAATGAAGGTGTTGTTTTGTTTGTATTTACAGGTGGTGGTATTTATAGAGTTAATCGGGAATATGGATGGGGGGGTGATGGGTGTGGGGAATGAATTGATCTTTATTGTGCAAGACAGCAGAGGAAGAGCTATGTAGTATCATCAGGTTGCCTGGTAGGGCTGTGATCAAATTTCCTTGACTGGTCTAGATTTTATACATATTTATTTAATTATCCCTTTTTCTTGACTGGTCTAGATTTTATACATATTTATTTAATTATCCCTTTTTCTTGACTGGTCTAGATTTTATACATATTTATTTAATTATCCCTTTTTCTTGACTGGTCTAGATTTTATACATATTTATTTAATTATCCCTTTTTCTTGACTGGTCTAGATTTTATACATATTTATTTAATTATCCCTTTTTCTTGACTGGTCTAGATTTTATACATATTTATTTAATTATCCCTTTTTCTTGACTGGTCTAGATTTTATACATATTTATTTAATTATCCCTTTTTCTTGACTGGTCTAGATTTTATACATATTTATTTAATTATCCCTTTTTCTTGACTGGTCTAGATTTTATACATATTTATTTAATTATCCCTTTTTCTTGACTGGTCTAGATTTTATACATATTTATTTAATTATCCCTTTTTCTTGGCCTGGTCTAGATTTTATACATATTTATTTAATTATCCCTTTTTCTTGACTGGTCTAGATTTTATACATATTTATTTAATTATCCCTTTTTCTTGACTGGTCTAGATTTTATACATATTTATTTAATTATCCCTTTTTCTTGGCCTGCTGTTCATTTTATACATATTTATTTAATTATCCCTTTTTCTTGGCCTGCGGTTCATTTTATCATATTTGAAAAAAAAAAATCTAACGTTTAAAATAAGTACTACTAATTTGAATGTCCATCTGTTTTAACTTCGTACACCGCAGTGTTCTTGTAATAATAGAAATAGTAAAAGTAGCAGTAATAGTAGTAGTAATAGTAATAGTAATAGTAGTAATAGTAGTAGTAGTAGTAATAGTAGTAATAGTAGCAATAGTAATAGTAGTAATAGTAGTAGTAATAGTAGTAATAGTAGCAATAGTAGTATGTAGTAATAGTAGTAGGTAATAGTTGTAGGTAGTAATAGTAGTAGTAGTAGTAGTAGTAGTAGTAGTCGTAGTAGTAGCAGTAATAGTAGTAATAGTATAAGACAATTAAAGGAACAATCGTAAAAGTGAATCATGCTTAAAACATCCTCTTATTTAATTGAAGGCTACAGTGTCATCTTGCATGTCAAGGCGTCACCACCTTTGTGCACTAAGCAGGTGACTCTCATTCGTTTGCAGACTTATGTGTTGCCTTGAACTGATTGTCAACGTGTGTTGCACGTGTAATAATATTAGTGTGTTAGTGTGTGTGTTCGCATCGCGTCTCCTACAGCATTCGCTGGTCTCATGCCAAGCGCGTACAATCGTTCGAGCTGATACAGTGTAGCAGTATCTGGACTTCGCTACAAGAAGTTATCGAGCTGATGCAGTTTAGCAGTATCTGGACTTCGCTACAAGAAGTTATCGAGCTGATGCAGTTTAGCAGTATCTGGATGTACAATGTTCTAACTGATACAGTATAGCAGTATCTGGACTTCGCTACATGAAGTTATACAAGAGATTAAAGACATTTCCGAGTTCTATTTAATAAGCCTGGTGTTAATTGCTATTCCTGCACCAGCTCCAAGTACGAAAGGGATTTGCAAAGTAAAATTAATTGCTGTAGTTAATAATGACATCTAAAATGCCCGACTTACAGGCCAGCCCTGTCTATTTGGAAAAAAAGTCTTCTCTTCCTATGGCCATCTAAGTCTCTTGTTGCTCGGATCCTTTCCGTACTATAATTAGGCATTAATACTTGGGAAGACACAAAGCAATGACTACACAATAATCATAGCAGACAAACAAGTCACGTGAGCACCCAACACACAGAGAGGCACACGACAGAGCAGAACACAAGCTAATATAAACGCGACAGTTTAGTTGCATACAAAAATAATATTTTTTTAAAAGGTGAAAGGAGGATGTAAATTGTAAATCATAGAGAAATGTTAATTTCAAATAATAAATCTTACACTGTCCGAGCTGCAAATTGTCACATTTCCATGCTAGCCACATGCGCTAGGCTGCCAACAACCAAGGATGAAAATAATATATTTCTAAGGCTAAGTTACACATGGATCACAAACCATACAAAAGTCACTCCCAGAGAAATTGACTGCACACCGTAATCCTACTATAGCTTTTATCCACAAAAGTCACTCCTGGTGAAGTTGGCTGGCCTTTAGACGTCCAAAAACCCAGAGTATAAATACAGGTAGCAGGGAGATTAATGCAGCTCAAATGACAATAAGCTCTGGCTGGATACAAAAACATGTCAACTAAAGTTAATTAAAATATGCACAACAGCTGTTATGGTACATAAATAAGCTTTCTAGAGAGACTCATGTTAAGATGCTTTTTGGACATTTTTCCAGACAAAATAATTAAAAGTGTGTAATCTTGTTGGTGGGGGATTTCCTTGATTTTATAATTCAGTGAGATATTGCCAGCAGAGATTTGTATCATGGTTTCTCATGCCCATTATTATTAAAACTAACCTTTCTTTATTCCACAGCTTGTTTATGTGACAGTAAAACGTCTAATTTATTACTTTGTAAAGAGTAGAGTTTTACGACACCCTTATAATCCGTCAAGTGAGAGACAGTTTGGTCTTGTTGGGAGAATTATTAATAACTATAAATTAAGATTCTTGATCACTTAAAATAAATTATGTGTTGTTAATAAATAATAAACATACGAGTGAAGGGTGCCCCAGAGAGGTGTCACGCTACTATTTATTTATCTATCTATCTATCTATCTATCTATCTATCTATCTATCTATCTATCTATCTATCTATCTATCTATCTATCTATCTATCTACCTACCTACCTACCTACTACCTCTCTCTCTCTCTCTCTCTCTCTTGTGCATCCAACTGTGTCATTGTCTTTAAATTTCTTTGTGCGTGTGCGATAAGTTGCACCTACTAAAGCATCACTGAATAAGAAAGAAATAATAAATGTTGCATGTACAAGTGATTAATGTTTGCTATTATTAAGGAAACCATTGCACTTTACCAATCAGGTTTGTGTCACTCATGCATTTTCAGTGCCATTTTTCCTGCAATAATTATGCTACATACTGTGAAAGAGTAAATTTGCCTCTCCTTAATTTCAATTTTAATTGTTATATAGATCGTTAAATTGTCAGAGTAACCCGACCTTGGGCACTCCTTATGATGATATTTTTGAAAGTGTCTGAGTTTGAAATAAATGTTTGAGAGGCAAGAATATTCTAGATTTGCTGATGTAATGCAAACTGGTGAGTAGTTTTTATTATATAATGATTAGGATTTACGAGAAGGAGACCAGCCAATGGGCTGAGATTACAAGTTTACTTGCTGTAGAAAATTTTATTCTCTGATCACTTTGAATCTGAAGTAGCAAGGAGAAAGTCTGGTTTTGAAAAGCAGCCATTAGCTTGATGGTGAGTTGAACTGACTGATTGAGAGAGAATGGATTTAGAAATATTTCATGTACTTTTCCATTTGATATGTTATACTTGCATTTAATAAAATGTATTATGTGAGTAGACTATTATTTTTACAAGTGTTTGAACTAGGTTGTTCACATGTAGTTTGCTAAATTTGACATTGTTTTGATATGCTGTACTTATTATGCCATGTGCGTGTATAGGGCTAATGAATACTGTTGCAGGAAACTGTAAGTTGAGACTGGGATGTAAGATAGAATGGAGTTTTATTGTGATAAACTGTAAACTTAAGTTAGCTCCTTAATTATATTTTGCAGTGAGCAAGTACCCTATCCAGTTACCTTTCACGTGTTCACTGGTTATAAACATGAATAACCAGGAAAATGCAGGAAATGACTGCTGCCATGGTGTAAGCATAAGAGAGTATACTATACGCTTTAATATATCATAACAAAGCATGCTGAGTACATTATGAAAATTCTAGTACATTGAAGTTACTAGAATTACTGTAATCATGTTCTGCTCAAAGGAACTGACATGGTGAAGAGGGTTCTCAAGTTGGTTCAAGAGGAAAATAAAATGTCAGAGTTTTCCACATGTGTGGAGGAAGACACCTCTTGATGCAGACATTGTGACATTGTTGTAAAAGCAAGTGAAAGACTGCAGAAGAAGTGCTTAATCCAGGTCATCTAAGACTACAATCATCTACCTCTAATAACTCCAATACTATTTCTCTGATAGAACTATCCTGTTATTTGTATTGACTCTGTTGTTGAATTGTATTTATGATAGACTATGCAAACATAAAATTATTCGAACATGGGTTCATGGAAATAGTGATGTCAAGTAATCTATTTCATCATAATTGTCATATGTATATTTGATTGTTCATTTAATAAATTTATTGCTACATTTATTGACCTTCTTATGTATATTGATAATCTTATGTTGGAGAAAAAGTGGGTGGAGGGGGGGGCTTGCTAAATATAGATTAAAGATGGATTCATCTTCTCCTTTCGTAAGAAGTTTTCCACCTACGGAAATATTATGTGACCGTGAATGTTTATCTTGATGTTGTGGAAGAGAGAAAAAGTTTACAGCACCCACATATCCGCCAAGTGAGAGAGACGAGTGGTGTCTGCTGGAGGACCATTAAGAAAATAAATTAAGATTATCATCACTTGTAATTAGATGTGAAATATTAATAATAATTATTATTTTCATTAACTAAGTAGCGTTGCCGTCACAAATATTTTTTTCTTTGAAAATGGTTTATTTTATGTTTGAATATTTTAATCTAGTGTACAACTGTTTTATGTTTGAACATTTGAAACTAGTGGACAACTGTTTTATGTTTGAACATTTGAACCTGGTGTACAACTGTTTTATGTTTGATTTGAACCTAGTGTAAAA
Source organism: Sinotaia quadrata (assembly GCA_028829895.1). NCBI lineage: Eukaryota > Metazoa > Mollusca > Gastropoda > Architaenioglossa > Viviparidae > Sinotaia > Sinotaia quadrata. The sequence goes on from CM054182.1 coordinate 53,765,598, forward strand.
CTGTTTCACTCCACGGTGCTAACACGACTGGTCTTAATTAAGCAGAAACACGCGCATGCGTGATCTACCAGTTAATGTCCCTTGAGGCCAGAGATTAATCCAGCCACTGTAAACGAATTGTATGTACAATCCACAGCATCCATTGCCCTCAATCAAACCAAACTCACGCGCGCCAAGATAATTTAATGATAATGAAGGGGAACTGAAGTTAAACATCATCTTTCACTAACGATCTCGGCAATCCCTTTTATAACTGCCGCTCGCGCGCTCAGCAAAGCCTACAACAGAGAAAGTTTCAAGCATACCATATTGCATTGCAAACGGGCCTCACCCTTAGCTTTACGCGCAGTGAGTTTTTGCGACGGGACATGCCCCGAGCCACGGGCCACCTATACGACGACCGCCAGGCGATGACGCCGTTCCCGCTGCAGCAGAGTTAGCATTCTCTTCTGAAAGGAGTCGGTCACAGCCGAGTGAATGCTTTTCCCCTCACATTTTTCAAGCCAGAGGCCGCAACATGCGTGGTTGACCCCTTAAGTAAAAGTGCGCGGCAAAAACTGTGCGTGAATGCCATAGCCTGTTATATTTGGAAATATGGACAGGTGGCTGTGTGTTTTAAACTTTTATTTAAGCTGTTGTCGGCGTAACTTGTGCGGTTTCTAAGCAGATGTTGCAACCGTTCGACGCGTTGAAATGCTGACGCGGTAAGTAGTTGTGACGATTTTCATTTATGAAATCAGTTGACTTGTTTGAATTATGTTTCAGATCTGAATTGACATTAGTTAAGAGTGGTTTGTTGTTATTCAGTTGACTTGTTTTAATTATGTTTCAGAGCTGAATTGACTTTAGTTAAGAGCTGTGTAAATAGGTTTGTTGTTACTCATTTCTCTTCTCGTGTAGCGTGAAAAAAATGGAATTAAAGTGGAGATATGGCATTGAGATTAAAATTAAAATTCAACTAGAAATCAATCAGAAGAGTAAGAAAGCAAAACCATTTCATGATGTGTGTGTGTGTGTGTGTGTGTGTGTGTGTGTGTGTGTGTGTGTGTGTGTGTTTGTGTTAATTATGATCTTAGCATTTCAAATAAGGGCAGTTATCCCGTCAGATAATGTAAGAAAGTAACTTGTAATTAATAGAGAGAAGGAAGACATGCGAAGAAGAAGGAAAGTCTCTGTTTGAATTTATAAAAGAGGGACACAGGAAAAGAAATGGGGTCGTATACCAGGCCTGGCCTGTTTACATATATTTTTGCTACACACCGCAATTAACAAGTCGAAGATGACTATGGCAGAACGTCACTGCTAAGATTCACTTATGTAAAATGAAGAACGGCTCCCTACTAGCAGTATTACGTGTGCATACTGTTATAAAGCATAACATATCAGCACAAACACACATACACCAGACGTACAGTATTACAAAGCATAACATATCAGCACAGACACACATACACCAGACGTACAGTATTACAAAGCATAACATATCAGCACAGACACACATACACCAGACGTACAGTATTACGAAGCATAACATATCAACACAGACACACATACACCAGACGTACAGTATTACAAAGCATAACATATCAGTACACACACTAAACAGAAGTAAGAAATTCAGTTAGCCTATAATTTAGAAAGTTTTAATTTACTTTCTTGTGGGCAACACCTTCACCCACCATACAAACAAGTGTTAAAAAGTATACTAATACCGAACAGACACTAAATAGAAATACATTATTCTCTTCTACCTGGCTAGAAAGATTTATTTTACTCTACATATAAACACACACGCACAGACACATACACCAGACATACAGTATTGCAAAGCATAGCATACCAAACATAGTAAAAAGGATTAGAGATTCTGTTGTACTTAGTTAGAAAGTTGAAATTGACAATACACATCAAAACACACACACACACACACACACACACACACACACACACACACACGCACGCACACACACACACACACACACACACACACACACACACACACAGAGGAATACCAACAGAATAACTAAACACGAATCAGAAATTCATTTTTAATTAAAAGTTTTAATTTACTGTACACAACACGCAAATACATACAACGACACATACTTATTTATGGACGGATGTATAGACACCATCATTTCTCGCACCCGAAGTCATCAGTCATTAGCCCAATGAAAGCTGTAGATTTGTTTTCGTTTCGACATCTATTGTCAAAGATTTGTCTCCCTTCCTTTACCTTGTAGTTTGTTTTCTAGGTCGAGAAGCTTAATACCATTATTCTCGTTTCACTCCACTTGTGACTTGACAAATACGCACTAGTATTTTATGTACACGTGTGGCCTATATGTGGCGACAGTTTATCTGTACGTGTGACTTTTAGTTTCCTCTTTGTGCATCTGGGCGCCGCAAGAATGAATGTAACCATTAATTTTCACGACACCTCATTCCCCCAAGACACTGTCATTACAACAAATCTGAATATGTTATGCCCTTTCACCCTAGGCAATTCCAGTGCAACAAAAGTTTGACGTGTTGTCCTCTGTCATATTGTGAATACAGCAAAATTGTGACAGTTGACCATCTGTCACTCAAGACCGTATCAAAAGTATCAAAACAGCAAACATAGACCTGTGGTGACCCTTTGTCACAGCGCTTAGTTTACCCAAGACTATATATCAGGTGCAGCAACATTTTGACATTAACAATAACAAAAAGACAGTCCTTTCCTCATGCACTTTAATAAACAAGTTTGATTCACGGGTTAAAATCATGCTTTCTGTCAGGGTTTCAGTAAAGTGAACTAATTTAAATTGTTCAGTCCTTCGTCCCCGACCGCCCCCCCCCCCCAAACCTGACACACAAAAAACACACGGCATACCCAGCTAATAGTACAATTGCATAAATTGAAAGTTGCAACACTTTGACAAGAAATTATAATCACGTTGGTGACTTTTCTTGAATTAAAAAAAGACAAAGATGTACTTCGGTTTAATATGGTAATGCAATAATTACCTATCTAGTTCCTTTTTTTTGAATTAAGACAAAAATGTACTTCGGTTTAATATGGTAATGCAATAATTACCTATCTAGTTTTTTTTTGAATTAAGACAAAAATGTACTTCGGTTTAATATGGTAATGCAATAATTACCTATCTAGTTCCTTTTTTGAATTAAGACAAAAATGTACTTCAGTTTAATAAGATAATGTAATAATTACCTATCTAGTTCCTTTTTTTAATTAAGACAAAAATGTACTTCGGTTTAATAAGATAATGCAATAATTACATATCTAGTTCCTTTTATGAATTAAGACAAAGATGTACTTCGGTTTAATATGGTAATGCAATAATTACCTATCTAGTTCCTTTTTTGAATTAAGACAAAAATGTACTTCGGTTTAATAAGATAATGCAATAATTACATATCTAGTTCCTTTCTTTGAATCCCGTGTGACATTGGACCGCTCAGACTTTATGTGAGTAAAATATAAAATATTATAATATACGGTTAAGTTTCTTGATCTAATTGTTTGGCGTTTAGTTCCGGTAATTTCAAGTGTGAGCAACTAGTCCATTTTAATCTCAAACGTTGTTTTCCTTTTCTATTATTTCCTTTTCTCCAGATTTGTTGATGCAACTATCGTCAAGGGTTACGAGTATGTAGATGAAGGAATTTAGGAATGCTTTGTGGAATAGTACTTTTGTTTCTTTTTGTTTTCTTGCGAACAATGGCCGTAGTTGCTATGCTTTCTGTTATAGTTGCAAATATCATATTTTTCAGATTCAGTAAACATTATGTTAAGGGTATCTCCTGTTATGACTTCGAAATTAAAGTGGGCTTTAAGTTCATGAACTCTCCTGTTGCACGTTACTCGCGCAAATTAAATGTGCTTCTTGTTTTGACGTCACAAATAAGGTGGTATTGATTTCATGCACCATCCATGTGCTAAGTCATGATTTATTCATTTTCCTTTGTTTTGACGTCACAAATAAGGTGATATTGATTTCATGCACCGTCCATTGTACTAAATCATGGCTTATTCATTTTGACGTCACAAATAAGGTGGTATTGACTTCATGCACCGTTCTCATTCATTGTGCTAAATCACGGGTTATTTATTGCCTAATGTGACGCCACAAATAACATAGATCTTGACCTTGTAAATTATCTTGATTTAATGATTCTCATTCAGTGTTCATAGTATTTCTAGTATATATGACGTCACAAATAATGCAGGTCTTGAGTTCAGTAACAATCCTGTTTAATGACGGAACATACCCTTGGTGTCACATATTTCTTCTTATGACGTCATGAATATTCTTGTTACCATTGCATAGTACGACGATTATTACGCGTGAAAACTTTACTTATTTCGTATTTGGTTGATTGCTCGGTAAAGTATAATTCTCTTGCTCGGTAAAGTATAATTCTCTTGCTCGGTAAAGTATAATTCTCTTGTTCGGTAAAGTATAATTCTCTTGCTCGGAATGACTTTGGTTTGACCGCAATATAACATGCAATAGTAATCTAACAACAGCAACATTTGTAACAGTTTTCCCTTTGGTTTGACCGGCTTTCGCGATATAACATGCAATAGTAATCTAACAACAACAACATTTGACCGGCTTTCGCAATATAACATGCAATAGTAATCTAACAACAACAACAACATTTGTAACAGTTTTCCCTTTGGTTCTCTAACGTGAATTACCTACAGACAATTTTTTTTTTTTTATCCAAGACGATCTAGGTTGCAGAATTTATCTGTAGGCGTTCTCTGGTTGCAATTGTGGTATTTCGACTTCAGAACACACAAGAGGAAGTATTGTGGTATTTCGACTTCAGAACACACAATAGGAAGTACTGTGGTATTTCGACTTCAGAACATACAATAGGAAGTACTGTGGTATTTCGACTTCAGAACATACAATAGGAAGTACTGTGGTATTTCGACTTCAGAACAGACAGTTTTTGTATTGTGGTATTTCGACTTCAGAACAGACAGTTTTTGTATTGTGGTATTTCGACTTCAGAACACAAGAGGAAGTATTGTGATAGTAGATGCGCTTTTCTTCTGATAGTTCTAGGGAGGAAAACAAAATAGATCCAGTTCCAGATCTAGCGGTGGGGGCGGAACTTAGGCGAAAGGAACTACGAGTACGACCCTCCTAATGTAACCGGCCCCGTTAAACATATAGATTTTGCAAATTTGTGCACTTCATCTATCTAGAGTTTTCCAACGGATTCTTAAACCACAACAACCATTTTCTAAACAAAGTTGTTGTATTTTCTAAGTCGCCTCATAGATAGATGGATTGATGGATGGATGACAGGCGAACGGGCGGATGGACAGACAGACAAATAAAGAAAAATGATGGATGAAAAAATAGATAGATAGATAAATAGATAGGTAGATAGATAGATAGATAGATAGCGCACAAATACGTACAAAAATACTATAAATAATTCTATCCATTCAGATAACACCAGCAACAAAAATTACACGATTACAAAGCATTTCGCTTGCCGTTCGCTAAGCTTCCCATCAGATGTTACCGATCTGTCCAGATAGGATTTTAGACAGCGTGTAGTGGCTTACTCACTCTGTCATTTCCAAAGGCGTAAATAAACAACTGTTTATTACTGTATTTTTTATTATTCGGTATTCATATTTTTCCCATTATATTTTAGTGATAATTCAATGCGTTTCGTGGGACTAAAAATAACTCCACCTGCTATCACAATTAATCATTCATTCAGCTGTACTTCATATTTGAACTTTTCTCCCTTCTTTGTCTCCGTCTCTCTCATTCTTTTATGTCCGAACAAGGTCCTGTCATCGAACGGAGCTCGCTCGCTGTTTTATTCAAACCAGAGCAAAGAGAAAGATAACTCCAGTTTCTGGGATGATCTAGCCTTGTATTGCATGGATACAATCTGCACGCTCCCGTAGAGAATGCAATCTTTTGTGTTCTCTCACACCATCTATCTAGCTAGTATCCAACTATCTAGCTAGCTAGCTATTGTTTCATCACGACCTTATCTTTCGTACTCGATTTTGCACATGTGAGTTAGAACTCACTTTTCGTCCTTCCGGCAGTTTTTTCAGAAGAAAATTACAAATATGTGGCAATGCAAGACAGCAAGGACAAGTACGTCTACACTGTGCATTCGTGTAGAGACTAGCAGTATTATAGGAATCGAATTTTAAAGTTTATTATTTAACTCTGTGAATGAAATAATAATCTACCAGCCTACTCAATTATTCAAACAGATGTCGAATGAAACAAAGGCATATGCAGCAATCGGGAAAATGTGAGTAATAGATAGATAGATAGATAAATTTTAAATGCAAATATATAATAGAAAGCAAGCAAATGCATTATTGAAAATTATCATCAATTAAATAGAATAAATTAAATCAATAACAAACACTGAGAAAAGAAATCAAACAAATGCCATTCAAGTCTTCAAACAAATTAAATAAATCATTCATCGAATGAATCCAATAAGCATATTAAATAAACCTATTTAAAACCTTTATAAGAAACCAGAAACAAACATTCTACAAACCTACAAAAGAAATCAAACAAACTTTGAAAAGCGAGTGAAATAAAAACAAATATAGCCTTGTAAAAATCCCATAACAGAAACGAAACAAGCCTTTAACTACAAACTGAAACTGAAGAAAATTAAATTGTCAAACAATCTTATCAACCAACCAGAAACAAAATAATCAAACTCTAAAATAAACGTAAGAATAAAATTAGCTAACAAAATTATCAACATAGATATTAGAAATAACCTCTCCATAATGACGAGAGCAAACAGAAAACAAATAAACACGTCTGTCAGCAAATCAACCAACAAACAAATGAACAAGTTTATTACAACAACAACAAAAAACACCCCGAGCTAACTAAATAAACTTCTCAATAATTATCGACAAACCCCTAACAAAACAATCGATCATCAAACCAACAAAAAAATTAAATAATCTTATCAACAAACTTAGCAGTCTTACCAACAAGCAAATTCGTAACCAAACTAATCAATTTTATAAACAAAGCAGACAAACAAACTAAACAATCCTATTCGCAGAACAAGCAAGGGAATGCTCTACTACTCGTCCTTGTCTCTCTCAGCCTGTAAGTATTTGATCAGCAAACAAACAAAAAACAAACAAACAAACAAACTAAACAATCCTATCCGCAGACCAAGCAAGGGGAAACACCACTATTCATTCCTGTCAGTCTCAGAATGTTGTACTTTGATCTTGCGTCACGTCAGTCTCAGAATGTTGTATTTTGATCAGTAGAATTAGCGATACCTTGCGTCACGTCAGTCTCAGAATGTTGTACTTTGATCTTGCGTCACGTCAGTCTCAGAATGTTGTATTTTGATCTTGCGTCACGTCAGTCTCAGAATGTTGTATTTTGATCTTGCGTCACGTCAGTCTCAGAATGTTGTATTTTGATCTTGCGTCACGTCAGTCTCAGAATGTTGTATTTTGATCTTGGGTCACGTCAGTCTCAGAATGTTGTACTTTGATCAGTAGAATTAGCGATACCTTGCGTCACGTCAGTCTCAGAATGTTGTACTTTGATCTTGCGTCACGTCAGTCTCAGAATGTTGTATTTTGATCTTGCGTCACGTCAGTCTCAGAATGTTGTATTTTGATCTTGCGTCACGTCAGTCTCAGAATGTTGTATTTTGATCTTGCGTCACGTCAGTCTCAGAATGTTGTATTTTGATCTTGCGTCACGTCAGTCTCAGAATGTTGTACTTTGATCAGTAGAATTAGCGGTACCTTGCGTCACGTCAGTTAGGCGCTGCGTGTGCTGGGCGTCTAATTTGACAGACTGTGTCAATCTGGTGTACATTTTCCATATGTGGTAGACCATCTTCTTACAAACAAGTCGAAAAGTGAATATTAAGGCCTCTTCACCTAGATCCCACGACTGTTCGATAAGTGTGTTCTTTGATCTCATTCTAATTGTTGTACTTTTCTGTCATCAACAAATTGGTTTCTGACGCAAATTTGATTATCGAATTAGTTATCAGAAGATGCAAGAAGAAGAAATTTGTTTATTTAATTTAGGAATTCGAAAGTGGAAAGATTGTCGAGAGCATTGTTATCCTGGAGGACGATATACGTAATTCAAAAGTTAAATATTAATAGATATTTTTAATAAAGTTATATGAATTATTTTCAGTACTTATAAAATCGAAGAAAGACGTTTGAAAAGAAAGACGGAATTGATAAAGTGAAAGATTGCATGGATTTATATTAAAAATTAACTATTTAACTTTGAAAAGAAAGACAGAATTGATAAAGTGAAAAATTGCATGGATTTATATTAAAATTAACTATTTAACTTTAAAAAGAAAGAAACGGCAAACAAACAAAAAATTAAGAAAGAGACATAATTTTAGTTAGGGGCATCATTGTCTCTTGAGAAAAATAATTAAATTAAGAAAAAGACATTTTTTGTCAGAGTGCCTTGAAAAACTAACAATAACACCGTCCATACAAAATGCTCGTTCGCAATTCGAGGACTGACGTGTCATCGCAACCGATCTCACTCAACCATTACAATAAATATACAATCTGTTTAATGGCTTCCTCGGTAATAAATTACGGCGATGACTGAACTGAACTTAGGTAGGAAACGCCCTTCGGCAGTTGAACAAGTGCGAGGTAAAGGACGGCAGCTCATGTGACTGGACTATCTTCCTCATCCTTGTAACTGTCATATCAGTTTTGATGTGATGTGCTTAAGACAAATTGATTAATGCAGGTAAAAAGAAATAACTATTCTGGGAGACACGCACACACATACAGACACACATACACACAATCACATCACAGGTATTCATGTATATTTATACAATATGCACTATTGATTACTGCAACATACATTTACCTGCATAGTTGATAAAGTGTACGTGAAACTTGATGACTTGTTTCGCACTAAACCCGGACCTGTGATTGAAAGGACAAGACCAAGTCCCTCTATTGGCCAGCTCAGCATGACAACATAAATAAAGATATTTAAAATAAGATATGCAGATACCCCTCTTCTTTCACCTAATTCCCTCCAGTAATGTATTTATCAGCTTGCTTCACTTGTTGGTTTTATGGTAGATTCAGATCTAGCTTCTAATGTTTCTTACACAAATATTACCTTTCTCGTCTTCTTGTCAAAAGTTATTACAGTCTGCGATTATCTCGCTTGAATAAGGTTGTTTGCACTTAAGGCATCGCCTCAGTAAAGAAGGAATGCTTATTCTTGCTACTGGGTGATAATCGTAGATAATGAAAGAGAGAGAATAAAGTTGAAATGTTTCTCATGCGTGCTAAGATGCCTTTCAGCTTCTTAAGTAACAATCGTTTATGATTTTCAACATCTGCCGTGCCTCTGGAGTGCTCCTGGAGATAATCGAACTAAACTGTTGCCACAAATTCCTCACATGACCCTTTCTGAAGTTATTCCTGCCATCTCCTACTCTTCCAGTCCTGCACCTTGCCACTGTTCTATGGTACTGTTCTTTGCCACTGTTCTAGGGTACTGTTCTTTGTCACTGTTCTAGGGTACTGTTCTTTGTCACTGTTCTAGGGTACTGTTCTTTGCCACTGTTCTAGGGTACTGTTCTTTGCAACAGTTTGCAACTGTTCTATGGTACTGTTCTTTGCCACCCTTTGACATTGTTCCTTGGCACTCTTCCTTGACAATGTTTCTTGGCATTTCCTTTACGCTGTTCCTGTCTCTGTTCCTTGGACTTTGTTGGAACTTATGCCCGATCAAGAATGCTATTATTATGTAGATTACGCCCGATCAAGAGTGCTATATTATGTAGATAATGCCCGATCAAGAATGCTGTTATTATGTAGATTATTCCCGATCAAGAATGCTATTATTATGTAGATAATGCCCGATCAAGAATGCTATTATTATGTAGATAATGCCCGATCAAGAATGCTATTATTATGTAGATAATGCCCGATCAAGAATGCTATTATTATGTAGATAATGCCCGATCAAGAATGCTATTATTATGTAGATCATGCTCTCGTTTCCAAATTTGGTACATTTCGTAGTCAAGGGCAAGTGTATAAAGGAGAGATCCGAGTTTGGGATTTAAGCAGTGTTAAAGCGGCACGGACTGGGAGAGAGTGAGAAACTGGAGATATGTGAGTGATTTTAAGCAAGATTGCCCGGATAGCATCCTGTAGTCTTTAGCAGGCGCAATCTGTAGCACACGGGGCTCGTTCATCGCCCCACCTCACAGACTAGTCTACACTACGTCATGACATTTTGAGATGCGGAGCAGATAATGGTAAACCGTAACTTTTTGCCCTATGTAGGATTGAACCCTCAGTATCTTGAGCGACAGACTATGGCTTTGCCATTGCCTTTTCCCATAAAGATTTTTTTTAAATGTGTATTTTGGAGCTAAAAATAACTTACGAGCTACGGGAACTTTTGACAGTTTGTTTAGCCAACAGACTGTTTTTTTCCTCATTAAAGCTTTTTAGAAATGTTTTCACTTTCCAAGACCTCTGGCTAGAGTAAGTGTGCTTCAGTATTTTTGCTAAAACAGTGCATGTGGCCAGTGCCGGTTGATGGACTCTATTGCTTAAATCACGACTCTATGGCTTTAATCACGACTCTATGGCTTTAATCACGACTCTATGGCTTTATTCATGTCTCTATGGCTTTAATCACGAATTACCTTGCTAAAACGTGCGTCTGTCCAACTGTGAATTGCTGGAATATTGTGCATTAATTACGCTTTACCTTGATAAAAAGTGCACTTGGCCAACTGTCAGCTACTGGAATATTGTGCATTAATTACGCATTGCCTTGCTAATAAGTACACGTGTTCTTTTCATAAAGTAATGTAAGTCGACTTTGTAGGAGTTTGATAACTCGTGTTTTTTTCATACTGCAATGTAAGTGGACTTTGTAGGAGTTTGATAACTCTTGTTGTGCCTGAGTAAATTTGCCTCTTCCTATTTTAAAACTTAATTGTTATATAATTTTGTAAATTGTCAGAGTAACCCGACCTTGGACACTCCATATGACGGTATTTTTGAAAGTGTCAGAGTTTGAAGTAAACACCCAAGTTGCGATTATGCTAGAATTGCTGATGTAATACAAACCATCCCAACTGGGTGAGTAGTTTTTATTATCCAGTGGTATGACTTACGAGAACGAGACCAGCCAATGGGCTGAGATCTAAAAATTTACCTACTGTAGAGAAATCTATTGTCTGATCACTTGAATTTGAAGTGGCAAAGAAGTCCGGTCGGGTTACTCTGACAATTTTTTATATTATTTTTAATACTGACGACAGCCCTATGGCCTAACTACACCTCAATCTCTATTTTAGATCACAACTTCAATTTTGGAACAACCAATTATCTATCATAGCGACAAGCAGATTTGTTAACGTGCCCTGGAATTAGCCACATTATCTTTCCCTTTGATTAATTACAATTTCCATAATATCCAATTCACCCCCAGTCAACTCCCTATTTCAGGCACTCCAAATAAATTAATCAAAATGTGAGTTTTGGATAGCAAAACAAAAATTTAATAGTAAATCAGTAATGAAAAATAGCAAATTTTGATTTCCGATTGCACAGGCCAACCAAGACTATCTATTCAAACTGTCCCAACGTCAATGCTTGTTTAGTCAGATTTTCAATTTGTGCGGTACTGAGACAATAACTATGTCTCTAAAGAATGGATGAATGATCTGCTGTTCTCAAGCAGTGTCTCCTTGCCTGTATGTCTAGACCATGTGACGACCATCAGCTTGTGGCAGGAATAAGGTGTGCGTTTCAGAGTGAACACGAGACCCAAGTTTGGCAGAAAATCATTCAACAGTAAAAAGGCCATCTGTAAGAATAATTGCAATTCTTTGTAACAGCTAATAATTGCTAAAAAAAAAATAAAAAAAAAATTAAGGCTCTGTGGCCACAGGTAATAGATGACTCTTACAATTACGTCATCAAACGTTAGCTACACGCTAACTTATAATTTACAAACTTCTCATCATGGAGAAAATTTACAAACATGACAATAATATTCCAATTCTACACTTGCATAAATCTCAATGGCTCCAATCATAACCAATTAATGGTTTGCATTAAATTCACATTGGATAATTATATCAATCTACAAATTGGTTTTACTCATTAGAAATGGTTTCATAGTAATTAAAGCATGGCACAACAACACATTCTTATCTCAATTTCATCATCTATGCATACAGCACGAAATATTGCTAATGCCACAGAACCTTCTCTGAAAGTGATATGTGTTAGTTTCATACAGAACAATCATCAATAAAAGTCTACCAATATTCCATACAATAATATGTGACAATAGGTTTCGAGAAGTCACTATATAATATTTACCACTCTCTGGAACGTGCAAAGCCTTTTCTCGTCTATGCAGTTCAACCCTTTATGAATGGCTGAGCAGCAGTGCATGAGAATTCGTGGTTTTAGTGGCAAATATATATAAACAATTCTGGGCCAAATCACAGATTCACAGGCATCATTGACGGGAACGCAAATCTCCATATATGGTCAGGGTGAATCCTGTTGATTCTCCCTACTTTCACTTTCACCCATCTATACATCTCAACTCCCACATGTGGTCAATGAACTTGACCTAATTCCTCTACTGCCTGTAGCATAGGTGGATACCACAGATTACACGATCAGCCAGAGGTTACAACAACCGGTACACTATATTTATGGTTTATTAAGAAGAATAAAAAATAATAGAAAAAGAGGGAGCATAATTTGCCCCAAGATCTAATCATCAATGTTGGCTTTGTAGAAGTTTCATAATTCCTGTGTTCTTTTCATACTGTAATGTAAGTCGATTTGATAACTCTTGTTCTTTGTAAACTGTAAATTGGTTTTGTAGAAGCTTGATAACTCTTGTGTTCTTTTCGTACTGTAATGTAAGCTTTGTAGAAGTCTGACAACTCCTTCAGAGAGCACAAATGCTGTAACCATTAATACTAACTGTTAAAGGGCTCCTTAAAGCAGTGACAACAAAGTTAAGTCAATATTTGCCATTTAAAGATGGTCACGCAGCATTAAAAATTCAAACCGGAAATATGTCGAGGGAAAGAGATTTTAATCTGATTGTCTCCCCTCCCCCCAAAAAAGCAACAACCAGCAACAGATTCACACGTTGCTTTCGGGATGGCATGAAATCGAGCGAGATCGGGTTGTCTACCTTTTCTTTAAAAAAAAATAAAAAATAATAATACATTTTAAAATCTGTCTGTTATGCCTGTTGCAGCTTTTTGTTGATTGTTGATTTTTCCCTTAATGACTGCTTTCCCGTGACAGGTAGCGCACGTCTGGCCTAAGTAGGTCTACAAAGGATGCCTTTAATTTTCTCCCTACCCTCCTCTTTTGTCTCCCTTTCAAGTGTGGCTGGAGTAGGATGTGCTTTTTACTGGCTATTGTTCCAGTGACAGTCTGGAGTGGTGCTGCAACGCTTCCTTTTGATGTGCAGAGACGCATCATGCAAACATGTTGTTGCGCTATCAAGTACGCCCCGTTGAATGCTGTTCATGCTGACGTTGCCGACTCGGTCAGACACTGGTTCCCCATTAGCGACGTGGATAGAAAGCGAGGTAACTCTATGCTGCACGAGCTGGCTCTCGCAATCAGCACTCCGCATTGCTGATCACCCGCCGAGCTAATTTTCCGCGCCACTTATTCCGTTAACAACAATTAAACAACGAGATGTGTACATACTGTGAGTGAAATCAACTCACGCTGGAAGCGGACGTAGAAGGAAAAGTAACTCGTCAAGGAAAACGTTATTTTCCTTTGCTCATAATGATACAGTCAGCCATTTCTCATAATTTTGAAGACACAATTATTTTCACTTGCTCATAATGATACAGTCAGCCATTTCTCGTAATTTTCAAAACACAATTATTTTCACTTGTTCATAATGATACACTCAGCCATTTCTCATATTTTTGAAAACAATTATTTTTCACTTGCTATAGTCATTTCTCGTGTATCAAGGAGTGTAGAATAGTTTAGATCTGAATCTTAAATGCTTTCCTTGATTTGACTTTTCCAGAGAAAAGCGCGCATTTTTTCATTATCTATATGTGACGATGTTTTAAAAATATTTACTGGCAACAGGTTTGCTAGAAATCGGTACAGTGAACCTTCAAGAACCAAACAGTAGAAGTTGGGTCTGGCTTTGGTCTTGAGAGATTTCCCACAGAATTTTTGGAACAGTTTGGGTAGCGTGCCTAGACTGTTAGATCCATTATCCAATGCAAGGGAAGTGAGCTGTGACGTTGTAAAAAACAAGCCAGTGACAACTAACGTCATAAAAGGGTCAAGTAAATTTACTATTGTTTCTTCCTTTACTCCTGCTCTGATTCTGTGAAGAGAAATATACTGGCAATTTGATTATTGACTATTAACTGGACTATAAGTGGTGGACACACCGACATGCACATTAGTAGCAGTGATGATTGTAGTAATTATTTATTATTTATAATGTCATTTCATTATTGAATACATTTTTTTAAAAATCAGATTTTAATCAGAGGTTTTACTAATTTTGTACTCAATGGTCATGTCATACAAATAACAGAAACCGGCACTTGATAGTTCAGCCCACCCACCCCGCATGCACATACATACACCCACACACACACTTACACTTGTACTGTCCTGTCTGTTCGGTGTGTCGTTTAATTTTATTGTGAACAAAAGTTTAGTACACTCGTATTCAAGGAAGTGTAAAAAGTCTTTTAAAAATATAAATAATAACTGTCAGTAATCTATGAATGTGTAAAATAATAACTGTCAGTAATCTATGAATGTGTAAAATAATAACTGTCAGTAATCTATGAATGTGTGCGAATATGTCGTCCATCATGTTACATTTTTTTACATCATTCTATACCAAGATCAAACTGTTACATTTTTTACATTATTCTATATCAAGATCAAACTGTTACATTTTTACATTATTCTGTATCAAGATCAAACTGTTACATTTTTTACATTATTCTGTATCAAGATCAAACTGTTACATTTTTTTACATTATTCTGTATCAAGATCAAACTGTTACATTTTTTTACATTATTCTGTATCAAGATCAAACTGTTACATTTTTTTACATTATTCTGTATCAAGATCAAACTGTTACATTTTTTTTACATTATTCTGTATCAAGATCAAACTGTTACATTTTTTACATTATTCTGTATCAAGATCAAACTGTTACATTTTTTACATTATTCTGTATCCAGATCAAACTGTTACATTTTTACATTATTCTGTATCCAGATCAAACTGTTACATTTTTACATTATTCTGTATCAAACTGTTTGCATTCTGCTAGTTTAAACTTTGAACTCCTTCCAGGATTAAATGGTATTTTACGGAATCAGTATGATTCCTGAAAACAAATGGCACAAATTCAAACACGCATACAATATTTTCCAACAAAACCTACTGTGAAAAAAATGCCACAGGTAAGCAGTTCCCCAAGTGACGTCAAATATACATCATATAAATATAATCAAAAGAGCTTTACATCAAAAGATTACATCACTTCACAACAATATTAAATTAATGCTGTACAATCATTCAGTTTATAATAGCATTTTTTACATTAGCAGTCGATTATCATTTAATCAAGTTCTTGGATATATTCATGGAAATGAGAGTAGAGAATAGATTCAGAGAATAAATGAAAGTCAATGGTCATAACCTTGTCAAAGATGGTGGCTGTCACTGGCATATATTCACAATCTCGCAGTTTGCAACAAGTCACAACAAGTCTTTCTTTTTCAGGCGATGGCCTCGCATGTCCCTTCTAGGCCCGTTACACAAAGCACCTGGTAGAGAACCATCCTGCATTTCACATGTGTAACCAAGCACATCTGAAGGAAAGTTTCTTGAATTTCCACGTGTAGTACTCATCACACCACAAGGAATATTCAAAATAATCTTCGTAAATTCTCGAGACCAAACTCAAGCCACCATTTCAGCTGTATTGACTCTTGAATGGAATTCATATGAATCAACTTACAGCAACATGTTTACTGATACATTGATGACAATACTCGATTCATACACCACTATGACAAAGCAAGTACAATAGTCACTGCTGCCTGGTGTGAAAGGAAAAACGGCTTGCTTTCTCTGCAAAAGTCAAGTTAATGCAGCACTAGACTTCAGGCATATTTTTCATCTCTAAACTCCTTTCTCTCTATCAAACATTCTCAACTTACAAAATCCTGCTACAATTTCGTTAGCCCTCTGCACACAAAACATAAGAAATATATCATCGATCAATATTCACAAGTATAGTAATGTACAATCTAGTCAAATTAATGAACATAGAAATAATGGTTCAATTACATAAGCACTCTCTAATTCAAATCATAGATCAATACCAAACATTTTTGAAATATTCTAAGTCCTTTCTTTTTTTATCAGTCAGTTAGCTTACTATAATCTAATGATCGCCTTTAAGACCAGACTTATGTTCAAATTCAAAGTGCAGTACTTTTTCAGCAAAGAAACTTCCGGTCCATCCCCGTTGGATGAGTTTGTTATGAACAAGTGTGAAAAACTACTCATCCAATTGGAAATTGTTTGGATTTCTCAGCAATTGTCTAGCATATTCTCAATTCAGGTTGTTTACTCCAACTCGGACATTTTAAAAAAAAAAAAAAACCATCATAAGGAGTGCCAAAGATTGGGTCACGTTGACAATGTAACTATTTATATAACAATTAAGTTTAGAAATAGGGAAGGCAAATTTACTTCACCGCAGAATCCATTACAGTAGTGATTATAATAGTATTATCGCAAACATATATTAGTCAAAATAATGTCATGTTTTAATTATTTTGTAATTACAAATATTCATGAACATTAGTAACTGTAATCGATAATTAATTTCTAACTGAACTTTACTATGTTGTGTGTTACGTTTCCAGTATTTATTTATAGACCCTGCCTAGAATAATTAAGGACTTTAAATATAATTAATTCCTTCTCTCATATCCTATGCAGACTGGTTGCTCAACTTATCATTTGACTAGTTTAAAAGTGTGTCTTGTAGTGCAGACGACAAATTTACAAACTGATAAATTGCGAACGTTAGCTAGATTGAAATCGTTAAGTTCCTCTAAATTAATATGCATTCGTTATTATCATTCAGCTCATCCGCCCCCATTCAATCTAAGAAAAATCTATAGGTCTATTATGCATAAAAATTAACTACTAAGAGGTTTAACAATAAAATAAGATTTAATAAGGTTTTAACAATTTAACAATAATCAAATACGAGCGCGAATAGTCTATTTCTCAATTCTTTGCACGTACGTGCTTATCGTTCTTAAGCGAAGAGATAGCCAAATGTTTCCATGTGATTATTGAATTGACTGAGGAATACTCAGCTGTATTGTCTGTATTCGTCTGGTCTCTTTTATCCAGTCCGCCCGTCTATCTCACGGAGTCACTCTAGCAGCGAAGCACGTGGCCTACAGGAAAAGGTGTCCCTTTTATGTCGCTAGTGAACTTGAGTTTCAGTGGCGTGGACTCTTGGAATAATAGAACTCACACTTAGAGCTCAACCAGTTCATACCGGTCTTCGGTTGAAGACAAAGACAACTTGTCCAATTCAAAGATGCGGACAACAAGCAAGGCAAGGTAAAGCAAAACCAAGCCCAAAAGACAGAACCGACCTGAAGAAAGTAAACGAGTCCTAATATAGTTTCTGATAACAAGTTCCCTACTCAAGCACGTTCCAGTTTAAATGCTCTGAATTAGAAATTCGACCTCGCGTCGTTTACAATTAGATTTAGAAAAAATGTAATCTTCTCACGCATGTTTCATTTAACAGCATGATGAATCATAAAAATAGTTACAACGTTAAATTAATGTTCATACAAAAGGGGTAATTCAAAACAGCAAAGCGCTTCACAATTTACAATTAAAATTACACGCAATAATTGAATTACATGAGAAATTCATATCGAGCACAGGCATTCTGGCTCTCAGTGAATTAAAACAATATAAATTAAAGTTACAATGAAAAAGAGTTACAATAAATTTATATTCCATAACTTATAGGTTTTCAGTCATTTCTCTGAACCGTGCTCAAGCATATATGGAAATAATATAATACATAGCACAAATACATACATAGTCAAGATATACAGAATACAATTAGATAAAATGGTACCTTATGAGAAGTCGAAGTGTATGATTCTCATCTGACTCGCCGGCTGTCGCATGACCCGAGTAGCTTAACGTGGTGACGTGTAGCTAATTGTTTCTCACAGTAAAGGAGCGGAAGCATGCACCCACATTTATAGAAAAGCATAAAGCATATCACGTGACTGATCACGTGGTATGTAGTTGGTTCTAGAACCTAGGCAATGGGCCTAAAGTTACATAACGTCTTGACCTGTTCTGGAAGCATCTCGATAGGGGAGAGCTTTGAACAAAGGGTTTTCAAATCTCAATATTTGAAGTAAACAAACAAGTAGGTCACCAAGTCGGACATTTTTATCAGACTGTGACATTGTGTCACTGTATTATTCTTATCGTGGTCAGACAAGATTTGTATGTGGGTTTCTGTGGTAAGATTGATGCGTGGACTGCTGTTTTAAAGATTGGTGTCTGGGTAACTGTCATAACTTCTGTTGTAAGATTGATGTGTGGACTGCTGTCTTTAAGACTGGTGTCTGGGTAACCGTCATAACTTCTGTAGAATAGTAGAACGATCTGCTTTTGTTTGAACCAAATCCCCACAATTGTCTAAATATAACGTTTGGAAATCATATAAAACATATAAACTTTTATTTCACGCGCGGAATAGAATCGTTTTAAAAACACTTCATGGATATCTGAGACACCCATTATAATTATGCAGGCGGACGCAAAGGTCATCCTGAAGGACGTAGCACAGTAGATTATGACGTCAAGAAAAGCAGGCGCGTGTTTTGCAAAATTCACCAAAAATGACATCGTCGATCTGTAGTCACGTTAACACTTTGTGTCAGTAGTTTCAAACGAGTGAACGCCCCTTCTTAGGGGGCTTCGATACTGATCATTACCCCTGATGTCATGGAGACCCCAGAATTTAGTGAATGGGGTGGGTCGGCGAGTCCCTCCAAAGCTATCCATGGCTGAGAACGTCAAAGAATGAGTTCACACGTCCTGGAAAGGAAGGAAGCTAACCTAAAATCCACCATCATTCCAGTTGTGCTTTTATTGTAGGAAATACTGTTTTCAAGGATTTAAACATATGCACGCCAATTAATTACTGCATAAAGAATAAAGAACACAACACACTAAAATGCATGATGCGCAACACATAATTACAACGGAGATAAAGCATAGACAACACACAACATACAATGAGAAAACCATCGCAACTCGTAAATACAACGCAGACAAAGCATAGACAACACACTACATACAATACGAAAACCTGTACAACACGTAAATACAACGCCGACAAAATATAGACAACACAACATATTTGATAACAATGAGAAAACTTGCACAACACGTAAATACAACGCCGACAAAGTATAGACAACACACAACATATTTGATAACAATGAGAAAACCTGTACAACATGTAAATACAACGCCGACAAAATATAGACAAAACACTACATACAATACGAAAACCTGTATAACACGTAAATACAACGCCGACAAAATATAGACAACACACAACATATTTGATAACAATGAGAAAACCTGCACAACACGTAAATACAAGCCGACAAAGTATAGACAGCACACAACATACAATGACAAAACCTTCACAACACGTAAATACAACGCAGATAAGGCATAAACAGCTGTAGTTTCTCTATGAATAGGGATCCTGGGCAGATTTCAAGGCGACATGAGGTCATGACACATCGCTGTGTCTGTTTAGAGAAGCGTTCCACTCTATTATACGACTTTAATTGCTTAATTTGTCAAGTAGCTATGGGGTTACCCCCACTATCTTGACGGCGAATAGTGACATGCCTCTGGGAAGAGGTCGCACCAGTTTTACTGGGGTCATAAGTCAAACGTTAGCCTTTTCTAAGCTTACTGCTTTAGTAGCTTCCAGATGAGTTGCAGAATTGGTAGCTGGTTTCCGAAATGTGTTTGTGCATTTAAGTGGTATAGCTTTGTTCGTACAGTTCGTTTTCGCCATGGCTGGACATTTTAGGCTTAATGGTTCAAACCCCTGACAGTACCATTCACAATAAATAAAATTGGTGAACAGTTTTGTTTCTGGAGGGTGAGATTACAGTCGTATATTTAGATTCTTATCACATTATTTGATATGGCTTTGATTAAACGTATGTTAAAATTATCACATTATTTGATATGGCTTTGATTAAACGTATGTTAAAATTATCACATTATTTGATATGGCTTTGATTAAACGTATGTTAAAATTATCACATTATTTGATATGGCTTTGATTAAACGTATGTTAAAATTATCACATTATTTGATATGGCTTTGATTAAACGTATGTTAAAATTATCACATTATTTGATATGGCTTTGATTAAACGTATGTTAAAATTGAATGTGACATCAACTGCTACCACTACGTTGCTCCTACTCCTACTATAGTATATATTGAAATAAGTTGTTATATTCATTGAATAAGCAATTATATCACAAACAAGAATGCCAACAAAGTATTTAGTTTGACTACTTGTGTGACCATGAAGGAACTATCAGATTGGAGGCAGAGCAATAACGAACTTATGCTTTGCTGATGACATCAATGGCCTTGCAGGAAATGAAGAGGAGCTAGCTCAATAGGTGGAAAACCTGGACAGGACAACTACTGCTTTTGGTAAGGAAATCAGTGCAGAGAAGACTAAATTGATGATCAATAGCACCGGTGGCATTGGCAATGACATCATGATTGTTGATCAGAAATTGGAAATAGTTAATAAATTTAAGTTCTTGGAAGCCATCGTGACAGACGAGGGATCAAAACCTGAAATATTGTCCAGGATTGCGATGACAATAACAGCAATGGCAAGGCTGAAGACAGTTTGGAAAGACAGAAACATCTCAGTCAGCTCAAAGATCAGACGGATGCGCTCCTTGGTTGTATCTGTGTTTTTATATCCCTGTGAGTCATGGACCCTCACAGCCAATCTCGAAAGAAGGATACACGCTACTGGAATGAGATGCTTTCGAAGGTTGCTTGGCATTTCGTATAGAGTTCATGTCACGAATGAGGAAATGGGAAACAGAATTAGGCAAGCCAATGGCCCTATGAAGAGCTATTGGCCATTGTGAAAAAACGCAAAATGAAATGGTATAATCATATCACACGATCAACAGGGCTTGCCAAGACAATCAAGCAAGGTACTGTGCAATGAGTGGGAAGACAGAGGAGAAGATGGAAAACATCTCAGAGTAGACAGGACTGAAATTGAGCAATACAATAAGATTAGCAGAAAACAGAATGAAATGGAGGAAACGTGTTGTCAGGGTCATCAGTGGTGCCCCAACGGTCAACAAGACTAAGGGATATAATAATAAACAAGAATGTCAACAAAGTATTTAGCTTTAACTACTTGTGTGCTCAATGTGCATAGTTGCAAACAGAAGAATATGACGTATTTTCGACATCGCGCAACATAGTTAATGCATATGTAATAAATAAGCAATTCATAGGTAATAAATAGACAATGTATAGGTAATACATAGGCAATACATGTAAATAGGTGATATATAGGTAATACATAGGCAATCCACAGAGGTAGTACATAGTGATATATAGTGAATATATGGGTAATACATAGGCTGATATATGAATAATACATACGGTAATACAAAGTTGATATAGATGTAATGCATAGGTGATATTTGTAATACATATTAATACATAGGTAGTATATAGGTAAAATTTGGATCCATCAAAGCTATCAGTATTTATTTATACATTTTTGTTACCACCAAAGACAATAAATCAATTCAATAAACATTTATTCACGTTTTGCAACAAAGCCAGCAAGTTAAATGAGGTGTTTTTTTTTAATTCAAGTTTTTCTGCAAACACAACCATTGCTACTGATTAAATAAATATATAGATTCAAGCTGTGCCTCAAACATTAGTTACATCTGATTAAACGTCACATTAAAATATCACATACACATGTATTATTTGTTAGTCACAGTTTCGTCAACACATAATGACATTCACGCGCCGGGCGTTCATTAACCTCTTGTCCCAGCAGTGATGGGAATTGTCAGCCATTTCGCTGTCTGACGGAAATACGCAACCACATTGAATGTCAGGAACTGACAAACACCACGTCAACAAATTCGATTACAATCGGCAATGCTGAAATTTCACACAGCAGCAAATGAGGCAAAACCACCATCAAATGTACCTTAGGCGTAGCCTACGTCACTGGACAAATGTTCCAATAAAATGCCGACAACAATTACGTCATCATCAAATCTTTTTCTCTTAGATTCACTGAGAATTTAAAAATTTCAAGAACAAGCACTCAAATCGAATTGGAGTTCGGCTCAGGGATAATTTGAATCCTTAACAGTGAATCCTTGAGAGTGAATCTAACTGGAATTAGGATTTTTATGTTGTAAAATAAAGTAAGTTTTCAGTCATTGTCATCAAAATCCGAATTTTTCCCCAACACCCATCTATTCACCTTAGTAAAATATCTTTACAAAATTGATATGGTAGAAAATAGGTCTGTAGTGATCACGGTTGGAATCCGATTTTTTCAACTTGAACCCCACTAAGCTAGACTTTGTTTAAATTTACTTAATTATGAAATTAAAATACTAATTACCTACCCATTTGGATTTAAACACTGCACTTTTGGATTGGATAAAATCTTTCATTCATCTTATGTCAAACTACTTTTCATATTAGTCTTGTGGTAAAATTTGATTCTTCTACTGTCAATCTGTTGTCAGATTAACCGTAAATGTAGTTCACGATTCTCAGTGTGGCCATGTGATGTAAATGTAGTTCACGATTCTCTAATTGGCTTTGGTATGTAGGGATTCAACTCAATTAAATCACACAGGAACAGCTAAAATGTTTCCATGTCTTATTTTAACTTTTCTAAAACACAAAGCAGTTCTGGCTTCAATGAACAGAGTTTCCATATACCAGTCCTAATGGAGCCAGTGGTCACAAGGAAGTAAGTCCATTATGAACTGGGTCAAACTTCCATAATATTTTAATTCCTAAAGTTCCAATGACTAGTCTTACTTGAAACTAGATACCCTATTGATTTTTTTCTTTACAAGCCCAAAATTCTCAGAGTTGAACTTTGACATAAAGACTTACTCTGATTTCTGGTGATGTCTTTCATTGCAGGGTTATCTCTTTTGAGACCTTTTATCTCTTTTCCATGAAAGCACAATCATGTATCATAGGATGTTTCAGCTCCAGTTAAAAAAAACCTGCAGTAATTTGTATGTAGCTTTAAGTATCTCATTTCATGTGAAGTCGGGCTATTCACGTGTTCACAATTTTTAGATAACCTATCCTGCAAAAGAAAATTCATTAACACAAATTTTAAATACTCATTCTCTCTGTTAGTTGATAAACATTAAACATATCTTCTTTATGATTTTTGATTTGCTTTTGTTTTTGTTTTTTGCTTTACACACAGTTGAAGAAAGTTGAATTATTTTCTTCTTCTTCTTTTATTTGACTACATATTCAATTAAACTGTTACATAGTTCTATGGACTTCCCCTGGACTTCCTATGGACAGTAATGGATCTTGATTTTGACTACATATTCAATTAAACTGTTACATAGTTCTATGGACTTCCCCTGGACTTCCTATGGACAGTAATGGATCTTGGTTTTGACTACATATTCAATTAAACTGTTACATAGTTCTATGGATTTCCCCTGGACTTCCTATGGACAGTAATGGATCTTGGTTTTGACTACATATTCAATTAAACTGTTACATAGTTCTATGGACTTCCTATGGACAGTAATGGATCTTGGTTTTGACTACATATTCAATTAAACTGTTACATAGTTCTATGGACTTCCTATGGACAGTAATGGATCTTGGTTTTGCCTTGCTTATCTATTCTTTATGCCATCTGGATGTTATTAATTTAGCCTACAAAGTGTTGATGGGGTTTTCCCACCTGTCCTTCTGCCCAGTGCCATGTAGTTTGATATTCCTCATGGCCTGGCAACAGTCTTTCAATGCACACGGGTTAATTGCTATATTGTGGGGTTTTCCTGACTATGGCTGATAATGCTTATTATATAAGAGAGTCTTTCCCCTAATTCATTGACTGGTCCCAGTCCTAATCCACTGACAGGTCCCACCACTAATTCACTGACTGGTCCTAGCCCTAAGTACATGGTTGATCTCACGTGTGTAGTCCTGCTGGATGCCAGTGCTCGTTAGTTACGCATTGTCAACATCCTGAGAGTATAACATCAGCCCTACGGTCAATGTTGATTTGTGTAGGGTACAGCTTCCTGACATTTCTTGCCTTTCGAAGAGGTCATGATCTTTTTCAAGGAATCTGCTAGCAAGCGTATACTTGTCCAAACTCTACAGTTTTAAATTCATTTCTGTTGTGTAAATACAATAATAATTTGTCATTTTGCAAGTGGGTTCATTATGTTATGTAAATACAATAATAAATTGTCATTTTACAAGTGGGTTCATTATGTTGTATAAATACAATAATAAATTGTCATTTTGCAAGTGGGTTCATTATGTTAAGTAAATACAATAATAAATTGTCATTTTGCAAGTGGATTCATTATGTTTTGTAAATACAATAATAAATTGTCATTTTGCAAAGTGGGTTCATTATGTTTTGTTTTTATCTTTTGCTTTCTTATTTGTTTAAGTAATTTACATAAAGTCCGTTTGCATTTTATTGTAAAGCCTTCCATATTAAGAGATTTTTAGTTAGCCACTAATGCATGTCTGACAAACCCGCACACAAAAACATTTTATTGTAAAGCCTTCTATATTAAGAGCTTTTTATTTAGTCACTAATGCATGTCTGACAAACCCGTACACAAAAACATTACATATAAGCACAGCAGTAAGTGTAGTTTCACGGTTCATTTGACGACTTCAATCTTATAGTTAGTGCTGGCCACAGCTGGTTATCTTTAAAGCCGTTTGTTTGCGCCATCTGCAGATGAAGAATGGCACTTACTGGAATGTTTGACTGCCTGATTTAATACCTATTGACTACAGAACATCAAAGACACGCTACATATTTCGGTCTCGGTAAAAACAATTACTTGTGGAAATAAACAACAAATATTCTTCTGTTCGCCATGTATTACAATGACAGACACCAAAACACACACACACACACACACACACACACACACACACACACACACACACACACACACACACCGCACACCAACACAAGCGTACACCAACATCCATACAAGCGCGATTATAAAACAAATTAAAGAAAGTGTTTTCTTTAATACATTATGCATAGACACAACGATAATTCGGTCACTTTCAAAATACATAAATATTGAAACACCTACTTTCCTAATAATTATCTCTACTGTTTGTCCATTGTTTACACCGCAGTGCTCTAAGATAGACAGACAGATAGATAGATAGATAGACAGATAGATAGATAGATAGATAGATAGATAGATAGATAGATAGATAGATAGATAGATAGATAGATAGATAGATAGATAGATAGATAGATAGATAGATAGATAGATAGATAGATAGTCTTAGGACTATAAACTCAACATGAAAAACTTTCTTTTTCAGCTTTAGAATGTTAAATTTAGAGTTGTAAACTAAACGTGTTAATATGAATATGTTAAACTCTAGAGATGTAAACAAAAAACATGTTATTAAGGATGATTTTAACTTTGAACTGTATATCAAACATGTTATTATGATTGGCTCTGATATTAGATGTATAAATTAAACATTCCTTGTGAATGATTGTGAAAGAAGTGTAAACATGTTATTATGAACGGCTTTGACATTAGTACGGTAAATAATTGTTATTATGAATCTCTGACGTTAGAACTGTAAATAATAGTTATTATGAATGGCTCAGATTAGAACTGTAAATTAACATTTTAAAGAATTTTTTGAATGGATTTGATTTTTAAGAATATATATATATGAATAGATTTTAACGTGACCGTAAATGTCTTTGACGTTAGAGCTGTAAACTAAACATGTCACCGTAAATGTCTTTGACGTTAGAGCTGTAAACTAAACATGTCACCGTAAATGTCTTTGACGTTAGAGCTGTAAACTAAACATGTCACCGTAAATGTCTTTGACGTTAGAGCTGTAAAGTAAACACGTCACCGTAAATGTCTTTGACGTTAGAGCTGTAAACTAAACCATGTCACCGTAAATGTCTTTGACGTTAGAGCTGTAAACTAAACATGTCACCGTAAATGGTTTTGACGTTAGAGCTGTAAAGTAAATACGTTATTGTGATTGACTTTGGTTTGAGAACTGTAAATTGAACATGTGACTGTAAATGGCTGTGACTTGAGCACTTTAAACCGAGTATGTTGTTACGAATGGTCTGGACGTGAGAACTCCTAACTGTGAATCATTTCTAAAACGGATGCTTAACTCGTTTCCAGTAAACAGTTTCTGTTCTTATGCATATTTTCCTTTCTTTTCCCTCTTTATTGTTTCATAATATTATGTGTGGGAAAGAGTGCCTTAATTTATATGTCATCAAGATAGAAACTAAAATCAAGAACCGTAGCTTTTTAGATTTCTTTCAAACTTCAAGGAAATCCAGAAGCTGGAATGCGAATTGTAATAATATTATTAATGGATAAATCAATGAAGAATACTATTTTTGATCGGCAAACGATCCTCTTGTTTGTCTCCCTTTGTCACTCACGCTACCTTCATCTCTGTGGATTACGATGGCTGGCTGTGATTGGTTTAATCTTTGACCAGTCTCTGGATAGCAGCTTTAAAGTGTCTACTAGGTTAAGAACATAAATTTTAGGCTCAAGCATTCCTTTCTAATTAAGACATGTATCTGTCCGTCCTCTGACACACACGCAGACACAATTTCTCCAATTCTCTCTCTCCCGCTCCACCCCCACCCCCGTTTCTCCCCTTTTAGAGAAGGCACCTCAAGCTGATTTTATTTTCTATCTTAGCCATTCTGACCATTCTACGTCTCCAATCAAAAGGGGCTCTCGCCAATCCGTACGTCTAAAATTGAAGCCGACTTCTAAATGATTGTGACCGATGGGACAAGGCTGGCCCAAACCGTCGGACTATATTAAAATCAGACGTCGAACCATTGATTAGCCGGCTCGGTAGATATAAGGAAGCTTTTATTTATATTTACACCGCTTGATGCCTAGGGTTATCGCATGTTGCCTGGAGTTACCGTGTGTTGCCTGGAGTTACCGTGTGTTGCCTGGGGTTCGCATGCCTTACACAACCGTGTTCGTATTGGTCAACCGGAGCAGGTAGAGATCACGTGCATTTTATTCTGAAAACTCCCTGAATGAATTCTATAATGAGGAAGATATTTAAGCGATACCGGGTTTCTTTGGTTGGCACTAGTAAGTTTATTTCATCCTGTGTGCATTTTACTATACGTTGTGGCCACTACAATAGTTTTTCCTGGCGACATTGACTGACCCACAAGATTTTAACAACATGCCTTTGGCAGAGTTAATTTGCCTATCCCAGTTTCTAAACTTAATTGTTATATAAACTGATTATATTAAATTGTCAAAGTGACCCGACTTTGGGCACTACTCATGAGGGTATTTTTGTAAGTGTCAGAATTGAAGTAAACACTCGAGTTGAAAATATGCTAGAAATTGCTGCTGCAATGCAAACTAGTTCGAAACTACATGAGTGGTTTTAATTATCCAATGGTTAAGATTTACGAGATCAAGACCAGCCAATGGGCTGAGATCAAAAGTTTATATGCTGTACAGAATTCTATTGTCTAATCATTTGAAATTGGAGGGGTAAAAATCCGGTCTTGAAAGGCGGCCATTAGCTTAATAGTGAGTTAATTGACTGATTGAAAGAGTTTGGACTTAGAAATATTTCAAGCATTTTTGCTATTGATATGTGATACTTGCGTTTTACATAGAGATGTATTATGTGAGTAGACTATTATTTCTTTATTATGTGCCATTAGCATAAAACTGGTGTATGAATTGTAGCCAGATTTTACATTAATGTTTCCGAACTCTAGGTCCATTGAAATAAGAACGTTAAAAATAAGTAATTAAGTACATAATTTAAGTTTTGTCTTATTTTGTAATACGAAGTACCTCTTAAGGATTTTTTTTTAATCTCACTATAACGATTATTATGTACCAGAGTCCATGCAGAGTAAATCACAACAAACAAATCAGTGCTATTACTTACAAATGCATGAAGTTAAGATCAAATAATAGTGAAGGGGTTAATTAATACGAGGACTATTAGTAAAATTATTGTTGCACACAGTATGTCAGATAAAGAACAGTCAAACAATACTTCAATGAAAACAAAAAACCTGAATATAGAATTGTAGAATAGGTTATCTTAACTACGAACATTAAACATATCCTACAAATACAGTGGCAAAATAGTATCAGATCATGCAATGTAGATAACTAATAAATAAGAAATAGAACACAGAATCAGTGACAATCATGTCAGCATGACTTCGAACGTAAGGAATACATTATCTATTCGAAAGTAAGTGAGCACAGTAGTGGCTACATGTCTCCAACACCCGTGCGGTTGATGACACTTCCAGATTGGTTGCTACAATAATCGCATATCAAGTCATACATCTGTTTAAGGCAAGCTAGCGGGATGACGTAAGATCTGGTGTGGCAAAACAAGTATTGATCCTAAAGTCCGGAATCGACATTATACAGGAAAAAATAATGATGTATGATTTTGACGCCCTTGGTCGTATAACTCCATATGAATCTTTTATAAGAACAACCGATTTTTACAATTCTATCTTGACATCTGGCTCCAAGCAGTTACACAGTAGAAACAAACCTAAAAACAGAATTAGTCTTCAAAATTCGTCAAACAGGATTTAACAAATCGAGGAACAAATTTTTGAAACAGCTGTGTTTGAAAACAAAATGCGAATTCCCTTTCATACGAACAGTCTGTTTTGTTATCTCAAACGACAAATATCTTTTTAAAAAAATAGCGCCTTTCTGAATAGTTAAATAAATATAAGCACCTCAAGTTATTCTCAAAGTATAAACTATTGTAACAAACTGCATTGTATCCCCATTTCCACCCCCACCATCTATAACACAGTATAAGATGCGTGACGTCAGAACAGTTCTTCCTGGTCATGGCGGATGCAAGGGTTTCATGGCCGCCCTAGGCCGAGATTTAACCTAAGTGCGCCGCCATTTTTATCCTGTCCATCCGTTTGCCTATTTTTCACCCTACCCAAAAGCTTACCTATTTCTACCAGTTCATCAGTCTATCCTATCTATCACCCTACCAAAAAGCTTACATATTTCTACCAGTTCATCAGTCTATCCTATCTATCACCCTACCAAAAAGCTTACCTATTTCTACCAGTTCATCAGTCTATCCTATCTATCACCCTACCAAAAAGCTTGTTGGAACGCACCCCTAGGACCTTTGCGCCGTAGGCGATCGCCTAGTTTGCCTAATGGGCGGACCAGTCCTGTTCATGGTGAGAGATGCCCTTCTCTTTATGATTCATTTTTTGTTCTTATCATATTTTCATAGAACTGTCTAAACTACTGTCGAACAGAATTTGTTTATTGAACATGTCACATTTTGACACATTTTCCAGTAGCTCTTAGCAACGCCCAAATGACAGAATTATATCTAACACGAACTTGCTCCTTACCTAAGAGGAAGCAGATGACGTCACCACTATTATGAAATATAATACATGTTCTATTGTAACAGCTGAATCAGTTACATTTATAACGTAATGCTTGTGCCGATGAAATTAGACTTATCGGAGGGCCAATCGGGCAGTTATTGGCTATGGTTGTCTGCACACCCGATCCCGGATTTCATCATGATCAAACCAGGGTTGTTTTCTCTTTCTAAAACAGTGCGAGAACTGGATAGGTTTTTACGGCACACGGCACATTAAGAAAACATATTGTTCAGAAGTACGCAAGTCAAGCAGTTGGACTTTTAAAACATAATGGAGGTTGAATATTTACAATAGTTCCTGGTTCAAGAACCTCGACATTACTCACTGAGACGTGCCTCAGAATATGTTAATACAAAGCAAATTGTCGCCCTTTGGTCCTGACATCTTAACTGAATTAATGGACGGAACGTATTTACAGTCACCTGTCATCATACTGTCTTGTCACCTTGAGTCTGCAACTCTCAGAATTGATGGATAGGGTGTTCAGATGCTATATTTCGCATCCCGTTATATGATTTGATGTTGTGACATAAATGTATCTAAGTTTGACTTGTTTACATCGCTGTGTGGCCTTTGGAATACTTATGTTAACACTAAGCGTGGTCAAATTAAGCTGTTCACGACAAAGACCTTGATCTTCATCTTCGCCTCATCCAATAGTTTTTCTCTAACAACAAAACAATAAATGTCATACGCATAAACAAAACAAACAAACAAAACCAGTCTTTCTATTTTGTTAAAGAAGAGACCAAGACTAAATTGGCTTATGTACATTGATGGCTCAAGAATGAACCATAACCGTATCACTTCAGAATTTATCATAAATGCCTTCAGTCATCATGGGTGTTGGTATTGTTCTATTTATTCGATTACTGTGACGTACATTGTTTATATTCTGTCAAAACAACACATATATAGTAATAAGAAGTGGAGATTTACCTTCGTATACCCGAATTATTATTAGTTATCAATAAAGAAACGTTGTGGACTCAATCAAAGAGTTTGCTATATTCCAATTGAAATTTCATCTTTTTTCCTTTTCTGTTCTTTCCTGAGCATTTCTCTTTCAGTTTTTTGTTGTTCTTTTCTTAGGTTTTCTTTTATACTTTGTCTGTTCTTTAGATTCTCTCATCGGGATCTAAATATTGTTTTTTCTCTTCTTTTTTTCTCTCCCCCACCCCTCCTCTCTCTCTCTTCTGACTTTTTATTTTCATTTGATGTGCTTTGTTGATGTTGAAACCAATTTTATTTCTATTTTCAGGTCTGTTTGGCGCAGTTACGTTTAATTTATTGACATATACATTTGTGTATAAGTGTGTAGGTATGTGAGTATGTGTTTATGCATGTGTGTATGTGCGTGTGTGTTTGTGTGTATATGTGTGTGTGTGTGTGTGTGTGTGTGTGTGTGTGTGTGTGTGTGTGTGTGTGTGTGTGTGTGTGTGTGTGTAAATATTTGTTCTGGATCCGAACTTAACAGCAGTGTATTATATAAGGAGAACGTTGTTATACACCAGACAGTTCATTCTTTTGTACAAGTAAATAAATTCTGATTTCTCGTTGTATATAGTAACTGGCCTCGGATCACTGTGTAGTTTTTTTATTTTTGTCGAAAATTGTGTTTAATTACTTGCTCAGAAAAATCCAATGTTCGGTGTTTTTTTAAAAGTGGACTAATGCAGGTGGAACTGTCGTTTAAATGTCATTGTAAAATGTGTCCCATATTGACAAGTTAAATATGGGGGCAGCCCCTAAATTAGAAATTAAACTTTCTTGAAAATAGATTGTTTGTGAGGAAACCTTATTGAAGGGGTCAATTCGGTGACTGATCTCGCTTTTGTAAAACTTGAGAGTTTTCGGGTGCAAAAAATCGAACACAACTTTGTGCGCACGTGCTCCTAAATTGTAGGGAGTCAATATTTGTACAGCGCAGAGAAAGGACGGAACGATACGCGACAATGATGAAAGGGCTATTGAAGCAATGCATTATTTATGTATTCAAATACAGCACTATAAATTACGCTATTTTTAATTACTTTGGCTTGAGTATCCAGTTCATTCTTTTATTGTAACTCAACCCTTTTTATTTAATTGCTAAATTTGAAGTTTGGCTAAGTGTTAATAGATAAAGGGATGGATAGATGGACGGAGGGATAAACAGAGTTCTCGGACAAGGTAGATAGACAGAAGAAATAATATAACAGTTATCAAATTTGTAATCAAGTTAAATAGCATAGAGAAATAAGTGGCTGATCCAGATTGTGAGAATATATTTAAATCGGCTTTAAAAGGGGGTGGGAGTGAGTCACTCATTAGATCTACTGATTTCTTTCACAGGTTGTTTAGTTTGTAAAAGGTCTGATAGGTCCTAAAATATGTTGATTACAATAAAAGAGAGGAAGTCAATAATGCGTCACTACAGATTCATACGATGATAATTACTATTTGTGTTAAGTATGTTTTCATATAACATAAATAATACAGACCACCGTTACAGACAGTTCATTTCCAACTGCCTGTATATGTGTTTAGATAAGTATTAACAAACCAGTATTTGCTTTAATATTACAGCGTTAATCTTAATCTTTTATTGTTTCTCACTTACAAATTCCTATTGAACGATAGACGTTATGGATGAATGGTTGATCAACAGATGGGTCTAAGATACAGACAAATAAATATTGGCACAGACATTGGCAAAGATGATTGGAATAGATAGATAGATAGATAGATAGATAGATAGATAGATAGATAGATAGATAGATAGATAGATAGATAGATAGATAGATAGATAGATAGATAGATAGATGGATGTGGGCTTTGAGACTTCCCGATTCCCAAATGGCACTCCAATAAAGAATGACATTGATTGAACTCGTTACACGACCGCTAAAGTTCAGCATAAACATTTAATTAAGTGTTTTAGTTTCTTTCAGAGCATTTGGTGAAGTTTTAGTGTTTCATCTACTTTATTTCCGTCGTATTGAAAGATGTGTTTCATAAAATCTACTGGCATTTAACTGAAATAAGTATACCTTGAAGTCAAATAAGTGTGCCTTGTCCTTTACATTGAATCAAATAAGTGTGCCTTGTCCTGCACTAGTATTTAAGTGAAATGTTTGTTCTGTTTCTTTTATGGCATTCAAGTGTGGGCGTTGTTGCTTTAATATTATGTAAGCAAAATACGTTTGTTTTCTTTCAGGCATTTACTTAAATTGTATTAGCATTATGTGCCACTTCCTAAGATTTCAGTTCAGTATTAGTGTTTCGTGATCTTATTGCAGTCTCTTCTGGCGTCTTGGTGATTCGAGGCCCAGGCGTTGGCCTTACAAGCAGGTAGTAGGACACACTCAATTTTGGCTCGGGAACTATCGAGCCAAAACCTGATTAGATGTGCAATGCTTAGAGATTTTGACTAATATGAAACGCAAATAAAATCCCCAACTTGTCTTCTATTTTTAGTGAGATTTTATTTAAATTATAAGCGTCCTGTCCACTTCGTTGGCATTTAACTGAAATATAAGTTTCCAGTGCACTTATTGTTATTATTCTATACCTCCATGTTTTCTCCTGGCATTTAATTAACACATCACTGTTCTGTAACCTTTAATTTGCTGCCATTGATGTGAAACCTAAACATTTTACTGGTATTGAAATGAAATACAGATGTCCTGTGGTTTTTAATGTACTGGCATCGAAGTGAAAACTACATAGTCCTTGACCTATATTAGCATATAATTTAAAATATAAATGTTTTCTGGCCTTTAATGTTCTGACCTTGATATAAAACCTACACAATACATGGCCTATATTGACATTTAACGAAAACACGTGACAGCAATTTCATTCACACCATTCTAATAATAATCTTTACTTGCAATATGTAAACACTTAAATGTATAAATATTATAAACTTATTAAGGTAACATTTAGCTCATTTAAATATTTTCTTAGTTTATCCTAAAGGAAATGTTTTCAGTCACTTAAACCATTTGTTTGTATCTCTTTAGTGACTTAAACCATTTAATTATATTTCTTTCAGTCACATAACCAGTACTTTGTATCTCTTTAGTGACAAACCATTTAATTATATTTCTTTCAGTCACATAACCAGTTCTTTGTATCTCTTTCATTTAACGATTTGTTTGTATTTCTTTAGTGACTTAAATTATTTGTGGGTGTCCCCTTTAGTTAATTAAACCTTTTGTGTGTACCCCTTCAGTTAATTAAACCATTTGTATGTATCCCTTTCAGTTAATTAAACCATTTGTATATATCCCCTTCATTTAAAAAGTTGCGGGCAATCAAGTGCAGCAATCTTGTCTATAACTACTCAGAAGCCATTGTACAGTAAGTAGCCAATAAGGGTGGATGGCCTTGTGTACTTAATACTGGAATTACTGATTAGTAATATAAGTAGCTCGCGAAGGTTGTCGGCCTTAGACCACTTAATACTTGAATCACTAAATTGTACAGTAATATGTGATGGTGGTCGGCCTTAGACCACTTAATACTTGAATCACTAAATTGTACAGTAATATGTGATGGTGGTCGGCCTTAGGCCACTTAATACTTGAATCACTAATTGATACAGTAATCTTAGAGGATGATCGGCCTTAGGCCACTAAATACTTGAATTACTAATTGGTACAGTAATCTATGGGTGTGGTTGGCCTTAGACCATTAATACTTGAATTACTAATTGGTACAGATTGATAGACAAGTATGTGACTTGCTCCCTGTAACCCCCACCTACCCAATCATTGCTAAATAGGTGCAGACAGCTGAAAACCTGAACAGAGAGTCTGATTACGTTTAATACAGTGAACTGCATTTAGCGATAGTAAAACAAAAAATAAAACAATTTCTACAAGTTGACAAAACGGAACCTACACAACTGCTATAGTCCAGTAAGAGCACACTCTTAAGCGAGCAACGGTTGGCGAGAGTAAGGAATCTGCTTAAGTCCGTGCTTTTCCAAATACAAATATCGGTGACTTCAGTACTTCTCAGCTGTGAGGATTTCATTGCATATGTAGTCTAGCAGAGACTGTCTTCCCAGGCAGGATTGCCTGCTGAGGATGGGTGACTGACAGGTCAAAGATGAGTAGAATGGTAACCAATATAGTAGAAGGTGTCTATGATTGCCGTACGTAGCCTTGGACCAGACAGAAGCCAGAGGGTGTAGGATACGCTCATGTAAGAAGTGTTCCATCATACAAAGTGTTCCATCATACAAGTCATTGTAAAACATGTACAGTCCTACTTTAAATCTACTAGGCCATGAGGCGTACTACACACACGACTTTTGTCAGTGAATCTGCTTGTGTGTGTGTGTGTGTGTGTGTGTGTGTGTGTGTGTGTGTGTGTGTTTGTGTGTGTGTGTGTGTGTGTGTGTGTGTGTGTGTGTGTGTGTGTGTGTGTGTGTGTGTGTTGTTTGCCCCTGCTTGAAAGGTATGGGGTGGTATATCAGAATGTGCTGACTAATGCATTCCTGGCTCTCTTTCATTAAGAGATATTTCCTCCTTCTCCATCCTTACCAAACTGTACCTTCTCTCTCTCCCCCCCTCTCTCTTTCTCCATCCTTACCAAGCTGTACCCTCCCTCCCTCTCTCCTCCTTCTCTCTCCCCCCTCTCTCTCTCTAATGCAAACTGCTAATAAGTAAAGAAAATTAAAATTAATATAAAAGTTAAAGTACGCTATATTCCTATTAGCAAATCAAAACAAAGAAGAAAATAAACTTAACACAGAACAATTTACTAGTTTTAACAAACAAATTAAAAAAATAAAAATAAAATAAATAACAAACACAATTTAAAAACAAACAAACTTAACAAATAATAAGAATATTTAGCACAAAATTGGCAGAACAGACAGGTAAATAAACAGATCAAGTAAACGAAACATGCTCGAAAATACACAAAATTATTAAATAAATAATAAAAGTATTTAAATTATGTGCATAAACAAATTAGTAAACACTACAAAACAAATAAGTAAAATTAACAAAGAAATTATCAAATATATACACGAACAATAAACCAGCAGATTAATATAAGAATATTTTTTAAAGATTAAAACATAGAGACAATATACCTAATTAAAATAAAATCAAGCAAACTAGACACAGAAAACTTATTAAACTAATAAATAAATGCAAATAAACAGAGAAAATAAATAAACAGAAAACTTTAGCCCCCAAATTAACTAATACAATAAGCACATTATTATGTCAACAACAAAAAATAGGCAAAGCAAGCAAATCAAGTTAACAGGTATACAAAATAACTCAAATTAATTAGTAAATAACTAAGCAAAACAAATATTTAAATGGTTACTGCGCTTAAGCACATAAACAAATTAGACGCATAGATAATACTTAAACACGAAATTCACCACGAAATTGTAAATCACCATAACCGCACACCAGTTTCTAAAACAAATAAACAAACTATTAAATAAAATTAGCAAAACCAACAAAATCACAACACGTTTATGCTGCAATCAAAAGGATTTAAATAAATTTGCATATATATTTTACGAATTGTATTTGAATCAATAATGCATTATCTGAAAGCAGATCTCCGTCAGGTAACGATTGTGAGAGATTCTAGTGGCTGTTGTTAGATCTATTATTCATGTTGGAGTGTTTGTCTGCTTAAAAGGAAAATCCATTTTTGGGACGTTAAACTTGATTGATTGCTTGTTCTGGACGAGGAAGAGCGCTCGGGACACACTAACGTTTACTGCTTGTCGCTAAATCCATTCTCGATGTAGACAATTCGATTTATTAGCTATGGCTGGCTTTCTCAAACTTCAGATTAAGTGTATTTCTTTAGATAAATAAAATATGACATAACGGACACTAAGATTTCCCAGACATTATGAAAAGTGCATTTTACACCACACGTCACCACCTTTTGTGGGGATCACTTCACTGGAAATCTGTGAATAAAATGTACACCTCTTTGGGGAGTTCATATCGCTGTAAACCTATTGACTAAAAGTTCACCTTAGTGGGGTTCGATGTAAGCATGTGAGGTAAAATGTTCACTATTTGGGGGTTTGCCTAACAGTAAACCTTGACCGTAAACCTGGCGACAAAATATTACCTCATTCCGGGTTCATTTTGCTGTCAAACCTGTGGAGAAAATATTACCTCATTCCGGGTTCATTTTAGTGTCAAACCTGTTGACAAAATATTACCTCATTCCGGGTTCATTTTACTGTCAAACCTGTGGACAAAATATTACCTCATTCCGGGTTCATTTTACTGTCAAACCTGTGGACAAAATATTACCTCATTCCGGGTTCATTTTACTGTCAAACCTGTGGACAAAATGTCACCTCGTGTCGGGTTCATTTCATCGTCAAACCTGTGGACAAAATTTTACCTCGTGTAGGGTTCATTTCATCGTCAAACCTGTGGACAAAATGTTAACTTGTTTGGGATTCATTTCACTGTAAAACCTATGGACAAAATATTCCCTTGTGTGGATCCGCCTTAAGTCACGCTGTTATGCTTCTGTTGCAGAATAATTACGTGTTAGTCCTGGCCTGACGTCGTATTTTTGTTGCACAATAATTGCGTTTAGTCCCTGGCCTAACATAATGCTATTACTACACAAAAATTACGTTTAGTCCCTGGCCTGGCTTAATGTTATTATTGCACAATAATTACGTTTAGTCCCTGGCCTAACGTAATGCTATTACTACACAATAATTATTTTTAGTCCCTGGCCTGATGTCATGCTATTACTGCACAATAATTACTTTTAGTCCCTGAGCAGCTTAGTTCAAACATCTGTAGAAATAATAGTCTACTCACATAATACATCTTATTAAATCACAGTAAAACATATCACTAGCAAAGTGCATGAAATATTTCATTTAGACCATTCTCTCTCAACCAGTCAGTTAATCAACATCAAGCTAACAGCCGCTTTTCAAGACCGGACTTCCTTGCCACTTCAAATTCAAGTGATCAGACAATAGATTTCTCTAATGCAGGTAAACTTTTACATCTCAGCCCATTGGCTCATAAATCTCATAAATCATAACCATTGATAATAAAAACTACTCAACCACTTGAACTAATTTGCATAACATCAACATTTTCTAGCACATTCTCAACTCGGGTTGTTTACTTCCAATTCTGACACTTTCAAAATTACCATCACAAGGAGTGTCCAAGGCCGGGTCACCCTGACAATTCAACAATTTATATGACGATTAAATTTTAAAAGAGGGAGAGGCAAATTTACTCCTCCACAGAACACTACTGAATAATATACACATGACAGACTTTACGAATAACAAGTGAGCACTAAATTTTAAAAGAGGGAGAGGCAAATTTACTCCTCCACAGAACACTACTGAATAATATACACATGACAGACTTTACGAATAACAAGTGAGCACTAAATTTTAAAAGAGGGAGAGGCAAATTTACTCCTCCACAGAACACTACTGAATAATATACACATGACAGACTTTACGAATAACAAGTGAGCACTACTGAATATCATATATATGAAAGATTTCCATCAGGGAAGTATTAATGTTCACACGTATCAGAGCTGTCGTGCTCCATCTCCAGCGTATACCATACCGTTTTACTAGTTGTGTGCTCCATCTCCAGTGTGTACCATACAGTTTTACTAGTCGTGTGCTCCATCTCCAGTGTGTATCATAAAGTTTTACAAGTCGTGTGCTGCATCTCAATTACAATTTTCCTGGTCATGTGCACAATCTGCAGTATATACAATTCAGTTTTTCTAAGATGAAGTCATACCATACAGTTTTCCTAGGATGAAGACATGTTGTGCTCCAACTCCAGATTATTCCATTTCCTAGTCTGAAGTCATGTGCAGTAGAAAATCATGCCTTGAACTGTTTCGATTCAAAAGTTTTGTATAACACTTGTAATATTGGTTCAGTACATATGTAAAATTGTTCCCATATAATTATGCAATAGCATATATCGTTGCATAATTAAATTATATACATTAACTCCAAACTTATTACTGGAACCGTGTATATGTATATAATTTAATTATGCAACGATATATGCTATTGCATAATTATATGGGAACAATTTTACATATGTACTGAACCAATATTACAAGTGTTATACAAAACTTTTGAATCGAAACAGTTCAAGGCATTATTTTCTACTGCCGAATTACACATACTGTGCTAGAGTTAATGCTGAATTACATAATTTCCGTGCTGTCAGCCTCAGGACAACCACAACCCACTGAATCTCGAAACAGTCCATAGCGTAAAGGATTCCGGATCACGCACAATCTAAGGGTAAAGAAGGGTTGGGGTGTAGTGAAGTGAATCCTACGTGCATGTAGGATTCCAATGGTAAACAAATCGTCATCGGTCCGGCTAGAGTTTCGTTTCCTTTAGAAATCATTTTGACATTGACTCCGGCCTCTAGAGTCGTGGTATTCACTTTAACACACACATATCTGGTACATCCTTTATCGTGTTTCTACGCTCTTCGCAGAATGCAACAGAAGGCGCGTACTTATTTATCAATCGGGACGAAGGGAGGCTACCCGGTCTGTGCACACGTTTCCTGACTGCACGCGTAAAGAAAGAGTTTTTTTGACTTTTCAATTTTATTGTGTCTTTCATTGTGGAAAGTAGGAAGACATTTTTATCGTCAGTGTGCAGAATATGATGGAGGTATGTTTTAGAATTTAGATGATTCATTTTGTGTGGTCTTGACTCTTGTTGAATCATTACATTTTATGTCGTAATCGTATAAGTAACTCCATAGCGAGTAATTCCATACTTCCAAGAATTAAAATAAATTTTGAGAGGTAAAACGAAAACCGAACACCTTTTTGATGTATGTTTTGTGTGGTCTTGCGACCTCAACAAATGTATATTATTATTTTGTTAGAATGGAAAATAGCTGGAGAGGTCTCGTAATTTTTTGGAAGTGAGAGAAGATTTAATTATACTTTTGTTGTTAATTGTATGTGACACTGAGTAATATTAATATTTTTAAGTGTGTGTATTGTGTGTGTTAATTGTCTCTCTGAATACATTTTGTAGTTTGTCAATGTTATTTCAAAGCTTGTTGTATTGACATCAGACTGACTCGTCGTGCCAACAGAAAACGAAAGGAGGCTGCAATGTAAGTGGGGAGAAAAGGCACTCTAATCTCTTAATCTCTTTTTCTCAGTCAAAAATAGAAGAAACGACAACAGGTTTTAGACTTTACATTTAAAACTAACATTTGACTGTTCTGGTGACGCTTATAGCCGCCAGATACGCTGTTCGACAACTTGGTAATAAATGGATCCTGGCTCCAGAGACTTTCATTAATACGGACATGCAGAAAAAGGGAGGTAACATTAAAAACAGAAACAGTAGTACAGATGAAAAATAGCACATGGTTAAACCCAGCAAAATTATTTCATCATTTAACTTCAAACAACACCTACATGACTAACCACACGCGGCACTGGGAAGATGGAATTTAATTAAATGGTATGCAAGAGTAAAACACTTCATACAGCAATGGCACGCCTGCTCTTGAGCTGTATACTCTAATGTTCCTCTCTTGAGCTGTATACTCTAATGTTCCTCTCTTGAGCTGTATACTCTAATGTTTCTCTCTTGAGCTGTATACTCTAATGTTCCTCTCTTGAGCTGTATACTCTAATGTTCCTCTCTTGAGCTGTATACTCTAATGTTCCTCTCTTGAACTGTATACTCTAATGTTCCTCTCTTGAGCTGTATACTCTAATGTTCCTCTCTTGAGCTGTATACTCTAATGTTCCCATGTATCCATTCTTTCATTTACAAACGAGCCTGGTGTCAGTACTCAGTATTAGCATGGTGTCAGTACTCAGTATTAGCATGGTGTCAGTACTCAGTATTAGCATGGTGTCAGTACTCAGTATTAGCATGGTGTCAGTACTCAGTATTCACACACACGCTATCTCCTATTTCTGTCTAAATTGGACAGAGTACTTTTCCCGGTTAACTGTTCCTGACACATTAATAGATAGTCTTATTGTTCTGAACAGACAGGTCGGTGGCGTTTACGTTCCAGTTTATTAATTTCAAATCTCTTACAGTGCCTGTGGTTTTCTTTAGTAATCCGCCTCACGACTAGCGTGAAATGCAAGTCTCTGTCAATTTATCTCGCGTGTTCAATGCCGCATCGCCATTTTATGCTTAAAAATCAACATCTTAAACTTATATCTTGATCATTTCCAGCCTTTCGAATAGAAAAAGCGAATGAAGTTTGCATTTGGGATTACTTCATAGATAAGTGTGATTGCGTTACTGCTTTGTGATACGTGTTTTGTTTGTAGCACCTCAGCGTTTGGCAGTAGTGATTTGTTAAAAATCTAGACAAAGATTGAGACACAGTGAATAACGGATTTAAACGAAACGCTGTGTAAAGGATGTATGTCAATAAGCGGTGAATTTGAACGAAATATTTTGCAATGGATTTAACAATCGTGTGATGGATTTAAAAGAAATGTTGTGTAATGGATATATGACAATGAGAGATGGAGTTAGAAGAAGCGTTCATTATGGACCTGTGGCACTGTGCATGAAACATATCACTCAAATGTCAGTGACGAACGCGCGGCTCTGGGGACGGTGGAATTTGATTAAATGCTATGCAACATTAAACCTCTTCATGCAGCAATAGCACACCTCTCTTGAGCTGTATACTCTAATGTTCCTCTCTTGAGCTGTATACTCTAATGTTCCTCTCTTGAGCTGTATACTCTAATGTTCCAATGATGCATTCTTTCATTTACAAGCGAGCCTGGCGTCACTTCCTGTCTGGCAAGACTATTTTGTATTATGCATTTCTGTAGCATCAAATGGAGGGCGGGCATTGGAAGCCTTAGTTATGGAAGCCACGTTGTCACACTGAACGTCATATATTGCAAAGGATTCACTGTGACGCGCGTCACGAACAGACTCTTCCAGTTCGTAAGAGTAGACAATGGTCTGCATTGATCTATATCATACTTTGTCATCGGAGTAGAACTTTCTATATATACCTTATCGTTAACAGAATATGTGTTGGGGGAGATGAGGAGGGTAAGAAACAAGAACCAAAGAAAGAGATAAATGCATTTTTTCTAGCTGCTACCAGCAAAATATCTGTTTCATTTCTTTTCTCTTTCTTAACTATTTCGAATGTATTAAAGGGAAAACAAAGAATGAGAAGGAAATTCTATTTTTTATTGTTACAGTAAAAAGTATCTGTATCACATTTGTTGGTTTTCTTTTTCTTAACTATTTCGAATTTATTAAAGAGAAAACAAAAAAGAAAAAGAAATATTATTTTTTTATTGTTACATTATAAAGTATTTGTATCATTTTGTGTTTTCTTTTCCTTAACTATTTCGAATTTTTTAAAGGTAAACAAAGAATGAGAAGAAAGAAATCACTTCCTTATTGTCATAGTAGAAAACATGTATATATTTAACTATTTCGAATTCATTAAAGGGTAAACACTTTTTATTGTCACAATAGAAAACATGTATATATTTAACTATTTCGAATTCATTAAAGGGTAAACACTTTTTATTGTCACAATAGAAAACATGTATATATTTAACTATTTCGAATTCATTAAAGGGTAAACACTTTTTATTGTCACAATAGAAAACATGTATATATTTAA
Organism: Sinotaia quadrata; assembly: GCA_028829895.1. NCBI lineage: Eukaryota > Metazoa > Mollusca > Gastropoda > Architaenioglossa > Viviparidae > Sinotaia > Sinotaia quadrata. Next base: position 53,808,281 of record CM054182.1, read on the forward strand.
CTATTTCGAATTCATTAAAGGGTAAACACTTTTTATTGTCACAATAGAAAACATGTATATATTTAACTATTTCGAATTCATTAAAGGGTAAACACTTTTTATTGTCACAATAGAAAACATGTACATATTTAACTATTTCGAATTCATTAAAGGGTAAACACTTTTTATTGTCATAGTAGAAAACATGTATATATTTAACTATTTCGAATTCATTAAAGGGTAAACACTTTTTATTGTCATAGTAGAAAACATGTGTATATTTAACTATTTCGAATTCATGAAAGGGTTATGTTCAGTTCTTTAAGGTATTCGACACTGTGGTATAAAATACAATGTAAACCTACGGCCTTAGATTACGTGTCATTAATACATGATATATTTGTACTAGTCTTTCAAAAGCACTATTCGGAAACTACTGCATCCTAAAGTCACGTGTTCACTTATGTCTTGTTAGCGAAATCTAGTGGCAGCACGTTATGTCGTTATTTTTCTTCTAAAGATAGCTTCAGTATTGGCAACGGTTAAAGGGGAGCTAACTTTCAGCTATTTCCTTAATTTCCTTCTTGCTTCGTTTGTACCAAGAATGAGGATTAAAAGGAGGAGATAATTCAAATTAGAAGGAAAGAATGCATATTGACGGCACCAAGAATGGGTGATTGGGAACAAGTTTTGTCTTAAGACAGGGAGATTGAATGAATGGTGAATATTTATTTGAAAGTTCAATCTTAAGACAGGGAGATTGAATGAATGGTGAATATTTTGAAAGTTCAGTCTTAAGACAGGGAGATTGAATAAATGATGAATATTTATTTGAAAGATAGAAAGACGATGTACGGTGATGGGTTTACTTGGCCGAGCGGTCCAGATGGAACGCGGAAGAATGGATTAATGTTGATAGATTTGGGTGAAAATTGGTGAAGAAAGAATGCTAAAATGGCGAAGCAAGAATACTTAAGTGGGAAGGGAAAATGTTTAACTGGTGAAAGAAGACTATTTGACTGGTGAAAGATAAATGTTTGACTGGTGAATAATTTAGTGAACTGGCGGGAAGACTGAATGAATAGTGATCCTGAGTGTAAATTCAGCCCGTTTAAGAAGTTTTAGGTTCAGTGAACTTGTCAGCTGGTAAAAGACTCTCTGAGTCTGAGTGAAGGAAATAACTTGAGTTCTACTTCCTTTGTACCTTTGCAACCCAGAACGCAGGTTTATTTGGAGGTATGGTGTTTTAATTTAAAAATAAGTATTCTTAGTAGATTTTAGAGTTTCACTTGATTCCAGTACAAGTTAATTTTCCAAACAGTGATAAATCTTCGCGTCCGAATGCCTTACAAACTTAACAACTGAGACAACTAGCTTCAAATCAACACCTGGACCTCTCTTACAAACTGCTTTCAAACGAGGTTTTGATTGGTCCCCATGGTACAGAGAGAGAAAGTGTTCTGATAATTGTCATAAACTGATTACAAAAACCGCCACGGGACGCCATTCGCAGCCATTCGACTTAGGGCAGATTTTAATACAGCTCTGTGGTAGACTAACTATCTCCTGTTGCAAGCAAGGTGGACAATGACTTGTTTACTTGGAGCCGAGAGGGAAAGATAATGCGTGGCTACAACTTCAGCAAGGACGTTGACGACTGTGTACAGTTTGTTGATTTCTTAAAGGGACGTTGACGACTGTGTACAGTTTGTTGATTTCTTTGGATTTGGAAAGGGCCGCTATCACTGACATCGTGTCGACGTGCGTATTTCACTCGCCCATGAAATTTCTTCACGCTCGACATCACTTTTAATACGACCTTTGCACTCAGTTATAATATGCGTTAACATTCTGTTTCGCTAAAGAGAAATCGCCCTAAAAGGACAAGCTGGCATTGCCCTTTGGCAGGAAATTAGTATTGTCTCTGTATTACACTTTTTATTCTTAAATGTATTCCATTTATATTGCTATGTTCCATTTTCCCTCTCTTGTTTTAATTCACTAGCTAAGTGTATTTATAGAGCTACATTCCTTTCCCCCTCTCTTGTTTTAATTCACTAGCTAAGTGTATTTATAGAGCTACATTCCTTTCCCCCTCTCTTGTTTTAATTCACTAGCTAAGTGTATTTATAGAGCTATATTCCTTGCTTAAATTAAGCACTTTCCCTTCTTTCATAGATATATGTAAAGCAATATACCTGCTATGTGAACGTATCCTGTGCATTGCTAGTGAAGTATTAATGTTTATTTGCTATCTTGTTCTTAGTAAAACCTTTGCTATCTAGTTCTGTGTATTTATAAAAAGTATTCCATGTTCATACGACAGCTTCCTATTCTGTAGTGCACATATTCATGTTCATAGAAACAGTCGCTAAATGTACTTAATTACCCGTTCACAAAAAGATTAGGTCTAAAATTTATAAAGCACTTAATCTTGATTGTAGTCAAAGTAGTGCCATATTGTGAAACATAATTCCAAGAGTGTTTATACTTAGATCTAGGAGTTTCTAAGAACCTGTTCTGTACTCATAGAGAACCTGGCAGCTTAATAAACCATTGTATTACAATCATAAATACCAGTTCTTGTACTTACAAAGCACTAATCCACTGTGTTTATCTAGCAATGCTGCATTTTTATGGTACCTAGCTCCGTTTGTTTATCTAACACTATTATTGTTTACAGTACCTAGCTCCGTTTGTTTATCTAACACTATTATTGTTTACAGTACCTAGGTCCGTTTGTTTATCTAACACTATTATTGTTTACAGTACCTAGCTCCGTTTGTTTATCTAACACTATTATTGTTTACAGTACCTAGCTCTGTTTGTTTTATCTAACAATCTTAGTGTTTACAGTACCTAGCTCCGTGTGTTTATCTAGCACTGTTACATGTTACCAGACTTAATAGATCCATTAATTTCTAATAAAATAATCCACATTTCATCCAATATACTAACTAGCTCCCTATACTTGTTGTTCCAATATATAGACTATAGTCATAGTGTATTTATAATGCACTATTCTATGAACCTAGAAAAAATAGTCCCAAGAATCCCTTGCTATTACTCTCTCTGTCTCTCAAACACGCACACGAATACACATTCACTCACACTCTCACACATACACACACACACACACACACACACACACACACACACACACACACACACACACACACACACACACACACACACACACTAAATTCCTGCTTTTTCACTCCAGATATCTAATTCGACAGTTCACTTTACGGTGTCGCTCCACTGTGTCCACAAAAAGCGATTTCATTTCTGTCATGGACTTGTTGCTCATCGCGTCTTTTCTCAGCTTGCCGCACTTCATTTTTTTTTTTATTCACTATTAAAACTCCCGCAATCTCAGTTTCGTTTGTAATCTGAGAATTACTTCCTCTTTAATACACTAACCCCTGCTTTTATTATCACCTCAACTATCAGCAGGAATAAAGATTTTTTTTCTTCGTGTAGAGATGTTAAATGTACGTTTGGCGCGCATTTTATGTGCGAGTTGCCCCCCTTTTATTTCGAACAGGGATTCGACTTATGAATATGCATGCAGAAAGTTCCGCCTGTCATTAATATTCTGTGTGAATGTCAAGTCAGCAGTAGTTAAGCCTCTAGGTACAGATGAGCAGCGCACAAAGTTTATTTTATGGGGAAAGGGGGTGCGGAGGGGAGGATACAAATTTACTCGAGAAATAAAACTGCGTTTATTTGCTTGCACTGAAAGTTATTAGTTAATGGTAAACATATGTACATGTATATATGAGTTTGTGCGTGCACGTGTGTTTAGTCTGATGCGTGCGAGTAACTTCTTTAAAATAGCAAATTAAAGAGACAATTAAGAAATAATTAAAACCCAATATCAAACTAATATATAGAAAGAATTATCAATGAGATAGATTTAATAATGAGAGAGAAAATTCATAAACTAGAGTTTGTTTTAATCACACCTATTTCTGGTTTTTCGAAAGAAACTGAAGAAGTGTTGGTTGCATTGCCAACATAGCTGTAATAGCTCCTCCTGACAGATTTCGTTTGCATTGTGATAGCATTGAGCAGATGTGGGGTCCAGCCGAACATCTCCTGGCCCATAGTCTGCTCAGAGGCCGTTAGCGGCTCAGCGCCAGGTCGAAGTTTAAACTTGATGATATGGTGCTGACCCTCCGGGAAAAGCGCATGGACTTAGACTCTGCCAATTGGTGTTCCCTGACAGGATACTTTTTCGCCCATAGAGTCATGTCTAACATTCTAGGCGATATACCTAATTTACAGTGGAATATGGTTAAAGGTCAAGGATGTAAGTAACATCTAATTTTGAAAGATATCGGCAAAACGACATACCCTCAGTACTTATAAAGGTCAAGGATGTAAGTAACATCTAATTTTGAAAGATATCGGCAAAACGACATACCCTCAGTACTTATAGAAGGCAGGCTGTCCTCTGTGTTACTTTAAGCGATAATAATAGTGTATAATTCATATAAAAGCGCATGTAATTATTTGGTGAGCCGTGAGTACCACAACTTGCCTCAGTCATCAATTGGCACTGACCCCCCGGGTCGAAAGTCCCTTACTTATGCGTTCATCGCATACTGTCAGGCAGTGCTTCGATTGGTCAATTTAAATGAGGGTAAAGTATCTAATTAGGGCCGCATTCCAGATGAGGGGTAAAAGTTATAGCTCCTTATATGGACAGTATTTGGGGTAGACTATTTTTAGCATAAGGTGGAAGTGTGGCTACATATTGCCATCTGGCAATCATACAATTTAAGGTGTTTGCATCTCAAATGACCATACGATTTTTATATAATTTTTTTTGACAAATGCATTACAAAAAGATAAACGAAAAGTTTTTTAGTTAATATTCCGATGAGCTATAGAGAGCAGGGCAGGAAGTGATGTGGAAGCGCTGGACAGGAAGTGACGTAGAAGTGCTAGACGAGACGAGAACTTTCAATGAATGGCGAAAGCACATGTAAAATCTTGAATTATTTACACATGAAGTACAAAAACAACAAATGAAAGAGAATTATCTTCGATAGAGTGTTTTCAATGTAATTATAGCACTTTTAACCTATGGAAGAAGTAAAAACTTAGGAATCCGTTTTCTTTGATTGAATTTTTTAATTCATAATTATAGCATTTAAATCTAAGGGAAAAGTAAAAACTATGATTTGATTGAATGTTTTCACTTTCAGTTTAGAAATAAAGTTACGACTAGTCAAAAACACCCCACAAAGAGTCCCTTTTTGTCCTTACACAGAGCGCATGGCTGTTACAATGTATTTATGCTGTACTGTTAGCAAAAGACTTGAAATTGACACATTTACAGGATTGGTGAAATGGTTTAACTGGCTTTAGTAATAGACTTGAAATGGACACATTTACAGGATCGGTAAAATGGTTTGACTGGCTTTAGTAATAGACGTGAAATGGACACATTTACAGGATCGGTAAAATGGTTTGACTGGCTATAGTGCAAGTGAATCAAGTGGCAAGAGAGAAAAACAAGTACTTCTGGGTTTTGGGGATCTCAGTGTTTATTTTAGCAATAATAAAGTCCGCATATTTACGATTCCTGTTAACTTTTGTATTTTTAAATGGAATGACCTATGGTTGTTGATGGAGATGATGTTACATTAAGGTGCAATTGCATAACCAAATGACGGTCGTTTTATGAGATTTAAGATATTTTCATATCGCTTTTGCCCATTAGTTTTCCAATGTTTCTATTATAAATGGTTCTGTATCACTATATCAAATTTTATACGCAACATTAACTTATTATATTTAGTGTGTATATAATTATATGCGTGCGTGAATTCGTGGGCATAAAGTGTATACAAATGTGTGTCGGTGGGTGATGTATATGTAGATGTGTGAGTGTGCTTGGTACATTGATTTAGTGTGTTCTTACGTGTGTGTTGCGTTGTGCGTGTGTGTGAGCGAGTGTGAATATGGGATTTGTGGGAATGAGTACATATATGAACGTGGGCTTGTGCAAACTGCATATTATTGTACGCTAGTTTTGTATGTGTGTTTGTGTGTGTGTGTGTGTGTGCGTGTTATATTTTGGTGTAGGACTAAGCTTATGTGTGTGAATTCACGTAAACTATACTTGTGCACGCTAGTGTGTTTGAGATTAAAGAGAGGAATGCATAAGTGGAGAGAAACGGATGAGAGGAGATTAGGAGAAGAATTGATAAGAAGAGATAGGAGAGATGGATGGATGTATTAAAAGAGGAATGTGTATGTTTAGATTAGGAGCGGCCTGAGTAGGTTTAAATTAGAATGGTGTAAATAAATTTAGATTAAGACAGAGAATGGCATGCTTGTGAAACAAGTGTAAACGTGCTATAAGTACAAATTTACATCAACATTGCAATTTTTGTCAGGCTACATCCGTAACGATTACTAGTACAATTTTTGTCAGGCTACGTCCATAACGATTACTAGTACAATTTTTGTCAGGCTACGTCCATAACGATTACTAGTACAATTTTTGTCAGGCTACATCCATAACGATTACTAGTACAATTTTTGTCAGGCTACATCCATAACGATTACTAGTACAATTGCAAGCAATTGTCAACATCACATTTCAAGACTCTACATATATTTAGTAATCTGATGTGATACATTTCTGTGTATCAATATTTTGTTGCAGTAACAGAAAGACTGTCCGGTTACTTTTAAATCTGATGTGATACATTTCTGTGTATCAATATTTTGTTTTGATGCAGTAACAGAAAGACTGTCTGATTTCTTGGTTTTTATCCAATAACAGAAAGACTGTCCGATTACTTTTAAATCTGATGTGATACATTTCCGTGTATCAATATTTTGTTTTGATCCGGTAAACAGAAAGACTGCATTTTCCTGAAAACCCTGGAGGTGATGGACGCTAAGCAAAGATGTGACAGCTTGGCCTCCTGTTCACCAGTCTCGTTAGGCAGGTAAACAATGTCGCATCAACAGCAGTTCACATGACACGACTTGGTCGTTTATTTTGCCTGAAAGCGAAGACAGCAGAGAATTGCATCTTATCTCTGATCTCAATTAAGAAGTAAGGGAATAAAACAGCAAATAAAAACAAAAGGGGACAAACAAAAATCTTTTAAATGTTTTGCAGGGTATTGTTTTTAGAAGCCCTTGAAATTCAGTGATATTTTTTTAGTATAGCGAATACTTTCCTAACGTGCATAACAATGACACGGTCGTTTGAATTTCTTTCTTTCTTTCTTTCTTTCTTTCGTTCGTTCTTTCTTTCTTTCTTTCTTTCTTTCGTTCTTTCGTTCTTTCTTTCTTTCTTTCTTTCGTTCGTTCGTTCTTTCTTTCTTTCTTTCTTTCTTTCTTTCTTTCTTTCTTTCTTTCTTTCTTTCTTTCTTTCTTTCTTTCTTTCTTTCTTTCTTTCTTTAAGTACAACATCATCAGAATCAAAGCATGCCTGTCTTAAAATTAACTTCTGTAGAAGTATTCTATCAGTTTCAGTTACTGTTGACACAGTTCTTGGAAATATTGAACCTAAATATTATGCGTCCTTGAACATGTTCATGCATACTCTCGTACGGCGCACTCCGCAATGACAGGCCCAAGAAAAATGACGGAGATACGATGCTAAAACAGGCCTGTGATAACGTCTCAAGCTCGCGGCACAACAAGTGTATCTATCTAGATACCATTCCTTTCAGTTTTATGGACTTCGATGGAGAGCGCTACTGTTGGTTTCGTGGACTTCACTAGAAAACGACTTTGTCATATGTAGCACTTAAAACTAGTCATAGGAAAGACATTCTGTCTTAAGTAGCACTTAAAACTATAGGAAAGACATACTGTATCAGTTTTACCTCCCTGGAGAGCAAATTTTCACTTATCCTGTAAGTAATACCTTTTAGCAAAATCGTGTGTAATATAATATAAAGCAGAGAAAATTGGTTGGATGTTTTTAAAGTAGCTTTGCATGTAACACACGAAGTACTCATGACTCATTTCAGTTCCTCATCGTGCACAACTTACTCTTGCGTATGACGTATGTCATGGTATCTCTTGGTATGAAAGATTGGCTCTAAAGAATGCATTTACGATCCCATCTAAACTGATATTTTGCAAGAATGACTTTCAAGAACAACGTACGCATTAGGGATATATATATATATACTTAGGGCTCTTATGCATATATAAATATTTATACACGTCGGGTTCCTATACATATATAAACATTCATACACGTAGGGTTCCTATTATATAAACAGTTATACACGTCGGGTTCCTATACATATATAAACATTCATACACGTAGGGCTCCTTTCATATATAAACATTTATACACATAGGGTTCCTATCGCGGGTCTAAGTACGATGCACCTCACTTTAACCTTTAAAATCACGGAGGGGATGTTTCAAATGTCATTCAAATGAATTCTTACAGAAATAGCTCTATTGCTTGAAGACTGAGCATCACCTTTCCTTATGGCTCTAAAGCTCGAAGATGAGCATCAATTTTCAGTATAGCTCTCTACAGATATGACTACTTCTCGAAAACTGAGCTTCAGGTATCCTCACGTCTCTCTACAGAAAGGGCTCTAAAGCTCGAAGGGTGATCATCGTTTTTATATGGATCTCTACAGCACGGGTTGTAAAGCTTGGGGGAGGGGGATGATCATCAATGTTACTTGTGGCTATCTACAGCAAGGGCTGTAAAGCTCAGAGGGTGATCATCAATTTTCCTTATGGCTCTCTACAGCAAGGGTTTTAAAGTTCGGAGGGTGATCATCAATTTTCCTTATGGCTCTCTACAGCAAGGGTTTTAAAGTTCGGAGGGTGATCATCAATTTTCCTTATGGCTCTCTACAGCAAGGGTTTTAAAGTTCGGAGGGTGATCATCGTCTTTTTTTGTACGAGTATAATAGGGACACTGTATGGTGAGTCGGCTTTCTCAATGACCCCCGAATCTAGCATTTTCTGTATTTATAGTGTGACCTTGTCTTGTTTGGCATAGGGTAACGTGAATGGTTTTACCGGATATGGTATGTTATCTATCATGGGTATGGTATGTTATCTATCATGGGTATGGTATGTTATCTATCATGGGTATGGTATGTTATCTATCATGGGTATGGTATGTTATCTATCATGGGTATGGTATGTTATCTATCATGGGTATGGTATGTTATCTATCATGGGTATGGTATGTTATCTATCATGGGTATGGTATGTTATCTATCATGGGTATGGTATGTTATCTATCATGGGTATGGTATGTTATCTATCATGGGTATGGTATATTTACCCTCACTGGTATGTTATCTATCATGGGTATGGTATGTTATCTATCATGGGTACAGAAAACTCACATAGCTTTGTTCAGCCTGGTTACGAGGGTACTTATTTATCCCAATCTCTCGGTTTCTCGATACACAGTTTCTTTAATGACCTTGTCAGTGTACCATTCAGTCATTCAACTAACCCGTTACATTGTGGATGGTAGGGTGTAGTCATCAGCTGTTTGACTCTAATTATGCTGTTCACTTTTCTCATCAGTTCACTCATGAACTGAGTACCCTTGTCTGAGAGTATTTCTTCAGGGAATCCTACTCTTGAAAAAATGCCAAAAAAGTGCATTTGGTATGGCTGGAGTACTAATGGAAGATAGTGGGATGGCTTCTGAACATTTAGTGGCGTAATCAGTCATGGTTAATATCCACCTGTGGCCTCTACCAGATGGAGGCTTAATTTCTCCAATCAGGTCTACGGTGACTCTTTGAAAGGGTTGTTGAAGGAAATAGTTTTGTTGTAAAGGGTTATTGAAGGAAAAAGTTTTGTTGTAAAGGGTTTTTAAAGGAGGTAGTTTTGTTGTAAAGGGGTTTTAAAGGAGATAGTTTTGTTGTAAAGGGGTTTTAAAGGAAATAGTTTTGTTGTAAAGGGGTTTTAAAGGAGATAGTTTTGTTGTAAAGGGGTTTTAAAGGAGATAGTTTTGTTGTAAAGGGGTTTTAAAGGAAATAGTTTGTTGTAAAGGGTTTTTGAAGGAAATAGTTTCATTTCTTAAGAGTTATAGAATGAAATAGTTTCTGTTGTCTGTCAAAAGTCGTTAAAGAAATCGTTAATCTGTAAGAAGTTGTTATAATGAAATAATTTCACTTTTTCTTTTTCTGCTGTTTTCAGGAAATTCCTGAAATTTTCACAGGAACAAAGATTTAAAATTTGTGACATCAGAAATACTCTATTATATGCAAAAATCAATCAATGATTGTAAAATCAATTTTGTTTGGCCGAACGTGTTCGTGTTTGTTTGGATGGATATTTTAATTTTTGTTCACTTGCGTTTTCTGTATTTTTGTGTGTGAGTGTTTGTTTGCTTGCTTAGGTAGATTGTATTTCTGTGATATTCATTGCTTTGTTTATTTGCCTGTTTGCTTGAGTATTTTTCTTTGTTTATTTGTTACTTTATTTGCCAGTTTGTTTTGTATGGCTTGTTGTATGTTTGCTTAGTTATCAAATCTTGTGTAACGATTGTAACGTTCAAGAAATCGTTTAAAGACAAGCTGATATATAATAAATTGTTTTCTAATTTCAACCGTATTTAAAGTAAAAATCAAAGCAAATAAATGTATTATAAGAAAATAAAAATTTTAAAACAGAGAAAATCAAACTAACAAAGCACAACTCGATTTTGTAACCTATATGTACTGATGACACATCAGCGACCAAGTCCACCAGCCTTGACTTTTGAGGATGAAGCGAGAAACGGCTTCATGAGATCAAATGTCATGTTGTTTAGAAGGATTTAACACTCTGTGATCATTATAAATTGTCGCAATGTATGATATAAACAAGTTATTTTTAAACTAGTGCCCTTCATATTATAAGATCGGGAGGGGGCAGACATTTATTTTAATCATTACCTTCCCCACCCCGCGCCTATCCGCACCCTTAAAAATCTGATTAGGTTTACGGCATAATTACTACCCATGTCCTGTTTTTTATACGCCGACAGGGTGGTGATTGAATGTTATTAATATCCCAACAGTAGGGTGTGCTGTGAGAAAAACGTCATGGGCGGATATACGCATAGTTGAATTGAATTTTTATTTTTTTCAATATTACTACTAGTTCCACAGTTGACTTTCTAAATATCGAGCGGTAAGTAAATACATATTTCACTACTTGATGTTAGCATTGTGTGTTTAATATTTTAAACTTACACTCTGTGTGTGTGTGTGTGTGTGTGTGTGTGTGTGTGTGTGTCTGTCTTTGAATGGATTATCATTCTACTTTCGCTCTTTTGTTCTATTTTATTTTAGAGGATTAATCTATTCTCATCAGTGTTTTGTAAAATGTTCTATTTTTAAAGAGGATTATTCTATTTTCATCAGTGTTTTGTAAAATGTACTATTTTTAAAGAGGATTATTCTATTTTCATCAGTGTTTTGTAAAATGTTCTATTTTTAAAGAGGATTATTCTATTTTCATCAGTGTTTTGTAAAATGTTCTATTTTTAAAGAGGATTATTCTATTCTCATCAGTGTTTTGTAAAATGTTGTTCTATTTTTAAAGAGGATTATTCTATTTTCATCAGTGTTTTGTAAAATGTTGTTCTATTTTTAAAGAGGATTATTCTATTCTCATCAGTGTTTTGTAAAATGTTGTTCTATTTTTAAAGAGGATTATTCTATTTTTCATCAGTGTTTTGTAAGATTTTGTTCTATTTTTAAAGAGGATTATTCTATTCTCTTTAGCGGCTTGTACGATTTCTTGCAATGGCTTAAATATCTTTATAACTATAAATCGTACATCTCTTTACAATAAATAGTTTCTTTTCAGGACAATCATTTTTAAATGTTCTAAATAATGAGTTGCTGACGATTATTAAGAACTCATTGTCCATTTTCGAGAGGATTATAGTGTTTGTGTTAGATTGTTCTATGGGTAAAATAGGCCTTTGTATAATTATGGATAACTCATTGTGATAGAATTTCTCGTTGAATGCGTGACAATAAAATGTAATTGTTATATGTATATCGGGTACCACTGGATGACTTCGCAATATGATACCAGGTTATTTCAGGCTATGCTACTTGTCTATGTTTTTATCTAAAAATAAAATACGAATTAAATACTTAAGAGTCAAATATTTTAAAGGTGGATTAAATAGAGTTTCCCCCATCATAGGTCAAATGATAATAGAAATGTTTTAAAATATTGATCTGTTATTATGGAGAAAATATAAGGTGCACTTGTATTGGTACGAGCTTTCAAATCAATATCCTTCTTGAGCTTCCAGCGACTCAATTAAGATTTACTACATTTCAATTTGGAATTGATAAGATAAAAATCAGTTTTGTGTCAACTAGGCGTACATTTATAATTCAATATGTTTGCTAGAAATGTACAGGTGTGTGATCACAAATTAGTCAAAACGCACCACCTGCTTGAAATTACAACAATCTTGACTATAGATTTTTTTCCCTTTCCGGTATGTGTTTCTCTACCTACCAATTCGCGTAAAATATGGTCTACACTGAAACAGCTTTAAATCTGTCGACCACGTGTGTGTTGCATGTGCAGATGACTTCATATTCTCAGTCAGTACATCGCCTCTACGTTTTGTGTCTGCGGTGCAGTTTGGTTTTTGAACGCTCCACATTTCCGCCGGGTTAGATACACTTAATGACAGTTTCCTGTCAGCTGCCACGGAAAATGAGAAATCATTGTGACCGGATGTAATCTGGACACCACGCATGATGTAATTATAACAAGTAAAAACTGGAGGAAGCCAAAAAATGAAGCGGCGTGCTAAGCTGTGAACATGACCTAATAATGTGGTTAGTGGTGTTATTTTTTAATACAAGGATTAATTCTTTGCGGACTAATTTAATTACGTGTGTGCGTAATAAGCAAGCACGCGACGGAAATTTAACATAATAAAAGCACAGATAGATAGACAGATAGATAGATAGATAGATAGATAGATAGATAGATAGATAGATAGATAGATAGATAGTCTTTCGGACGGACGGAATAATGATGGACTTTATACGTTTTCTTGCGACAAGAAAGCATGCAAGTTTGATAGACCTCATTATAACGTGACTGATGGAATATAAAAGTGTTTGTGTCTGACACAAGAGATGGAAGATGTTACTATTTCAATGTTCACTACACTTAACAAGAGATGGAAGGTGTTACTATTTCAATGTTCACTACACTTAACAAGAGATGGAAGGTGTTACTATTCCAATGTTCACTACACTTAACAAGAGATGGAAGGTGTTACTATTCCAATGTTCACTACACTTAACAAGAGATGGAAGGTGTTACTATTCCAATGTTCACTATACTTAACAAGAGATGGAAGGTGTTACTATTCCAATGTTCACTACACTTAACAAACGAGTTGTAAACCTTAGAGTTGTGAAAACATTATAACAATGTCGGAAACATCCCGAGCTGTAGTCGTACATTTGAAGACACAATACATAGTGTGTGAAAGGTATACAGCATACTTCTCTAAGTCCTAGTGAATGGCCGTGAATTTGAAAACATAATATTTTCACGAGTGAAAGATGTACTGTATATCAATCTGTCTTAGTGAAAAGCCGTGAATTTGAATGCAAAATGTGATGTTTTCACATGCCGATGGTGTAATTTTTACCACTCAAACTCCTAGTGAAAGATCTCAAATCAAACTGTATACGCCTCCATCAAATATTTGATTGTGTTTAAGCATGGTCAGCCATTTTGTTGTCTAGTAATAAAAACCTTCGTCCATTGTTACAGAATAAAGTACAGATATACGTCCACACATTGAACAGAACAATTTCTGCACTTGGAGATAAAGAACAGACAGTCATGACCGATAGCTGTCCTGTGTTTTATATTATTTAGTACTATGTCCAGAGGTTTAACTGAAATTAAATTGTATGGAATACATGTGAAATATAATCAGGACGTGTGGAAGACATTTGTATTTAAGGACAGGAAAATATTTAATTCACTTTTTATATCAAATGTGCGCCGAATTATATTCAGCTAGCGTTACTGTTTAGATTGCGAAATATATATAGTAGGTAAACACTACATATCCTTTTTTCTCTCCGAGGTCGGCACTCGCAAAATTAAAAAATAAATAAATTAACATGAAGTATATTTTCTGCTCTCAGTGATCCCCCCCTTGTGGTAGACTGTACTGCATGAATGGTGTTTGCATAGATGCAATAAAGAAAACTCGCCGTGCTTGATGTCGATCACTGCAGCGACACCTGCTGTCAAAAATGCATAGTAATGACTTCACGAACAACAACTCCCGTAGAAAGGCATTTTTAAATTAAAAAAACAATGATACATAATGCATAATGCCGGCTGTTGAAGTGTCTTTTCTTGATTGTGTTCTTTGGATGTGGTTACAGTAGCAGTAGTGAGCGATTACTTTTGTTCTACACTGGGAAATGAGGTGTTGGGATGGAAGGTTTATTGTCCCTGCCCTCCACCGGGACGCAGTAGGTGATATTCAACACAAAGACTGCGCTGCCGATGGCTTTAACACAAGTACTGTAGTTATCGCTGTAATCATGACAAGTACAATAACTCAATATCGACTGCCTGATAGCCAGAGAACTGTGAAAAAAAAATACGGATCGTGGTTAGTTGTATTTATGTCCTTTTCTTTCTGAATTCCCTACAGGCCATTTTTACGCTCCAATGTTAACACAACCTGGTGTTCACTTTCGTCAAGTTCACGTTGTCCAAGCCGCAAAGACTGGAAACGTGCTACATAAAATCAAACAAAAACAAATAAGTATGTTCGTTGTTTATTTAAATTTTAATGCAGTTAGTACTCACTAACGATTAATTATTATTAATTTTAGGGATTTGCAATAAACTTTGAAATATTCGCACATACATTCAGCACTTGAAACGGAATTGCTGCGTGAAAATACTCTTAATAGGAATGTTGAGTGAAAACATTCTAAATGAAATTGCGGAGTGAAAACGCTTTAAATTGAAAACTTCAGTGAAAAGCCCTAAATACAAATGTTGAATGAAAACATTCTAGATGGAAATTTTGAGTGAAACTCTAACTAGAAACGCATTTTAAATCAAATTATATTAAACACATTCTGACTGGTAATGTGAAGGAAAATTACTTCAATTCAAACGCTAAATGAAAACACAGTCAATAAAAACGCTAAAATCTAAAAAAGCCTCAGCAATCTATGTGAAACGCCAAGTGACAGAAATCACTCTAAGTGGAAACCTTATCATGAAAACAAATTACTTTAAAACTCTAAAACTACTCAAGAAAACTCTAAATGAAAAGTTGTCGTAAGAATATTCTAAAATTAAATGCAGACTGAAATTTGAATTATTACACTTAAAAACACTATATAATAAGACTTTAATTTACTCCTCTTAAATGGAAACATTAGATGAAATGACATTAGAAACGTTACAATAAAAAGCACTGTATGTAGATACTGAATCGCTTACTTTAGAAACATTAAAATAAAATAAACAGTGACACGGAGAGTTCTGTTGTTCCTACTGAGTTACATTGGGAATAAAATCTGACACCTATTAGACAGTTCCAGTGTTTGAAGTGAGTTACAATATGAACAAAAACTGACACCTAGTAGACAGTTCTATTGTTCCTACTGAGTTACTGTGAATAGAATCTGACACCTAGTAGACAGTTCTAGAATTTGTATTTACAAAATGAATAAACAGTGACACATGATACACAGCTCTATTGTTCTTACAGAGTTACAATTTAAATAAACAGTGACACACAGTAGATATAGAGACTATCTACTGTGTGTCACTTTATTTAAATTGAGTTTCAGTGAGTAACACACAGTAGATAATCCCTATGTTTCTATTGAGTTTCAGTGAGTGACACACAGTAGATAGTCCTATGTTTTTATTGAGTTTCAGTGACACACAGTAGATAGTCCTATATTTCTATTGAGTTTCAGTGAGTGACCAATGACACATGATACACAGCTCTATTGTTCTTACAGAGTTACAATTTAAATAAACAGTGACACACAGTAGATATAGAGACTATCTACTGTGTGTCACTTTATTTAAATTGAGTTTCAGTGAGTAACACACAGTAGATAATCCCTATGTTTCTATTGAGTTTCAGTGAGTGACACACAGTAGATAGTCCTATGTTTTTATTGAGTTTCAGTGACACACAGTAGATAGTCCTATATTTCTATTGAGTTTCAGTGAGTGACCAATGACACATTATATACAGCTCTATTGTTTGTATTGAGAAAGGTGTTTCCTTGAGAGCACTCTTCAAAGTGGCCACGATGTTGTTTGTTTCTTAGTTCGCAAAACTGCAAACTCCAGGTAGATGGCCCACGATGTTGTTTGTTTCTTAGTTCGCAAAACTGCAAACTCCAGGTAGATGGCCCACGATGTTGTTTGTTTCTTAGTTCACAAAAGTGCAAAGTCCAGGTAGATGGCCCACGATGTTGTTTGTTTCTTAGTTCACAAAACTGCAAACTCCAGGTGGATGACCCTGATCAGCAAATGAACTAGGACCATATGACTTACATTGTGCTAGGAAAATGCAGTTGCACTGACACATTAATAGTACTAAATAAAGTAAGGCTACAGAAAGTTTGAGGGACGCAGAAAATGGTGAAATGTCGGAAAGCTACCAGCTGAAAGATATTGACACAGTAAGAAGTATTCCTGATAACTATTTTCCTGCTTAACGTCCACATCAAACTTCGCTGATTTCGTGCACGGAACACAGTTGTCCTAGATTTCTGGAAGTGAAACCTGCACCATCACAACCGGTATCTCCTCGGTCTACTGATTACAAGGCTTTGATAAAGGTGGAATGGAACATCAAATATTTCAGGTTGCGGTTTTCCAGCTTATTTAGTGTGTGTTTTGTTAGTTACTATACTTAACAATGCTTTGCTTGAAATCCTTCAGTTCAGGAAGAGAGGACAGACACACTACAAACTTTGTGCTTCGGTTTTAATAAACACGGTGGGATGGGATGGGTGGGTGGGGTATATTCTTAGATATGGTGATTGCTCTCCTATTAATGGTTTTCAAGAGCTTGTTTTTTCACGCTCCATAAATCTTCCCCCTGAAGGGTACCGACACAGATAAATGCTGTTGTTGTGTACGTGCAGTCATTCGCTCCACTGGTCGGAGAATGACTGAAAAGTGGAGTTTAAAAAAAAACAACTAGCGATACAAAACAACGTTTGTGTTGACCGTCTCACACTGGACCACGTGAAGAAGGCTGAAGTGTAGAGTAAGCACGAATGCAGCCTCTATGACCCACCCCTAGCCCCAGTTTTTCAGCGGTCAGACGGTCGATCGATTCCCATCTTCGTTCTTGTGCCTTTTTGTTTTTTTCTTTCTTTTTTTTCTTTTTCTTTTTCTTTTTCTTTTGCAATTCACTTCGAATACGAGGAGATGCTTTGTTTGCTCGGTATTTTTGTCACGTGACCTAGGGTTGAATAACCTTTAAAACATTACCGACTCCTTGTTCTGGTGTTTGTTTTATGTAGACTAGATAATATTAGTACGTCCAGCTCACGAGATTAATATTTTCTTCTTGCTCAACATCCGTTTCAAGGGTTAAAGAGAACTAGGGTTAAACGTACATCTACTTTTTTTTATAATATATAGAAGCCGGTTGTTCTTTGATTTGAATTCTTAATTGTTTCCTTTCCATTTTCTTCATTTGGTCCTGAAAGATTTTAACTGAGAGGTGATTGAATATCACTGACAGTTCAAAATATGAACAGCTTTATGTTCAGATTTACCGTGTAAACAATGGTTGAATATATCAGTTATTGTTCAAAATATGAACATTTTTGTATTCAGATTTTTTTAATGTGATCAATGGTTGAATAACACTTACCTTTCATGATTTTGGTAGTACTTATTTCAAGTGAAATGTGATTACCATAGTACTTACTGTTCATAATATTTACGTGTTTTTGACTGGTACTTATTTCAAGTGATATATGGTTACATAGTACTATTTTACTTAATATAAACGAATATTATGTATGGTAAATTAGTATTAACATGACACATATATTACCTAATATGAACGGACTTTATGTATGGTAAATTAGTATTTACATGACACATATTACGTAATATAAACGGACTTTATGTATGGTAAATTAGTATTTACATGACACATATATTACCTAATATGAACGGACTTTATGTATGGTAAATTAGTATTTACATGACACATATTACGTAATATAAACGGACTTTATGTATGGTAAATTAGTATTAACATGACACATATATTACCTAATATGAACGGACTTTATGTATGGTAAATTAGTATTTACATGACACATATTACGTAATATAAACGGACTTTATGTATGGTAAATTAGTATTAACATGACACATATATTACCTAATATGAACGGACTTTATGTATGGTAAATTAGTATTTACATGACACATATTACGTAATATAAACGGACTTTATGTATGGTAAATTAGTATTAACATGACACATATATTACCTAATATGAACGGACTTTATGTATGGTAAATTAGTATTTACATGACACATATTACGTAATATAAACGGACTTTATTTCTAGAGAAGTAGTATTGCGTGACACACATAATAATAAAACGAATTCTTAGTTTTACTCAGAAGTTGTTTCACATGAAAATGACTTAAAGGCAATAGATATCCACTTTTTTAATACTGAAACATTTATTTAACTGTTTTTATGTAATACATGCGCCTCTAAACAGATGATAACTATTTACAAATGTGTTCGACTTCCGTAAATTTATTTAGTTTGTTTGCTGTCTTTAATTATACTTTTACTTATTTACAAGTAGCATAACGGCAGGGTATGTAAACTATGGCTCTTAATCTAGCGCTCTCTGGCCGGCAGGGGATGTAAACTATGGCTCTTAATCTAACACTCACTGGCCGGCAGGGTATGTAAACTATGGCTCTTAATCTAGCGCTCTCTGGCCTCGCAGTAAAAAGTATGTACAGTTGAAAGCTTTTAGCTGTTTGCTTATCTCACGGGTACATACTCTAAGGGAAGATGTGGCGTTGTTTTTCAAAGTTAAAAATACCACCTTCAGATAAAATTACCTTTCTTGTTTAGTTGATCTGCTCCATGCAAAGCACAAAAAATTCTTTTAGCATTGTCAGGTGTGTGTTTGTTTGTTTTTTAATGCAAATTGTATTGTTCGATTTTTTAACTATTTAATTTGCAGCAGTACATCTGACTCTGCAGTCTCCCTACAATGTCTTGAAATGTGTATGTACCCACGCGTGCGAGTGTATATATGTATGTGTGAGTGTGTATGTGCGTGTGTCTTGTGTGTGCGCGTGCAAGTGTGTGTGTGCTTGCGTGTGAGCTCGTGTGTGTATGATATATTTGTGTGTCTGTGTGTATGCTTACATGTGTATGATATGTCTATGTTCGCGTTGAAATAGTAAAAGTGTAACACTCTAATTTACAAGTAAATTGTCTACTGTTTCTGTTCATTAAAAGTATTATTTAACATTAACTAGCATTGCCACTGTTTAGTGCTTTATAAAGACTAAAGTACATTGTTCTATAAAAGTATTATTAGTATTTGTTATAGCATTTCCACTTCTGAATTTTTACAAATGACATGGTGACATACCATCAGTGCAAAAATGATAAGGAAACAAAACTTAATTTCTTTATGTGCGGGCGTGCCTAAGTGAATATATCGCCGCGAGTTGCTATGGAACTCAAACATTTCGACATAAATGATAAATGAAAAATAGTGTATACGTGTGCGTGTGCGTGTGCCGGAAGCGCTCCCCATAAATTAAGAAGTGTGCATGTGTGTCGTGTGCAAGTACGTACATATGAAAGTGTGTATGTGTTTTGGGGATAACGCATGTGGGTTCGTATGCTTGCGTGCCCGCAGGAGTGTGTGTGTGTGTGTGTGTGTGTGTGTGTGTGTGTGTGTGTGTGTGTGTGTGTGTGTTTTGGAACAGCTATGGAATTTGCAAATAAATGTTCAATATAGAATCTATGCTGAGAGATAAGTATTGTCGTGCTGCTAAACGCTAAACGATAATTGAATGTATCGTTGTGCTAAAAAATTAAAACCAACTGTACTATTTAATGGATTTTTAAATTTTAAATTACTACTTTTTATAGACATACTGATTAATTTAAGAATACGTGTTTAATTCAGACTGTTTGGTAAAAATTAGAATGTAAACATGCTAAAACTAAGCCTGCCTGAGTGCCTGGCCCATTTCATCCCAACGACACTGAACGGGTTAAGGCAATTTGGATTTCCGAGTTTTTACTGTCTAGGCGTTCATAATGATATAATGCCTTTAATTCTTTCTGCTTGGTTGCCGATGTGTCATTTAGTTGTATTACTACGTCACTGAATGGCTGTATCTTGTTCGTGAGGTCAGTGCTTGTCAGTCTCGAGCATTGTCATCCGTGGGTATTTTTTGTTTTGTTTTGTGCTTGTTTTATATTTGACATTGTAAAATGTAGAAATTTCCTCTCATGAAATGTTGGACACTTTCATTCTGAATTAAATGCTAAGTACTTTCTTTCTCATTGTGATGTGTGCGACATTTTCTTTGTCGTTCTGAATTAAATGATTAAATGTGGGATTTCTAAATGTGGGACACTTTCTTTGTCGTTCTGAATTAAGTGTGGAATATTTTCTTTGGCACTGGGAGTGTGGCGTGAGTAATTAAAAACGCATTGAAAATAACTGAATTAGCAAAAGAAACCATAACATGGCTGGTCAACACCTCACCAAACTTCAACATTTGTCAAATGTTATTTAATGTTATGAAAGATTATCCAATTAGAAAATGGCTGTGAAACTCCAATCCCAGCCTGATATAACAAAACAATACTAGCATAGAAAAAAGAAGAACGCAAATACTTGTAACGTTAGGGATAGATTCTATTTATAGAAAACAAAGTAATGCCAGCAAAAAGACTAGGTCATCAAAATGATGCAAGTGTATGTGGACTGTGGACTGTTTGATTTTTCACAGAGTCCACACTGCTAAACATGGAAAACGTTTTGGTGGTATTTTCCGTTAGCTGACACCACTCTAGCTGGCAGATTTTGGTGGTATTTTCCGTTAGCTGACACCACTCTAGCTGGCAGATTTTGGTGGTATTTTCCGTTAGCTGACACCACTCTAGCTGGCAGATTTTCTGGCGGCCGGTCCATCAAAGGGTCGAACCCAACGTTGGCATTGGGCTTTTTCTTTGTATCCATAACAGCTAGGGGTGGTCCCGGCCTGTCCTTCCCACCAGTGACGTTGCGTGTGGAGGTTTCAGATGCTTGGTACACAAATTGCCGAGCTAAGCAAAGAATTATTCTTTTCCCTCACTTTTTAAACTTAGTGGGAACTAAATTAACAATGGATGCACAAAACTTTTGTTATTTATTTGTGAAATAGATGAGGATGTATAACAGTTGGACTAAAGGAAGGATAGATTACATCAATAAATACACACACACACATACACACACACACACACAAGATATATATATATATATATATATATATATATATATATATATATATACACACACAATTATAATTATAGTTGCCACTACCAGCTTCGATAATAAAATCAACCTGACTATGCTTATCTCGGATGGTCCTTTTTTGACAGCAGCAGGAATGAGTCTGTTCTTTATCTCGGATGGTCCTTTTTTTGACAACAGGAATGAGTCCTTTATCTCGGACGGTCCTTTTTTGACAGCAGCAGGAATGAGTCTGTTCTTTATCTCGGACGGTCCTTTTTTGATAGCAGCAGGAATGAGTCTGTTCTTTATCTCGGACGGTCCTTTTTTGATAGCAGGAATGAGTCTGTTCTTTCTGACCTATTTATGAGCGCACATTCGGTCGTGTGGTCAGTCGGGCTGTATATTTGGCGAATTATTACAACCTGATCTGCATGGTTGACCAGATTGCATAAGAGCGCCAGCATCCCTAGAGTCTCTACGCACCGAGGCGAGCTATCAAGGCTTGCGAAACGCAGGATCTAAAATTAGGACCTACTTTGTTGAATTTTAGCAGTGTTTTGCGCCATGAAAACTAAAATTAGGACCTACTTTGTTGAATTTTAGCAGTGTTTTGCGTCATGAAAACTAAAATTAGGACCTACTTTGTTGAATTTTAGCAGTGTTTTGCGCCATGAAAACTAAAAGAATTAATGGTCGTGGGCTAATCCCTACCCGCATACCGTCAAAGTGGGGTGTGAGACACTTTCCTTATTATTCTGAATTAAGTATGGGACTTCTAATTGTGGGGCAGCTTTTTTAAAAATGTTTCTGAATTAAGTATGGTACTTCTAAGTGCAGGTCAACTTTTATCATTCTGAATTAAGTATGGGACTTCTAAGTGTTGGGCACTTTATCATTCTGAAAAAAGTATGGAATAATATGGAATATGGGCCAGTTTGTTTTTGGTTACTTGAATGAGTACGAATTCAACGTAAATCGGAAACCCTCTTACTTTAACAGATTGACAGGCGAACAGACCGTGAATAGAGTGAGGAATGTTTCATCTGTCTTTGAGATGTGTGGGAATATTTTCTGTTACCGACAAATGTGAGATATTTTCTTTATCGCTATGATTTGTGGAAATATTTCACTGTTATAGTCCAATGCGAGACATTTTCTTTATCGCTATGATTTGTGGAAATATTTCACTGTTATAGTCCAATGCGAGACATTTTCTTTATCTTTACCTTATGTAGAGCAGAACAATTTCTTTCTTTTATTAGGAAATGCTTGTGTAACTATCATTGAGATGTGTAAGAAATGTTTTCTGTCAACAAGAATTACAGTTACTGGTTATTCTTTTGCTATTGTGAACTGTTTGAATGAAATTGAGACATCCCGTTATTTGCATTGATCGTAAGTTTCCTGCAATTATTTTGAATAAGGGAGATAAACGGTTATGTGTCTGTAATAGTTGAAAAGTGATGCATAATAATTGAGTGGAAATAATTGTAACCAGTTAATTTTAAAATTATATTTGCCTTGAACACAAATAGTAGCCACAGAAAATTATTATTGCAAAGTTAATTTAACATACTATTTCTTCATTTTCAACGAAAAGTTGAGTCAAACAATACTTCACGAATGCATAAAATAAATTTTGTCAACTTCATGTTAACAAACTAAATGTGCCTTCAGTAAAATAGCTATGTGAACAAGGTATTTTATTTTGCGATTAATTATTATTGAAAATAAACTTAGTATTTTTCTTTGAATGCAATAACTTCATCCCGTATACTTTAAACTATTTTTAAATTACGAGACGTTCATGTTAAACACTATGTTATTACAAGTCGTTCATGTTAAACACTATGTTATTACAAGTCGTTCATGTTAAACACTATGTTATTACAAGTCGTTCATGTTAAACACTATGTTATTACAAGTCGTTCATGTTAAACACTATGTTATTACGAGTTGTTCATGTTAAACACTATGTTATTACAAGTCGTTCATGTTAAACACTATGTTATAACGAGTCGTTCATGTTAAAGATAAAGGAAAACATTGCCCATGACAGAAAACATTGAAAGATAAAGGAAAATATTGCCCATGACAGAAAACATTGCTTGCAAAAAAGGTGGGAAATGCAAAGAGGCCTCAGACATTGTCCATAGAAAACTGAGACTACCACGTTATGTTACAGTGAAAATTTGGGAGAAAGATTTGACATGTTTCAGTGTTGAATAATCTTGCACTTATAACACAATTTAGATTATATATATATATATATATATATATATATATGCATGCATGCATGGATAGATGGATGGTTAAGTATAGTGTATAGTGTATACGAATAGTTACATAAGTTGATAGTGATCATGCTAAATAACTATGTTTCCTTTGCTAATAGTGATCATGCTAAATAACTATGTTTCCTTTGCTAATAGTGATCATGCTAAATAACTATGTTTCCTTTGCTAGTATATACTTTTCTTTTTTCGTCAGTTTGACAGTAGGACTGGAGTATAAATATTACCTGTGTCGTAATAAAGGACGACTTTCTTGATGCATACATCAACACGCTACAACAATAGCATCAACGGCATCAACAAAAACAACCTTCCCCTTCATCAGCAATATCAGGTAAAATCTACATCACTTATTTCACCAACTGACAGTTTCACGTGCTTTAAGTAAACGCTATTCCGCATTTATTTTATTTCCTCCAGAAAAATAAGTTAAGAATAAAGAAATTGACATTCGCTGACGTCACGCGACCATCCAATATTGCGTAATCACTTACATCCAAGTGCGGCACCTTCGCTTTAAGCACTATGACGTCTGAGCGCTACCTGGCGGGCTCCGCTTAAAGCTGTCGCTTAATGGACAGATAATAGCACACGAATGTAGGCGGTTAAGATTTTGGCCGTCATGAGGAATTAGTTCTCCGGGCAGGAGTTCTTACGTCATCACGGGATTGTTGTGCAGAGGCTAATGCTAAATGTTAATTATTGTGATGTGTCAAGTTTGCTTCTTGAGAATATTGAAAGTGTCAATATTCGTTTGTTTGTTTTTTACATTAATAACTAATCATCTGTATAATATTTTTCAATCAGTGTCAAATACTTATATTCCATAGTATTTATAAAATGAACTACAAGTTATTTGTATTACTGTATATTATTTGTGATAAAGTTGACAATAGTTTTGAAAATAGTAGAGGTAATAGCTATACTAGTTGTAGTGGTAGACGTAGAGGTAAAGCTGTATTAGTTGTAGTGGTAGACGTAGAGGTAATAACTGTACTAGTTGTAGTGGTAGACGTAGAGGTAATAGCTGTATTAGTTGTAGTGGTAGACGTAGAGGTAATAGCTGTACTGGTTGTAGTGGTAGACGTAGAGGTAATAGCTGTACTGGTTGTAGTGGTAGACGTAGAGGTAATAGCTGTATTAGTTGTAGTGGTAGTGGTAGACGTAGAGGTAATAGCTGTACTGGTTGTAGTGGTAGACGTAGAGGTAATAGCTGTACTAGTTGTAGTGGTAGACGTAGAGGTAATAGCTGTACTAGTTGTAGTGGTAGACGTAGAGGTAATAGCTGTACTAGTTGTAGTGGTAGACGTAGAGGTAATAGCTGTACTAGTTGTAGTGGTAGACGTAGAGGTAATAGCTGTACTAGTTGTAGTGGTAGACGTAGAGGCAAAATGTAAAAGTGGTTGTTGTAAGTAGTAGTATAATAAAGCCTCTTAGTACTTGAACAAGTTGTAGAGAGAAGAAATAGCAGCATTGGCAAAATAAATGTATTTTACATTTCTAAACGTCTTGAAATATAGTGCGACATTTTGTCACGTGTCTCCTTAACGAGTACCAGGAAAAGAATAGCCATTCTATATTGTTATGAATTATGACCTCTTACAACTCCATCGCCAAATGAACTTTGAGAAATATGCTTCATCGAAGAAGGCAAGAAGAAAGTAAACAAAACAAGAAAAAAGTAAACAAGACAAGAAGAAAGTAAACAAAACAAGAAAAAATAAAAAGACAAGACGAAAGTAAACAGGACAAGAAGAAAGTAAACAAGACAAGAAAAAACGTAATCAAGACAAGATGAAAGTAAACAAGAAGAAAGTAAACAAAAACAAAGCTGACCAACGACAGACTCAAACGTAAAATAGCGAGTTTACTTAAAGGGGTATTAATATTTACTTTTTCCAAAATCTGCAACAATGCACTCAGACACTAACTCACATTCACTCCATCAGAATTCATTTCAAAGACGTTTCCTAACGCTTGTAATGGGCCATTTCGAAATATCAAAACCAAAATACACAGTAAAGACTTTACAATGGTTGTTTCGGTGTAAACCTTCATCAAATAATTAATATTTGCACTTAATACATTTTTAATAATTTGCCTCCTGTTACAATAATTAAGGCATACTTTATTTACATTCTCCAGAAGAGATCAATTGACGGTCAGTTAATTGGTTAACTGGGTGTCTGGTTGGCTGGTTGGTTTTTGTTGGTTGCTTGACTGGCTGGTTAGTTTGGGACAGTTATTTGTTCTCTGGCTACTCTGTCAGTTGATTAATCTGTAGATCAGTTATCTGGCTTGTTAAATTTGATTAATTTAGTAAATAATTCGATATATATTTATTGTTTTTAAATGCTAGTATTCGTTGATTTAGATCAGATAGAACAATAAAATAAAAGCTTATTGCTTCACGACCCGAAATTGTCAAATTCAACATGATCATAACTAACAATTAATGTAAAAATATTGTTACTGCTTGGACCGAATTTCCATCAATAACTAACCATTAATGTAAAAATATTTTTACTGTTTGGACCGAATTTCCATCAATAACTAACCATTAATGTAAAAATATTGTTACTGGTTGGACCGAATTTCCATCAAATAAAGCAATGACAATAACCACAGTTTCATGTATTAATTGTGAAGAATATATTGTTATGTCTATCCAACACTGTTATATACAATCAATAGGCATGTTATGACAGTAATATGAATTTTTAATAATGCTTGTAGTGCTTGTTTAGGGTAAATTG
Organism: Sinotaia quadrata; assembly: GCA_028829895.1. Taxonomy (NCBI): domain Eukaryota; kingdom Metazoa; phylum Mollusca; class Gastropoda; order Architaenioglossa; family Viviparidae; genus Sinotaia; species Sinotaia quadrata. The sequence continues at coordinate 53,834,868 of CM054182.1, forward strand.
TTAGTACATATACATTTTACCTGAATATTTAGTAATAACTTAATGATTACATATTATTTACAATTTTATATCTAAATAAAAATGCTAACATTACTGTGGAGTGTTTTCACAAATTTTACTCTTTGCTACAGAAGGGGTTAATATACTTTAATTTAGTAATCAACTATTCTCATTCCATCACTAATCTTTGTTCAAAAATTAAATTCAGTTCATATTTGTGCATATTCTATTCCAGTCCGAGAAACAGTTCAGAACTAGAATTCTAACACTCTTTTCTGTTGAAAAAAACTTTCTTTTTATCAGCTTTCATATCAGCATTCAAGTATACTACGACATTACACGCAGTTCTCTTAAGGTTTGAAAAATTGATTACATTTATTCTTAGAAATATTGTTTCTACATGAAAGCATGCATAAGCTACAGAAATACGAGATAGATAGACAGACAGACAGATAGACAGATAGATAGATAGATAGATAGATAGATAGATAGATAGATAGATAGATAGATAGATAGATAGATAGATAGATAGATAGATAGATAGATAGATAGATAGATAGATAGATAGATAGATAGATAGATAGATAGATAGATAGATAGATAGATAGATAGATAGATAGAGTGTGTGACACAATACACCCTAGTTATTGGTTATGATTATTATTATTATTAATCATCCATAACTAATTACAAGTGATGAGAACCTTAATTTATGTTGTTAATAATTCTCCAGAAGACACCAATCATCTCTCTCACTTGGCGGATATGCGAGCGTTGTAAAAGATTTCTCTCTTCCACAACATTAAAAACAAACATTTACTATCACACAATATTTCCATAGGTAGAAAACGTCTTACCTAAAGAGAAAATAAATCCATCTTTTAATTTATATTTAGCTAGCCCTCGTCCACCCACTATCTCTCCAACATAAGGTTATCAATATATGTAAGAAGGTCAATAAATTTAATTATAAATTTATTAAATCAAGAATCAAATATACAACATATGAATATGATCAAAGAGCAATAACATTTACATCAGTACACAACAATGTTCAATTAAAGCTGGACAATCAATCAATATATTCTAGTTTTTACATCAGCAGTAAAATGATCATATATATATAATCAAGTTCATAGGCATAATTCATTACAGAAATGAGAGTGGAATTTAGAGAAATAATTATAGTCAATGCACATAACATTTTCAATGATGGCGGCTGTCATTGGCACATGTTCACAATCACGCGGTTTGCAACAAGTGTCTTTTTTATCAAGTGACAGTCTAGCATGCCCCTTCTAGGCATGTTACATAATTGTTCCAGAATCTTCCATGTGCTCACAAAGCACATCATGGAGAATCGTCCAGAACTTTGCATACACCAGGGGTGCACAAACCGCGGCCTGAAACAGCTCTGTGCGGCCCCCGGAGGACTTTAGGATGTTACCATTATTACGAATGTAGAACACATTATTTCATTATTTGTGTTGTTTTTTTCTGACTTGCAGCCCTCCATGCACTGTCAATGGGAAATTTGGCCCTCTTGCCTACAAAGTTTGTGCACCCCTGGCATACACTATCAAAAGCACATCACGTGGATTGTTCTTGGAACTTGCTACTCAACACACCATGAGGAATATTCAAAATAATCATCATTAATTCTCAAGACCAAACTAAAGCCTCAATTTTCGCCATATTGGCTCTCGAACATAATTCACAGGAATCAACTTACAGCAACACATTTACCGATAAGTTCGACGACGGGTTCACACACCAACGTGATCTGATACAGTAATCACTGCAGTGTAAAGCAGATCAAAACATCAGGGATAAAAAGCAAATAAGTGGTCTCCTCTCTGCAAAAGTCAAATTAAGGCAGCTTTAAATTTCAGTCATAATTCATCTCTAAAACTCCTTTATCCCTTACACACATTCTCAACCTCAACTTACAAATCCTGCAACAATATTCAATAGCCCAATACACATGCAGCATAAGAAATATAGCTTCAATCAAAATTCACAATTAGAATGTACAACATTGTCAAATTAGTGAACATAGAAATAATAGTTCAATTACATAAAGCATTCTCCAATTCAAATCAGAGATCAGTAGCAAACATGTACAAAATATTTCCAAATCCATTCTTTCTTTATCAGTCAGTTAACTTACCATAAGCTAAAGATCGCCTTTATGACCAGACTCAAGTTATGTTCAAATCAAAGTGATTAGAATATAGACTTTCTTCAACAAAGAAACTTTCAGTCCATCCCAATTGGATGAATTTATGAGCAAGTGTGAGTCTATAAATCAGAAAAAATACTCACCCAGCTGGAACTGGTTAGATTACATCAGGAAATTCTAACATATTCTCCACCTGAGTTGTTTACACCAACTCTTAGCACTTACAAAAATAACATCATAAGCACTGCACAAGGTCGAGTTACTTTGACATTTAACAATTTATATAACAATTAAGTTTAGTAATAAGGAGAGGCAAATTTACTCCGCTACAGACAGATAGATAGATGGAGGGAGAGAGTATTCAAGTATATATTTTGTTCCAAATTATTCTTTCTTGAGAAATTCTGAAAAGAAACCAACAAAAAAAATGTGCATCGATTCATCATGGAGAATAACATATATATATATATATATTTAATTTGTTTGTTTGAGTAGATGAAATTAAAATAACAGTATTTAGAATTTATCACTCAGGTTCAACACTGATTAAATTTCACTCCTTCCATTCCTACGGGGTTCACTTGCTAGCCACACTAAAGCATCGACCAATACATCATTAACCTCCCACAGAGCCCACCTCATAAACGGGTGAATTGCCATTGCCTATCTCATTTTGATGGGTGTGATCTGCTTTATGTGCGAAGTACTCAACATTCAGTAATTCATTGTCTCATGTTGCCCTTTAACCTATTAACAAATTTCTCGGTTGGAAACCAATGATAACAAAAAGGATGGGTCGTTAACCCGACAGTCCTATATCGAGCCGTCTCTAAACTAAGTTACCCATAGGCAACAATCAAAAAAAAAAGGTTTTCAATGAACCACTCAATTTCGTTTCGGGGAAAACCTCCTCTTTTACTCCTAAAAACACTGATTCCAGTAAAAATATACAATGATGGTATGATACAAAGAATATTATGACATCCTGTAAGAAATCTGGTGAACAGTTCTATTCACCATTCAGTCTATTCTTTCTCTCCCATCAGCAACATTCTACAGCTGTCCCTCTACATATACAATAGCTTATGATAGCATAAATCCTTGTTGCTCAAATAATTATACTCTCATTTTTCGTGCTGTTAACAATATTTTCCATTTAATCTTGCAACAATAATTGCAACGTATTGATTGGAATACCGCAATTTACAAAGTCTCTTAACTATGCATTTAATAAAAATATATAGTTCCATTCTCTCAGTGTGTAAATGTACATTTATACAAAGATAGAGACGGAGAGATGAAGGATATATATATATATATATATATATATATATATATATATATATTCACAGCCATTCATCAATATTTATACATCTCTTTCTTTACTAAAGCATGCTTCTGAAGAGTACTAGTCCGTCCAGCTATATCTTCTCTGTCTATCAATCTAACATATGTTTCTGTCTTTCTATCTAAGGTATATTTATCTATGTCTATCTAACGTATGTTTCTCTCTGTCTATCTAACGTATGTTTCTATCAGTCTCAAGCATATTTCTATCAATCTAACGTATGTTTCTTGTTTATCTAGACTGTCTGTCTATCTAACATATTTTTTTCTGTATCTGTCAATCTAATGTATACTATCAAACGTATGTTTTAATGTATGCTTCTGTCTATCCCTCTGTATGTCAGCTGCCTCCCTTTCCTCTCTCTCCCCCTTTGAGTATGGTGATTGTCTGATAAATGCACTTTTCTCTCTCTCCCCCTTTGAGTATGGTGATTGTCTAATAAATGCACTTTTCTCTCTCTCCCCCTTTGAGTATGGTGATTGTCTGATAAATGCACTTTTCAAGGGAGCACCTGTAGTATACGTTTAAAGTGGGTAGTTTCCCTCTATACAGTATATTCCATGTTGGAATTCATTTAGAATTTTTTCTCCATATCTTGAAAACATTATATATAATCGTTATTTTCCGCTCTTTCGTATTTGTTTTCTTCATGTCAACGAGCGAAAAACTATCCTATTACAATTGACTTCTTATATTTCATTTTGTTAATCGCATTTTATAATCACTCGAAAATATATATATTTTACATTTTGTTGTTGCTTTTGGCCATTAATGTATGCGCTTCATATACGTCACCATTCACCAGTACGTCACTTGTTCCATCACCACCAAAACGCACAAGTCATGTCTTTCCTCACCAGACTTTTTAATACAATATACGCGTCACCAGCACGCCATCTATTCCCGAACTTTTTCACTGCGGGGACGTTATTACTCAATGGGTGTTAGCCAGTAAAACAGGACGCATCAAATTAGAGTCCCAACTCTATTCTGCTAGCAAAATTAATTTGTTTTCTAAATATATTCATCATGGCACACAAGTCGTGCGAGCGGTTTTTAGTGGTGATGGAAGAAGGAAAGTAGAAAGGTAGATGTTGGTCTTGGGGGTGGGATGGGGTGGGAGGACTTCAACGTCATAATAATCAGGCAGCGCATAAAGGGAGATAATGAAGGTTCGCTAGTGGTTTTTGTTACTCATTTCATCTGGCACACTAAATTATATACATTCTTTAGCATGCCAAGTTGGATTTCTTCTTTTCTTGAGAGCGTATGATAGAGGGAAGTTGTGTTGTTTTAAATTATTTTTTCTAAAGTATGTGTTGTGTGTATGTACATGTGGCTTTCTTCTTGCTGTATTCACTGTGTTGGTGAGTGAACTTGCATACTGTTAGTGCTTTACCTTGTTGAGTTCCTGTGTGGTGTTTGTGTATTTCTGTTATAATTTTATTTCATTTTGTGTCACAACGTGTAAAAACATGTCTGTATGTGGTTGTATTGTACATGTGCATGTATGTGTTTGCATGTGTGTGTGTGTAAATGTGTGTCTGTATATGCATGGATATGTTTGCAAGTGTATGCATGCAAATGCAGGAATATATGTGTACGTGGTTTCTGCAAGTATGTCTGTGCGTGCGTGTGTACGTTTGTGCACGATTGTGCCTATTCTTGTGCTTGGGTGTTCATGTGTGTGTGTGTGTTCTCGACTTTACGAAAGGAAATAAAATCGGTTTATTGAAAGAATTGCCTGCTGTTCAGAGGTCTCCAAAGTCATACGTATGTGAGTTCAATTAATCCAGCTTTGGCCTGAGACGATTCCTGATGTGGTATGTGTCGTGCAGGACCTGTCAGGACCACCTGGCCGTTAGTATTCGTTGTGCACGCGAACAAATTGAATACTTTAGAGACTGATCAACAGCTATGTCTTGCTGAAATAAATGAGATTTTTATTTCCTTTTCAAAACACACTAGCTCTTCAGGAAAATATAATTTTAAATAATTTAGAAATAAGAATACAAAACTATTATACACATTTCTTTCAAAGCATCTTCTCCCCTTAGATATTCTTTTTACGATAAAATCGACTCATATGGTAACCCAGTTATATTTCTCTCTGAAATACACTTTAAGATTAAGCTATTCAGAGTCACTGGCAAGCCACTGTCCGGGATACAATCTTGACGTTACATCCCTCTCTTAGGTAGCCACTGTCCGGGATACAATCGTGACGTTACAACCCTCTCTTAGGCAGCCACTGTCCGGGATACAATCTTGACGTTACAACCCTCTCTTAGGCAGCCGCTGTCCAGGATACAATCTTGACGTTACAACCCTCTCTTAGGCAGCCGCTGTCCAGGATACAATCTTGACGTTACAACCCTCTCTTATGCAGCCACTGTCCGGGATACAATCTTGACCTTACAATAGAACTGTAATTGTTACTGCTTTAAATCAAGTGTGTCTGCTGAAAAATAAACGAATTAATGTTTTGCAATTTCTCCCCGCTGTCTATGGAAGTTCTGTTTAGGCGTGAAATGTTTCACAGATTTTAATTTGGAGGAGGAGGTTGGAGAGGAGCAAGAAGTTTCAGATAAAGAGAAGACAATATCACATTTCCATGATTTTTCCTAATTGTTTGATTAGTTTAACATTCGAAAGATAAATCATTATTATATTGACAGATAACAAACTTGCCAGTAATCATATTTTACATACTTTTTTCTTGAACAATAATCTCTCAATCAAGATCACCAAAAGAATCCCAAAATGTTAGCAACTAAACCAAACTCTTTCCCGCTCTCTGTCATTGTATTGACAGAAATAAAACAAGCGTATATGTACACACACACACACACACACACACACACACACACACACACACACACTCACACACACACACACACACACTCACACACACACACACACACACACACACACACTCACACACACACACACACACACACACACACTCAACACACGCATGTACATCAATAAATACCTTTGCTGTCAAGATCGAACTCATAGAACCCTTACGGCGCCAGAAGAACTGTTGACGTCATTTTATGTTAGCAAAACAGAAAGCAGGTCACCTTTTTCGCATATTGCCACAAAATAATCTGTCTCCAGCTATGTCTGTGTCTGTCTCTATCTGTCTGCTCTCTCTCGCTCGCTCTCTCTCTCTCTCTCTCTCTCTCTTTCTCTCTCTCTCTCTAATGCACGCTTTCTCATTCTAGAAAGAAAAATGCAAACTTTCGAGTTATTGTTCTTCCTAAAAAAAAAATTAATAGCTCTCTGTTGTTCAGCGATAATTCGGTGTCTAATCTGCTAACCACCTGATTTGTCAACCATCGAATCGATATCCATTTAGCTAGTTAATTAATCCAGTTAGTCCAAGCAATGAAAGTAGTGAATAAAACAAGTTGATACATGTAATCGGTATGCCAGTAAAGTGATCCATACTTTAGCTCAACCTTCTCTACCAGGTTAACTATCGGCACAGTTATTTCTGGACTGCAAATTTGCTTTGTAAAACCTGTTTTGCCAGCACTGAATACGGTTCAAGTGGTAAAAAGAAATCTGTAAGAATTCGACCGCTTTACATCGCCTGTCGTGGCAGGCCATGTTTACATTCACCATTACTTGTCTCGTCAGTAGGGGCCCGATCATCTTCACCCAGGAGTGCGCGTGCGTGAAACCGGTCCCTAACTAGCACCCGGTGAACTGACTTGATCTGGCGAGATGCAAAAGCTCCTGCAAGCCAGAGACTGGCGGGGAGACACTCGGTGGATGGCAGTCTGAGTGGTGTATTGATTTCGTGAAATACACTCGCCTCGGACCTCTGGTCTCGCAGTAATTCCACCCACGGAGCCCTGAAGCTAACACCAAAATCCATCCACCCCAATTGCCCATACACTCGTAATGAGCGAAGTGCGCATGCGCATTACTGTTGTTTATGTGTAAGATTGTATCATGATGATTTGTTATTTTAGTGTGATGAAGGAAGATGGGGGAGGGATAATAAATGATTGTGTGAGTGTGCGGGTGTGTGTGTGTGTGTGTGTGGGGGTGTATATGTGTGTGAGTGTATGTGTGTGTGTATGTGTGTGGGTGTGTGTGTGTGTGTGTGAGAGAGAGAGAGAGAGAGAGAGAGAGAGAATAAGACGTCGAGGAGTAAATCTGAAGACAAATTCAACCATCACACGTATTGTCTGATTGAATTTTCCGAAAAACAGCTGGCTATGTACCAGGGTTCTTTTATTATCTCTATGCTGATTATGGTCCCAACATTTTCTTTGTTTTATTATTTCTTAAAACAAATTCTCTTTTTATTACTACAGTGATGTCAATAGTTCATATATTTTGGCATTTCTTTACACTCTAATGACAATAGATCCTAGATTCTGAATTGTCTTTACACTTTGATGACAATGAGTCGTATAGTTTGGTTTGTCTTTACATGTGATGACAATGTTTCATAGATTTTTACTCTTTACACTTTGATGACAATGAATCATATATCCTTTCTTTACACTCTGATGTCAATGGTCTATTTTGGTTTGCCTTTACACTGTGATGTCAATGATCATAAATTTTGGCTTGTCTTTGAACTATATTAGCAGCGATCTCAAAGCTGTAACAATAATGCCATCTTTCCTGTGAAAGGTCCTTCATGTTTGCTTATAAATAAAGTCACGTTCCTTTCTGCATTACTTCTTTAACTTACTGTATAAAGCTTGTCTGCCATTATTACTTACTGCATAAAGCTTGTCTGCCATTATTACTTACTGCATAAAGCTTGTCTGCCATTATTACTTACTGCATAAAGCTTATCTGCCATTATTACTTCCTGTATAAAGCTTATCTGCCATTATTACTTCCTGTATAAAGCTTGTCTGCCATTATTACTTCCTGTATAAAGTTTGGTTGTTAGATTGTCGTTGAAAAGTATGTATACCTATACAGGTATTATTTGACTTGTCAAAACATGGACTACAATTAAGCAAACCGGCTCTGACTTTTGATTCGTAAATTCTGGCCAGAAAGAATTCAAGAATTAAATATTTTAAAGAGGATCTGGGGTTATTTTAAATATATGTTCAAAATATTTCTTAAAATTCCTTCGGTTGAATTAACTATATTGATTCGTTAAATATTCGTAAAGGTACCTTATGACAGGGACCTTTTCTAACGGGTTTTAGCAATATGTGTTTGTGTGGTTTGTAATCAACATTTGTCAGTAAAAAAAATTAATTATATTTTTATCATGCTAATAATGTTAATTTAATGACATCAAAATACAATGCATTAGTGAATCAAATAAGTTGTGATAATTTTTAAAGTGGAAAAGTCATTAGTATAAAAAGACAAAAGGATTAACTGCGGGAAATGTTTTAACTTCCACGAAAGGTGTTATAGTTTTAAGTAATTTAAATTCTTTCATTGTTGACGTGGTCACTAATTTGCAGAAAATTTGCCAAACACGAAATAAAATGTTGTCAAGAACACAGCTTCATGACAGCCGCCTAATCAGACAGAACTAATGACGTCATTGAAAAGGCTCACGCACTAAACACTATCAGAACACTTCCACTGTTTACTCCAACAGTTAATATTATACGTAGTTTTCTTTTCCGAAGTCACATATCACATGACCGTTTAGTTCGTTAATGTCAGTTAACATCACAAACTAGTACGCTTTTTATTGACTAATGAAAAAGCCAGGATAAAATTATGTCCGTGTAATCACCGTGAGCTAAAAGTGGACGATAATAGAAATATATCAACCAATCAGATAGACAACAAAATCAACGCATTGTGTCTATTGCTTTTACAGTGTGTCGTTGCCATTGAATATTTATTCGACATTTGTGACTAAGGAAAAGACAGATGTATTCGTATTTTTCGGTGAAAAACACGCTTTCACTAATATTAAACTATCCAGTAATTCTATGACTGCGAACTCTATAAAACTATCAGAACTCCGAACAAGACTGATTTAGCTTCTTTTCTAAGTTGACCTAAATTCCGTTTCACCAGCCTTAGTGTACTAGAATCACAATAGTTTTATTAATGTGGCAATATAACTCTACTAAACTATTCAATAACAATCGATTATTATAACAATTGTGTCAGATTTCTACTGAAAAACAAATACATCAAGATTAAATCTATTAAAAATTGCGTTGAATTATTTACCCACACATATCTAACAAATATGTCATATATCTCACACTTATATCTCAATCTGACACATATCTCAAGCATGTCACATCTCTCACACATATCTCACACTTATATCTCAATCTGACACATATCTCAAGCATGTCACATCTCTCACACATATCTCAATCTGATATATTTCTCACACTTACATTCAAACATATGTCACATCTCTTAATGCACAATTCAGTTTGTGTTTAACTTGTGTATAGTTAAGTAGCTATCATGGCGCTCTTGCTTTGCACAATTCAGTTTGTGTTTAACTTGTGCTTTAGTTAAGTAGTGATTAAAGCGTTCTTTGCAGTACATGACGTAACAATTGAGTGCTGCGGGGTGCTGTGAACTTTGAAAGCAAGCACTCCAGTAAACGAACTCTTCTTTATCCTTCAGTTCAACTTGTTTTCATAGAGCCATTATCTCCCCAACTTTCAAAATCGAGTATTTCACGCTTCACTTGTTCCAAACATGTTAGTGTTCTTCCTGATTAGTCGTACGCAACAGCAGTGATTTCATCGTTGCCCAAAGAGACACAAATTGCGATGCTTTATTAATAATAGATGAGGCATACAAACAGATCTGAAGGTCCTTCATATTTGCTGAGTTATTGCCCCTAGGATATATCTCCTAATGCAACGTTTTGATGATGACCCAAGACTAGCTTATCGATTGTTTTATTACTTTTTCTATTTGTCGGAGGGATCTCTTTATTTATAGCTTTTAGTTTATTTCAAATAATAAAAGTAACTTTAGCATGAAAGTGCAAAATACCAGTGAAATGATTTCATCCCTGCCACTATTTACATTTCCCCACAGAGATACAGTTTTCAAAATGCGATACCTATAGCCTGTTATCATGTTTTGGTTATTGTTGGGTTAGTTATCAATTCTGTTGTGTCTTTCCTCTACATTTTCATCGAGTATATTTCATATTCCTTCACTGTGTTACTACTATCTGGTATCTTTCCTCTACATTTTCCTCGTGTGCATTATGTCCATTTTTATTTATTTATATATTTATATATACTTCACTCTCTCACTCTATTATTGAGTCTGTCAGTTAACATCACAAACTAGTACGCTTTTTATGTTTCATTCTGTCACTCCAGTCTTGTGGGTTTCCTCTATCCTGCACTCAAGTGCATGTAATCTGTCCTTCATTTTGTTACTCCAATTTGGTGTGTTTTTCTACATTGTCCTTAAGTGTCAATTCATTCCCAATTGTATTTATTCTACTATCATTCATTTTAGATGTGTGTCTTTCTACTCCCTTTCAATTTAGATTTGTTTTATCACTGCATTTCATTCTAGAAGTGTCTTTCCAGTGCCATACATTCTAGAAGTGTCTTTCCACTACCATTCAATCTAGAAATATATTTCCACTACAATTAAGTCTAGAAGTGTCTTCCTTCTATAAATGTTTTTCCACTACCATTCATTCTAGAAATGTCTACCAATCACTCTAAAAGTGTCTTTCCACAACCTTTCAGATAGAAATGTCTTTCCACAACCTTTCAGATAGAAATGTCTTTCCACAAGCTTTCAGATAGAAATGTCTTTCCACAACCTTTCAGATAGAAATGTCTTTCCACAATCTTTCAGACTAGGAGTGTCTATTCACAACCATTAACTCTAGATTTGTGTCTTTTTTCTTCCTTCTCTTTAACGTCATTTTCTGTCCTTCCTTTTGGACGTGTTATAACTTTTCAGTCACTCATTGCAAATACATTTTAATCACTTATCATTTATCGTTAGTTTATAATTCACAATTAACTGTTGAAATAGATTAAATTGATCGTCCATATATACCCCATTACTTAACTCATATTTGTTTATTTCACCACTTACTGTCGACATGGCGTCACTTGATGTGTAATTTATTTCCTAGCGACCTTCATTTCCTGTCTCCGATGGAAGAATACGGGTTTTGGTTAACTCCCCTTGAATCATATTGCTGTATCTGTGTATCACATCTTGTAACTGATCGCACAAATCTGATGGCAGAAAAAAGTGACACCTTAAGCAAATATGCAATTTCCTGTTTTGCTCATACATTTAATAAGAAACGCAACTAGTGCACATTTTTCCGTGTATAGACAATCGTGCATTAATATAAGAGTGATGGCTGCCTCATTTTGTTTTAAAAATCAAAATAATAACACAAATAGCTTTAAAGAGAATTAAGTAAACAAAAATGCCTGTCTTTGCAAATCTGTGTGCAGACCTCTTAATAAAATGCCTTCTTGTACAGCATTCAGAAGAAATATTCAAATTCAGTATCTTTAATCAATACTTTGTAGATTTCTACAAATAGTTTAGATAATTATTATATATTAGAAAATGTGGGATATTTTTGTCCTTTCTTATGCTCCACCACCTAAGTATAGGTTTGCAGGGCAGACGCCATGAGAACAGATTGCAAATTAGACTGATGAACTGTATCACGATAAAATCTTTATTTCCGGTTCTATTTTTGCAGGATAGCCAAGTGGTGACCTTTTTTTTTTGGAGGGGGAGAGAGGGGGCGGTGAATCCTACTCTGATACCCAATGGCCCTTGCTGGTTTTGTAATAGTGTTATAGTCTGTTGGTTTTTATCGACCTCTCGTGTTTGTGTGTGTGTGTACGTGTGTGTGCACAGTCACACATACAATCATTTGTATATATCCACACATACCACATACATGCACATGTATATTTTCATATGTTTATTTCATTTTACTATCTAATGATAAGTTTTAAATGCAAGGTTCGAAAAAGGGAGTTTACCAGTATAAGGTTATATTCTCTCACCGCGTATCTATGACAACATTTAGATTTGTAAGAGCGTGATTATTTTTTCCCATTTTAAACCGATACTATGCTATTTGGCAATCATCAAGATTTGATTTTCTTTTTTTTGTGTGTGTGGTATTTTTTCCAAAGCACAATACTAGTTTAATCTCATTTCATGTGTGATTTATTTTTAAGTTTTAAATCAGCCACGAAATGCAGCATGTCCAAAAGATAAAATACTTTTCGATACAAAGAAAGAAAGAGTTCCATTGTATCTTTTCTATTTTCCAGAATGTGTACTTATTACTTCGTGTAACTTTAACAGAATGCGTACTTATCACACACTTTTTGTCTTTGTAACTTTAACGGAATGCGTACTTATCACACACTCTTTGTAACTTTAATGGAATGCGTACTTATCACACACTCTTTGTAAATTTAACAGAAAGTGTTTATCACTTCTGTAAGTAACAGAATGTATACTTATTACTTCTTGAAACTTTAACAGAATGTGTACTTATCATTCTTTGTAACTTTAACAGAATGTGTACTTATCATTCTGTGTAACTTTAGCAGAATTTTTACTTATCACTTTGTTTAACAGAATGTGTATTTATCACTTCGTGTATCTTTAACAGAATTTCACTTCGAGTATTTTCAGTGACTTCAACAATCATTAACTTCCTTACACGTCTGATAATGATTCTAATATTCAGTCATTTTACTTTTACTTTTCAATTTTTTTAAATATTACAGAAAATCTCTTTCCAATTTATATATGTGAAACCATTATACTGGGTTTTCTTGTTTACTATATCGTAGTGTATTGTTTCCCTTTCTCTGACCAAATATATTGGATATATTTTATAGTCTAGATGCAACGGATTCTTTAGTTTTTAATAAATTCTTTAACTCATTGCATGCAGCAGGAAAAATAAAAAAATCTGCCTTAATTTATTTATCTAGCATATCTGATTGTCTTTGGTGCCTGGAATGATCAATACTTAATGCTATTGTATCAGATATACTGAGAATGAAATAGCAGACTGGAGAGTAAATTCGCCTCTCCCTTTTACTAAACTTAATTGTTATATAAATTGTTAAAATGTCAAAGTGACACGATCCTGCTTATGCTGATATTTTTAAGTGTCAGAGTTGTTTTTAAACATTTCAGATGGAGAATATGCTAGAACTTGCTGATGCAATCCAAACCAGTTCCAACTGGATGAGTAGTTTTTTTGTTTAATCGCCTCTCACACTTGTTCATAACAAATTCATCCAATGGGGATGGACAAAGTTACTTTGTTGAAAAAAATTTATTTTCAAATCACTTTGATTTTGACATAACTCGTGTCCAGTCATAAAGGCAATCGATAGCTTATGGTAAGTTAACTGACTGATAAAGAAAGAATGGAATTAGAAATAGTTCGTACGTTTGCTGTTGATCTATGATTTGAGTTGAAGAATGCTTTCTATAAAAAATGCTTTCTCTAAACCATTATTTCTATGCTCATTAATTTGCGAATTTTGATATTTCTTATATTTCTTTTGATATTTTGATATTTCTTATGCTGTGTTTCAGGCTAATGAATATTGTTGCAGGATTTGTAAGTTGAGAATGTGTGTAAGGGAGAAAGGATTAAATATACCTGAAAATTAGCGCTGCTTTAATTCGAATTTTGCAGAAGGAGCGCGCTTGTATTTCTTTGAGGCTTTTGATCCGGCTTCCTACCACAGCAACTACTGTACTCTACCGATCACGTTGGTGTGTGTTTCCAGCATTATCATCTAACTTCTCAGTAAACGTGTTGCTTAGGAGCACGCAATTACGTCATTCAAATTACAAATAGTGTTCAATTTAAATTACACGTCATGAAGAATTATGTAAAATATATGGAGAAATTCCCCATCATATAACCCAAATACACACTTTAAAACAAACAGTAAAACCAAATACACACTTTAAAACAAACAGTAAAACCAAATACACACTTTAAAACAAACAGTAAAACCAAATACACATTTTAAAACAAACAGTAAAACCAAATACACACTTTAAAACAAACAGTAAAACCAAATACACACTTTAAAACAAACAGTAAAACCAAATACACACTTTAAAACAAACAGTAAAAAAAAACCAAATACACACTTTAAAACAAACAGTAAAACCAAATACACACTTTAAAACACGACGATAAGATACATCTTATTCGCGGGATCTAATCGCCGTATAAAATTTATTTCTAAAGTGGCAATACAATTGTAAAATATATTTTTTCACGTTGTTTTTACATATCACTGATAAGTTTCTACTATTGATGTCTTTAAAACAATCAGTCAGTGGGCGAAACACTGGACAGAAGCCAATAAGTGGATTTCTGCTATAGAAGTTATGAAAGTCTTTTAATCGCAAAGTGTCACACAATCAGTCAGTGGGCGAAACACTGGACAGAAGCCAGTAAGTGGATTTCTGCTATAGAAGTTATGAAAGTCTTTTAATCGCAAAGTGTCACACAATCAATCAGTGGGAGAAACACTGGACAGAAGCCAATAAGTGGATTTCTGCTATAGAAGTTATGAAAGTCTTTTAATCGCAAAGTGTCACACAATCGTTTTCATACCATTTGTGTCCCTGGACGGATTTGGTAAATTTGACACAAATCAGTGTTTCGTATAAATTGCAGTCAATTTATCTCGAAGTCCATCATACCTACCACCATCATCAACACCCAAACAATATATATTTATAAATGCGTCACTCAACACTCCCCATACAATATATATATACAGTTATCTAAGTGCGTCACACAACATTACCCAAACAATATATATTTATATATAATAATAATTATCTAAGTGCGTCACACAATATAGTAATAGTGTAAAACCATTTTAACAAGACTTCTAAAGCAGTCGATGAGATTTCTTGAGGTATGACGTCTTTCAAAATATGGCAGTGAAAGTTGATGACAGTTTTTACAGAATGATATATTTCAAAATATGGCAGTGATAGTCGATGATAATGATGACAATGGCGCCTGTGGGTCAGTCATCAGAAGCATTGCAAATAACTTAGTTTAAAAATAATATAGTTGCTGTGAAGGCCATCTTGATTATAACTGCAACAGAGCTACAAAACCTGATATTGAAACTCCGAATGTAGTCAATGAAGACAAATATATTTGTTACGTTATTTAAAATAGTATAATAAAACTCCGAATGTAGTTAATGCGGACAATTATATTTGTTACGTTATCATGATGCATCTCCGAATGTATATAATGAAAACAATTTAAATTGGTTACGTTATTTGAAATATCATAATGAATTTCCACTGTCAGCGAGAATTTAGCAATTACGTCAAATAAAATAAGGTAATAATGAAATATCAAAGTCAGTCAAATAGAACAATCACGGTAATTATGTGAAATACGATAATGAAACTCTAAATCCTGTTTGGGAGAACAGTAAGTGTGACATAACAAAAAAAAAATCTGCTGAATACATGAAATACAGTCAACCATTACTTGTAGTCAGTAGATCTGAGCTGTCTTTCCCTAGCTGAAAGACTTTGTTTTGAGAGAACGCTTTTACGACGTACTATTTCCTACGTAATTACACTTCACTACGTAGTGCTTTCCAAGGCGTGAGCTGGGACTTTAATATCAGTCAAAGATGCGTGTGTAAAGCATTCATTGTTTGTGGCTTTTCGTCGCTGCAAGAGAGAAAATGAAAAGAGGTCTTACAGTGGAGGAGTGGGGGTCAGGCACTAATAGTGGCCTTGTCGTCACAAATTTTAATAATGACATCACTTACATCTACAGGTTCAGTCCAAACGAGGGCTGCACATTTGATTCACTGCTCTTGTCCCTTGAACCGAAATGACAGTTGCAAGATCCATGAAACAAGCAGCGAGATCTGCCTCTATATTCTTTAGCAGCCACTAACACGGGACATTTGAAAACTGACCTAGATAAAGTAATATTCAGTCTTGTTTTCCGTTTGAATAGTTGAATAGTTACTTGGTGTTTAGGTGAATATCTAACGAACAGTTTATCTGGCTGAGATCTGCAATATGAACGATACTGATAAAATCATGAAGGTTTCTACACATTTCGCCTCAATTACAGTTTTCTAAAGTCACAATACACTACACATATCGTTTAGCGCAGTTGTAAGGTCGTTGTTGTGGTGATGATAGTGAGGGGAAGGGTCGGGAGAGAGTGCAGCCATGGTGTGACGTGGAGGGTTACGGGAGATAATTAGAAAAGACTTAATCACATTTAAAACTTAGCGTGACCATCCGCACGTCCACGCATACTTCTGTAATGTCAGATATTACCAAGAATTTGAAGATTAAAGGTATTATAAATATTAACAATCATAGCAAACGGTACGAACCCCAATTCCAACCTACCTAAAGACAGATGACAACAGATAAACAAAATCGCAAATACTGGTAAACTTAGGGAGAGATGAAAATTTTATTGAAATAAAGTAATGAAGGCAAAAGGAGAGTTATAAAATCAAAATGATGCAAACGCGCTCTGACAGTTCATTTTTGCATATTGTCCACAGAGCTAGAGTCTTGGTCTGTCTATTTCTTTAAACTTGCCAGGGTTGGTTGTTAAATTGTCCACTGAAACACAGAGTTAGAGTCTTGGTCTGTCTATTTCTTTAAACTTGCCAGGGTTGGTTGTTAAATTGTCCACTGAAACACAGAGTTAGAGTCTTGGTCTGTCTATTTCTTTAAACTTGCCAGGGTTGGTTGTTAAATTGTCCACTGAAACACAGAGTTAGAGTCTTTGCCTGTCTATTTCTTTAAACTTGCCAGGGTTGGTTGTTAAATTGAACGTGTAACACACAGCAAGCGTCTTTGTCTGTATATTTCTTTAAATTTGCCAGTGTTTGTTTTTTAAATAGAACGTGATTTTTTTGGACCTGGCCAGCCATTTGGTGCAGTGCAGAGTTTGGGTTTTGTGTTGGTAGAGAGATTCAATCAACCATGGTCAGTTCTGTTTCATCTCTCAACGAGCTATGGAAGTGATAGGTACTTGGAGTACAGGATGCCAATAGACTGCTGATTCTAAAACACAGAGCACTCTTTCCTTAGATTTCTATTAGACTACAGGCATGCCGTATTCAAGTCACCCATACACAGAAATAGAAGGGGACGTGTGATAGGTGATTAAAAGAAGAAATAGAAAAGAATGAATTCAAATAACAAATATATGCATAAATGACTCTACATAAATGACTCTACATAAATGCACTCAATAATAATCGTAGCTATGCATAGAGTTGAAGTTCAACCTGGATGACCTTGATCAGCAAAAACCTTTTTACCAGTTGGGTTCTGGATAGCTTTCTGAACGACACGGGTAGGAAAAACTCTGATCTTTGAGGCTGATTTTGGTGCACACAAAAACAGACCGAGCTGGTCACGTGGTCAGTCAGGCTAAAATCTGGCGAATTACTACAACTTGACCTACTAGGTCGGCCAGGATTGTAAAATATCGCCATCGATCGCCTGGGTCTCCTCGCAAGAGACGAGCTAACGGTGAGATACGCAGTGCAAAATCTAAAGTTGGGCCCCGCTCTGAGTCTAACAGAGTCTTGAAGCCCTGAGAATCTAAAACTGAATGAAATATTGGGATGCGTCATCTCGTATCATCACACATGTTAGTGATTATAGGGGAGGTGATGAAGGTTTGAGATTGAATGTGGTGAGAGTAGTGGTGGTGGCATTATAATGTTAGTGGTGATAAAAGTGGAGTTTTGTGGTAGTGATAGGGTGAGAGTAATGCTGGTGAAAGTGGAGTTTTGAGATGGTGGTGGTGTTAATCATGGTGTGTCTGACATTAATGATAATAATGTTAATGAGAGTAAATTTAATTAGTTTAGTGATGATGGTTATGGTAAATAGAACTGGGGCGTTTTCCTACACAGAACTGGAGGCTTTACTTCCAATAGAACAGGGGCGTTTACTTATACAGATATGGAGGCTTTTCTTCAAATAGAACTTGGGCGTTTTCTTATATAGATATGGAGGCTTTTCTTCAAATAGAACTTGGGCGTTTTCTTATACAGCTCTGTGTGCGAGCCTTAAACGCATTATATTATTGGAAGTATTGGGGGAGGGGGTAAATTGAAAATGATTTTCTTACAAAATTGGAAGCATTTTATTTTGCAGAATTGAACGTGTTTCATCAAACAGAATTGAACATGTTTCTTGGTACAGAATTGGGAATGTTCATACCAAATTCGGGCTTTTCCTCAAATGCAAAAACAGAATTGGATGTGTTCAAACAGAAATGGGGGAATTTCTTCCTATAGAATTATGTGTATTTCGTCATATAGAATTTGAGTGTCTCTTCATGAAGACGTTTTCATACAGAACATAATGAGGTCTTTTTTATATAGAATTTGAGTGTCTCTTCATGAAGACGTTTTCATACAGAACATAATGAGGTCTTTTTTATAGAGAATTTGAGTGTCTCTTCATGAAGACGTTTTCATACAGAACATAATGAGGTCTTTTTTATATAGAATTTGAGTGTCTCTTCATGAAGACTTTTTCATATAGAATTTGAGTGTCTCTTCATGAAGACTTTTTCATACAAAACATAACGAGGTCTTTTTTTTTTATATAGAATTTGAGTGATTCTTCGTGAAGGCTTAGGGACATTTTTATACAGAATTGGGAGCGCTTCTTGAACATAATGAGGTCTTTTTTATATAGAATTTGGCGATAATATCTTAATACAGACTTGGGAATGTTATCTTCTCTCAGAATCGAGGATGATATCTTCACACATAATTGAGGATATTTTCATTACAGAATGCGGGATGTTATCTTCATACTGAAGTAGGGGCATTTCCTTCTACAGATTTATTTAATTTCGCTTGATGATTTGAAAAATATTCCATCTGATTTTCTTAGAAATACCGTGTTAAGCCCAGCAACTCTTTGTGGACTGTCGTCTTTTTTGTATATACATTAGCTAACACTACACAGTCACAGAATAAGGCCTATTCTAGTTTTTATTTCTGCGGAAATTAATGGAAATAATATTTTAGTGCTATTTCCCTGATTGTTCACAGTAATTTATCTCAATTCCGTTTGACCTTTTTGGGTCCCTTCTGCGGAAACTGTGCTATACATAAAATCTTTTGCTGGCTGTTGTTATGGCCACTGAACCCCTTTCAGTAAGTTTTAGTGCGGTATAATGGGTAGAGAGACAGGGTACTGAATCCTTGATGCCTTCACGATCTTTCTTGAGCCCTTCATCTTCTTTATTTTCAAATATAAACTCACAATGTTTAGATGCTTTCGTCATGTTTTGTTAAGAATCCGAAATGTTCTGTGAATTCCAAAACAAATCTCAACTCGATCAAAGCGCAGCTGTTCTGGAAGTTCTCTCTCTCTCTCTCTCTCCCTCTCTCTCTCTCTCTCTCTCTCTCTCTCTCTCTCTCTCTCTCTCTCTCTCTCTCTCTCTCTCTCTCTCACTCATCCTTATTCCATGTTTCAAACATGCAGACTAGAGTTACTTATGTTCTAATTGTCTGAGAAATCTTCTTAATGTATAGTAGTATTTGGATCATGTAGCCCATTGTAGCGTGTTCTACCAGGTGCATTTGCCTTTTGATTTCGGATTCTTATTCTTTTTCGCATTAAGCTTAATCTATGTGTACATTTAATTTGAATGGGTCTTTGTTCTAGCGTGTACAGATGTTACCTTGTAATTGGAAATGTGAAAGTATGCTTGTGTGAGTTTATGTCGGGTGAGTTGGTCCTAACATATAAATCTGCCCTCATTTTAAAAGACGTTTGTGTGTGTGTGTGTGTGTGTGTGTGTGTGTGTGTGTGTGTGTGTGTGTGTGTGTGTGTGTGTGTGTGTGTGTGTGTGTGTGTGTGTGTGTGTGTGTGTGTGTTTGCTGTTTTGTTTTTGTAGTTGTAGCATGTATTTGTTGCCTATAATTTGGAATGTGGGGGTGGGGGTGGGGGTGGGTGTCGTCTGGGAGGGTTTTAGTTTCTACAACTGTCTTGGAAAGGCACCAGTGTGTGTGTGTGTGGGGGGGGTTAACACGCAAATCTGCATTTAAGGACGAAACCCGTCAAACTCTTGTACCATATTGTTTTCCTTAGTTACGACCCACAGACAGAACATATCAAACTCTTGTACCATATTGCTTTCCTTAGTTACGACCCACAGACAGAACATGTCAAACTCTTGTACCTAAATTGCCTTCCTTAATTATGATTCGCGGACAGGTCAAGTTTTTCTTAAACTTGTCGATTGTCTTTGCATACCATTTGCACCCAAGATTTCCGATATCTGTTCCATTAGCCAATTTTGAGGGTTGCTAGAAAGCCGGTTCAAACCACCTCTGACGCAAGGCTTATCCTTTGCCGCTTTATTGATGATACGTGTGTTCGTAACTTCACTGAAGTAAGCTTACTCACTACTTTTATACTGCGTCTTAGAGTGTCAGTAGGCGTGTGTTGGTAACTTCACTAAAGTAAGCTTACTCACTACATTTATACTGCGTCTTAGAGTGTCAGTAGGCGTGCTTAAAGCGTTACTATTAGTTACGTAGGGTCTTTTCAACCTAGACGATGCAGAGTTTGGTGTGACAGGGTCTTCATGCAGTCAGAATTAATCGGATTAGTGCAGGGTATACCTGGCCAGATTTTATCAATCAGTTAGTTCAGGATAGACCTGGATATGTTTGGAGCACTAGCGCCATGCTAGCACTGAGTGCATGTAATCCGCAGGATGTACTCCAGTTTAATTTCGCGAAACGAAGAGACCGATCTGTGGGTGAACGGATTATTAATAGTTTGTGATGTGAACACATTAGTGGCAGTGTGTAGTTTTTCAATCATAATTTAAAATGTTATTGTTTTCAGAATGACAAATCTGTATTAATGCCATCATAACTTTTGACATGTTGGAATATCATAAACCTTGACGCGCATCACTTCATCATAATGCTAGACATGTATCACTGTCATCATAATACTAGCCATGTATCACTGTCATCATAATGCTAGCCATGTATCACTGTCATCATAATGCTAGACATGTATCACTGTCATCATAATGCTAGACATGTATCACTGTCATCATAATGCTAGACATGTATCACTGTCATCATAATGCTAGACATGTATCACTGTCATCGTAATACTTGACACTAATCATTGTCATCATAATTCATAATGCTACACATGTATCACTGTCATCCTAATGCTTGGTGAATAATATTGTCTTCACAATGTAAAACATATATTTATATCACTATATTGCTAAACTTGTATGACTTATCAGAATGCTTGATACGAATTACTGCCATCCAAATGAGAGGCGTGTATTTATGCCAACTTAATGATGTGTGCGTATTAATGCGATTATAGTGTTAAACATGTCTTAATACCGTCTTTTATGATTAGATTTGAATGTTACGGTTCTGATAAATTAGACCCGTTTGAATGCCACAATAATGCTAAACATGTTTTAATACGTCTTTGATGATCAGATGAATGCTAAAGCTACTGCCAACATAATGCTGGTCGCGTGTCAACGGCATCATAATAAAGAATGCGTAGTCCTGCATTCATATTGCTGTATATGTATTGATGCGTCGGAAACCCTGTTTCATAAAAGTGCCGTTAGAATGTTTTTATCTGGCATGTGTTCTATGTCATCAAAATGTCTTTTTGTGCATGTAGGACTTGTCTGTGCAGGGTGTGTGGTATGTGTGCAAGTTTCCATTGGAAGTGTAATGTTTTCGTGAGCGTGACTTTATGACTGTGTGCTTTATGTTGTTGTGTGTGTGGTGGGCACTGTTTGGCTAATGTTAAGAGACGTTCATTTCCTAAGTTGAGGGCGGTTACTGACATTAACGTTAATCCATTTTCTATATGTTTTCTCGTTGAGTATCTATTCTACATGTTGTCTGTAACTGTGTACGTTTAAGTCTGTTTACAGTAAGCGATTATTGCTTTCTTTACAACTTTGTGTTCGTATTTCGTGTACGCATTTTACCGCTTTTTCTTCGCATTTTACCGTTTTTTCTTCGCATTTTACCGCTTTTCTTCGCATTTTACCGCCTCTACTTGGCGACTGTAGAAGAATCGTCCCTGGCGCGGAATACTTCTGGGTGTTTGCATTTGGTGGCAGACGATACTTTTTCATTTTTCTTTACTGAAAATAGAAACGGATCTTCATAATAGATTCACCACGTGTTTCCTGTAGAAAGTTCTTGATAAAGGCGTCTTAATGATCGTCCTAATTGCACTCTATTCTCCTGTGACGACTGCGTAAAGTAGGTATTGATGTGTTGGGACTTTTTTGTTTGATTATCGGCTTGCGTGGTAAAATATGTCTAGTCTAGAGCTCGTTAAATGATCGATTTAAGTACAAGCTAATCAATTTTTACCATCGTGTTTCCGATTTGAATTTTCTTCCTTGTTTTGAAAGCAAATATATTCTCCCTCGTGACTGATGCTATATGCTATTTGACAACGCCAGTAATCTAGATGAATTTTGTCTGACCTACAGAGGTCAAATCCTCTGGCTTTGTCTGACCGATAGCGGTTAATCCTTTGTTTGCGTCTGGCCTGTAACGGTCTAATCCTATGTATTTATCTAACCTATGACTTTTCTACCGATGTGTTTGACCTGAACAGGGTCGCTCGATGTATTTTTATGAAGTACAGGGTTTCATTTAATATATTTATACTATAATGATCTCATCTGATGTATTTGAGTGACCACTTAATGTTTTATTCGATGTATTTATTTTAGCATTGACATTCTTACTTCTTTTGATATATTTGTATTACCAACAAAAATCTCTTTCAGTGTGTCTATTCAACGCATAGAAAACGTTTACCAAGATAGATAGATAGATAGATAGATAGATAGATAGATACATAGATAGATAGATAGATAGATAGATAGATAGATAGATAGATAGATAGATAGATAGATAGATAGATAGATAGACAGACAGATAGATAGATAGATAGATAGATAGACAGATAGATAGATAGTGTGTCTTATTATATATATAGAACTAATTTAGCAGATATGTAATGTTGTTTTTCAACATGCAATCTTGCTCTGTTCTGAGTCTACATCAAATCATTTCATCATCATCATCAACATCATTATCATCATCATCAACAACATCATCATCATCATCAACATCAACAACAACAACAACAATAATAATAATAATAAACTTAATTACTTACACCCAAACAATGCAGTAAACAACGAATACGAGTGAACAGATAATTTCTTACATTAAACTCTGTATGTGTCACGTGGTAATTTCTGACATTAAAATCAGTATGTGTCACGAGATAATTTCTAATTCATTGTGTATCTCGAGGCAATTTCTGACATTAAATTCAGTGTGTGTTACGAGGTAATTTCTGATTTTAAAGTCAGTATGTGTCACAGGGTAATTTCTGATTTTTTTAAGACAATATGTGTAACAAGGTAATTTCTGGTATTAAAGTCACTATGTGTCACTAGGTAATTATAACATTAAACTGTCGCGATGTAATTTCTGATATTAAAGTCATTGTGTGTCACGAGGTAATATCTAACACTAATATTAATATATGTCGTGAGGTAATTTCTGATATTAAAGTCAATATGTGTCACGAGGTTATTTCCTATTTTAAAGTCAGTGTGTGTCCGAGGTGATTTCTGATACTAAAGTCTGTATGTTTCACGAGGTAATTTCTAACATAAAAGTCAGTATGTGTCACGAAGTCATTTCTGAAATTAAATTCTGTGTGGTCACGAGGCAATTTCTTATATTACAGTCAATATGTGTCACGAGTCAATATGTGTCACGAGGCAATTTCTGACATTAAAATATGTATGAGTCACGGGATAATTTCTAATAATGAAGTCTGTATGTGTCACGAAGTCATTTCTGAAATTAAATTCTGTGTGGTCACGAGGCAATTTCTTATATTACAGTCAATATGTGTCACGAGGTAATTTCTTATATTACAGTCTGTATGTGTCACGAGGCAAATTCTGACATTAAAATCTGCGTGTGTCACGGGGGAATTTCTGACATTAAAGTCAGCATATGTCATGTGGTAATTTATGATCAAAATGTCATTGCGTCACGAGATCATTTCTAATTCTAATCTTCAATGTGACGACATAATCTCTTATATTATATCTCACTATGTCACAAGATAGATTATAATATTATTGACGTGCATTGCTGCGTACATCATACAGCATTTGATCATTTGTGACAATACATATATAAGTCGTGATGTACTTTGCAAAAGTAAACTTAATGTTCACACTTATGTTTTAGCACGATATAACAGTAATTGTGTATTCATACAACACGAGATCATCTGTGACGCTTACTGTCGTTATATGTTATGTTAATACATTAATGTATCATTAATTACTGTTAGTGATTATGTAACGCGTAACGAGATGGTTTCTAGTACTTGTCCGTCTGTATATCACGAGGTAATTTGTAGCGTTAATTTTAAAAACAAAACTATTCAAGAATGTGTATATAATGTGCCGCGAAGTATAAAAAGCAGTGTACACGTAGTCGTCATGAAATACTGGACACTTTAACTGCTCGAGCATACGTCATGTATCACGAGTTCAGTGCTAACAAGTAACGTTCCTGGATACGCCATGTAGCAATTAATACACGTCATTGGTCAGTGTGTAAGACGAATTGCATATTTACGTCATAAGATAGCATTGAGCTCAACAGCAAATCTCTCTTACAGCTGACAAGGAACATACAACAAGATGGAATTTAAGAGACAAACGGCAAATGAATAAAATATACTTACTAATTAATATGTCATTGGTTTCCATGGTTTTGCCAATCCTGCGAAGAAATGGCAACATGCAGTGGAAATTTAAATCAGTTCCGATTAAAGCTAAGTTAAAGTTCAAAGTAACTTAATCAAATAAATTATTAATGAACATGAATGATTTCCACTTTAATTACCTTTGGACTCCTTGTCTCGTAAAATCAGCACTTAACTAAGAACTTATTTAGATATAGTGTTTGGAAATCACTGTCTTACATAGACAACATCACATAATATTTGGAATAATTCTGTTTGCAAATAACTTTCGTGTAAAATCAACATTGCAATAATAATTGGAACAGCTCCGTTTGGAAAACACTGCTCTGTAAACAATGCAGAATTACTGAAATATCTGGAAATCACTGCTTTGTAAAGCAATACTGCGGTAATAATCGCAATAGTTCCATTTGGAAATCACTGCAGTGTAACATTAATATTCGGAATAGTTCCGTTAAGGAATAGTTGCCATGCGAAGTCAGCACAGTAATAGTAAACGGGAAAGCGTCGTTAGTGAATTATGGTCATGTAAAGTGAACATTGCAATAATAATGGGAATGGTTCCACTTGGGAATTAGTGTCAAATAAAATCGTTTCACTAATAGTTTGATGAATGTCATTTGAGAAATGAAGAGTTGCAAATTGCCCTAATAATCTGATAATGGACCTGTGGAGAATAATTGTTTGGTAAATCAACTTCGCAATATTCTAAATACAGTTCTGAAAGTGAGCGAATTGTGTTCGTGAAGTCATTAGAGAAAAATGGAAAGGTTCCAAGACCAGTATTTAAATACTTTAACTAAAGGCCTGCGGTATGTTTGTGTGCAAATACGAGATCCGTAATGGAGGGCAGGGATATTGCTAATCATTCTTTAGTCATAAATGTAACTTGTGGGTTTATTAATTCCTTCTTCAAATAAAACACGCACCATTTGACCTTTGCAGGGCAGCAGGCCGGAACTTCTCGTGTCCGTTATCTTTGGATATCGAGTGACCGTTTTAATTATTTTACTGAATATAAACCACGGCCCTGAGCACCCTTCCCAAGAGTGCAGTAGACAAACCGGCCGGGAGTGGGGGGTGGGGATGGATGCGAACCGATAGGTGGCGTCGCTGTCTTTGGAGGCCCTGTCTGGGGTTTATTTATTGATTAATTGACTTGCGTGCGCCCAGCAGTAAGTATTTCGGTGGTGGTGGGTTTTTTGTTGTTTTTTTTTTGCTTTGCATTTTTCCGTTTTTTATTTCTCTAATCATAATAAAGTGTCACGAAGGCAGATCTATTTGAGGTTTGAGAGTTGCTCACGCCAAGTGGCCCCAGCGTCGTGGTTTGTTTACAGTTCATGTGAAGTACGACAACAGTTTCTGGATACTTGTAGCAAATAAAGCCCGAGACAATGTATCAGTTAGTGAACGGTTACAAGAGCTATAGGTGTCTTCTTTTTTCATTTCTTCCTCCCCCCCCCCCCCCGAATTTTTCTGAAAATTGTCTAGCTGTGTACACTCTGTTTCCTTTAGAAATGTGAAAGACTAAACAGTGACAACGTTGTACAGCCCAGTTCCTGTTATCAAACGGCAGGGCCAATAGTGGCGCTATGATAATTGGTGACGTATCAAACTAAAAATTAATGTGTTATTAGGTTTATGGCTTGTCTATTGATTAGGTTCATATTGTATTTTTTGACACAACAAGCACTCACAGCAGCATAATTATAGCTGAAATTCTGTTGAGAGAATAGATTTAAAAGAAATTAATCTAGCCTCCAATAGTTCGCATCACTTTTAGCAGTAACATTTGACAATAGCATACTGTCAAAATAGACAGCAGAAATGCTTGTCTTTAGCAGTAACATTTGACAATAGCCTACTGTCAAAACAGACAGCAGAAAGGCTTGTTTTTAGCAATAACATTTGGCAATAGCAAACTGTCAAAATAGACAGCAGGAGGCTTATTTTTAGCAGTGTACATTTGTCTAGGAATAGCATACTTTTAAAATAGCACATCGCTTGTTTTTAGCAGTATAAAATTTGTCTAGTAATAGCATACTTTCAAAATAGACAGCACAAGGCTTGTTTTTAGCAGTATAACATTTGTCTAGTAATAGCATACTTTCAAAATAGACAGCACAAGGCTTGTTTTTAGAAGTATAATATTTGTCTAGTAATAGCATACTTTCAAAATAGACAGCACAAGGCTTGTTTTTAGCAGTATAACATTTGTCTAGTAATAGCATACTTTCAAAATAGACAGCACAGGGCTTGTTTTCTACAGTCAGACCAATCATTAGGGTATAGTTGTTTTACTTAAAGAACTTACATAGTTGTTTATACTTTAAGGAGTGCCACCCGGGATTGGGGCGGGGGAGTCGTTCAATTTTCAGAGTTTCCTTAATCATTGATTGAGACTGTGTAAAAAAAAGACCAAGACAACACCCACAGTCTTGAAGAATTAAGACACAAAAACCGTGACTTGAGTACAAGTGGCAATTAACACAGGCCTGACCTGCTCAAAGATTCTAGGCTATACCAAACCGTTGCCACAATTCTGAGCTAACGGATATTCAATAATGTTAGCAATAAAACAGTCGTGTTCTGTAGATAGCTATGATGCTAAGGAATGATTACAGTTTTATATGTAGCACTTTTTCCTGCAAATAGCTAGCAAGCTAATGTGATAATTACAGGTCTATTTTCAGGGCTGAAAGCATAAATAGCTAGCAAGCTAATGTGATAATTACATGTCTATTTTCAGGGCTAAAAGCATAAATGTAGAGCTAAAAGAATACTAATTAAAAAAATGTATTCAAAGATTGTCCGTATATCGCGTTACATATATATATGTATATAGTAAATGTTGTACAATGAATTTAGCAAATTGTCCGTATATCGCGTTACATATATATACTTGTACAAGAAATTTACCAAATTGTCCATATATCGCGTTACATATATATACTTGTACAAGAAATTTAGCAAATTGTCCGTATATCGCGTTAGATATATGTATATAGTAAATGTTGTACAAGAAATTTAGCAAATTGTCCGTATATCGCGTTACATATATATATATAGTAAATGTTGTACAAGAAATTTAGCAAATTGTCCGTATATCGCGTTACATATATATATAATAAATGTTGTACAAGAAATTTAGCAAATTGTCCGTATATCGCGTTTACTATATATATATATATATAGTAAATGTTGTACAAGAAATTTAGCAAATTTTGTGTGAAGACTGTCAATGAGGTCGCAGAAGGTTAATTCACAGTTTTCATTTTGGGAATGTAAACTTGTCGCGCGATGTACAGCAGTAGCTATTATGTTAAAAGACTACTCAACATTCAAATTCGGGACTGTAATCATGGAATATTTTCAACTGTGTTATTCAGACATGTAAGGCATATGTTGTTAAAAGGTACAAAATAATATACATAATAAAATGTGATTATTTATATAACTGTAAACATGCCATATGCTATAAATAGTATCATATTAAAATAATATTAAACAGTTTAATATTCATTGTTCTTTCGCACCTCTTTCTTCATTTCATCTCCTTGATTGGATGTTTAAACTTCTCTTTGGTTGGATGTTTAAAATTTCACCTTCAATGGATATTAAAATATTCTCCTTTATTGGATGTTTACACATTCTCTTTGTTTCAATTTTTAAATATTGTCCATGATTGAATGTTTATTTACACTTCTCCTTGTTTCAATTTTTAAATATTGTCCATGATTGAATGTTTACACATTCTCCTTGTTTCAATTTTTAAATATTGTCCATGATTGAATGTTAAAACTTTCTCCTCGAATGGATTTTAAAATATTTCGTCGACTGATCAAAGATTAAAAGGAACTGTGTCTGAGTAAATTTGCCTGTCTCTATTTCTAAACTTAATTGTTAAATGTCAACGTGACCCGACCTTGGGCATTACTTATGATATATTTTTTTGTGTCAGACTTGAATTAACATCTCAGGTAAAGAATGTGCTAGAAATTGCTGATGTAATCTAAACAGTTCCAAGCATATGAGTAGTTTTATTCTCAAATGGTTAAGATTTACAAAATCGAGACCAGCCAATGAGCTGAGATCAAAGTTTACCTTCTGAAAGAATTCTATTTTCTAATCAATATGTGGAGACGTCCGGTCATGAAAGGTGGCCGTTAGCTTTATGTGACTACACTATTACTCCAACAAATGTGAATTATAATGCTTGTATCTTATGTGCTACACACAACACATTGTTCTAGTGAACACTTTCATAAACTGTTAAGTTGTATTTATAATGGTGTATGCGTGTATTAGGCTAATACTGTTGCAGGAGATGTAAGAAAGAATGGAGTTATGAATAAATAAACTGGAAACTTAGTGTTTGTTCCCTGATTATATTTTATAGGGAAGAAGCAGTCTTTATTTTTATTCTAGAATCTCTAGAATTTCTAGTATTTACAGGTTTATTGATTTATAAACCATTACGACAGAGGTAAATTCGAGAGGTCTCTACCTCGTGTGTAAGTGTGGGAATACACTGAACTCTGATGATGTATGACAGTACAGAATGCTCAACTACATCATAGAATTTCCGGTATAAGGTAGTTACTGGAAATTGCTACATTGTCATTCTGCTGGAGGGAACTAATAAGGCGAAAAAGTGCCCAGATTAGTCTTGAGAGGACAGCGGCTCAAGGAATATTCTACAGTGTGCTGGAGAATATTCCTTGAACCGCTGTCCTCAGTGTGTGAAAGACTATTGTGGCATTGTTTAGACAAGGTTATGTACAAATTATTATCGTTTATCTCTTGATAACTCCATTTCTGTTCAGAATTATCCTGTGATTTACATTTACACTAATCTGCTGAATTATGTGTTAGGATATAAGAATGTATAAGCACTGAAATTATTTGAACCTGGTTTCATGCAAATATTAATGTTAATAAATCGTTTCATTCTATTTGTTATGTGTATATTTGATTGTTGATTTAATAAATTTATTGTTAAATTTATTAACCTTCTTTCACATATTGATAACCATAATTTGGAGAGAAAGTGGGTGGATGGGGGTTTGCTAAATATAGATCAAAGACGGATTTATCTTCTCCTTTGGTAAGAAGTTTTTCACCTACAGAAATATTATGTGACAGTAAATGTTTGTCTTTAATGTTGTGGAAGAGAGAAAACATTTACAGCGCCCGCATATCTGCCAACTGAGAGAGATGAGTGGTGTCTTCTGGAGAATTATTAATAACATAAATTAAGATTCTCATCACTTGTAATTAGTTATGGATGAACAATAATAAACATAATTATTACCAATAACTAAGATGGCATTGCAATCACAACTTGTTAAGCGTTCTAATGCAATCACAATTTGTTACGCATTTTAATGCAATCACAACATGCTATGCATAAAAATGCAATCAACACTCAATCACAATTTGAATCGCGTTCAAATGCAATCACAACTTGTAATGCGTTCTAATGCAATCACGACTTGTTATGCATTCAAAACAACTGCAATCACGACTTGTTATGCCTTCTAATGCAATCTTGACTTGTTATACTCTCTAATACAATCACGACTTGTTAAGCGTTCTAATGCAATCACGACTTGTTAAGCGTTCTAATGCAATCACGACTTGTTATGCATTCAAAACAACTGCAATCACGACTTGTTAAGCGTTCAACTGCAATCACGACTTGTTATGCGTTCTAATGCAATCTTGACTTGTTATACTCTCTAATACAATCACGACTTGTTACACTTTCTAATGCAATCACAACGTGTTACGCAGTCAAACGCAATCATGACTTGTTACGAACTGCTCTAAATATGATGATCACAGTTACACAATTCCTTTCTGTTTTGTTATGAACTAGTGCTACTTACTCACTTGTTGCAAACAGCTTCCCGTTAGAAAAGTATGGATTTACCCAATGCTCTGGATCATTTACCTGATCAATAGTTTTAACGGTAGTGTATTCCAATCATTTTTGGCGGAGTTTGACTGACCGTATCTTCTTAGTATACTCGGTCACAAATGAGACCATACCGTGTTCATGTGTTGTATTCTTAACAGTTAGACCTGTTTCTAATGTTGTGCGCTAAATGACAGGTCCGTTTCTTTTGTCGTGTACTTATGAGTTTCTCTTATTGAAGGTTCTCTTATATAATTGTAACGTTCTGTATTTAGGTATACTATACGTACTTATAACTTATGTTATTAATGGAGTTGTACCATACTTACAAGTTATGTTATTAATGGAGTTGTACCATACTTACAAGTTATGTTATTAATGGAGTTGTACCATACTTACAAGTTATGTTATTAATGGAGTTGTACCATACTTACAAGTTATGTTATTAATGGAGTTGTACCATAATTAAAAGCAGGCTGCACTCTGTATTATTATGTTGTATGTAATGTAACAACTTGAATATAGCTCTGTGTACTCATACATAGCCTGATTATAATAGTTTTTATTTTATAAGCAATACTATTTATAATGACATGCACATTTTACCAATTTCTTTATAATGATGTGCTTCTATAACCATACCTATTTAGAATGATTTCTGTTACAAACAATCACGTTTATAATGTTATGTATTTTTATTTTGTCTACTTATACGCAGACTTATTTAATATATTATGTTCGTATACACGTTTGTTTATTCTTTGGTATACTTATAAACAAATAATTAATAATGAGGTATACTTAAAGAAGATTGTTTATAATGTTGTACTCGTTTGAGCAGGTATTTGTAAACGTGGAAAACAAAGAATGTAATCTTTGTGTGCTCGTCTCTGTTTGAGCATTGATGTCAATATTATTCGAAATGTTCTGCTCTTTTCTCTCATAATTTAAATAAAGATAATTTCGATGTCATTCATTTGCCAACGTAAATGACACTATAAATTGACTCATATTAGTGAGAGAGAATAAAATATGTAACTTAAGAACAGGTTAGAGAGCCCTATGCTGTGTGCAGCTGAAGATAATCACCTAACAAGCATGTATTATTTTTTCTTAACATAATGAGATATTGCTTGTAGCTATTTAAATGCATGTTTTTATGCGCGGGAGTATGTAAGTTGGAGGAGGATGGAGTAGTTTTCCTGTTCTAATAATTGCCATCTTATTTCAAAAAGGAGACAATAAATATGCTGTGTCAATCATTATGAATTTGAATGCAGATCAGTGTTGTTCGCCGTATTAACCGAAATTTAAAAAAATGCCATTTATTTACATTATCTTTATTTTCAATTAGATTTGTTTAATGCGCACACGACAGACAGACGGGCAGATAGATAGATAGATAGATTTGTTTAATGCGCTACCACTTAAGAAAGAGAAAGAATGTCTTGAGAATCATATCTTTTTTAATGTAACACAAATTTACCACACGACAGACAGACGGGCAGATAGATAGATAGATAGATAGACAGACAGACCGACAGACAAACGGACGGACGGACGGATGGATGGATGGATGGATGGATGGATGGATGGATAGATAGATAGATAGATAGATAGATAGATAGATAGATAGATAGATAGATAGATAGATAGATAGATAGATAGATAGATAGATAGATAGAACACATAGTATTTTGAACTTTCAAATAAATGACCGTGTGCATTCGTCACAGGTGATTTTGGGCATACAGTTTATAATGGTCCTGTATATATTCTAATAATGGATTTGTTTAGTCATACATATATAGATTTGTTTAGTCATACATATATAGATTTGTTTAGTCATACATATATAGATTTGTTTAGTCATACATATATAGATTTGTTTAGTCATACATATATAGATTTGTTTAGTCATACATATATAGATTTGTTTAGTCATACATATATAGATTTGTTTAGTCATACATATATAGATTTGTTTAGTCATACATATATAGATTTGCACATTGTTTCCTTAGTAAACTGGGTGTCATACAGAAACATATTCTTATTTACCAGAAGATATTAAGAATTATACAAATATAGATTAAACATTGTGTACTTGAGATCTGTGATCAACATTTATAGAATCAAATCATTTATCTCTGGGTTTGTGGGATCATGCAAAATCATGTACAAATGTGTGTCTCTTCCTATAGGTCCTTTACTCTCCTGTGCGATATGCAAACGTTTCCCACAAGGATTGTAATATTACAGATATGCATGCATTTTTTCGCCACCTAGGATTTGTTATTCACAGATCTACATGTTTATTACAGAGGTTTGGGAGCTTACAGGATTTGTTATTCACAGATCTACATGTTTATTACAGAGGTTTGGGAGCTTACAGGAGAGTACGTTTTTCTACGTGACATAATTTGTACTGAATTTTCTGTCATCGGTCGCTCATTCTTTGCACTCATTCGTCAGTTATAATCTTTATGACTGTCTACTTTCCTCCCAGATTTGGCATGATGCTAGAACAGCTTAACCGAAATGCCGTTCTCTCACTCACCCTTTTCCGGCATGATGCTAGAACAGCTTAACCGGAATGCCGTTATCTTACTCACTCTTTTCCTCTATGATTCTCGAACAGCTTGACTAGAATGCCATTCTCCCACTCTTTTCCTGCATGAGGCTTGGACAGTTCATTCCCTTGTCTTCCACCAGACTTTTGAACAGCTTGACCGGCCAACATCTCTCTATCATTTTTTCAACATTTGACTTGAATTTGACCAACATCTCTCTGTCATTCTTTCAACATCTGACTTTTGAACAGCGGAGTGCCATCTTTCGATCAGTCTGTAGATGTGACACATAAAAGCAACTGCAACATCAAGATTTCAGGAGTAGCAGTGCTTTGTATGAATTATTTGACAAAACGATCACAAGCTGTTAATTAAATTAAGGTTGATGTATGGAATGCAATCTGCTTTGGAAACCATATATTGAACAAAGGGTCACAGTGACAGTGATTGGCTTGTGGAAACCTGTATTTAGAAATAAAAGTGCAGCTGACACTTTGGCATTTTTTAGCACAGTGAATCGTCGAAAATTAGCTGGACGCGGATTTGCTTGCTGATTTATCGAGTACTAGTGGGCTCTCCCTTTAATGTTGGCATTGTATTTGTTCAACTAAAAGTACATTTTTTTTACAAATTATGATCGTGCCATTTATAATGAGACAAATGATAAACAATGTTTTAAAATAAGATCATGCCATTTACATTGTAACAAATGACAACAATTTCTTATAGTTTATATTGAGACAAATAACTAGTAGTTGCATATTTGTTTTTATCGATTTAATGACAAAATGTGGTCACCATTGTATGAGAATGAGACAGGCAAAAAATCATTTATTGGTTTTTACTCTATGCTGCACTTGCTTGCTGCGGGGCAAGAGGATTTTCTTTCTCTCGTTGCACCAATTTACCTTCTTTATTGTCAGCCTGAAAATATGAAAGAGCTCGCTTATTTAGCTTTCCCTAATAAGAGATACAAGCGTAATGTACACAAGTGTCAGCAAAATGCCCACATTGATTGCCTTCATTCGCTTCCGATTACAAGAGCTGCTGTACTTTTATGCTTGTTAAAAATAGCAGCCACTTTGTAAGGTGACTGTGGTTCTGTCGCTAGCGAGGTTACTCGACTTTAAACTGACACTCGTGACGGAGATCTCCCATCAGCGCAACGCTCGTTTTCGATTATTGTCCCTTCATTCAAATGTCACGTACTTTTGCGGCTGAGAGAAAGCTGGAGATGTAGTCCTTCTTGATGGTCAGCCATACGATGATTTCTCATCGCTGTTTGTGGCAGTACAGCGACAATGATTTCTTCGCGTTTGTGTCAGTAAAATAGCAGACTTAGCTGAAGATATCGTCCGACAGGCGACAGAAGACCCCTACACTGTACACTCCTGGTGCATTGAGAAGACTTCTGGAAAGAATTTTCTATTTTCTGGAGACTTTGGACAGATCCAACACAGTGGCGCTCAGAAATTACCTTGACAATGTTTATTGAACTCATTGATTTGCCATAGCAGCTTATGTCTTCACGCGCTTATGTTTTTGGCAAACTGACTTCCCTTCAGATATCAACAGCCAATGTCTACTTTGGCCTACATTCGGTCATTTCTGCACTGACTTACCCTCAGAAATCAGCAAACAAAGCTTGCTTTGGTCTATATTTGGTAATAGCCGGACTGGGTTGTCTTCAAAGCTTAGCAATGCTCGCCTTGACACCCTTATGCTATTAGCAAATCTGACTCCCTAAAACTAGTTTTTGCCGAGCTTACCTTTGCGGTATTACTATCTGACTTGCCCTCAGCAATTTTATCTCAAAGTCTGCCTTAGTACACAGAAGACCTTAACTGGTCTGACTTGCCCTCAGAAATTAGCTTAGAAAGCTTGTGATCTGGCTTGCCCTCACAAATTAGTATTCAAAGCCTACTTCACACGCAAGCAGTACATGTCTTAGCCGAAAGGTTTCGCCCTCAGAAATCATCTTGCTATGCGTGCATTGACACACTTGTAGTACTGTATTTCTTGTCTTAATAAATAAACACACTTGTAGTACTGTATTTCTTGTCTTAATAAATCAACACACTTGTAGTACTGTATTTCTTGTCTTAATAAATTAACACACTTGTAGTACTGTATTTCTTGTCTTAATAAATCAACACACTTGTAGTACTGTATTTCTTGTCTTAATAAATTAACACACTTGTAGTACTGTATTTCTTGTCCTCATAATTTAGCTTGCTCAACGTGCCTTAACGTACTTTTAGTATTATTATTCCTGTCTTTATAAATTACCTTGTTACACGTGCATTGACACACATTTGCGGTACTGTACCAACTTTTGACATCACAATCTGAGCAAAGCATTATCAGTTTCGATTTTGTCATAGTAACCGATCATCACCGGATTCGAAATTTGTATTTTTCGCTCTATGGCTGCTATGGGTACTTTCAACCGATACATCATTTAACTTGGTAATCTTTAGTTTGTCCACTTCACGGATTTTTTTATAGACATGACATATATGTCTTGATAATCTATAGTTAGTCCACTCTAAGGATTTTTTAATAGACATGACATATATGTCTTGATAATCTTTAGTTAGTCCACTCTAAGGATTTTTTAATAGACATGACATATATGTCTTGATAATCTTTAGTTAGTCCACTCTAAGGATTTTTTAATTGACATGACATATATGTCTTGATAATCTTTAGTTTGTCCACTTCACGGATTTTTTTATAGACATGACATATATGTCTTGATAATCTTTAGTTTGTCCACTTCACGGATTTTTTTATAGACATGACATATATGTCTTGATAATCTTTAGTTAGTCCACTCTAAGGATTTTTTAATAGACATGACATATATGTCTTGATAATCTTTAGTTAGTCCACTCTAAGGATTTTTTAATAGACATGACATATATGTCTTGATAATCTTTAGTTAGTCCACTCTAAGGATTTTTTAATTGACATGACATATATGTCTTGATAATCTTTAGTTTGTCCACTTCACGGATTTTTTTATAGACATGACATATATGTCTTGATAATCTTTAGTTTGTCCACTTCACGGATTTTTTTTATAGACATGACATATATGTCTTGATAATCTTTAGTTTGTCCACTTCACGGATTTTTTAAAAGACATGACATATATGTCTTGATACTGCTTAGTTTTTCCACTTTCACGGGCTTTATAACCGATACGCCGACTAGTTTTGTAATCCTTAATATTGTCCACTTCACGGGCTTTATAACTGACAAGATATGTATTTTGATAATCCCTATGTTGTCCACTTTATAGGAACTATAACTGACAAGACATATTTATTTCGTTAATCATTACTCTGTCCACTTTGCAGGCTTTATAACTCCACCGTCTGTCTTGCTATTCTTATAGTGTCCAATCACGTGCTTTGTAGCTGACAAGCCGAGTTTATCTTGTTAATCCTTATGCTGTCCAATGACAGGCTTTGTAAGTGACAAGATTATCTTGCTAATCCTTATATTGACCCATCCTCAGTTGTAGAACTGATAAGCCGAGATTATCGTGTTAATTCTTATGCTGTCCAATCACGTGCTTTTTAGCTGATAAGCCGAGTTTATCTTGTTAATCTATATGTTGTCCAATCACGTGCTTTGGTACTGACAAGCCGAGTTTATATTACTAATTCTTGTTGCGTCCTCTCCCCGAGTTTTTCTACCAGCAAGCTGTGTGTATCTAATGCAGCGTTCTCTGCTACACGTTTTTGGGGGGTAAACTTTACTTTGAAGAAGGGAATTTCCCGAGTGTTTGCTTTTATCTGGCTAAGTATTTGGATAAGTATTCTTATTGCATCATACTATTATTTTAAAAAATCCCACTGACTCTTTAAACTTTATGCAGCACACTGTAACTATGGTAAACATGTGCTGTGTAGCATATGGCGGATATTGATCACTAAATTAATTTGAGACCGTCTATATCAATTCTGGCTGAAGAAAACTGATCCGTATCTGGTAGGAAAATTGACCAGAATACGTCACTCGGGTTATCTAAGATATTTTAGTTCTTCACTTAGTTTTCAATTGCAGTGTTGCAGCTGACTGTGGCGGTAATTCTAAACATAATAGTCCAACAGGTCATGCTTGAGTTAAACCGCAGAGTAACCCAGTTTCGTATACCTCACCTACATATAAACATGTTTACATACAAAACTACATACATACCGACAGAAATATATATATAGAAAGAAAGAAAGAAAGAAAGAAAGAAAGAAAGAAAGAAAGAAAGAAAGAAAGAAAGAAAGAAAGAAAGAAAGAAAGAAAGAAAGAAAGAAAGAAAGAAAGAAAGAAAGAAAGAAAGAAAGAAAGAAAGAAAGAAAGA
Source organism: Sinotaia quadrata (assembly GCA_028829895.1). NCBI lineage: Eukaryota > Metazoa > Mollusca > Gastropoda > Architaenioglossa > Viviparidae > Sinotaia > Sinotaia quadrata. Next base: position 53,873,139 of record CM054182.1, read on the forward strand.
AAGAAAGAAATCCCAAAACCAAACTGACATAAAGAACGCGTTATCCGACTTTTAGAGTAATTTATATGAAATATGATAATTTTTTATTGCACATTGTTTTGCACGAGAGCAATATTTATATTCCAATTAAGCATGGATGTTTGGCAATATTTTTTTATTAAGCTCTCGATGATGTATTTATGAGCAGTAAAATATGAACACTATATTTGATGCTGAGAAGACGAAAAGCATTCTGCAATTTACGTTACTTGTCATGCTTTTGCAGTGATTTATTTTCATTACTTTTAATGAGCAAATTCTTACTCTTTGTGTATGCAAGGGGGGGGGGGTATCTGTTGGGATGGGGTAAGAAGGGTTGTAAGTGTGTAGGGCTTATATAACTGTTCAGATTTATTTATGTGTTCAGTATGCTTCAAGATTCAAAGAGAATGTCAGTGTCCGATGCACTCTGAAGTATTGGTACTGCTCATGTTATAGCTTGAAAGTGTCGCTGAAGTCTGAACTGATCGCTGTTTCAAAGTTTTAATATGTAGCCTGAACCTATGTTTAATAATGTAGCATGAACCTAACGCTACTTTCTCCATTTAATAATGTAGCATGAACCTATCGCTACATTCTACCTTTAATAATGTAGCCAGAACCTGTTGCCTCTTTCTTCGATTAATAATGTAGCCTAGGGGTGGGCAAACTACGGCCCGGGAACTGATAATGCGGCCCTTATGACGGCATTTAGAAATTTAACAAAGGGCCTTCCATGTGAAACCGTTAGCGCAGTCACGCTTGACGGACAAAATCGTCACTAATTGATTCGGGCTAACATTTAACTACTCGCACGTTGTACTGACGAAAGAAAGGACCATACCGTGTCAAACTGTTAGCAGTCACACTTGATGGACAGTTCTGGTCAGTTCTCTAATTGCAATCAAGGAAGTCTGCTACAATCACTTTCTGGCTAGAGATAGAGAGGGGAAGGGGTAAACCCATCAAGGACGAATAGGACGCGTGATATTGAGGTGGACAAATGTAAACAGGAACCATTGTGGTAACTGCTGTCAAGGAGGTTAGGACATTGTGTTGAAGCAAGAAACCATTTCTGGTGAAATGACTGAAAAGTATAGAGCCCAATTAGATGCACTGACTGATGAATTTGGAAGGAGATTTAAAGATTTCAAGAACTTAGAGCCACAGTTCAATATTCTCAGTTCCCCTTTTAGTGCAGAAGCTGATACAGCCCCGGAGGACATACAGTTAGAGCTTCTTGACTTACAAGCAGATCATGACCTGAAAGAGAAATTCAAGTCAGATGGTTTGCTGGATTTCTATGGATCTTTATCAGAAGAATCATTTCCAAACTTGAAAAACTTTGCAGCTAAACTTTTGTCATTGTTTGGATCAACATACATTTGCGAACAAGCATTTTCTTGCTTGAAGATCAACAAATCTATAAATTTTAACAATTGTAACTTTATTATTACGATGCTCTTCTAATATACAGCTCTAGAACTGGTCTAATGTGATTATTTTACCTTTATTTCACACATTATTATATCCATTGAGTTTGGTTTGGGGTCGTTTTGGTAACTGTAAAGTAATACGTCCTTAATATAGCTTTTTTCTGGCTTGTTAGCTTTGATTAAGATAAAACTTCATACAGACTAGGTAACCCGATGATTAGTTTTGGGTTTTTTTGAACACAAGATACCCGACAGTTACTAAACCAGTAGAGATGCTTTTCGTTACATCAGTGACTTGCCTAATTTCTTTGAAAGGATTCGCTCTCAAATGACATTTGAAGCACGAAGGGAAGTGGAGGGTTTCTTATCTTTCTTGTTTACGCTTGTAGGTTGTTGGGTGGGTGGGTGGATTAATGAAACCTGATTGTTCGTGGGTGGGTGGATCGCTCTTATTTCTTTGTTAATAAAACCCGATTTGCTGTATACATTACATGTCATGTGTATGTGTATGTGTATGTGTGTGTGTGTGAGTGTGTGTGTGTGTGTGTGTGTGTGTGTGTGTGTGTGTGTGTGTGTGTGTGTGTGTGTGCGGGAGTGTGTGTATACTTTAAAGTGCACACTTACGATTGAATCCAGATATTTCTTTGAATGGGTGTTGTTGACAAGATTCCAAATCACTCATATTTATTTATGAAGTTCACCTAGTGTATTAGAGGAAGTTTACTACGTGCGTATCTGTGAGTGTATGTTGCGTGGTTGTGTGTAGGTGTGCGCGTACGGACTTGTTTATGTACTTGCCCTGAATTTTTTTTTACGGGGGTTGGGTGGGGTATATTGGGATGACAAAATGCTAAATCTTCTCTTTTATTCTTATAATCGTGCATTTTAGTGCCAATATTATCATTCAATGGTATGCATTTAATGGATGGACTAATTGACAAAAGAATGACAACAAGGAATTACTTTGACTTCCTACGTCTAAAAACTTATCGGTTAGAATTCTTGTCCTCACTTCCGGTACTCGTGAACTCTCCACTGATCATGTTTGCTGCTTTTGATAAACACAAGCCGGATAGTGCAGTAATTGTTTTGATATCTCGTTAAATGTCGTTTTTCATATGTTCCATGATTTAGCAGACGGATGATGGTGATGGTTGTGGTAACATCCTTTCATCTCTGGAACTGTCGTGGGTTGGGGGACGTTTCATTGTCAGATGTTCTCTGATTGGTTCGCTTCAATGTGCTCTGGTGTTCCGATCACATCGTGGACCGCTCAATATCGAAGATATTTTTGGTGATGGTAGTGGTGATGGTAGTGGTGATGGTAGTAGTGATGGTAGTGGTGATGGTAGTGGCTCCGTTAGTTTCCTTCCTTTCCACTGCTTGGGGTCTTTTACCTCGCGAGATTCTCGGCCCTAGTGTAATGGGTGTGTCTTTAATCTCGCGACGTTTTCGGCCCTAGTGTAATGGGTGTGTCTTTAATCTCGCGACGTTTTCGGCCCTAGTGTAATGGGTGTGTCTTTAATCTCGCGATGTTCTCGGCCCTAGTGTAATGGGTGTGTCTTTAATCTCGCGACGTTCTCGGCCTTAGTGTAATGGGTGTGTCTTTAATCTCGCGACGTTCTCGGCCTTAGTGTAATGGGTGTGTCTTTAATCTCGCGACGTTCTCAGCCTTAGTGTAATGGGTGTGTCTTTCATCTCGCTGAATTCTCAACCCTAGTGTAACGGGGGTGTCTTTCATCTCGCTGAAGTTCTCAACCCTAGTGTAACGGATGTCTTTCATCTCGCTGAAGTTCTCAACCCTAGTGTAACGGATGTCTTTCATCTCCCCACTTTCTCGGACCTAATGTAACGGATGTGTTTTTCATCTCCCCACTTTCTCGGACCTAATGTAACGGATGTGTTTTTCATCTCGCGACGTTCTCGGACCTAATGTAACGGATGTGTTTTTCATCTCGCGACGTTCTCGGACCTAATGTAACGGATGTGTTTTTCATCTCGCGACGTTCTCGGACCTAATGTAACGGATGTCTTTCATCTCGCGACGTTCTCGGACCTAATGTAACGGATGTGTTTTTCATCTCGCGACGTTCTCGGACCTAATGTAACGAGTAAAACAATCTTTATTGAATACTTTGCATTCCTTTATTTGTTTTTATTCCATTACTTGCATAATAGTAAACTTTGTAAAATAATTTAACTTGAAGCTTGTATAGCAATTTGTTTACTATATTTATCTAAATGTATTTGCTTACATATTCTTGTAATATTAATTTAATTTGTTGTGTTGAGTTAAAGTGCATTATTTTATGCATTATTGCATTTAATAAAACAGCAAACACGCCTGAGACCAGTGCTTACCAAATTTATACATGTAGATACTCATTGGAACACTAATCCCTCGAAGAGTAATTTTTCTTGCTTCCTGAGTCACTTGGGGTCAATCAAAAGCTAGACTTGTGTGCTGGCTTTTTTATTTTCTTTCTTTTTACCTTTGTCAGGTAAAGAGTGGCCAAGTGGTCTGGCTCAATTTGTCTTGGTTTACACACGAACTTATTTAACTGAAGGCAGATTTTAACATTGTAGATTAGTGGATAAGGCTGTTCTTAAGTCTTTGTGATGTGTACTTGCCAAATAACTGTTAAAAGTACAACAAAAAAATAGGTCCTTCACATTTCGTTCTATTCCAGGTTTGTCGGTCGATATGATCTGATTTACTTAGTTTATCTTGGATTATACTTGAGTCATATTTAACTGGCTACTGGGTAAAATTGTTCAAAGTCCCTGCGATATGCCTTTGCCAAAGAACTGTTTAAAAATAAACGTAGAACCAATCATATTTCATTCTTGTCCAAGGCTGATGGTCGAGAGAGAGAGTGTGTGTGTGTGTGTGTGTGTGCGTGCGTGTGCGTGCGTGTGCGTGTGCGTGCGTGCTTGTACTCAGCTGACATGAATTCAACTTGGCACTGAACCCAGTAACACTGACCTACTTTAGTTAATGATGCAATGCTCCCTGCTGGACAACCACATACTGACCCGGAAGGTGAAAGCTGGGGTTAGGTTTGGTAGGAATATCCTTACATGATTTTTTTTTTAATGTGCTCAGCAACGTGGTCAAATACTATTTGGATTTAGTCAAGACAAACCTGCATTCGCAAAAGTAAACTAATAACTACTGAATTCAATTACTCTAAAACTAAATAATAGTTAGTATCTCTAGTTATAGTGATAGTTAATATATTACTTTTTCTGGTTACCATTAGAATTCATATATATATATATTATTCTCTCTGGTTACTGTTAGAGTTAATATATTATTTTCTCTGGTTATAGTTAGAGTTAATATATTATTTTCTCTGGTTATAGTTAGAGTTAATATATTATTTTCTCTGGTTATAGTTAGAGTTAATATATTATTTTCTCTGGTTACAGTTAGAGTTAATATATTATTTGCTCTGGTTACAGTTAGAGTTAAATACATTAGTTTCTCTGGTTACAGTTAGAGTTAATATATTATTTTCTCTCTTTACAGTTAGAACTAATATATTATTCAAGTTAATATATTATTCTTACTAGTTATAGTTATGAGTTAACCACCAAAAATTGTGGAGAAATGGAATAACATCATCTATTCTTGGAGCTCTGAGAAAAAATCCTAGGTGTAGTATTTTGAACGTTCAGAAATTTCCTTTCAAAACCTTTCAAAACACATTGGTGGACCAGAGAGAATAATATATATACATGTAACCAATAATTATAACTAGATACAATAATATATGACTCACTAATGATGAGCGCAAGTTTCTAGCAAGAGTGTACACAGGTACCTAGAGGTGGAACGAGAGAGTGAAGCAGACAGAATATTGAAAATATTTGCCTGGTGACGAGTGCAAGTTTCTAGCAGAAGTGTATACGTGTATGAGATCAGACAGGTACCTAGAGCTGGAACGAGAGAGTGAAGCAAACAAATATTTGACTGGTGACGAGTGCAAGTTTCTAGCAGAAGTGTATACGTGTATGAGATCAGACAGGTACCTAGAGCTGGAACGAGATCGAGATGAAGAGTACAGTTAGAGCTTTAATAAGGTGAAGTGTTTTCATGTCATTATTATCGTACAGAAGAAATTAAAGATTTTTCCCTACATTCTTTGGACATTGCTTTGGGGTCAATTATCAGTAGGATGTATTTTTTCTGTCCAAGCAACCCGCATACATCTCTGTGCTGTATGTCCTAAGCTATAGCTCGTCACGAACTATTTTATTGCGCGTACCTTTCTCGACTTGCCTATGTTCTGTTCGTATCTTGTCAGTTCACTACTAGTTTAGAGAAATTATTTCCCCTTTCTCGACTTGCCTATGTTCTGTTCGTATCTTGTCAGTTCACTACTAGTTTAGAGAAATTATTTCCCCTTTCTCGACTTGCCTATATTCGGTTCGTATCTTGTCAGTTCACTACTAGTTTAGAGAAATTATTTCCCCTCTCTCGACTTGCCTATATTCTGTTCGTATCTTGTTAATTCATTACTATTTCAGAGAAATGATTTCCCCTTTCTTGACTTGACTATATTCTGTTCGTGTCTTGTTAATTCACTATTATTATTATAAATTCTTCATATGCTAGCCAACATTAACTTATTTTAAGTTATTAACCAGCATATTAATGCCTTTCTGTGGCTCTTTTTGCTACTTCTTTCAAACGTTCTGTAGTTGTATGGCTAGTGTCAATTCAAGTTCCTTAATTGTACGATTTACTGCTAATCATTATATAACTTAGTGGTAATCTCATGTCCTTAATTATATAGCTCAATTTTAATCCAAGGTTTTAATTATATAGCTTAGTTCTAATTCTCGTTCCTTACTTTAATGGCTTACCTATAATTCAAACCCCTTAATTATATAGCTTAGTGCTAATTCTAGTTCTTTACTTTAATGGCTTACCTATAATTCTAGCTCCTTAATTATATGCTTAGTGTTCAGATATTCCGTATTTGTATGGCTTTTTTGCTTGCAAAATATGCTCATACAATTTTCAAGCATTGTTTATCTAAGGCTAAATGTACTGATTTGTTCTTTCCAAAAGAGTTCATCTAAGACTAAGATAGCAAAATGTGTTGATATAGTTTTCTTTCCAAAGATAGTTTATCTAAGACTAAGATAGCAAAATGTGTTGATATAGTTTTCTTTCCAAAGATAGTTTATATAAAACTAAGATTTGCCATTTTGAGATGCTCAGTAGCGGAGAAATTCTGCAAAGTTCTTGGTACATCTCTCTTTTCGAATGTCAATTCCATTAGAGTCGCGAGGATTCTTTGTGGCATAATGACTTCAGTTGTGTTCAACTTAAACTTACAGTCACTACCCCGATGACTAACATCCGTTTATTTTAACTACGGACACATATCAAAGATAAACAAACATGACTAACAGCCGTTTATTTTAACTACGGACAAAAATCAAAGAAAAACAAACATGATATAAGGTTTAGTCTTAATTATTATCATGTTTCCTTCTCTTTCCTCACTTCCACCACCATCACACCAAAAGAAATTGTGAAATACCAATAACAAATCAGTGACAACTCTTCTCCTTTTTCCTCATGCAACTCCGAGATCTCTTTATCTTGGTCTTGGCACCAAGACTCAGACTGTGTGATTATTTATCGACTCTAGTCATCTCCACTCTGTGCTGACCGAGTTATTGTCTGGCATTGGGTGAGCAATTCCATTGGGAAGACAGCTCAGCACGCGAAACTGACCCCTTATTTCCCGGCTGTCTTGATTCTTTCAAGCTTGTTCTTGTCTCGAGTCACTGGCCGGAAAACTGACCCCGTCTCCGTCGATTATTATCATTGTGCGCGGTCAGTTTGGTCATCGATGTGGCGCCCTCGTGCAGTGCGCTCTGATTGGTCTGTTTGGCTTACTTGCCCTCTTCCACCCGACCTCTTTTTCTCCGGTTGTGAAACCCAAGGAGATCGACGAAATCATTTGGCAATCGTGAGCTGAGAAAGAAACCTTCCCGAGGTCCTGACCCAGTGAAGGTTCCCCTGCTGTCTACACGCTCCATTATGTTCAACAGTTCAAAATTTATTTTTAAAGAGCAATTATTCTCGACTAGGTTGTATTAAGAACTGTACGATAATGGTGTCTCAAACTCGAAAATTTGGCGTACTTTGTCTCAGACTCAAAGATTTAGCGTACTTCGTCTCGGATATCAAAGTTTTGGTGCATTTCCTCTCAGACTCGGTTTTGACGTACTTTGTCTTGAACTTGAAGGCTTGGCGTACTTAGTCTCAGGCTTTAAGATTTGGCGTAGTTCATCTCGGACTTAAAGGTTTGGAGAACTTCGTCTCGGACTGAAAGGTTTGGAATACTTGGAGTACTTCATCTCAACTTCTCATTTCAACTAAATAAAATATATAAAACATTCAAATACATACTTAAATAAACAGTATTTTGCACAATCAAAATTATTCTTTCAGAATGCATCAGAATTTTCAAAATTCTAGCCTGCCAAGTTGACGAGGTCGCATCAATACTTTGGGCGACAATCCTACTTTCCTTTTCTTGCGTCAATCATCTTTTATTGTTTTAATTCTCTTTAGTATTAGTAGAGTAGCAGTCACTCTACAGTCATGACAATAATAATTATGGTTATGTTTGTCTTGTAATCAGTGGTAATTTTGTATTAAAAAAATAATTGAAACGACTGAATGCCACCCTGATATCTCTTAATTGTCCGAAATCCAGAACTGTTTCCAATAGCTCTCTCTCTCTCTCTCTCACATACAAACTTAATACACAAACAAACATACACACAAACAAGCACACGCCGAGTTTTAAAGACTAATAAGCTTCTACTTTTCTTTCACTTAAATATGCAAGTTTCATTGCATTCGAATTTTACTTCTCTCTTTTTTTTTTGTACTGTTTAAATTCTGTCTCCTTTTTTTCTCGTTCATTGTTTCTTTCTGAAAATTATTTACAGTCGCTTAAACGCGAAATCCATACGGGCAGAGTTCAGGCAATTCTAGTACGGGCAGAATGCAGGCAATTCTAGTACGGGCAGAATGCAGGCAATTCTAGTAGTGGCAGAATGCATGCAATTCTAGTACGGGCAGAATGCAGGCAATATTAGTACAGGCAGAATGCAGGCAATATTAGTACAGGCAGAATGCAGGCAATATTAGTACGGGCAGAATGCAGGCAATATTAGTACAGGCAGAATGCAGGCAATATTAGTACGGGCAGAATGCAGGCAATATTAGTACGGGCAGAATGCAGGCAATATTAGTACGGGCAGAATGCAGGCAATATTAGTACAGGCAGAATGCAGGCAATATTAGTACAGGCAGAATGCAGGCAATATTAGTACGGGCAGAATGCAGGCAATATTAGTACAGGCAGAATGCAGGCAATATTAGTACGGGCAGAATGCAGGCAATAATAGTACGGGCAGAATGCAGGCAATAATAGTACGGGCAGAATGCAGGCAATAATAGTACAGGCAGAATGCAGGCAATATTAGTACAGGCAGAATGCAGGCAATATTAGTACGGGCAGAATGCAGGCAATAATAGTACGGGCAGAATGCAGGCAATAATAGTACGGGCAGAATGCAGGCAATAATAGTACGGGCAGAATGCAGGCAATATTAGTACGGGCAGAATGCAGGCAATAATAGTACGGGCAGAATGCAGGCAATATTAGTACGGGCAGAATGCAGGCAATATTAGTACGGGCAGAATGCAGGCAATATTAGTACGGGCAGAATGCAGGCAATATTAGTACGGGCAGAATGCAGGCAATAATAGTACGGGCAGAATGCAGGCAATAATAGTACGGGCAGAATGCAGGCAATAATAGTACGGGCAGAATGCAGGCAATAATAGTACGGGCAGAATGCAGGCAATATTAGTACGGGCAGAATGCAGGCAATATTAGTACGGGCAGAATGCAGGCAATAATAGTACGGGCAGAATGCAGGCAATAATAGTACGGGCAGAATGCAGGCAATAATAGTACGGGCAGAATGCAGGCAATATTAGTACGGGCAGAATGCAGGCAATAATAGTACGGGCAGAATGCAGGCAATATTAGTACGGGCAGAATGCAGGCAATATTAGTACGGGCAGAATGCAGGCAATATTAGTACGGGCAGAATGCAGGCAATATTAGTACGGGCAGAATGCAGGCAATAATAGTACGGGCAGAATGCAGGCAATAATAGTACGGGCAGAATGCAGGCAATAATAGTACGGGCAGAATGCAGGCAATAATAGTACGGGCAGAATGCAGGCAATATTAGTACGGGCAGAATGCAGGCAATATTAGTACGGGCAGAATGCAGGCAATAATAGTACGGGCAGAATGCAGGCAATAATAGTACGGGCAGAATGCAGGCAATAATAGTACGGGCAGAATGCAGGCAATATTAGTACGGGCAGAATGCAGGCAATATTAGTACGGGCAGAATGCAGGCAATATTAGTACGGGCAGAATGCAGGCAATATTAGTACGGGCAGAATGCAGGCAATAATAGTACGGGCAGAATGCAGGCAATATTAGTACGGGCAGAATGCAGGCAATATTAGTACGGGCAGAATGCAGGCAATAATAGTACGGGCAGAATGCAGGCAATAATAGTACGGGCAGAATGCAGGCAATAATAGTACGGGCAGAATGCAGGCAATAATAGTACGGGCAGAATGCAGGCAATATTAGTACGGGCAGAATGCAGGCAATATTAGTACGGGCAGAATGCAGGCAATATTAGTACGGGCAGAATGCAGGCAATAATAGTACGGGCAGAATGCAGGCAATAATAGTACGGGCAGAATGCAGGCAATATTAGTACGGGCAGAATGCAGGCAATATTAGTACGGGCAGAATGCAGGCAATAATAGTACGGGCAGAATGCAGGCAATATTAGTACGGGCAGAATGCAGGCAATATTAGTACGGGCAGAATGCAGGCAATAATAGTACGGGCAGAATGCAGGCAATAATAGTACGGGCAGAATGCAGGCAATAATAGTACGGGCAGAATGCAGGCAATATTAGTACGGGCAGAATGCAGGCAATAATAGTACGGGCAGAATGCAGGCAATAATAGTACGGGCAGAATGCAGGCAATATTAGTACGGGCAGAATGCAGGCAATATTAGTACGGGCAGAATGCAGGCAATATTAGTACGGGCAGAATGCAGGCAATAATAGTACGGGCAGAATGCAGGCAATAATAGTACGGGCAGAATGCAGGCAATATTAGTACGGGCAGAATGCAGGCAATATTAGTACGGGCAGAATGCAGGCAATATTAGTACGGGCAGAATGCAGGCAATAATAGTACGGGCAGAATGCAGGCAATAATAGTACGGGCAGAATGCAGGCAATAATAGTACGGGCAGAATGCAGGCAATAATAGTACGGGCAGAATGCAGGCAATATTAGTACGGGCAGAATGCAGGCAATATTAGTACGGGCAGAATGCAGGCAATAATAGTACGGGCAGAATGCAGGCAATATTAGTACGGGCAGAATGCAGGCAATATTAGTACGGGCAGAATGCAGGCAATAATAGTACGGGCAGAATGCAGGCAATAATAGTAATGCTAAGGTTATTACAATGCCTCGGTGACGTTTACCAAGTGCAAGGACGAAAAAAAAATGTCATTAATGTAATTGTTGTTTGAGCATTTTAAATCTAAAGTTATTCATCGTCAGACTGTTTTAACTAATAATTACGAAAGACATTTTGCTGCAACGTCCATATTAATAACACGGCGTTTTGTTGTTTTACGGGCAGAAAAGGGGAGTAATTCGTCGGCCAATTTATAGACCTACAGGATTGGGAGGTCCAAATACAGTACAGTTAAGACTTTTCTTGCTTACTTTTTCTCGGTCTTATAATTCAACTTAATAGTGTTCTTTTAAAAAAAATTAGAAAGTAAGTTCTAGCCGCATAATAATAACATTAAATCGTTCTTTTCTTTATTATTTTTATTATTAAAGTTGCTCATATTGTCTCCCTTTATTCTTCCTTTCTCATTCACCATACTCACATATTTCTCATATAGCATACTCACAGTCATAAAGTAAATTCGAGAGAGAATACTTACACACACACACACACACACGCACATATACACACAAAATGGTGAATTATAGAGAGCACACTTACACACACAACACATAATCGTGAAATTATTGCGAGAGATCACACAGACACAGACACACACACATACACGCGCGCGCGCAAACACCCAATCGTAATTGGAGAGAGCACACTTACACATACACACGTGACATTAATGCGAAAGAGCACACTTACCACACACACAGGCACAAAATTAATACACTTAAGTCACAAAATTTATGCTTGAGAGCCTACACAGATGTAATTTGAATGCGTTAAAGCACACATAAGGTTTCACACACACACACACACACACACACACACACACACAGTCACTAAGTAATGCAAGAGATCACAGAGTGCACGCACCGTTAATGCGAGAGAGCACATTTTAATACAAGTGTAATACTAGAGATCACAATGATACAGTTATAAAATTAATGCGAGAGCACACATACACGGTAACAAAGGTTATGTGTATACACACACAGCAACAAAGTTAATGCGAAGGAGCACAATCGTGTAGTTTCGAAAAAAAATTAATACGAGAAGGCACACATGCACAATCACAAACTTAATGTGAGAGAGCAAACACATACATATACACACACACACACAGTCATAAAGTATTTGTATATAAACTTCCCCAGGTTTTATAGCATGCCTCAGTAACATTCAAATGAAATCGATGTCGCATTTTGTTCACGGTCTGCTTAATTTTAGCTTCCCATGAACTTGTGCATATCGCCAACCAGGTTTGGGGAAAGGTTAGGAAACCAAGATACACTGGTAGTGGGCGATAACACTGACATGTGAAGAAAAAAATGAACCACAAAGTTTTATATCACTATGCAGAAGTTGGAAATAAAGTTGAGAGAGATAACAAAGTAGCAAAGGTAAGGCCATTTTCTTTCCAGTCTTTGTAACGTGCATTTCAGGATCAGAATTGTGTTTCCAGAATAGAAAGAAAATTTACTCCAATACCTAGACTAATTTTCAAATTCACTCCAAGCCCGACATACTGAGTTTCATAGCTTTCATTCTTAAACTCTGTATAATTCAACCTTTTCCCAATAGATAGATAGATAGATAGATAGATAGATAGATAGATAGATAGATAGATAGATAGATAGTATCATTATTGTCAAAGTTTTGCTAAACTACTGACAGCACAAAAAGCGCATTTGATATAATTGGAATCAAGGTCAACTAAGGTTATAAATTCAAGCACGTGCTCTAAATAAATTTTCAAACAATAGTGCCTATGGATATTTTTGTTAACATTATTGAAGCTGTTATTTTAATTGATTTTTTTTACCAATCAAACATTTCCAGTTCGCTATAGTACTGATGACATCAAATTATACTGAAGCTGTTATTTTAATTGATTTTTTTTTACCACTCAAACATTTCCAGTTCGCTATAGTACTGAGCGAATTGTATCATTCACAAAAAAATAAATTCGTAAACATAATTCTACAGAGCAGCGTTTATTTTAATCGCTTCTTGCAACAATATAAATATAATTTTTATTTTTTCATAAGATGAACATCAGCTTACTTTCTTAAGTGACTAACCGTGGATTAGTTTTACCGGTTATTCGCCAAAGATTTTCTCTTATTACCTGAATTATAGCCAATTAATGCCAGTTTTTTCACATATGACCAATTTTTTCCTCTTATCCGCCTCAATGAAAATCAGTTTTGCCTGATTATTGACCGAAGTGAAAATCAATATTGCTTGAATATTCGCCTAAATGGAGACGACTTGTGTTCTCTTATTCATGCAAGTGTTGATCAGTTTAGTATGAAATTCGCCTAAGTTATCTGATTATTAGCCTAGGTATAGATCAGTTTTGTCTGAAAAATTGCCTCAGTAGAGGTTAGTTATTTGCCTAAATAGTGATCAATTTGTCTGATTACTCGCTAAGTACAGATTAATTGTGCCTGTTCATTCGCCTAAGTAGAGATCAGTTTTGTCGATTATTTTCTAAGGCAGATATGAGATTATTTTCCTTCAGTAAACATGCCTTTCATTTTGCCTTAACCCTGAGGCACTCAGTTCCACAAGCAGTCTTTTGCTATTAGCGCGCGTCAGTATTCGTAGGTTCCAAGTGCTCTCGGATTTTTAAACAAATAAATGAAAGTAATGAATACCTAATTCTTCTAAGTCAAGTTTTTTGACAAATAACAAATAACTGTCTGATGGTACCGTACGAACTAAAACCGTATCTGACTTAAAGATGTCGTTGTGATTGTAGTGCCAGCTAACGACAACTCGCTTCAATTCTGATGTAAATCTTTCGCTTGTTTTTAGTTTTTTGCTACATAAACCACTCTACAATCACCGCTTATAAGGTTGCTTTTAGATTGTGGAGATGTACGTTCGCGACATCTGTATGCTGATATGCATGCAGATTGGAGTGGGGATGGGGGGGGACAGATAGGGGAACGGTTAAAGCTTGCCAAGATCACTAAAGTGTTTCGTGTGCTTTCCCATTGTTTCCCTTGTCTGGAACTGTAGATTGCTTAGAGAACTTATTGGCGCATAAACGTCTGTAAGATTTTTATTATTATTGGCACTTTGTACGACTTTTCTTACTTGTCGGTTCGTTGGCTGTGAAACGGGGTCCTGGAATCCCCCAGGATTCTGGAAGAGTAAAGATTTTACGGAGGATGTGGGCACTTCCGGGAGGTGCTGCTTGCAGCAATGAAACGTATCTGAGGTTTCCTGCCATTTTCTTCAGATAACTTTCCAGCTCGAGTGTTATGTTCCCCTGTATTCCTTTTACTTCTGCTCTTACATTTCAGTCATTAAAATTCTAATGTGAGATCCTGATTTAATTCAATATTTACCCTCTTTTCTGCTGCTATGCTTCAGTCATCTCGTTCAGAAATATGGATAATTATAATTATTGCTGTCCTGTGCAACTTGTTGACAACTACAGTGTGCGTTCTTGATCCGTTCTTAATTTGACTTCTTTTCAACAGTCTGGTTGGTGTATCTATATTTTTTCTGACATTTTGGTTCCGTTAATATATATGTATAATAGTTGCCGCTTCATTCGATCTATTTTTCTTAGTGATAGACTTTCCATACCGTTCGAATCCAATCTTTTTTCTGAACGTCCTTATGGAAAGTTTTGACAGTATTGATTCAGGGGAGTCATTTTCATGTACACTACACTTTGATATCGGATGCATACAGTTAATGACTAGGTTGGATTTTTCCAGCTTCTCATTGCTACTTTGGCTACATTTGGTAGCGCTGCTGTGATTATATACAGCATCATTGCTACGTGGGCTACATTTGGTAGCGCTGCTGTGATTATATACAGCATCATTGCTACGTGGGCTACATTTGGTAGCGCTGTTGTGAATATGTGCAGCGTCATTGCTACGTGGGCTACATTCGGTAGCGCTGGTGTTATTGTGTACAGCGTCATTATTTCAAGCATCACTGAATGTGGAACTAAGTTAAAGACCTTTTGGAAATCAGTCCATTCCATTGCCAGATTGGCTTTCTTATCTCGCTTTTAGTAGTAAAGTTTTTGTCGACACAGGTTATCATTCCTGTGTTGTCTGGCTAGCCTAGCTCCCTTGTATTCAATGGTCGATTTATACTACTAATTTGCTACAGTGTGAGCCATGCAGACTTGGATAACAATAAAAAAAAAGGCTAGTCAGAAAGTTAATCTCATTCTCATCCGATCAGACGTTGTTTCATCTCTGACATTATTATTTGAATTGTCAATAATGCATTCTCTTGGAAACACTAGTATAGTTATTCATATGTACTGACTCAACAGACATAATTCAGTGCTGACTGGTTTGGACTGAAACCACGACAAAGAATCCAGTTACCTCATAGCTGATTCATTTCAATCCACAAATTACTCGCATACCGTTGTTAACTGTGAATTTCAGTGCACAGTATACTACTTGTTCATAGACACGTCAGTAAGGTTTATAATGCGTGCTCCCTGTCACGTCAGTTAAATATTATAATGCGTGCTCCCTGTCACGTCAGTTAAATATTATAATGCGTGCTCCCTGTCACGTCAGTTAAGTATTATAATGCGTGCTCCCTGTCACGTCAGTTAAGTATTATAATGCGTGCTCCCTGTCACGTCAGTTAAATATTATAATGCGTGCTCCCTGTCACGTCAGTTAAGTATTATAATGCGTGCTCCCTGTCACGTCAGTTAAGTATTATAATGCGTGCTCCCTGTCACGTCAGTTAAGTATTATAATGCGTGCTCCCTGTCACATCAGTTAAGTATTATAATGCGTGCTTCCTGTCACGTCAGTTAGGTATAATAGTGCTTGCTGCTGAGAGCCTCCTGTTATATTTTGTAATGCCTGCTCTTTATTACATGTGTAATGTTTGTTTCTCGGCGTTACAGCTACTTGTTATAGTGCTTGCTACTGGAGTTTCGCTTATATTTAGTGAAGCCTAGCGGTCGTAGTTTTTAGCACTCTGCGTGCGCCGCGCGTTCCTACTGACATGTAACGCCTCCTACACCACTTGTATATTGTAACGCCTCCTACACCACTTGTATATTGTAACGCCTCCTACACCACTTGTATATTGTTATTGCCTACACCACTTGTATATTGTTATTGCCTACACCACTTGTATATTGTAACGCCTCCTACACTTCACTTGTATATTGTAACGCCTCCTACACTTCACTTGTATATTGTAACGCCTCCTATACTTCACTTGTATATTGTTATTGCCTACACTGGAGGACTTCGTTTTCATACTGCAATGTTTTTTCATGTACTTCATATGTATGTTTATTACTTTTACATATTGCTATGCCTTCTGCACTTCACATTTGTATAGATATTGCCTACTCTGGTGTATTTCATTTAAATTGCTTTCTCTGCACTTCGATTGCATATTGAATATTGGATATTGGATATTGGTAATATCCACACATAAGCATTATAAATTGCCTCAATATCATATTCACAATTTTCATGCCTATCTCTGTGAACTCTACTTACGTAGCCAAATGGCTGCTCCTATGAACTCCGTTTACATAGTATAATGGCTGCTCCTATGAACTCCACTTACATAGTGTAATGGCTGCTCCTATGAACTCCACTTACATAGTGTAGTGGCTGCTCCTATGAACTCCACTTACATAGTGTAATGGCTGCTCCTATGAACTCCACTTACATAGTGTGATGGATGCTCCTTTGCAAAAGATTGTAAGTGGGACACATAAATGCTTTGATGATCAATAAACGTTTGTATAATCATTTCATTGCCAGTTTTTTTTCTTGTTTCTTTCTTTGTTTTCCTTTTCCTTTTTCTTTCTTTTTCTCTACTCTATTTATTTCTTCTCTCTTATTTCTCTCTTTCTTTTCTTCATTCCTTTATGATAGATTATGGCATTATTTGCAGCTAGCTTTCAGCTGATCTCTTTCTGGTAAACTGCTTTTCAGCAATATGTACACACTGCTAAGTGTTCCTCTCGCACACCGCCATAAATGTTCATCTTACACACAGCCATACACTTAGACACAAATGTTCATCTTACACACAGCCATACACTTAGACACAAATGTTCATCTTACACACCGCCACAATGTTCATCTTACACACCGCCTTACACACTGCCATAAATACTGTCCCAAGTGTTCATATTACACATTGCCTCAAGTGTTCATGTTACACACTGCCCCAAGTGTTCATCCTGCACACTGCCACAAGTGTTCATATTACACACTGCCCCAAGTGTTCATCCTGCACACTGCCACAAGTGTTCATATTACACACTGCTACAAGTGTTCTTTTCTCGACATATTTTTAAAATGGGAGTGGGGTATGAAGGCGTCTATATCTGTTGCTGCAATCTCTCCAAAAGGAAGTGATTATTCAGTAAGACTAATACTCACGACAGCGATATGTACCCAATCTGAAGGTGAAGGCCTTCTGCGGTTCCATAGTGTGACGTTATCTGACATCTAGTTAGCGTTCTAGCAGCGAACTTATTTTTGTACTGGTCTTGTGGCAGGATTACTTTTGTTAAAAATAGAAGCACACCACCTTTAAAATCGTAACGATAAGAAAGTTTTGACCCTGATCCTAGCTCTTAATCGTTAAACAATACTTTTCCGTTAATAATTGAATTAATATCTTCACCGCCATTAATCCTGTATAGAAGCCACGCCCACATGTCGTGATTAATCTATTCCTATCACGTAAACGTGAAGAGTGCGATCTACAAAAAGGAATTAAGTGCTTAGAAATGGAAATCTTGCTTCAAGCCTTGTAAGACAAATAATGCTGCTTACCATCACGTGGTATGAGGTGCAGTGCCACTCCCATAAGACCGTTTCAACACACCCTATCACCCCACTCACCAGTCTCTTTTACCCACAGTCCTAAAACTCATAAGTACAGAATCACTTGTACACAAAATGCACTCCCGCGTTCGTGTTTGCACGTGCTTACCGACCCAAAGGCTGACACCATAGTCGTCCCTTTTTTAATTAATTTTTTTAATTAATTCGAATTAAGAAAAGTGTGTCCTGGAGTGACCACTGCTCACATTCTCCAGCAGTCCAAGTTGCTAGAGAAGTACTTCGGAAAAGGTCTTGCACTGTATATGAGGTATTGAGCAGTGTGTGAAGTATTGCAAGGTATAGGAAGTATTGCACTATGTAAGAAGTATTGCATGGTGTTGTGTGTACGTCACTTGCTTGTGTTCATTATTATGTGCAACTTTAATAAAAGTGGAACTGCTGCGTACGGCAAACCATAGTATGTAACGATTGTAACGCTGTCCATTTGCCCGAAACTCGCCATTCGTTGAAGCATTACAACACAAGATTAAAAAATAACAGTCTTCTCTAATTTTTAGTATTGTGAATGTAAACGCAAAACAGTTTTGATGTGAACTGCAAAATTGTTACTTTAACTTTTCTCAAGACCACAATAAATGTAAAACTCATTTCGGAAACCATAACTAAAGAATGCCCAGTACAGAGATGGTTACTTAAAGCGCCAGTCAAACACCCGTGTTCTGTTTCATTGGTTCGTTATATTTCTCTGTATTGTCGTCAATCTTACATCTTGTGTGGAATTCTTAGACAGAGTTCAATCAAAATGACAGTTTATAATTACTCAACACGTCTCATGTTTTAATGAAGTTCTTTAGACTATAGCACAAACAACAAAAAATAAGTTTCTTTTTTAATTGTGTGTGTTTGTGTGTGTGCGTGCGTGCGTGCGTGCGTGCGTGTGAGTGTGTGTGTGTGTGTGTGTGTGTGTGTGTGTGTGTGTGTGTGTGTGTGTGTGTGTGTGTGTGTGTGTGTGTGTGTTTGTGCACTCCCAAATGGGAAAAGATGTACAAAAAAATCAAACAGTTGAATTAATAAATGTCAAACTTAGAAATCAGTTTGTCATTGTGTCATTGTGTCATTGAGCGAAATATCATTATGGCACAACTTTCATTAAGTTTTTTTTTTTTAATTTCTTTACGATCAATATTTTTTTCAAAAGTGTGGATTTAAAAAATGTTGCTATTTTCCCCCTGTAATATGTCACTTTGCTATTATATCATTTATTTTACTAGTGTATTATATAGCGTGTGCGCATGTCAGTCTCACAGACAAGAGCACGTCATGCAGGGGAATTCACTCACACAGAACGTGACCGATCATTGAACTGTACGGACTGGGCATCTGGATTATAATGATATAGAAACATCGTTCTGTGTGTATGTTTGGCTTTGTTACGTCCCAGTCGATAACTCTTCAAACCAGACAAAGCATTGTTCAGATACGAACGACCAAATGTTAGCATGCACTGTTACCTCCAGTGTAACAAGGTCAATGATTAGCGTGCACCCAATCATTGGAACTCCTCGTGAACTGCAAGACTTGAGACTGGGTGGCCGAGTTTTATGTCTTGCTTTGTGCAAGAAATTAATAAATTAATGGCCATAATTAATATTTGTATTTCTTAATATAACACATGTACAGTAAGACTATTGGTTTTGAAATACTGATATTTTTTTTATTTTATTTTTTTTGTCCGAGGAGTTGTTGCAGAGTACACTAATAGAAAACATATTTTCCAGGCGGATGAAGTTCACATCCTAGTCACATCGAAGCAGTGCACTTCTGCTCACATTTCCTGAAATGCCTGCTAAATTGCTCTATTAAATTCTTCAGTTATGCTCTAATACTCTTCCGACATTGCTGTCTAATATTGTCCAGGTTTCACTGCAAACTACAGATCCAGACAAAATTCAGAAACACAGCCGATAAACTGGACCGAGTGAGGTTAGAAAACATATTAATTTAAATAAATGCGGCACTTCTAAGATATGTGATCATTAGAATCAAGCCATCCTTTCTAGGAAATGTGATCATTAGAATAAATCCACCACTATTAATGCTCCACAAGGGAGATTACAAGTGCAACAGTATAAGTCTGAGATTGTTCGGGGTGGGGGGGTTGAATGGGTGGTGCATAGATAAAGAACTCATATCTACATTGCATGCACACATTTTGCATTGTTCGGTTACTGGCACCAATCAGAAAGAGAACTTTTGAAACACGTATGGTGACCTACTTATAGTGGAAAAGTAGTTTTTCTTACTAATACTCTCACGCGTGTTCATAACAATTTTATCCAGTGGAGATGGACCGGAAGTTTCTTTGTTGAAGAAGTACTCTATTTTATCAATTTGAATTTGAACATAACTCGAGTCCGGTCATAAAGGCAATCATTAGCTTATGGTAAGTTAACAGACTGATAAACAAAGAATGGATTTAGAATATTTCGTACATGTATACTATTGATCTATGATTTTAATTGGAGAATGTTTATGTAATTGAACCATTATTTCTAAGATCATTAATTTGACTACGTTGTACATTATACTTGTGAATTTTGATCGACGTTATGGTTCTTATGCAATGAGTGTATTGAGATAATGACATTGTTGCAAGATTTGTAAGTTGAGAATGTTTATAAAAGAGAAAGGAGTTTAGAGATATCCGGAATTTAGTGCTGCCTTAATTTTACTTTAGCAGAGAAAGCATGCTTTTTTAATCAGGCCATGCTACCGTGGCTACTGTACTGTGCTTGTCACGTTGGTGTGTGAACCCAGCGTTGTCGTCAACTTATCAGTAAATCGTGTTGCTGCATGTTGATTTCTGTAAATTCCATTCGAGAGCCAATACGGCAGAAATTGTGGCTTGAGTTTGGTCTCGAGAATTCACGAGGATTATTTTGAATGTTCCCCGTGGTGTGCTCAGTAAACACAAATGGAAATTTAAGAACATTCCTCCTGATGTGCTTGATAGCGCATGTGAACTTCAGGACAATTCTCTAAGATGTGCATGGAGAGTGTGTCAAAGATTCTGGAACAGCTGTGTAACATGCCTCTAGAAGGGACACCTGGGGCCTCACCTGAATAAGAAAGACAATGATTGGTTGTAAACTGCGTGACTGTGAATACATGTCTATGACAGCCACCATCTTCGAAAAGGTTATGTGCATTGATTTTAATTATTTCTCTGAACTCTACTCTCATTTCTGTGATGATATCCATGAACTTGATTGTGTATACTGATTGCTTATTTCTATGCTAGGATAAACTGAACAATTGTCCAGCTTTAATTGAATATTGTTGTGAAGTGGTGTTAATGTCAATGCTCTTTTGATTATATTCATATGTTGTATATTTGATTGTTGATTAATAAATTTATTTAAAATATTGATCTTCTTACACATGTTGATAGCCTTATGCTGGAGAGACCGTGGGCGGAGGGGGTTACTAAATATAGATTAAAAGATGGATTTATCTTCTCCTTTGGTAAAATGTTTTCCTCCTATGGAAATATTGTGTGACAGTAAATGTTTGTCTTTAATGTTGTGGAAGAGAGAAAACCTTTACAGCGCCCACATATCCGCCAAATGAGAGAGACGAATGGTGTCTTCTGGAGAATTATTAATAACATAAATTAAGATTCTCATCACTTGTAATTAGTTATGGGTGATTAAATAATAATATTAATCTTAACCATTAACTAGGTTGTGTTAACGTCACACATTCAAATTTAACATACAACTTTGCAAGTTCTCTGAACATTATTAAAGAAACATCTTGTTGCGAATTCATCTCATTTGGCAACAAATTTGCAATCTTCTTCTCTTCAGTGATAATAGTATCAATGATCCATGAATAGAATAGTGGATGTGACTTGTCTGTAGAGTTTGTACTATCAGTCACATGAGAATACGTCTCTAGTTTCTGGACATGACTGTACAAATCCACATCCAAGGATGACGTGTTTAGCATTTGATACTCAAACATCTTTTGCTCTCCCTTTGATATTCAAACATCTTTTGCTGTCCCTTTGACATGCAGGCATGAGATCAACCAAGACAGCTGGTTTTATATTCAACAATGGCTATAATCTTTTGCATCTGGCAAGCAAGCAGCTTTGGTTTTCTCTTTGACACAAGCAAACAAGAGGAAAATCAAGGCAAATGGTAAACAAACTTCAGGTACTACTTTGACACAAGCAAACAAGAGGAAAATCAAGGTAAACAAACTTCAGGTACTACTTTGACATAAGCAAACAAGAGGAAAATCAAGGTAAACAAACTTCAGGTACTACTTTGACATAAGCAAACAAGAGGAAAATCAAGGTAAACAAACTTCAGGTACTACTTTGACATAAGCAAACAAGAGGAAAATCAAGGCAAATGGTAAACAAACTTCAGGTACTACTCACAATCTGCATTCGCACTATCTGCTTCGTACACAGTGTTCAGATTTCATGAAACAAGGGCGTACAATTATTCAATAATCACAGATGTGTAAAGAGGCATTGTGACTCTTTTTCTATTTAATAAAACATCTGCTGTGTTCACATGTCACTCACTCTTCATTGATTCCACAATTTTTCTACAATGAAAATAGCTGCAATCAAAATGATTAAGTTGACTTTAGCACTGCACTGTTTAAAGAAGTGACCTGACTGGTTACTATGAAAACAAAGTTGTCGTCTCTAATCACTTTGTTCTTATGTACATTTCTGTTTTAGAGAGTGAGGAGGGAGCTCAACCTTTGTCTTTTTCGCAAAGGTATTTTTCTTGGTGGAATTAAATTTTCTTTGAACTCCCTTTCCTACAAGACGGCTGATCGATTCTTCTTTCTTGTTTTCTGATACATTATTGACATTTTTCAGATCCCAACATAGCTATATCATTTGCTTCTTCGAATGTGTTCGTCCAGAGACAAAGAGCGGTCAAGTACATCATGACCTCTGTAATCGTCCAGAGACAAAGATCGGTCAAGTACGTCATGACCTCTGTAATCGTCCAGAGACAAAGATCGGTCAAGTACGTCATGACCTCTGTAATCGTCCAGAGACAAAGATCGGTCAAGTACATATGACCTCTGGATGGTGAAAGCTAAAACCAAATTCCTTCACAAGCTCATAAATCAAAACATTGAAGCTTTCATGCGTATTTGTCATATGAACTCAACATTAACTGCTGAGCACAAGAATGAAACAATTCATACGTTCACTTTGTTTTATATGTGCATCATGAAACAAATGACAGTAAACGTCATCAGATAATGTGTACCTCTAAAATAATGCATTTCCATAGCTCAGTGCTCTTTCTCCAAATCATCCATATTGCATTATATTTGTCAACTGTTGTAAACAGGCATATATTGGCCATCTTTCAGTCAAACATATTGCATTATACGTGTCAAGTGTTGCACCAGGCAAAGCAACTGAAAGATGTATTGGTCAGCTTTCATTCAAACTTTTTCTCTTGTGCAAGACTATCAAACCATTTAAGAATATATCAGTGGTTTCTTTCTGATATTAAATGTACAATGCACACTCGATTTTACAGTTATTGTACGCGTTTTTGGTTATTGTTAACTTCAAGATTATACACGGTTATTGTATGTGTTCTGTTTATTGTTAATTTGAAGATTTTACACTGTTATTGTAATTTGGTTATTGTTAACTTCAAGATTTTACACAGTTATTGTAAGTGTTCTGGTTATTGTTAACTTCAAGATTATACACAGTTATTGTATGTGTTCTGGTTATTGTTAATTTGAAGATTTTACACAGTTATTGTAAGTGTACTGGTTATTGTTAACTTCAAGATTATACACAGTTATTGTATGTGTTCTGGTTATTGTTAACTTGAAGATTTTACACAGTTATTGTATGTGTTCTGGCTATTTTTAACTTCAAGACTCCATTTTAGTTTCAATATGCCAATTCTATATCTCTTGTCTAATTCACTATGTTAAGCAACTGATCTAACCTCATCTGCTCAGTTGCATTATTAGTTTCGTTTTCTCATAGTTTCATCTCACATCTGGCCTGTTCTTCAACTGCAAATTCAAGATGAGCACCTGTCTCTTTGAGCTGTCTTATAGGCATCAATTTATCTATGGTTATACTTAACCAAAGTTAAAACTATCAATTTATCTATGGTTATACTTAACCAAAGTTAAAACTATCAATTTATCTATTGTTATACTTAACCAAAGTTAAAACTATCAATTTATCTATGGTTATACTTAACCAAAGTTAAAACTATCAATTTATCTATGGTTATACTTAACCAAAGTTAAAACTATCAATTTATCTATGGTTATACTTAACCAAAGTTAAAACTATGAAGTCTAACAAACGAAACGCACTTTAAATTTGTTTTGGCACAATTAAGAAATGTATGGTGTACATACCTCTTATCACAATTAAGAAATGTATGGTGTACATACCTCTTATCACAATACACATATCAATACTGAATGTTTAATCCGTAATCAAATCAGTACAGATGAATCCAACATTGGGATGCTACATACCTAAAATCTTGTTAATCTAAATACATTTCACGCATGAATAAATTAACATCAAAATAATTGAGTGTGCTTGTGATAAATGCTTGTGCCTCAATAATACTTGTCTTAAATTTTGTCTGCTCCCTAACAAGACTTTTACATGTAAGCTATCAAAACACCATGTATGCTTAACTTGAGATGATGGCAGCTCCTGGCCTGGACCGATTTTGCCACCTGGCACAAGGTGCACCACTATTCAAGGGGTATTTTAATGAAGACGGACAGGCACTCAGGCACTGAAAGCCAGTATAGGTGGTCTAGGATCAGGTGGATTATGTTCGTAAATGGTTGATTGAAATATCCCCATTGTGGATAGTGTGGATATCTGTTTTCCTGCTCTTGCAGTGGTAGGAGTTGTTTCTTCTTTTTTCATCTTATCTCTCTGTTCTTGTGTATTTCGTTTTAGCTCGCCATGTTTTCTTCATTTTCTTATTCCCCTGCAGCTGGTGTTGGTTTGGATGGCATTGTTGTAGGCTCTGACAAAGGTGAGAGAGGGGGGTCTCAAACTCTTTGTGAAGTTCTCTAGGGTGATATCAATTTCTGTTGGTGTGTCTCTTGATTACTGTCTTTCTATCATGGATGTTTTTCATGAAGCTCCAGATCAGTGTGGTTGGTTTTGTGCTTTGTCTTATTTGAGTATTGCTACTTGTTGCTTTCATTGTGGCTTGAGATTTTTCTTCTGTTTTAGTAATGTGGTCTGGGAGTAGGATTCTTTTCTCTGGTGTGCTGTTGTCTGTGCTGAGTTGACTTTTGTTCAGTGGGGGGGGGGGTCCAAATAATGTGTTAATATCTTTCTCACATGTGGCTTTGATGGTTGTTTGTGTTGATGGTTTTCGTTCTAAAAGTCAATAATCACAGCTACTTCTAAAAGGACTGTACAATGCGGACTTCACTGAGTGATTCTTCTGCATATTTCACACTGAGATTTTTACAACCATGTTGTTGAATGCTCTGTTCACTACAACATTGTCAATGTTCAGTGAAAGGTTCAACATTACTGTCAATTTATATATCAACTTTGATCTACATGCCTAAGTGTCAGCAATGCACACACAAATGTATTCTAAACAAAGTACCAAATGCACAAGCATTTACAACAGTGCAAAACTGAGCAGACAGTGTGCAAACATTTACAACAATTCAAAGCTGTGCACCAATGTGCAAACATTTATAGTAGTACAAAACTATGCACTAAATTTGCAAACTTTTACAACAGTGCAAAATTGTGCACCAAATGTTCAAATATGCAAACATTTACAACAGTACATAATTATGCACCAAACGTGCTCTTGTTTACAACAGTGCAAATCTATGCACCAAATATGCAAACATTTACAACAGTTCAAAACCATGTACAAAATGTCCAAACATTTACAACTGTACAAAACTGTGCACTAAACTTGCAAACATTTACAACATTGTAAAACTATGCATCAAATATGCAAACATTTATAACAATGCAAATCTATGGAAAGTGTGTATTAGTTTATACAAAGGTCAAGCAGCCATACAATTGCATGCTTTCTATAATAATTTGTCCTGGACGTGCCCCTAGTGCATTGATGTCCTTCCCCACGTCAACAAATGTATCAAATTACTATCTTCTAACAGGTGGAAAGAGGCAGACGTTATTGAAGAGTTCCAACATCACTTTTTTTTTAACAAGCATAAAATAAAAGATGTTTGAGTTAATTCATTGTCCTTTTCCTTGGACTGACAGCCCCAAGCTAGCTGTTCAGTCAAACTTACAAATCAGAGTTAAAAAATATTATACAGAAACAATTATTTATTTAATCAACACTTACAACTAATATATATTCTTGGGGTTTAATCACCGAACAAACAAAATAGTGGTTTTAATACCATCATGAAAGATGCAACAAAACGGTCATTTCTTAAATTAAAACTTACTGATACTACTAAAGACTATAATCTCTACAATTGTCATCAATTACTTGCTTAACTGAAAAGCAGTGTGATTATGCACAGTCCTGCGCTAGTGCTTGTTGTTGAAAAAAAAATCACTTGTCAGTACTGAAAAGGTGGACTCAAAAATCTTGACTGCTGTTTGCTCTAAGCTAACTAAACATATGCTGTGTCTAAACTATTTAAACATGTGCTGTATTTAAGCTGATTAAACATATGTTATATCTAAGCTAATTAAACATATGTTATATCTAAGCTAATTAAACATATATCTAAGCTAATTAAACATATGTTATATCTAAGCTAATTAAACATATGTTACATCAAAGCTATTTAAGCATATGCTGGGCAGCTAAACTGCAGCAAATTCTGACTATTAGCGCTGTGGGTTGGATGCAAAATCTTTCACGTCTAACACATGGAAACCATTAAATGAATTAATTTTAATTAATCTCCATCTTTTTACCTGCAAGAATTCGGTCACCTATTTCAAGTTTCCTAAACCGCAAGAATTACTGTTTCTACTTTTAAAAATTTAAATCGTTTACTCTTGACATTGTTTCTGATTACAACTGTCCATTAGATTTATTTAGCTTCCATTTTGCTTTGACTGAAGTATTCATCCGGTAAATTAAAGTTGGTATTTTACACTATATCCACAATGTTTTCATTGGAAAATTCATCAGATAAATTAAAAGATGTCATATTATACTATAGCCACATTGTTTTCATTGAAAAATTCATCAGGAAAGTTGTCATATTATACTATAGCCACATTGTTTTGATTTAAGCATTTACCAGGTAAACAAAGTGCTGGTAATTTATACTATAGCAATTTTGTTTTGATTTAAGCATTTATCAGGTAAAGAAAATTTGGTGTTTTATACTATAGCAATTTTGTTTTGATTTAAGCATTTATCAGATAAATAAAATTTGGTGTTTTATACTAAAGCAATTTTGTTTTGATTTAAGCATTTATCAGATAAATAAAATTTGGTGTTTTATACTAAAGCAATTTTGTTTTGATTTAAGCATTTATCAGATAAATAAAATTTGGTATTTTGTACTATAGCAATTTTGTTTTGATTGAAGAATTCACCAGGTAAGCTAAAAGTTGGTATTTTAGACTAAAGCCTCTTTGTCACACGGCTGTTACACCCTGTCAAATGACCAAATTATGTAGCACGCATGCGCTCTACATGCTTTCTCATATGTCTGTAATACAAGAATGAAGAAAAGACAAGAGCAAAGCAATTAAAGTAAAATAGAAATTTGACACTCTTGACACTATGAAGTACAATTGTATCTAGCTACGTGATACAGTGACTGTATCATTCTTTAAGTAGGTCAGAGTTGCTCTTTACAAAACAAGCTTAGAAGTGCTATTTTAGCTATTAATGTAGCAGAAAGTTCGAAAGATATAATTCTTTAAGTAGGTCTAGATGTCAGTGTGGTTTTTCATTCATTTGTTTAGGATTTCGTCGCCTGGCGCGAGGGCGCCACTGTAGGAAGGTTTCATATGTAGATAGATTGAAAAGAGAATTGTAGACAATAGAGATTAAAAGATTATGGACAGAGTAAAATAGAAATAGAAATTGTAGATAGTATAGATGAAAGGATGATGGACAGAGTGAAATAGAGAATTGTAGATATATAGATAAAAGGAGGAGTAAGAAAAGTAAATGGTTTTATATAAATAATGTTTAAGTACTCTTTGCAAATATTTATGTCAAACAGAATTCAAAAGATATAATTCTTTTATTTAGTGTTAGTTTATTTCCGCATATAATTCTTATACTAAAAATGTTAGTTTATTTTTCAATATGATTCTTATAGTAACTATTAATTTATTTCTTTATATAATTCGTATAGTAACTATTAGTTTATTTCTTTTTGGAACAATGCAAAAATACTATTGTAACTTTCTGTATAAATACAGTGACCTATGTTGATTTAAAATTTGACACTAACATTTGACGTCACTAGCCGAAATTTCTACAGCTGACAACATGCTTAGACGGAAGATTGTGTATGCTGAACAATCTGTTGGCAGAATTATTAAATACCCATGGGTAAAGCTGACGCAATTCCTATAGCGACCTAGTAACCTCGTTAGAGTCTGATGTTAGAGGCACGCATAATATAAAACTGGTCAGCTTGAGTGACAATTATTCACTTCCTACTCTCACGGACAGCATAGCACAGTAATCGGCCTTACAGTGACCTTGTCTGGATGACCGTTTTCGTGCCCTTTGTCTCGTGTACTTATTCCACACCCCTCGTCCCTCCGCGACACAACAAATCTTAAGTTCTCTTGAGATTCCAGAGATTAGTTTGGTCTGTATTATTTTCCTGAGAGTGCCTTCTAGTGGTCAATCATGTTCAACATGTTAGTTGCTTTCTTTTCTTTCTCTTCTCAGTCTCTTCGATAGATAGATAGATAGATGGATGGATGGAAGGATGGATGGATGGATGGATCAATCACAGATATACCAACAGCAAAACGGATGGATATATAACCAACACGTTTAGTATTAATGTTAACAATTAATTATAAAATGCATGTTAAGTTTTATCGATATGAAATATGTATGTATTGTGCGCGTATGTTGTGTGTGTGTGTGAGAGAGAGAGAGAGAGAGAGAGAGTTTATATGTATGTATTGTGTGTATTGGACAATAGAGCGCGCGTGTGTGCATGTGTGCACGTGTGTGTATGCGTGTGTTTGTATGTATTGTGTGGAGTTGGACAACAGAGCGCGCGGGTGTGCATATGCCTGTGTATGTATGCGTGTGTTTGTATGTAGTGTGTCTGCTTGGACCACAGAACCCGGTGTGTGCATGTGTGTGTATTGTGTGTGTTGTACAACAGAATGTATGAGTATGTGAGTGTACTGAGTATTGGACAACAGAGCGCGTGTGCATGGGTATGTGTGTATATATATGTTGGACAATAGAGTGCGCATTTGTACATGTGTGTATGTATTGTGTGTTGGACAACAGAGCGTGCGTGTGTACATGTGTGTGTGTGTGTGTGTGTGTGTGTGTGTGTGTGTGTGTGTGTGTGTGTGTGTGTGTGTGTGTGTGTGTGTGTGTGTGAAAGAGAGATTTTTATGAGTAATATATAAATATTTGTCATTTATTTGATTTTTCCTTAATTGATTCCCCATTGTTTTCTAAATTTAATCTGTATATTATTTTCATTATTAGCTTTCAATTCGATTTCTTAATTTCTCTGCAATTAACTGTTTTTTAAAAAGAAAAGCATTTGAGAAACTAACACAAGAGAAAGCATAATTTGCAATCAATATAATAATACAATTTAATTTAATTAAAACTTTGAAAAACGTTGGTAAATTGCACTTTTTTAAAAGAAAATTTTATTTTTGTAAAGCTTTACTGTTCACTTGGGCTTACTCAAGGTTGGTTTGTATTATTAAATCAGGCAATGTTACAAACTAGATTTATATTATCTTTGAAAATTATACTTGTCCTCAACTGAATCATTATTTATATGACTGATAAAATCTTTCATTCAGTGAAAAACTGGTTTTTGTCAGTGATATTAGCATTGAAGTATTGTTTTTGTCAGTGAAATTGGCCTAAAAGTATTGTTTTTGTCAGTGAAATTGGCCTAGAAGTATTGTTTTTGTCAGTGAAATTGGCCTAGAAGTATTGTTTTTGTCAGTGAAATTGGCCTAGAAGTATTGTTTTTGTCAGTGAAATTGGCCTAGAAGTATTGTTTTTGTCAGTGAAATTAGTGTAGACGTGTCAGTATTACGTTTGAAGATTGCAAATGTTGATATTGTTTTCCACGTCGTTCATGAAATAAGTTACATTTTAAATCTTGCTTACAAGGAAGGAGATAAATTTTCAGAAAATATTTTTAAAATAATATTAATAATAAAAATGATGATGACGGTGATGACGACGACGACGATGATCATCATCATCATTATCATCATTATCATCATCATGGCAATGTTTGATATTTTGAAATAAGCTTTTAATAAATAATACAATTTTGTTTGTTGACTACCATACAATATTCAAAAACATTTTCCATATTTATAATTACATAAGATCTGGAAATTCATAGATTAGATGTGTTTACAGATAATACTCAAGCAAAGTATACGAATGTAAGAATGGTTTTATGTCAAGTACTTGTGTGAATGTGCCTTTTATCTCGATTTGTTCAAAAGAAACCGAGAACCTAGCTGGTCGATGTACTTGTATGCGTGTGTGTGTGTGTGCTTGCGCGCTTATTATTCATGTGTGTTTCGTGATAGTGGAGCATTTATCGTTTGATCTTCGTCCCTCTCTTCCGTCTTTTCTCTTTCTTCTGTTTCACTCTGTATGTGCGTTTGTGTGTCTGCCTGCGTGCAGTTGTGTAGGCATAAATTTGTTTGCGTGTACTCTCTTGCTGCATGCATGCGAATATGTGTGTGTGTGTCTTTCTGTTTGTATAATCTGTGGATTTTTTTTTCATCTTCTTCTCGATTAACTTTCTCACAATTTCAGAAAGAAATTGCCTGTGTGCCGAATAAATTTGGTTGTGATTTTGATTATAAAATTGCCCCTGGGCCTGCAGAGCCTTTTAGTGCCAGAAACAAAAAATATTGACTTTTAGCGCGAAGGGTAGGGAATTCAAGGACCTCCAATCCAGCTATTGGCAGGTTGTATTAGTTTGTTGTATCGAAAGCAATTTCTTTACAAACATTAAGTACAATTGAACATGTATTCAGACTTTCCAATTGATTGATTTCCTTCATAAAAATAAAATGAAGTAAAAAGAGAAGACACGTTCTCGCAGTCATTGTTCAGAACTTCTAGCATGTTCCAGAGATTTGTTCATCACCAAAGAATCGTTGGCATTTGATCCATCGCAGCACCCTATTATTTTTTAAACTGTGCTCAAAGTGACAGCAAATACTTGAAGACTGCTACTAACGATGGTTTTTTGTTTTTTTTTTAGGAATGTCTGACACTTTTAGGTGTGACTTACCTCCCTTACCCCGTGCGGGAATAAAGATTGTGGTCTGACTTAATTTCTTTATCTTCGTGAAGTAAAATTGATTGTGGTGTAGCTTACCTCTCATTTCCATAAACGGGGAATTGATTATTTAGCAATTACATTCAAAAAAGTGATCTTTTAAATAGTTTGTTGGTGTTTGAGGGAGTGGGGGATTTGCGCAGGATGGGGGTAGGGTTTATCAGCACAAATAAAAAAACAGTCTTCTGTTTAGAATTTAAAATAAGAAATGTTTTGAAGAAGGATGGGAGTGGGTAAAAGATGTATGCTGAATAAGAAGGTCACTTCTACAATCTAATTCAAACTGAATTTGAACGATTAAGATTTGCTCAAATTATATGTAATATTTGATTGTATATATATATTACATTGCCGAAAGCACTAAGATTTACTTTGGCGTTTACTCACATTCGCACAAAATGTTTGCTGCTATTTGCACAAAGATGTCTTTGACGTTTGCACTAAATGTATGCTGATATTTGCACAAAGATGTCTTTGACGTTTGCACTAAATGTATGCTGATATTTGCACAAAGATGTCTTTGACGTTTGCACTAAATGTATGCTGATATTTGCACAAAGATGTCTTTGACGTTTGCACTAAATGTATGCTGATATTTGCACAAAGATGTCTTCGACGTTCGCACTAAATGTAAGCATACGTATACACTAAAAGCACGATAATACACTAAGATGTATATTGTCGTTTGCACTAAGATGTAAGCTGACTTTTGCACAAATGTATGCTGACGTTTGCAGTAAGTATACTGACGTTTGCACTAAATATAAGATGACGTTTACACACGTCTGCACTAAGATGTTTATTGACGTTTGCACTAAATGCATGATGAGGTTTAC
The DNA here is from genome assembly GCA_028829895.1 of Sinotaia quadrata. NCBI lineage: Eukaryota > Metazoa > Mollusca > Gastropoda > Architaenioglossa > Viviparidae > Sinotaia > Sinotaia quadrata. Next base: position 53,905,466 of record CM054182.1, read on the forward strand.
ACTAAGATTACACTGATGTTTGAATCAGTGTGAACACTGACGTTCATACAAGATGTATTCATATGTTTGCACCAATTATACTCTATGTTTGCACTAAAATGTACTCATATATATACAGAGAGAGAATGTTGTTATCTAAACTAAGACATACGTTAGTGTTTCTATTTGAACGTATGTCTTTGTGCTGATGTGTGTACTGTGTGTTGATGTGTGTACTGTGTGCTGTTGTCTACATTGTGTACTATTGTCTGTACTGTGTGCTGCTGTCCACATTGTGTACTGTTGTCTGTACTGTGAGCTGATGTCTACATTGTGTGCTGTTGTCTGTACTGTGTGTTTTGTAAGTACTGTGTGCTGTTGTCTGTACTGTGTGCTGATGTGTGTACCGTGTGCTGATGTCTGTAATGTGTGTTGATGTGTACTGATGTCTAAATTGTGTGCTGTTTTCTGTATTGTGTGATGTGAGTACTGTGTGCTGTTTTCTGTAATGTGTGTTGTGATTACTGTTTGCTATTGTCTGTACCGTGTGTTGTGAGTTCTGTGTGCTGATGTCTACATTGTGTGCTGTTGTCTGTATTGTGTGTTGTGTGTACCCTGTGCTGATGTCTGTACTGTGTGTTGATGTCTCTACAGTGTGCTGATGTATGTACTGTGTGCTGGCGGTTAGAAGATGACTGCTAGTCTGCGCTGCGAAAATCAGTTACATTCACGTGCATTTTGTCATCTGGAATCATTCTGATCATAGTTGTACAATTTATGCCGGAGGAGAATTTCATTGGAAGCTATTTTTCTAACAAAGACGTCATAAAACTCACGCTCATCCGCGATTCAAATTGGAAGCAGGCTACTCAATACACTCAGGCTATGAAAGCCTAATCACAACTTCCCCATCACACGTTACTGTCACCATCAGTCGCAAGCAAATATAAATCTAGCGAGTCTAAATAAACTTAATGATTCCAATAACAAAGTACACTTCACGAGCGAAATATAAAGTCATATGTTTTGATGTCATATGTAAAATAAGTAATGTATTACTACATTCTCTGTGACACCAACGCTACTTACTTAGCTAATGATTATTATTATTATTAATTAATTAATCACTCACAACTAATTACAAGTGATGATAATTTTAATTTATTTTATTAATGATCCTCCAGCAGACACCACTCGTCTCTCTCACTTGGCGGATATAAGGATGCTGTAAATGTTTTCTCTCTTCCTCAAAAGTTAAAGACAAACATTTACCCTCACACAATATTTCCGTAGGTAGAAAATTTCTTACTAAGACAAATCCGTCTTTAATCTATATTTAAATTAGAGAGCCCCCATCCACCCACTTATAACTCCATTTTTTTTCTTACATTCAAGTCGCAGCTTACAATTTCCTGCAACACTATTTATTAGCCCAATACACGCACACAGCATAATAAATACAGCATTTCAAAACAATGTCAAATGTTAGAACACTAAATACAAGAAGGATAGTTCATATATTTGTAGAAGTACTAGTCTACTCACATAATACATCTCTACAAAAGACACGAGTATAATACATAAATAGCAAAAATGCATGAAATATTTCTAAGTCTATTCTCTCTCAATCAGTCAGTAAACTCACAATCAAGCTAACGACCGCCTTTCATGACCAGAATCTTGCCATTCCAAATTCAAAGGGATCAGACAATAGATTTCTCTACAGCAAGTAAACTTGGTTGGTCTCGTTCTCGTAAATCATAACCTTTGGATAATAAAAACTTCTCACTTGATTGCATTACATCAGCAATTCTAGCATATTCTTGCCTCGAGTGTTTGCTTGAACTCAGACATTTTCAAAAATACCATCATAAGGAGTACCCAAGGTCGGGTTACTCTGATAATTTAACAAATTGTATATCAATTAAATTTTAAAATAGGGAGAGGCAAATTTACTCTGCCACACACTATTGAAATTGCTTTATTTTTGGAGTAATATATTGTGTAATGTATGCATTAAGTAATGTTTTAATGTGGACAGTATATTGAAGTATTGTTTTGTTTTGCATAGTTTGGTTTTGGAATAATATAATGTGTGAATTAATCAATGTTTTATACTGCACAGTTTACGGAAGCATTATTTAGTCTGGGAGTGATAAATTGTGTGAATCTGAGAATTAAGTAATGCTTTACTATGTGCATTATACAGCGACGCTTTGCTTGAGAGAAAAATAATGTGACAAGTAAAAAAAACATAATAGTATATTGATATGTACATTTTACAGAAGTAATATTCATAGGGAGAAATAAATGGGTGATAAATAAATTTAGAAATGTATTGCTATTACACATTAATCAGGTGCATTGATTTATTTTGCAGAAATAAAGTATGTGATCATTGAATTAAGAAATTTATTGGATAGTGATTCTTTTTAAATATTCAGTCTTTGCATCAAAGTAATTTATGAAAGCAGTATAGACGAAGTACGTGTTTGATCTGTAAATTCAATAATTAAAGTATAGTACTTTAAAGAGAGGTGTGATTTATTAATTAGATTATTTAGTTTAGGAATTTTTTAAAAATAACTATGTATTTTCGTGAATTTTGGAGTGTTGTTTGAAGAACTACAGGTGAGATGTGTGAATTAAATCATTTAGGTTCACTGATGTAAATAACTTCAGGAATAGGCTGTGAATAGTATACTTTAGAAATGTTATTTAATTAATGTAAATGCTAGTTGTAAGTTACGCAAAGGTTGTGAATAGACAATTAAAATTATTTCACTTTCGAGTGCTATTTTGACTTAAGAGAGGCCTGTGAAAACAGCCATTCCAACTTACTGAAGTGAACAAATGAAAGTGTGATTGGTGAAATGCGTAATTCATGAGAAGCTGGTTATTATTGTTACTACTGTATTGCTTTGATTCACTCTTTCTGAACATAATTCTCTTTCCGTCAAAAGTGTTTCTGAACATAATTCTCTTTCCGTCAAAAGTGTTTCTGAACATAATTCTCTTTCCGTCAAAAGTGTTTCAGAACATAATTCTCTTTCCGTCAAAAGTGTTTCAGAATAGAATTTTCTCTCATTCAAAAGTGTTTCAGAATAGAATTCCGTCAATTTTTTTCTGCGTATTTAATCTAATGGATTTTTTCGTCACCTGTTTTTGTTTTCATATATTCCTCCTTCATTTTATCTTCCCCTTTCATTTCTTTTGTCTGTCTTTTTCTTATCCTGTCAGTTTCGCATGCCTTGGTGACAAAATTTCTATAGTGCAGTGACCTGAGAACAGCAGGCTGCTTTTCTTGTCTTTCTTATCTGAGAGAAACAAATGTTTCCTCATTTCTTTGTCTGGACTTGGTTTCAGGTCAGACAGAGTGGAAAATATGGTCACGTTTTCTGTAGGCAGGTTATTTATAGGTACAGTTGGCTTAGGACATGCTTGTGTGTGCGAGTGTGTGTGTGTGTGCGTGACAGTATGTCAGTTTATGAACGAATATATGTTACGTTTGAATGAAACTATACATGCATAAATGTATATATGTAAGTATTAGTGTGTGTAATTGTGTGTTTGTAAGCCATATAGATAGATGGATGGATGAATGGATGGATGGATGGATAGATAGATAGATAGATAGATAGATAGATAGATAGATAGATAGATAGATAGATAGATAGATAGATAGATAGATAGATAGATAGATAGATAGATAGATAGATAGATAGATAGATAGATAGATAGATAGATAGATACATAGATAGAAGGATAGTGTCAACACTTAACATTTATCATCAAGGAAACAGCCACATACGAGTATTCCAGCTGATGTTAATTTACAAATTTGGAAAGAATATTTCCTGATCTAACTAGTCCTTCATTCTCAATGCATGACCTTGACCGATATCGACAGAAATGCTGTCCAATAACAGTACTGACCTTATTTTATTCGCTTACAAATTAGTTTGTCTCCTACTGCAGTGTGCCTATAATGCTCTGAGCGACAGATTGTTTGCAAAGTTTTTTGTGTTTTTGCTTATTATTGCTGTCATTACTATTATTATGTCGTTGCTGTGAGTGCTATTATCTTCATTTTCTACAATGTAATTATATAGAATCCACTGACTTACAGACCTAGCAAGTTGTTTTGGGTTGTCATTGGTTGCCTTCATTTTCTGCTCCATAATTTATGCGCAGCTTCAGATAACTAATTTTTTCTTTATACTTTTGCTTATGTTGTTAACTAATAATCATAGCTACGTGTATTGTTGTTAAGTAATAATCGTAGCCACGTGTATTGTTGTTAATAATTATATATAATCATAGCTACGTGTATTGTTGTTAACTAATAATCGTAACTACGTGTATTGTTGTTAATAATCATAGCTACGTGTATTGTTGTTAATAATCATAGCTAAGTGTATTGTTGTTAATAATTATATATAATAATAGCTACGTGTATTGTTGTTAATAATTATATATAATCATAGCTACGTGTATTGTTGTTAATAATCATAGCTACGTGTATTGTTGTTAATAATTATATATAATAATAGCTACGTGTATTGTTGTTAATAATTATATATAATCATAGCTACGTGTATTGTTGTTAATAATCATAGCTACGTGTATTGTTGTTAATAATTATATATAATAATAGCTACGTGTATTGTTGTTAATAATTATATATAATCATAGCTACGTGTATTGTTGTTAATAATCATAGCTACGTGTATTGTTGTTAATAATTATATATAATAATAGCTACGTGTATTGTTGTTAATAATTATATATAATCATAGCTACGTGTATTGTTGTTAATAATCATAGCTACGTGTATTGTTGTTAATAATTATATATAATAATAGCTACGTGTATTGTTGTTAATAATTATATATAATCATAGCTACGTGTATTGTTGTTAATAATCATAGCTACGTGTATTGTTGTTAAGTAATAATCGTAGCTACGTGTATTGTTGTTAAGTAATAATCGTAGCTACGTGTATTGTTGTTAATAATCATAGCTACGTGTATTGTTGTTAACTAATAATCGTAACTACGTGTATTTTTGTTAATAATCATAGCTACGTGTATTTTTGTTAATAATCATAGCTACGTGTATTGTTGTTAATAATCATAGCTACGTGTATTGTTGTTAATAATCATAGCTACGTGTATTGTTGTTAATAATCATAGCTACGTGTATTGCTATCGACTTTCTTTATACTTTTGTTTTCTTGTTAACGAATAATCGTAGTTAAGTGTATTGTTGTTAACTAATAATCGTAGTTAAGTGTATTGTTGTTAACTAATAATCGTAGTTAAGTGTATTGTTGTTAACTAATAATCGTAGTTAAGTGTATTGTTGTTAACTAATAATCGTAGTTAAGTGTATTGTTGTTAACTAATAATCGTAGTTAAGTGTATTGTTGTTAACTAATAAACTTACCTACGTGTATTGCTATCAACTTTCTTTATATTTTTGTTTTTGTTGTTACCTAATAATCGTAGCTACGTGTATTGCTATCGACTTTCAGTAACTTCCGTCAAACCTGTTTTCGGTATAGACAGCCTGACCAGGGTCAGTAGCTAAAGCCTCAGAGAGACAGCCTGACCAGAGTCAGTGGCTAAAGCCTCTGAGAGTCAGCCTGACCAGAGTCAGTAGCTAAAGCCTCTGAGAGACAGCCTGACCAGAGTCAGTAGCTAAAGCCTCTGAGACTGACCAGAGTCAGTAGCTAAAGCCTCTGAGAGATAGACTTTCCACAAATATGACCTGTCCTTAACTTTTGATAACATTGTGACAGTCGTTGGAGAAGAAAGCCAAGACAAAACCTTTGATAACACTGCGCCACCACCACCACCCGGGGTGAGTGGGGATTTCGGTGATGCTTCTTCGGCAGCGACTGATCTCAAATAAGGTTTGACCTGGAAAACAAATGTAGTTGTCAAAATAATATCAACTAATCCAGTGTTTTGATTGCGGTAGTGGTAATGGTGGCGGCATTGTTGGTATTGGTGATTGTGATAGTAGAGTGATTGTGATAGTGAAATGGTTGTGATAGTAGAGTGATTGTGATAGTGAAGTGGTTGTGATAGTAGAGTGGTTGTTTGAAACTGTCCAGTGTAGTCACTTTCCTTCACTGTTATATGAATATGTTTGTACGTACGTGCTTGGCTTTGACTGTGCCTACAGAGACCCATTCCCGTCATAACAACAGTTGCGAATGGCCGAACTGAATTCGTCAAATGGTGTTTTGATATTTACTTCTTCAGACGGTTGGTGACGTCATAAGTCTTAATTGTCGAGCACAACCCCGGCTTTAAGCTGTCCAGTGACGTTGACAGCTTGGTTTCCTCTTCAGAAACTTGTTACGTAATACATCGTATTAGCCGTACTTCTGGCGGATGAGAGTTGTCAAAAGCGGCTTTTGATGTTCACTTTTTTTTTCTGCTTCTGGTTAGATAATGTCATTAAGGCGTCAGCAACAGCCGCTACGGATAGAGCTGCTGCATGGACTCATGGGAGGGAGAAGTTATTTTCTTCTTTCTTCCAACAGTAATCAGTGAATTATATATAGTATCAAGTATACAACTCAAAACACCCTGACCCGCGAATGTTCAATTCATTTGGTGTCAAATGTTTTGCGTAACGAGGCGTAAAAGCGCCTATACTGAATTTGTATTAGCGACGTTTGTCAGTTTGTAAATAACTTTCTTGAAATTAGGCTTCCAGTGTCAGGTACATTTTACGGGTGTATCAGCAACAGTGATTTGTTTGTTGATCAGCCGGAAAACATATAAGTACATGCATACATAGAAATTAAAAAAATCCCTTCATTACTTTGTTTTGAAAATCGCCGTCTAGAGTTTGCAAGTTTGTAAGTGGACACGGCTGGCTACCTGACTGCAATCCCAACCGAGTGGTTTGCACTGTACTAAGCCAGAAGTAATTCCGTACTCTCGTAGAATTTATATTTTTCTGCTTCCTGGTCTGATTCCACAGTAATTATTAGATGTTGGCTGTTTCGCGGGAAATGTTGAATGCTTAATATTGTCTTTACTTGGTAGATCTCAAGACGTGCAAAGCGCTTATGGTTGATGGGAGACGGCTGGCATTCGGGTGTGCTTCTTTGAATTCTAATAACACCTGTTAGTCACAGCAAGTATTGCAAGCAAGTGTGGGACAATGTTGTCACTTTTGTGTATAGACAATGTCTTCATAGACAAGTGTGGAACAATGTTGTCACTTTTGTGTATAGACAATGTTGTCACTTTTGTGAATAGACAATGTCGTCATAGACAAGTGCGCGATGCAAATTGTATATAAAGCGTCAGAGACGTGTGCGTGCTATTGTCAATTTTATCATCCACCAAAGGGAAGATAACTCGAGAACTCACACTCACTCAAACGAATTTACACACGAGAGGACAAAGCTTTCACACTCATTCAGAAATTTAACTAACCTTATACATGTAAAATGCATATGAATACATATAAAGGATATAAACAAGCTACAAAATTAAGAAAGTATTAGTTTTCCAATAAATAATTAGATATGCTATGCTGGCAGCAACTGAGTTGTAAAACTCTCTTAAATCTTGGACTGGGGATGAGTGACAAGAGCCGGGTGGTTTTTTCTGAAACTTAAGTCTGTTATCCTCAAATATTTATTACTGGACAGCAATAATGCTGTCTCTTTGTATTCAGACAAACAGCTGTACTTGGGCAGAGGACACTACAGGCTGGCTGCGAATAGATTATGAACAGCTCAGATGATTAGAATTATGACAAGTCTGTTAGCATAGATACCATACCAGGTATTGGCAACTCACGTACAGAATTCAGGTGTAGACACCTAGAGTAGAAACGCAAGTTTAGACACCCAGAGTAGAAACTCAAGTGTAGACACCTAGAGCAGAAACTCAAGTGTAGACACCTAGAGCAGAAACTCAAGTATAGACACCTAGAGCAGAAACTCAAGTGTAGACACCTAGAGCAGAAACTCAAGAGAAGAAAGACAAGTGTAGACACAAAGAGCAGAAACTCAAATGTAGACGCCTAGAGCGGAAAATCAAGATTAGAAACTCAAGCGTAGACTCACAGAGTAGAAACTCAAGTATAGACACCCAGAGTAGAAACTCAAGAGTAGGAACACATAGAGCAGAAACGCGAGAGTAGAAACTCAAATGTAGACACATAGTGCAGAAACTCAAATATAGACACCTAGAGCAGAAACTCAAGTGTAGACACCCAGAGTAGAAACTCAAGTGTATACAACCAGAATAGAAACTCATATATAGACACATAGAGTAGAAACTCAAGTGTAGACACCCAGAGTAGAAACTCATATTAGACACCCATAATAGAAACTCAAGTGTAGACACCCAGAATAGAAACTCATGTGTAGACACCCAGAGTAGAAACTCATATGTAGACACCCAGAGTAGAAACTCAAGTGTAGACACCCAGAGTAGAAACTCAAATGTAGAAACTGGCGCTTGGGTGGACTTATTTTTAAATGTTTTCCTTACGACTTGCACATTGTGCCTTAGTTGTGTTACATCATATTATTCAGTTTATATATTCTTAAACAGCCCCAAAGATAACGAGAATTGTTTTCGTTTTTGTTTTATTCTCAAATTTAATTTTCAAATACGAAGATTAAAATTATAATCGATACTTCCAAAGGCTTTCTTTATGTCTTTCAAGGATAATGTTACAAGAGTTACGAAATCTGAAATACTTCACCCGGTATTATTTATAATTTTTTATTTCTATCCTTTTGCTTTCCAGCAACTGACGACTGTGACGCCAACGCCACCTAGTTAATGGTTACGATTATTATTAATTAATTAATCGTCCGTAACTAATTACAAGTGATAAGAATCTTAATTTATTAATATTATTAATATTTATTAATATTATTAATAATTCTCCAGCAGACACCACTCGTCTCTCTCATTTGGCGGATATATGCGTGCTGTAAACGTTTTCTCTCTTCCACAACATTAAAGACAAACATTTACCGTCACACAATATTTCCATAGGTGGAAAACTTCTTACTAAAGAAGACAAATGTGTCTTTAATCATTTAGCGAGCCCCCATCCACCCACATACAATGAAATAGATTACTTGACATCAATATTTCCATTAAAACCACAATTGAATATTTTTTCCTATAATTACACAGGCTATCATAAATACAATACAACAATATGTCAATACAAATCACATTACATTATAAATCTCAAACAATACGTGTGGCTTGAACACTCATTCATTACATTATACATCTCTATCGATACATGTGGCTTGAACACTCTCATTACATTATACATCTCTATCGATAGTGTGGCTTGAACACTCATTCATTACATCTCTATATGTGGCTCTAGCACTCGTACATTAGTTTGCTTCTCACTAGTTTTGTCAATGAAGCAGTGAACTCTGATGTCATATTCACTTTGTATTGATGCTGACTTTAATGCATTGATTGTAAGTATTACAACTGAAGCACGCAAGTGTTTTATTTAGCATATTTGTTTAAGTGTATATGTCAGTATGTATATGTGTATATGAATATATGAGTGTATATAAGGATGTGAGAGAGAGAGTGAAGTTGTTTGTGTGTATTCATGTGTGCATGTGTCTTTTTGTATAAAAATCAAATTAACACGTCGTCAAATATTGTTCATTTCTGAAAAGTGTGCCTTATTTATCCAACAATTCGTGCACCAAATGCAAAGCGTTCTGTGTAAAATCAGTTTGACAGATAAGGCAGTAAATGTTTTAAAAGAGATCTCATAATGAGTATTTACAAATATCGCTTGGTGAGATATTTTAAAACATTCATTCTCATGTTTTTTCCAATCTTCTGCAATTTATAATTGTAAACAAAACTTTTTAAAATAGTTATAATACGAAGGGATGGTGTTTCATGCCTGTTTAGTTAATTTTCTTTACTCCCCCTCCCTCTTAGCTTTATTTGTTGTTGTTGTTGGGAGAGAGTTATAGTTCTGGACAGTTTACCCAATTTCCTGTCTCTCGCCTACCTTCAGGGAATTTAAAGTGGCCAGCAGAGACATGGTGCGTTTTGATGCCGTCACATATTTATGTTCTGATATTATGTCGGCTCTGGCAATCACAGACAAATCAGCCGGGTCCGCAGCACTGCGACTGCACAGGCGCCTGTTGTGGATGAGCCCTGTCGGAAGTCATCGAAAGAGCATCATCAGATTTAGGGTCAATACTTTTTCGCTGTCTACTTTGTAAATGGCGATCTCTCACAATGGGGTCTCCTTTGTTAATGGTGAGCTTCTCACAGTGAGATCTACTGTAGCAAGTGACTACCTCTCACAATGGGGTCTGCTTTGTTAATGGTGAGCTTCTCACAGTGGGATCTACTGTAGCAAGTGACTACCTCTCACAATGGGGTCTGCTTTGTAAATGGCAATCTCTCACAATGGGGTCTACTTTGTAAGTGGGATCTTTCACAATGGGGTCTACTTTGTAAGTGGGATCTTTCACAATGGGGTCTACTTTGTAACTGGTGATCTCTCACAATGGGGTCTACTTTGTAAATGACAATCTCTCACAATGGGGTCTACTTTGTAAGTGACGACCTCTCACAGAGGTCTACTGTGACAAGTGGTGAACTCTTACAGTGGAGACTACTGTAGTAAGTGGCGGGCTTTTCAAAGTGGGGACTATTTTTTAAGTGACAAGCTTTTCACAGTGGGGACTATTTTTTAAGTGACAGGCTTTTCACAGTGGGGACTATTTTTTAAGGGACAAGCTTTTCACAGTGGAGACTATTTTTTAAGTGACAGGCTTTTCACAGTGAGGACTACTTTTTAAGTGGCGGGCTTCTCACTGTGGGGACTACTTTTTAAGTGGCGGGCTTTTTACAATAGGGACTACTTTTTAAGTGGCGGGCTTCTCACAGTGGGGTGTACTGTAATAAGAAACTGATCTAATCAATATCTCGTGCACGTGCGAAGCAGAGGAGCGTACGCTTAACCTCAAGCAGCAATTAAATTGTTGTTGTGTGGATTTGTTTGAAAGTATTTCTTCGTGTTGCAACAAAGTGACCAAGTATATTAACAGTAATGCCATACGCAATCAGCCTGCTTGACATCAACATTCTGCATCCTGTTTCAATACTGGTTTATCTTTTACTTCTAAACAGAAAAAAATTAAAATTTACGTTTAACCCAAAATGTTTAGAACACAGTGTGAGGTAACTCAATTTAATGAACATAATAGTCTTGATTTAGCTCAAATTCCAACCTTAAGCTAACAGTATAACACTTAAATTCCTTCACAGGCTAATACTTAGCACTGCCTAAACAATCACACCCTTAAAAGCCTAAACAGGTCAACACTTAACAGTGTAAAGCAAGTCCTTCAATACCTAAACACAGGCCAACTCTTAACACTGTTATAAACAATGCCAACAGTAAATGTCTAAACAGTTCAGCCCTAAACACTATTTAAAAAGTATAGTCCTTAAATGCCTAAATAGATCAACCCTTAACACTGTTTAAAAAGTCCAGTCCTTAAATGCCTATACAGTTCAGCCCTTATCAAAAGTCCAACTCTTAAATCCCTCACCAAACCAGCCCTTAGCACACTAAACGTAATTGGATAAGCAGTTCATTGTGTCGCTAAAGACGATGGGGACAGTGCAAGGCAATTTGCTCTGTGTTTAGTGTTCAATAATCAGTATGTGGTATTGTAATCATAAACAATGTATATAACTTTTGTTTTGATAATTCTCTTTAATTTTTTAAAACGACAGGAAAGAAATAAAGTCTTAACTGGAGTAGGGTAATAACTATGATAATACGGCCAAGTCAACGGAAAAATCAAGACTACAAAACAACTTTGGCCATTGACAAGAGGATTTTGACAAAGACGATGGAGGATTCAAGACAACAAAACAACTTTGACCATTGACAAGAGGATTCTGACCAAGACAATAGAGGAATCAAAACTAAATACAACTTTGGCCTTTGACAAGAGGGTTCTTGACCAACACGATAGAGGAATCAAGACTAAATACAACTTTGGCCATTGACAAGAGGGTTTTGACCAAGACAATAGAGGAATAAAGACTACAATACAACTTTGGCCATTGACAAGAGGGTTTTGACCAAGAAGGTGTATCTCGCCGTCTAACTAATAAACTCAAGTGGACAAATATCTGTCTTGTATATATTAAAGTACATTTCTCATAATGATACTTTTAAAAAATAAACTATATAGCACTATTCAATTTTATAATTTATTCCTTCACAAACATGACCTCAAGAATAATGTGTAACTGTTTTTCAGACTCATACACACACGCTCGCGCGCACAAACACATGACCTCAAGAATAATGTGTGATTGTTTTTCAGACTCATACACACACGCTCGCGCGCACAAACACTGCACTCATGCACACGCACACAACACCACAGGTACATTCACACAACACACACAACTCGCACGCACTTACACAAGCGAGGCACACATGTGCACACGCATACCACCCGAATAAATCTTCAGTTCTAAGTAGCATCATGGAAGCGTAAATGTTATTCCAGCGAACTCAGCAAGAAATGTTGTGAGCTAGGTTGCGATAATTACTAACTCTTCTCCAGAAATTATTCAACATCAAAGAACATGTTTTATTTCAGTTTCCTAAGACTGGAAAGATGACATCGAATAAAGCAAAGGCAGAGTTGAATTTGATCCGTACCCAGGGGGAACGTCGTCCCTTCGATGAGGAGAACGATGATTTGATTAATGTAGTTCTTTATTCAGGACATACGAATTAAATAACGATATGCTTGATCACGGAAATGTTATTTCCGGGTTCACTGGACACATCATTAGAATTTGCTAACGCCCATTTTTCGCCGAGATTTGTATCAGTGATGTTGGCAAGCTGCACATGTTATGGTTTTTTTTTTATTTCGTGCGTTTGATCATCTGTTTCCTTCTCACCTTTTTTGTCACTTTCTTCTTTGCTATTTTATTTCATCGGAACGGTGCTCTGATGTGCACTTATTGAATCTTAGAGCTTTTAAAATCGGAAAACTTTACTCTATCGATAATGTTATTACTTTAGATCCTGATCAAGTAAGGAACGTCAGATTGTAATTGCTGTTGGGGTTTTTTAATTTATTTATTTATTTTGCTAGGTCAAATAAAATAGCCAAGCACGAAGACAATGCTAACACAAATATTGAGAAACAGCACAAATCTAATGTGTTCAGAATATAAAGATTAACTAACAAATCAGTATGAAGTATGAGGGGCGGGGGTTGAGGGCACATTTACGAGTCAACTTAGAATATGATATGACGTAAAGGTTTCACATCCTGAGGATTTCTGATCCTGCCATTCAATGACCTAGCTAGATTTAGGGATCTAAATTAGAGTGTTTGGGCCAGTGATATTGAAAGAGTGTTTACATTGTCTGAATACAACCATTCATATGGAAATTACGCACTCGAGAAAGAAATGGACTGATGTACTTAGCATCCTTGCTTTGGTACATCAAAAGTAGGGGTGTAGCTTAGTTCCTTATGCTTACACACTCTGCAACACACTTTGCAAGTCTCTCGCGCTTTCTCGGTCACTTAAGTCATGACTAGTGAACAAACGAAGGGTAGCTAGGTACTTGAAAGTTGAACTTGAGGCTCCACTTGAGACTCACAGCTCAGGGTCGAACCCACACTCACAACCAAAAAGAAGAAATAAGAAGAAGGCTGCTTGCTGACTGCAACATACATCAAGAAGCAAGCCTAAGTTTCTTATTCATTACAATATAACTCCATTCTATTTCACATCAATTCTCAAAACTTACAATCTCTTGCAACAGTAATTATTATCCCCATGCACACGTGGTACAATAAATACAATGTATCAAACAATGTCATATATTAATACACCACATGGGCGCAGCTTAGTTCAAACATTTGTAGTAAATAAATCAACTTACATAATACATCTTTACATAACACAAGTATAACATATCAATAGAAAAATGTATGATATGTTTCCAAGTCCACTCTCTCTTTCTCTCAATCAGTCAGTTTAAATTCACTCAAACTAACGACTGCTTTCAGAGCTGGACTTCTCTCTTTGTCTTCAAATTCAAAAGTGAATAGACAGCAAAATTCTCTTCTGCAAGTAAATTCCTTAAACTCAATCCATTGGCTAGTCTCGTTCTCATAAATCATAATCATTAGATAATAAAAACTTCTCACTCTGTTTCCAGGTCAACAAATCTAGAATATTCTTCCCTTGGGCTGTTTACTTCAAACTGAGACACTTTCAAAATAACACCATAAGGAATGCCCAAGGTCGGGTCACTCGGGACAATTTAGCAACTTAAATAACAATTAAAATAAAAAAATAGGGAGGGGCAAATTTACTTTGTCACACTGTGTTTCAGGCTATTTATGTTTTAAGCAACGAAGACACTTGTTTCAGGCTACTGACAGCAGAAGAAATTCTCTGACCATACTACTTAATATTAAACTTTAGATCTAACTTTGTATGTCATATATGTCGTTGATAGATCCAGAACACGAGTATTAGTCACGTGATTTCTGATTTTATATAGCAATAAATGGTGGCTAGCTATATAAACAAGGCTTTTATTCTCAAGGCAAAGGTTGGGAAAACAGTGGTTTTGAAAATTGAGAAAGTGGAGAAAGTGGCCTAAATACAGGACGAGATGGGTGGTGATCTTTTAAAAAATAGGCTACTGCGTATCGTGGCGCATTCCTGGATAAATACAAAGTCTATCATTACGTTCAACCGTTCCAAATATTTTTTGGGGAGAACAGTGCATTGTGCCTGATATATCATTGCTAAGCTTTCCACAGCAAGCCGCCATCCTTTTTGGTGTTCCCAACAAACTACGCTATCGGCCATGAATTGAGAACATGCTACTTTGCGGCATTTTGTTCAATCTCTTGAAATAAGTATATTACGATTCATGGAAGGAAACAATCATTAAATATCTTTTTATGGAAGGGCAGCATGTTGTAGAAAATCTCTTTGAGTGATGACTGGCAGGGGTGGGATGGCGAAATTGGTCTTAACTACTTGTGTTACTAAGTTTATTTCATTTTAATTTCCCCACTATTTTAAAACAAACGAAAGTTACTAAGTTTATTTCATTTTAATTTCCTTTTTCAAAACAAAACGAAAGAAGAGTTGAACGTGTTTCTCTAATAATTATCAGAGAAATGAAATTTCTAAAAAATATAACAACAGCAAAAAGAATCATCTGCTGCCAGTGCCCCGAAGATATTTTTCTATTGTAATCTTTCTCCAGATGGTGTTAGTGCCAACTTTCAATCGATCACTGGGTGATTTACTGAATTCGATCATGGACACTGAGGCACTGTGTAAACAGTGTAAATAGAGATCTCGTGGGACTTTTACGTTTGTGACGGTGTAAGGGAAAGAAATAATTTGTGGCCCCCTCCCAAATTCTCTCTTTTCTCTCAGTTGTGACCAGACCAGACTCCCGCTTCTTTCTTTCACCCTCCTCTCTTTCTCTCTCTCTCTCTCCCTCTCTTTCTCAACTCTAACCAGACACAGACTGCCCTTTCTTTCTTTCGCCTCTCTCTCTCTCTCTGTCTATCTATCTATCTCCATCTTTCTCTCTCCGGTTCTATCTTGTTTGACACTCTCTTCATAATTATTGTTATACTAATAAAGACGGAATTGCAGACTTTATGAAAGAAACACAGAAAATTGTGGAAATACAAATGTTTGCAAACTGCATGCACCTGAGTAAAGAAGGAAAGCAAAACTAAAACAGAGAAAGCAGAAAAACGTAATCAATCAGTTGGAACTACATTTTTTTCCTGGAAAGAAATAGCAAAAAAAATATCAGAGCAGATATCTGTAATAACATAAATGAAATAAATCGGTCAGACACTTTACAAGAATATTTAGAATAAGCATTCGATTCTAAAGATAAGAAAGATTCCAGTGCATTTGATATACCAGCTGGAGAGTTCTTGGAAGAAGAAGTTGGACGTGCAATTAGAAAGCTTAAAAATGAAATATAAGGCTTGTTATTTGGATGAACTCTCAGGAGAGATACTCGAAAAGACAAGCGATAATAGCATTGACAGTTTGATAAACTGTTTCAATAAACATTTTATTGTCGGAGTATATCCAGAAGCTTGGTTTTAATCTATAACTGTATTGATTCACAAAAAAAGTAGCGGTCCAGAAAGGGTCATCTGTTGCTGATATAGATTTTCATACTTCTATTTGTTGACGATATGATATTTTTGTCAAGTTCGTCAATTGGATTGCACAGTCACTTAAACAATCTCTGCAAAGAAAAGGCACCAGCAATCGATGACCAAAAAATCTAAAATGTTTTCTATGAAAAAGTTACTTTCATCACAAAAATGAAAGATGTTTTATAGTTAGCAAAGAAGTTGAAATAGAAACAACTTTACATATTTAGGCATATATTTACCTCTAAAATGAGTTTAGCCCAAGGAATCTCAACTCTTGCTGCTCTCGGGAAGAAAGCACTAGTAAAATGTGTGTAAAGAGTTTTTCTAAGATAAGCGAAATTATCTGTCGTATCTTCTTCCACATATTGGGTGGTCAGGTACGACCAATTTTACTTTATGCCTCGAAAGTCTGGGAAAAGTTTGCTTAGAAAAGATGCATACTTTCACCGCCAAGAAATGTGTAAGTGTTCCCATGACAACATCTAACAAATTCTTTATTGGTAGTTGGATTGATTTTCTTTGTTCGTTCACCGAAATGAGCAATGGCTAAAATTATCACAAGTGAATGACCGAACAAGCGTATAGAATGTCAGTACAATTGTACGAAATGGGTAAATTATGCGGGTTTCTTGGCTTAAAGCAAATGCTTTCTACTAGAGGATTTGGATGTGTCTGGTTATACCAGTTTAAAGAAACAGTGATACAGATCAGTGAGTTCATGTCCCATGAGATAAACCTGACACTTAAAAACTTTGTAAATATGCTGCTGAAAGCTTTTGAGCTGTTGCTAAAAATAACTCTCACGACCAGTAACTGCGAGAAAGCATTGAGGCCACAGTATAGTGATAAAGAATGTAGAATAAAAAACATAAAGCATTGAGGCCACAGCATTGAGGCCACAGTATAGTGATAAAGAATGTAGAATAAGAAAACATAAAGCATTGAGGCCACAGTATAGTGATAAAGAATGTAGAATAAGAAAACATAAAGCATTGAGGCCACACTATAGTGATAAAGAATGTAGAATAAGAAAACATAAAGCATTGAGGCCACACTATAGTGATAAAGAATGTAGAATAAGAAAACAGCAATGAGTGTGCCAAGGATATATTTAGATGGCCAAACGAAGATTGTATTAAGCAATTAAACAAAGACTGTGGTATTAAAGAATAAATAATTCTAAAAGGAAACCTTGCCAACAAAGATAATATGACGAACTGATTAAGTCTTTAGATGTTCGAAAAGTTTATAGTTGTTTTTAAGGCAATAGGTCGTTCTTACAGTAAAGCCAGTAATTTAACAATGGATTAATGAGTAAAACATTTTCAGTAAGCTTTCTTTTTGCAGGGAATTAACTGAGTGTCTAATGATAATAATACTTGGGTCATTACTCGTGATTTGGTTAGGGGTGTAGAACTTGATTATGAAATCATTTGGGAGACAATGGAGACTGCTGGACGCCATCTGAAGAATTACACAACTGGGGTTGTAGAACCTGATTGTGAAATCATTTGGGAGACAATGGAGACTGCTGGACGTCATCTGAAGAATTACAAAACTGGGATTGTAGAATTTGATTGTGAAATCATTTGGGAGACAATGGAGACTGCTGGACGTCTCTGAAGAATTACACAATTGGGGTTGTAGAACTTGATTGTGAAATCATTTGGGAGACAATGGAGACTGCTGGACGTCATATGAAGAATTACAAAACTGGGGTTGTAGAACTTGATTGTGAAATCATTTGGGAGACAATTTAGACTGTTGGACGTCTGGGGGAAATGATGGCGTAAACCTGAATTACTGAAAAACGTGTTTGAGTTTTCTTTTCTTGGTTAGGTATTTTAATTATTTGTTTGATAATGCGCAATTTCCAGCTTAATGGACTAAATCTATTCATTCCCCGATTTTTTCAAAAAGGGTATAAATGTAAAGCTGACAATTACCGAGAAATATCAAAAAGAGTTTACAGGTAAAGCTGACAATTACCGAGATTTATCAAAAAGAGTTTACCATGTAAAGCTGATGATTACCGAGAAACATCAAAAAGAGTTTACAGGTAAAGCTGACAATTACCGAGAAATATCAAAAAGAGTTTACGTAAAGCTGATGATTACCGAGAAATATCAAAAAGAGTTTAAAGATGATGATTACCGAGAAATAGCGCTGTGTGGTGTGGTTAGTTTTTCATCCAAATTATTAACCAATATTCAGTACAAATACGATAAGACTATCAGAAGAGTAGAGAGAATTTAGGAAAAGGCATTCTATGATTGTCATTAACTTTGAATTGTTCACATTAGTTTGAAAGGTACTTGACGAAATTTCTTTCTGGCCTTTATGTGTGTTAGAAAAACATGTTTGATTTGGTAAAAAGAAATGCTTTATGGGAAGTACTAAAGTCTTCGGACGGTACTAAGTTCTGTGGAAGGTATTGAAGTTTATGGGAGGTACTAAATTATGTGGAGGGAACTAAGGCTTTCGGATGTACAAGGCCTTTGGGAGGCACTAAAGCCTATGGGAGGTACTAAGGGATATAATGAGGTCGGTGTGAGTGCATAGGGAAATGTTAAGGATTTTGAAAGTAATGTACAGACCTATGAAATCGAGAGTCAGATAAACGGGGCAATGCACTGCGGTTTTACCTGCACCATCGGATTTAAACAAGGTGAATGTATGAGTCCATTATTATATTTTCTTGAACAATTTAGCAATACAGATAAAGAATCAGATGTAGGGGTTCATGGGATTCAAATTGCGCTTTTTCTTCTTCTGCTTGGCAGATGACTTGGTTTGCTCCTCGAGTGCAGCAAAAAGGTTTGTAAAAATCAGCTCGAAAATATTGAGGCCAGCAGAAATAGCCCGAAGGTTGATCTTTAAAAAAATTGTGATTATAGGTTTTAGGGAAGACAACATCTGCACAGGAAAGATAGCCATATGTTAAAGGGGAATTTGCAGTAGTTAATGCTGTAAGTTAATATTTGAATCCCACAAAACTGCAAAAGCAGCCCACGTATAAACAGCAGATATGACCCCTTTAGCTCACCGAAACAGCTGATATGACCCCTTTAGCTCACCGAAACAGCTGATATGACCCCTTTAGCTCACAAAAACAGCAGCTATAACCACTTTAGCTCACAGAAACACAATTGTGGCACTTAAGGCAACGAAGAAAAATCAGTGATAATGACGGGGAAATGTTCCCACTCATAACTGACGTACAGATTCAGCCTTTACACATCAGAAAGTTGAGATCCACCAAGGACTGACAGTATTGAGACTACCCATGCTTCAGACATCAAAATACTTGTATCTCTTAACAAAGGTGCACCCAGTACAAATACGTACGACCTTTCACGAAATTTCCCTGTGTTTATTAATGCTTATAAAAAGAGCATTACGTACTGGTTAAGATTGCTGCAACCGCCATTGAATAGACTTCCACGACAGGTGTACTTTAGCGTCTTGCACTATAACCGAGTCTAGCTGATAACAAAGGTGCACCCAATACAAACACGTATGGCCATTCACGAAATTTCCCTGTGTTTATTAATGCTTATAAAAAGAGCATTACGTACTGGTTAAGATTGCTGCAACCGCCATTGAATAGACTTCCACGACAGGTGTACTTTAGCGTCTTGCACTCTAACCGAGTCTAGCTGACAGCGAAAAGAAAATGCGAGGAAAGAGAACTAGAAGCTTATTGAAGACACATGGGCTGCATGAAATATGGTAAAATCAAGGGGCAGATAATGAAAACTGGTTCATTGCGGAGAGCTCGAGATTGCTTTAGACAATATTGGCATAATAAAATTACGTCAAGCGACAGATTTATGGAGTATTTTTTTTATTTTTAAGCAAGAACTAGACCCTGAGCGAAACGTGCCTATCTCGTTGGGGTGTGAGGGGAGATAACATCTCCAGTGAGACGTGGAGTGAGCGATTTAAAGGGAGATAAGTAGAAGATATTTGTCCTTAGCGAAAACTGAAAATGTATTTCAGTAATGCAAGGATTAATATGAGGGTTTAGTCCAAATCTCATTCGTATCTTCAAAAAATTATTCTCTAAGACGGAGCCGATTAGAGACCAAATCTCATTCGTATTTTCAAAGAATGATTCTCTAAGACGGAGCCGATTAGAGACCCACAGGTGCAAAGAGATGTTAGTGTAAGAAACATTAACTCCTATAAAAATGAAAGAACAATGTATTGTGTTGCTAGGATTCCATAAATGCTATGAAAAACAGAATTCTAATATTGTTATAAATTGTATTAATGGACATACATGTATATCGTAACTCTTAAATGTCAATTCATAATTCAAACTACTAAGATGGTCTAAAAGCATGAGAAACCAATCTCCTGATATTAAGTAGGAAATGTATAATGTATCTATTGTAATACACACAGTTGTTGCACATCTGTATGGTTCATGACATCAGAACAATAGTTGTATATTTTCATTGTGATATGCTCATGATAATCATACAGTTGTTTACAGAGAGTACCATACACCTTGTCAAGCGCTGACTAGTAATCATAAAATTATTTTCAGAGTATTAGTCAGTCTTAAATTTATTCATGGTAACCATATAGTTGTTTACAAAGAGTAACCAGTCGGTGTTATATATTTATGGTAACCATACATCATTTGCAGAACAAAGCATGCATACAAGTGAAATGCCAAAGAGTGATTAGGTGATCACATTAATTACATAATTTCTACAGATTATAAAATTACTGATGCTGTACTTGTATAAATAAATACCTCAAGCTTATATGGATTAATGGTCTTCATTATAAAATTTCGAGTTCAAGAGTTTTATCGCTTCCCCCATGCTTTCTCACTCACGTTCTCTCGCTCACTTCTCAGTCTCTCTATTTCGTTTTCTCTCATTTCTCCGTCGCTCTATTTCTCTCTCTCTCTTCCCATGACCTCTAATCCGATTAATTTGCATAGCTATCTGTGACGCTAACGCCACCTAGTTTATGGTTATGATTATTACTATTATATAATTATTAATTAATCACCCATAACTAATTTACAAGTGATGGGAATCTTAATTTATGTTCTTAGTAATTCTTCAGAAGACACCACTAGTCTCTCTCACTTGGCGGATATGCGGGCGCTGTAAACGTTTTGTCTCTTCCATAACAGCAAAGACATTTACTTTCAGACAATATTTCAGTAGGTGAAAAACTTCTTACCAAAGGAGAACATAAATCCGCCTTTTAATCTATATTTAGTGAGCCCCCATCCACCCACTTTCTTCTCCAATGTATGGTATCAATATGTGTAAGAAGGTCAATAAATTTAGCAATACATCAAATATATCTACTCAACAATCAAATATACATATAACAAATACAATTTTAAAAATGATTACTTTACATCAATTTATTCTACAAACCACATTCAAATAGTTTTAATATTTATATTTCCTAGCACATGGTTCAACAAATAAGTATCAATATAAATTACGGGGTAATTTCTTATCAGAGAACAGAAATAGAGTTATAGAGATTATAGTGATAATAGTTTATACATTACCTTGTCTAGACAAAACTGCAATAGTCTTTCAATAGCTTTGCACACTTTCATAACATAGTCATAAGCTTAATGTCCCAAGGGAATTGTCAGTCTAATGTGTTTCCCTTACACATTGCTTAACACTGATGAGTCACTATTCTCTCAAGGCAAACCTGGGCACTGCGCCATATTACTTCCCTCAAGCAGAACAACAATTGTAGCAATTTCCAGTAACTTCCTTGAACCAAACATTCCACAATGTAGGTCAGCATACTTTGCCATCATACATCAAAAGAGTGCAGTGTACCCTTACACTTACACACTGGGGTAGATACTTCTCGTGCCTACCATGGTTGTAGAAGTTTATAAAAAAGTAAATTGGGAAATTCAGGTAAACCAAGAAAAGTCTGCTCATTCCCTGTAAAATATAATCAGGGAGCAAACACTAAGTTTCTAGTTTATTCATCTCTAACTCCATTCTTTCTTACATTCAAGTCTCAACTTACAGTTCCCTGCAACAATATGTATTCGCCTGATACATGCATACAGCTTAATAAATACAACATATCAATTTTATGAACATATTCACTAGAAAAAATGTCAAGTGTTAGGCATATTACATATAAACATTTGTAGAAATAATAGTCTACTCACATAATACAACTCTACGTAAAATACAATAGCAAAATGCACAAAATATTTCTAAGTCCAACCTCTCTCAATCAGTCAGTTAACTCACCATTAAGTTAATGGCTGCCTTTCATGACCGGACTTCTTGCTATTCCAAATTCAAATAATTAGACAATAGAATTCTTTACAGCAGGTAAACTTTCGATCTCAGCCCATTGGCTGGTCTCGTTCTTGTAAATCTTAACCATTGGATAATAAAAACAACTCATCCACCTAAAACCAGTTTAGATTACATCAGCAAGTCTAGCACATTCTTTACCTGATTTGTTTACTTCCAACTTTGACAATTAAAAATATCGGCACAAGCAATGCCCAAGGTCGAGTCACTTTGACATTTAACAATTTATATTACAATCAAGTCTAGAAATAGAGATAGGCAAATTTACTCCGCCAAACTATCTATGTACTTATCAGCCTCTGTATCATCAATAACAATTTTTAATTTGTGTGCACATAAGTGTCAAATCATAGGGTGTCATCACTAACAATTTTTAATTTGTGTGCACATAAGTGTCAAATCATAGGGTGTCATCACTAACAATTTTTAACTTGTGTGCACATAAGTGTCAAATCATAGGGTGTCATCACTAACAATTTTTAATTTGTGTGCACATAAGTGTCAAATCATAGGGTGTCATCAATAACAATTTTTAACTTGTGTGCACATAAGTGTCAAATCATAGGGTGTCATCAATAACAATTTTTAACTTGTGTGCACATAAGTGTCAAATCATAGGGTGGCAATGAATTGTCTGCGTGTATACGTTGTGCAATAAATTTAAAGTATGACACATCACTAACATTATTTAATAAAACCTGAATTATCAAAATCTCTTATTTGGGAGATGGATGGACGGACTGATGGATGGTTAGATAGATAGATAGATAGATAGATAGATAGATAGATAGATAGATAGATAGATAGATGGATGGATGGATGGATGGATGGATGGATAGATAGATAGATAGATAGATAGATAGATAGATAGATAGATAGATAGATAGATAGATAGATAGATAGATAGATAGATAGATAGATAGATAGATAGATAGATAGATAGATAGATGGATAGATAGTCTTTCCGTGAGGCTTTGTCTCTGTCTGTGGTAAAGAGACTATGATCGGTTTCAAAAAGATATATTACTTTTAAAATATCCTGCATACATTTATTATCGTGTGCACTAGAGATACCAAATATATTACGAAAATATATTATATATTATATTAATAAGCCCGCATTACAATTAGAACTTTATATTTTGGAGGGGTATACTGTGGCATCTGTAAATATGTTCTGTGTAGATGCATAATTCAATATGACACGACGCTACGTGCCTCCCTGCATGGAAAGCCCTTCCAGGGAGGTTATCAGAATAAATGCGACCATGTTTTGTCTTGTTTTTATGTTTCTTTTAGGGTATCCTTTATCCTACCCGATTTTTCTTATTGTCTGTTGCTGCGTTTCAAGACGCCGTCTTATACTCCTCCCATCGCATCACTTGCCTCCCTTTCATTTGCAATAATAAACACACTAATATTTCGGACGAAATATCTCATTGCATAATTTGATTCAAAAGCGTATAAATTCCCTGTCGATAAAGTAATTATTTTCATTGTACTCATCGTTTACGACAAATGACGCGCCTGTATTTATTCACCAAAAGCATTAAAGTGTGTTACAACATTCACCAGCTTCATTTGTGTATCACAACATTCACACCAAAAGGTATGTATTCTATGCGGTACTCAATCATACAGTATTACAGCATTCACTAACAGGCAGGCATTCTATGAGAGCGGTCCTCAAACACAACGTACTTCACACCAACAGACAGGCATTCTATGAGAGCGGTCCTCAAACACAACGTACTTCACACCAACAGACAGGCATTCTATGAGAGCGGTCCTCAAACACAACGTACTTCACACCAACAGACAGGCATTCTATGAGAGCGGTCCTCAAACACAACGTACTTCACACCAACAGGCAGGCATTCTATGAGAGCGGTCCTCAAACACAACGTACTTCACACCAACAGGCAGGCATTCTATGAGAGCGGTCCTCAAACACAACGTACTTCACACCAACAGACAGCATTCTATGTGTTATGATTCAAGCATGTCGTATGTCACAATATTCACCAGTAAAGAAACCTTATCATTCATCTCAATGTTCATCCGGACGCAATTGTTAATGTATGTCAAATATATTCATTGGGACGCAATCATTAATGTACGTTACATATATTCACTAAGATTCAATTATTTAATGTTAATTACAAACATTCATTGGGACGCAATCATTAATGTACGTTACATATATTCACTAAGATTCAATTATTTAATGTTAATTACAAACATTCATTGGGACTCAATCATTAATCTACTTTAGAAACATTCACTGAGACGCAGTCATTTAATGTACGTTACATTCCCTGAGACGCAATCATTTCATGTACGTTACAAATATTCACTAGAACGCAATCAATGTATACTACAAACATTCGTTAGGAGACAATCCATTGTTGTACTCTACCAGCATTCGTTTATGTACAAACAATTCTCTGCTAAATAACATTTCTGTGTTGTGGGTGTGCATGAATTCAAGTGTGTTGCATCAGTCAGTGTCATGACAGCAATAATGACGTCACAAGTAATATTAGCAAGCAAGCAGTATAACGTCACACGATTTATGGTATAAGTGCCACTACTAGGAAGCAATATTTAGAGAGATATATAAGCAATTGCCACTCCACAGTAATAGTAACACACAAGCAATATTTAGAGAGATATATAAGCAATCGCCACTCCACAGTAATAGTAACACACAAGCAATCATTCGTCACAACATTCAGTTGCATATAAACAACATCTTCACAATAATATTAGAAGACTAGTAATTGTCCGCCACACCTTTCGATTACATAGATGCAACAACTTCCTCACTATAATATTAATATATTATCAATTCTTCGACACAACATTCAGTTGCATACAAACAGCAAATTTGTCGCAATAATGTTAGTATAAAAGCAATACTTTGTCACAAAAGAGATATATAATTAGATGGACTCGCAACTCATAAAAACTGGCCACAATCTGAGAATTTTACTGCACAAGGGTGGGAGGGGACCGCAAACAATCGATAATGCTACTCGCATTGTGTACATTGGCAATAATTCACGATACAAGAGTTGGGGGGGGGGGCGTAGAGACCGTAAAAGTTTTAATAAATGCTGATAAATTGTATTTTTGTTGATATACTGTTGATGCGAATAAACATAACAGTTAGACGTACTATGTTGTTTTCTCCACAAAGAGTTTTTTTTTTTTAAAGAATACTGAAATAGCGATTCTAATTGCGAATATCAGCAGGTGTGAAATACGTTAAAGCCCAGATTGTGGTTTGGGAAGTAAGATAGATGTTCTATTAATTAAAAAAAACCATTGTTAACTAATTTATCCTTATGTGTGAACAATCTACATGTCTCACCACACATTCAAATTCTAGTCAGGCGTTATAAAGAATCTATATATAGATACATTAAATAAGTAGTCTGACTTCTCCCTCACCCCCTCCCAGTTCTGACAAATGGCAATGGATAAATAACAAAGAGCGAACGAAACGCAAAGATACTGTGATACATTTTAGAGATTTAATAATATTCACATCAATTCATATTAGGCTGCTATCAAGGTTTGTATTTTATTTTAATCACTATGACGACAGCATGGCAAAAGATTTCTTTTGCTGGTAGTCCCCGATATTGTCATGAGAAAAGTTTTTCTTGTGTTAATTAATTAATTAATCTTTTGGATTTGCCGGTTGTGAAGAGTCTGCAGTCAGCTTGCGATCTTATCGACGGTGTAGAGGGTCAGTCTAAAACAGAAAAGACGACGACCGTAGCCTGACTACTTCTGTTCTAGGTTGAAAAACCAGTGACTACCCTATCGCGGTCGAAGGTTGATGCATATGGTTGCGTCGTGGCGTTACAGAGTAACAGCGTGGCATAACGGAAAAGAGGTCTGAACTTGTCTAAATAAATTCTAGGCAAGGTTTCTGTCGGTCGAATGGTTACCAGGTCAGAATCTTGAAAAGCATTTTAAATAAGTTTCCTTCCAGCCTATGCGTTTGTTCATTCGTTCAGACAGGTGTGATGTTATTGTCTCAATGGACCGACATGACTGCACATATGTCTCCGAAATAAAGAATAACACACGCGCGCATACACACATTGTACATACACACAAATACATGTACATAATATGTATAATGAATTATCGATTGTTATTCAGAGCAAGCCGCGTCTTGATTATGAAATTCAATTTTGTTAATTAATTAAAGTTAGTGTAATCAACCTTCGGCTCTTTCTGGAAATACACAAATACACCAAATATATATTTATATAAAGGATGGATGTCTTGAATTCATTCTAGAAATGATCACAAAAAGCTAAAAGTAGGTCATCTATTAGATTTAAAGTATTTCAGGCGATCAGATAACTAACATCACAACAACCGAAGAGTAAAAATAGAACTGAACTCTCGAAACAAACAAACGAACGCGAAGAAAACAAAACTTGTGTCTGAAAGTTTTGAATTCCCAACCCATACCCCGTCTCTACAGAACATCTAAAGAGCCACTCTACGAGGATTACTTAACTCATGACTTCAAAACACGAGAAGAGTTGCCGCCCTTGTAAGAATCAAAGAAACGTAACTATCACCAGTAACTTGACCTTTAAAGAAAACTTATCCATCACCAGTAACTTGACCTATAAAGATTAAAATCTAAACATAGGACTGCTGCCTTTGGTCATTAATTAATACATAATTAATTAAGAGCGAAGACGTCCTTTCCCCTCCAAGAGTGAATATAGGTCAGTTAGTGAAACTAACACGGAAATAGTATACTAATTAAAAGGTTTTATTGAGTCAAT
Source organism: Sinotaia quadrata (assembly GCA_028829895.1). Taxonomy (NCBI): domain Eukaryota; kingdom Metazoa; phylum Mollusca; class Gastropoda; order Architaenioglossa; family Viviparidae; genus Sinotaia; species Sinotaia quadrata. The sequence goes on from CM054182.1 coordinate 53,932,876, forward strand.
AAAGATTTAATTGTCTTATTAATAAAATTTAAATGTGATTAATTGACGGGCACCTCAAACGACATATTATACCAACATTATTACGTCACAATGATCATTGGTATAAAGCAATAATACGTCACAATGATCATTGCTATAAAGCAATACTGCGTCAAAATGATCGTTGGTATATATTACATAATACTACATAACAATAATCACTAATATATTAACAAATTTACGTCACAATTATCACTGATATAAATTAATACGTTATTACGTTACAGTAATCACATGTATAAAACAATACCTTCTTCACAATGATCACTGGTATAAAGCAATAACTTCATCATAATAATCATTGATAAAAACCAATAACTTCATCATAATAATCATTGGTATTAAAGCAATAACTTCATAATAATTATTGGTATAAAGCAAGAACTTCATCATAATAATCATTGATATAAAGCAATAACTTTATAATAATTATTGGTATAAAGCAAGAACTTCATCATAATAATCATTGATAAAAAGCAATAACAAACTGGTTGCTGGTATAGTGCACACTGAGGTCAGCGTCAAATTAGTTTTACATACGCTCAACCTGTGACATTTAGATGTTATTATTCATAACGAACTTATTTACTAAACGGTCACTCCATTCAAAAGATATTTCCGGATGAGAATTCACAAAATGATTGCACGCACACACACACACACACACACACACACACACACACACACACACACACACACACACACATATATACACACACACACATATAACACACACACACATACACACACACGCACACACACACACACACACACACACACACACACAAATTGGCAAGTGCGCAACCTTCTTTCCGTATCTCAAAGTGATTCACATTTACAGTGTTGATACTCCCGCAATATCAGCTGATTCATATTCACACACACTGTTAGGATTCCTATATTTTTTAAGTGATTACCGCTCATGCACCACACATACAAACATAAACACACATACACATATTACCAATGACACATTTGCAAACTGATTCTGATATGCACGCGATATTGCTATTCACACATTTTCAAACTGGTTTACTTTTAATATTAATATTCACGCATATTAATTTGCATATTGTACACATAATCGTTATTAACGCACTTTCAAACTAATTCACGCTCACATGCTAGCACTTTTCACAGCGTATCAAACTGATTTATAACACACACTGTCACTCATTGGATAAATTCACGTTTTTGACAGAAGACGCCAGACAGACTCAGTGGATAAATTCATGTTTCTGACAAAAGACGCCGGACACATTCAGTGGATAAATTCATGTTTTTGACAGAAGACACCGAGACACACTCAGTGGATAAATTCATGTTTTTGACAGAAGACACCGGGACACACTCAGTGGATAAATTCATGTTTTTGACAGAAGACACCGGGACACAGTGGATAAATTGACGTTTTGAGCGTAAGGCGCCGGACACATCCTTGCAGAGCCAAGAGACACATGATGAAAGAGTCAGTCTCTACCTGTATTTTCGCGGACAAGTAGATGGCAGACAAAACTCAAGTCAGCACACCACATCCCGATAAGAACTCTTAGAGACTGGGTGAGCAGTTTATCGCGGAGTGTACCAATCGAGAACCGGTAGCCGTCTGTGGCGCAGGTAACGTGTTATCGTCAGTACACGTCAGTCGCACTGCGCCGGTATCGCTCCAACTTGAGCAAGAAAGACGGCAGTATAAGTTATTCTCAAGATTTACACCTACAATTACAATGACGACATTAATGCACGAGTGTGTCCGCGGCGAGATGGTTGTCGGCACAACCATGCTCGGGCAACAACAGGCCTCAAACAGGTCTAGTTTGTTCTTCGTGCATATATAATGAGGTCAAGACGTGCAGATCTGTGACACGTCTGACGTGCAGTGATTGATGCAAAGAACGACCTAGGTAAGTCTGTGGGTTTTTTCTTTAAAGTGTACATCGTTCGTCATCAACAAAGTGATGCCCTGGCTCTACAGTGGAGTAAGTTATAGCTATTCCTGCATTATGTGGTACTGTGCCTGCATGTGTAGCGACCTATTAAAATCTTTTAGTCAAGACTGAGTGAGTGAGTGAGTGAGTGAGTGATGCCAACGCCACTTAGTTAATGGATATGATTATTATTAATTAATTAATCATCCAAATAATTAAAATTGATGAGAATCTTAATTTATTTTTGTAATGATCCTCCAGCAGACACCACTCATTGCTCTCACTTGGCGGATATTCGGGTACTGTAAACGTTTTCTCTCTTCCTCAACATTCAAAGACATACATTTACAATCACACAATATTTTCGTAGTTGGAAAACGTTTTACTAAAGTAGAAGATAAATCCGTCATTAATTATTATTTAGCGAGCCCCCGTCCACCCACTTTCTTCTCCAACATACGGTTATCAATATTCGTAAGGACAATAAATTTATTAAATCAACAATCAAACATACTTATGAAAATACAATGAAATAGATTACTAAACATCAGTATTTCCATGAAACCATGTTTGAATAATTTCTATAATTCACAATCTTATGCCTAAAATACAATTCAGCAATAGTGTCAATACAAATCACAGGAAAGTTCTTATAAGAGAACAGAAATGGAGTAATTAGAGATAATCGATAATAGATTTTACATAATCTGAATTAAGCACAGTCTCAATAGTCTTTCAAATGTTTTGCAACAGTGTAACAAGTTTATTGTCGGCTGTCAACTCCATGTGTGTCTCTCTCTACACACGTTAAAAACGCTGACATGCTGCTATTCTCTCAAAACCAACCTTGGCGTTTTCTCCTGCAGTACCAGTTGCCTCAAACAGAATAACAATTACAGCAATTCTAGTAACTCCATTGCACTAGAATTACTCGATATGGTCAGCATACATTGCCACCATACATCCATGAAGTGTAGTGTATCTTTTACACTTACGCACTGCTCCCCACCTTTCTCATGGTCAGTCATAGCAGTTTACAATCAGTAAACCAGGAGGTTCAAAACACACAGAAAGAAGAAAGGCTGCTTGTTCCTGTAAAAATATAATCAGGAAACAAACACCAAGTTTCCAGTTTATTATTTATAACTCCATTCTTTCTTACATTACTAAGTCTCAACTGACAGTTTCCTGCAACAGTATTTATTAGCCTGATAAACCACACAGCATAATAAATACAGCATAATAGTTTAACAATGTCAATTGCTTATTTCAAACATTTGTAGAAATTATAGTCTACTCACATAATATATCTCTAAGTAAAACACGAGTATAATATCTCAATAGTAAAAATGTATGAAATATTTCTAAGTCCATTCTCTCTCTACCAGTCAGTTAACTCACCATTAAGCTAACGGCCGCCTTTTCATGACCAGACTTTTTGCCACTTCAAATTCAAGTGATCAGACAATAGATTTCTCTAAAGCGGGTAAACTTTTTAATCCCATCCGATTGGCTGGTCTCGTTCTCATAAATCATATCCTTTAGATAATAAAACTACTCATCCAGTTGAACAGTTGAACTAGTTTGCATTACATCAGCAATTTCTAGCATATTCTAAACTCGGGTTGTTTACTTCCAACTCTGACACTTACAAAAATACTATCATAAGAGATCAGGTTACTCTAACAATTTAACAATTTATAACAATTAAATATTAAAATAGGGATAGGCAAATTTACTCCGACACAGATTGGTTGATTGATTGATTGAACGTTTGTAGCAATGATGTGGCTAATTCAGTTTATTTTATTTTTTCATTGAGAGTATATGTATTATCATAACTATTTCATTTTTCCTTGAGAGTATATGCATTATCATAACTATTTCATTTTTTCCTGGAGAGGATATGCATTATCATAACTATTTCATTTTTTCCTTGAGAGAATATGCATTATCATAACTATTTCATTTTTTCCTTGAGAGGATATGCATTATCATAACTATTTCATTTTTTCCTTGAGAGTATATGCATTATCATAACTATTTTGTGAGGCTCGTACGAAGAATGAGAGTTCAAAAAATAAAAGGCAATCAATTAATACATTTTTGCTTTTTCTGCTATGCTATGAGAAGTTAGTAATGTGAATTGCTAACCATCTTGCTCTCAGAACAACTGTTCTTTAAGCAGGATCGACAATTCCATAGTCCAAGCACTTACACTGCAGGTAAGGGATAAATCTGCAAGTTGGTCCATTGATGAACAGATAGATGGGTAGATAGGTGGGTGGGTACACAGACAGATGGATGAATGATTGAGTGAGGTGGGTTGAAAGGTAGATAGCTAGGTAGGTAGACACCTACCTACCTACAGAAGTGAACTGATGATAGGTCATTTTTCTTATTGCAAAACGTCGTGTGAGAGAAAGATGTGAGGGATGTGGCAGAGAAAGAGGGAAGAACATTAGAAGTGAAAGATATTTCTACCTGTTCAACGCAAAGCGATAGGAGAATTTACAAGCGGTAGCCTAAGTCCTTTGGCCTTGACCTGTACCAAACACTCAAAGTGCGTCAATGCCAAGAGTGGTCAATTTCACAAGCACGTGCTCATTTTGCTCAAACTGTATAACTGTAAAAATATCTATACACTCATTTCATTGTGCAACTTTAATTTTTTATTTGTTAGTTTGTTTTACCGTACTTGGGTCTTGATTCATTTGTCTACTGATCAGTTGGCCGCGTGCTGGTTCGTACTTTCCCGTCCCCCCGATCTTTCACTGCAATAAATCCTTTTTAGGCAGGCATTTCCCGCTTGCGATGTACTTTGGAAATATTTATACTTGATATAAGATAGGTTTTTTTATTTTACTGGTGGGAGATTGTTTAAATAAATAGTGTGTATGTGTGTGTTCTGTGAGTGTGTGTGTTATTTTTTATATTTTTCTCTGGAGAGGTATCCTAAGTATCAGACAACATTAATGACACGCAAACTTTAAGACGATAGAGAAGATGACGTTTCTTTTCACAATGTCTGCAGAATATTGCGTCTTTGGTGAAGAATTTCATTTCTCGATATCGTGTTTCTTTAGGCGTCTTTTTTCTTTTTTAGTCCTGTGATTCTGTTTCGTCTCAGTGCGACAGTTCTCCATTGGTCACGTGAACAACTGTTTACGTCTGCAGCTGTTGACAAAGGAGTGTGTGGTGTGTGCGTGTGTGTATATATATATATATATATGCAGTCCAGTGAGTCGTATGTACTCGATTTGTCTCTCCATGCTCTTTCTTTGACATTCGTGTCAAGCGAGTTGATTTATAAAATGTCAAACTGACGAATACCGGAGATGACGTCAGGCGAATTTCATCCTTAAAGTAAGTGTCAAAGCGCTAGTAATTACTCTGCCTGTAATTTCTTGCTCTACCTTTAAAATTTTCATTTGCCTAGTAACCATACGACATGAATATCAATGCCACATACAAGGGATTATAGGATTGCAAGGTCAAATTGTGATTTCAACTACTTTTGTATCAAAAGCTGACGAGTAGGCTTTATTAACATTAGTATGGGGTTTTATCGCTGTCAAAAGCTGACGCCTAGGCTTTCTTAAAACTGGTGGGATTTTTATCGCCGCTTATAGTGAATTATAATTGACGTTACAAACATTTCATTCGAGGGTAAATGTCAAATTTAAATTTGCTTGATTAAATTACTTTATTAAGAGATGACAAAAAATTAATTAAATGCGAGCATTGAACAAAATGCCGTTTGAGACATTAAATTTATTTCAATGATAAAATAATTGTTGCGTTCATGGTGACAGATGACGATAATGACGCTGATAAACTTAAGTGCCAGTGAATCCACATATAAATAACCATCACATTGACAAAAATTAAGAAAAAACTTTTTGCTATGATTCGAATTTGTTGATATTAAGTCCTTTGTAAACTGCTGATGATTATAGTCGACTTAATACAAATTTAGACATTTTCAGGTTCGAAAAAGTTAAGCGAAAAAGTGTTTCTCACAAAAATTGTGTGTCGTCGAGATACATAACGATATGTGGACGGAATTACAAGTACTATTTTGTTAATCGCTTGCCTGAACGAAAACTAATTTCTGCGATAAAATTATGCACTCGATAAATCCAAATCCTGCACGAGTTCTTGACGCTAGTAATTGTCTCCCCTTTAAGAGCAACTAAAATCCGTTTTTCTTTGCCACTTAAGCTATAGAATTTATTGTCTGCCTGGGTGTCGTAACACTTCTTGGATTTGTTGTCTGTTTTATGTCTCACTTTGTAGGCCCCTATCTTACTGTAAGAATGAGACTGTTTTATTGTCGCACTGTATGAATGAAACTTTGTTTTATGTTTCACTTTGTAGGCCCATATCGAACTATATGAATGAGACTGTTTTATGTTTCACTTTGTGGGCCCATCTAGTAGTGTATGAATGAGACTTGAGAATACAATCCACTTTTGTTGTTTATTCTTTTCCTTTGTCATTCAAACATTTATTTCCCCCCCACCCCCCGCCCCACTTTCTTCAGACAGCATTGTTTCAATACCGGTTTTAATTTGGGTACCAACTCCTTCCATTTCTTTTTACTCAGTATAACGTCTCATCACACTTCATCTTCACATCGGCTGTAGGTAAACTGCATTTCGTGAAGGTGTGGACTGTAAGTCAGTCTGTCAATGACAGAAAGAGAAGGGGTTAATAATGCTCCTCTAGAGAGAACGAACTGCATTCTTTAACACATTCCTGAACTCTGGCGTTAATCATCATTAGAGCGCTGAAATGGTCTAGACGTTCATGCAAGTCAATAATGCTGTAGCTCACCGACATTTATACATGTCAATAAAGCTGTAACTCACCGACATTTATACATTTATAAATAAAATGATGTCGCTCACAGTCTTTCATACACATTGTCAAATAAATACTATAGCTCACAGACATTCATACATCTTGTCAATGAAATACTGTGACCCACGGTCATTCATACACGTTGTCAATGAAATGTTGTAGCTCACCGTCATTTATAGACGTTGTCAATGAAATACTGTAGTTCACAGTCATTTATAGACGTTGTCAATGAAATACTGTAGTTCACAGTCATTTATAGACGTTGTCAATGAAATACTGTAGTTCACAGTCATTTATAGACGTTGTCAACGAAATACTGTAGCTCATAGATATATACACTCCTGCCAGTGAAATACTGAAGCCCAAAGATATTCGTATACCTGTCAGTGTAATACTGGAGCCCAAAGATATTCTTATACCTGTCAGTGAAATATCAATGCATACATTGCCAAAGAAATGTTATTAGTCAAATACATTCAAGCAATGTTGTCAGCGAAATATTGATGTTTACATATATTCACACACGCTGTCAACGAAATACTGGTGCATATCACACAGTTTCGTTTACGGACTGTGAAGCTGACAACGTTTGGCACGCGTTATAAATTGAAACAGCGAAACATCTGTACAACTTCAGCTATATCAAAGGAGAATTTGAAAATTTGGTACAGAGTGATCTCCGTCATTTGCATAAATATTGAAGTTTTATCATGTCAGTCGATCACAGGCTTTAGAACTGTATCTGTCACAACGCCATTCGCGCACACACATTGAAACTCGACAATAAATCATCACGAGTCAGTCATTCACATTGAAACTTGACAATAAATCATCACGAGTCAGTCATTCACATTGAAACTTGACAATAAATCATCTCGAGTCAGTCATTCACATTGAAACTTGACAATAAATCATCGCGAGTCAGTCATTCACAGGCGTTATAGCTTTGATGTCGTTCATACACAATGAAAACTCTCTGATCAGTCAATGAGACATCATACGTCATACACGTGAAACCTTTATCCCAACGTTTAATGTTCTTACAAGTCTGTTGTGCCGTTCTTTGACAGAAAATTAACCATTTATAGAGCTCATTAACAATCAAGCACTTACAGCGAAAATTTAACTCGATGCAAGAAGGAAAGAGAGAAAATTGTACTGAAGTGTGTTCAAAACATTTCAATCTCTCTCTCTCTCTCTCTCTCTCTCTCTCTCTCTCTCTCTCTCTCTCTCTCTCTCTCTCTCTCTCTCTCTCTGCCCTATCACTTTGAAGTTAGAACAACATGCAATCGTCCGTGAAAGAATAAAATAATATCTTGCAAAGGAGACACGTGGGTGAAGAATTGAAACTAAAGACACGTGAGTGAGAAAGGAAAATGCATGTAATCATGCTTTGTTCACTTTAATGGAAAAGCGACATGACTATTTGTCTCTACTTATTCCCATGAGTGGTTCAACGACATGTTTGTATGCCTGTACGTATTCGCATGAGTGGCAAAGCTACGTGATTATTTGCCTGTGCGTATTCACATTTTAGTAAAGCGGCGTCATGTTATGCCTGTACTTAATCACCTGAGTGGTAGTGAGTTATTTATGTCATGTTATGCCTGTACTTAATCACCTGAGTGGTAGTGAGTTATTTATAAGTCATGTTATGCTTGTACTTAATCACCTGAGTGGTAGTGAGTTATTTATAAGTCATGTTATGCTTGTACTTAATCACGTGAGTGGTAGTGAGTTATTTATAAGTCATGTTATGCCTGTACTTAATCACCTGAGTGGTAGTGAGTTATTTATAAGTCATGCTATGCCTGTACTTAATCACTTGAGAGGTAGTGAGTTATTTATAAGTCATGCTATGCCTGTACTTAATCACTTGAGTGGTAGTCATTTCTCTTTGCACGTGCAGGAAACCAGTCTCATAGACTATAATACGTATTGGAGCAGCCGGAAGATATCTATTAGAAATCTCGATCAACCCAAACTGTCAACAACCATTGGTCAATGTTCATGACGACTTGGTCAGCCCGAAAATGCAGTAAGCTATTTTCGAGAAAATGCAGTAAGCTAAGTTCGAGAACTGAAAGCAAAGTGAATGTAGTCCAAGCAGTGGGTGGATGGATGGGTGGGTGGGTGTATTCGTGGGGTTTTTTTTTTCGTGTATTGTGACTGTGTTCCTTAGTTGATGATATTTTGTGTTATATATTATTTCTATTTTGGTAGCATGTATTTTACTGTTTCGTTAAATCTGCGTTGATTTGAGTGTTGTTGTTTTGTTTCGTTTCCAAGTTTATTGTTGTTTTGTTTTTTTTTTGTTTTTCCCAGTTTAAATGAGAAATATTGCTGAAAGTTCTTTTCGTTTTGAGATAAGTGGCACAAACAGGACTTATTTTCCTTTGCTTCTATTTTGTTTGGTTTTAAAATAGAAATGCAAACTTGTTTTGTTTTACTTCTGAGATGTACCTCCTTTATAAAGAAGGATAAAATCTGGTGTGCGGCCCTGGGGTGAAGAAAGCTTTCAAAGCTTTAAAAAAAAAAAAAGGGGGGGTGAACCACCTAAGTAAACAAATCTTTACTGAACGTCACTCAAGTCTGAAGTGTCAAATGGAAGCGCGAATTTAGATCAAAACACTGTGTAAGCTATGATTTGTTGTTTTATTATTATGCTAGTTTGGTCACGTGTTTATCGCTGTTTTATTATTATGCTAGTTTGGTCACAGGTTTATCTTCTATTTCATTATTACGAAGAGTTTTGTCACGTGTTTATCGCTGTTTTATTATTATTCTAGTTTGGTCACAGATTTATCTTCTATTTCATTATTACGAAGAGTTTTGTCACGTGTTTATCGCTGTTTTATTATTATGATAGTTTTGCTACATGTTTGGAGAGAGTGCTTTATTACATTTGACTATCGTGAACAAGTATGTGTATTAACATATTTATAGATATTTAACTGTTAAGTGCATGGTTTGTTTTATTTCGTTAAACTGTGAGCATATGTTTAGTCTTGTTTTACTATTGTAATGTTCATACGTATGTTAATATATATGTCATTATTATTATTTCAATACACGCAAGTGTTTATTACGATGTTACTATTGCAAAAGTGTGGACATTAATGTTTTATTACTTTCCCACTGCTGCCGAACTGTGAACAGATGTAAATCGCTATTTCAATTGCACTAATGTAAAAGTGCGGGCATACATTTATCACTTTTCTCAGTGTGTGGGTATACGTTTTTCACTATTTCACTACTGTAAAAATGTGGGTTTATGTTGATGACTACAGTAAAAATGTGGGTTTATGTTGATGACTACAGTAAAAATGTGGGTTTATGTTGATGACTACTGTAAAAGTGTGGATTTATGTTGATGACTATTGTAAAAGTGTGGGTATATGTTTTAGACGGTGTGACCTGATGTAAAAGAGTGTGCAAATGTTTAAGACTATGACTATGACTGTAAAAGTGTGGGCACACATTTAAGATTGTAACTATTATAAAAGTGTGGGCATAAGTTCAAGACTATGTGACTGTTGTAAAAATGTGGGCATATGTTTAAGAGCATCAGACTGTGTGGAGACTATGTGACTTTGTCAAAGTGTGGGCATATGTTTAAGAGCATCAGACTGTGTGGAGACTATGTGACTTTGTCAAAGTGTGGGCATAAGTTCAAGACTATGTGACTGTTATAAAAGTGTGGGAATACGTTTAAGACTTTGTAACTGTTGCGAAGATGGTGGGCATACATTGAAGACTATCTGACTGTTGTGAAGGTGGTGGGCATACATTGAAGACTATCTGACTGTTGTGAAGATGCGGGCATACGTTTAAGACTATGTGACTGTTGTAAAAGTGTGGGCATATGTTAAAGACTATGTGACTGTTGTAAAAGTGTGGGCGATCGTTCTTAGTGCTCTTCTTAGACGCAAACGATATTTCAGAAAAGTTCTGGCGATTTGATATGTTAACTGTTCTTAATCAAAGTAAGAAAAAAATAAAAAGTGCTTTTCGCTTCACAATTGAAGATCTTGCCAGATTTATCATTCGTGCAGTGAGTTGGTCTGACGGCGGGAGAAGATTTGAGTGATTGCAATAGTGAGTAAAACGACTGGATAAGGAGGTGATGAGTTGGTGGGATTTATTGGAAGAGTGAGTAATAAAATAGAAGGATAGTCCTTATATTATGAGTGGGGCTTGTAGTGACTGACTTTTGGTCAAGGAGGGTCGAGTGGGGTGGTATATCAGTGGATGTGTAAGTAAGTACTGGCGAGTGAATGAGAGAATAATCCCTTTGAATGCAGGTTAACTATGCTATCACCTGAAATGTACATAGCATTATTTGAAATATAGCATAGATAGATAGTATTATAGCAAATATAACCTAAATAGAAATATATAGTGAAATAAATCAAAAAAAATAAATCCTAATAAAATATCATATAAAGACATATACAGTAATTTGTATAGACACACAATAATAACAAAGTAATATATTATATCAAATATAACGTACATAGTGTTTAAGTCAAAGGCGACGCTCAAAGTGTTTTGTCATATTCAAAAAACAGCGTTCGATGTCATCATCAAAATCCATTCATTAATATTTAGAGGGAAAAAATGAAGAAAGCTAAGGCAGCTGATTTATTCATCTGATGAATGAAACACGTTCTAAATGCCAAACATCCAGCTCTCGGAGTTGTACGATCAACGGAAATAAGTGTCTAAGTTATAAATACAACTCTATCAATACATATGTGTGTCATGCACGTGACAAGTGAAGAAACGCAGACACTTCGGGTTACACTACTCCAGTAAGGAGAAAAAAAATGGCCCGCGGAAATTGCGTCACATTCAAGACAACAGGCGGGTTATATAGACAGCGCACATTACTGTTGCGATGGTTTCCGGGGAAAACACATTACCTTCTACAGCGTTTTCAAATAAGTTGGGGTTGTTTTTTTTCACTTGTAGATGCCTGGCCTGATTAGCGTAAAGTTAAAAATACTCAAGAAATATACAAATGGACAGAGGTTTGGAGGGGTTTTTTGGAGGGGTGGGGTGTAGATTGAAAACAAAGTGAGGTGGCTAAGAAAAGGAGTCGGGTGTGACACGTATTAGTTTCCGAACAACACCCACCTACCTCAACCATTTTTTTCTGTTCTGATAGTTTTAAGAGAAGATAAACAAGTATCGGTATCATCCTCGTTATTTTTGCAAAGTTGAATTGTATCATTGACTCTTCCAGTAGATTAACATTTGGTTACTAATCTTAAGTAGTTAGGTCTATATTGCAACATGACTCTCTTCCAATAATGTTACGCTTGCTTTTGAATATATAGCGTCACTCTTACAATTGGTATTGTATTAAAACGTCACTCTTCTCGTAGTTTTACAATTGGTATTGTATTAAAACGTCACTCTTCTCGTAGTTTTACAATTGGTATTGTATTAAAATGTCACTCTTCCAAACGTTTGGATTTTATACTCGCTCATTCGTAAGGGTTATATTTAAATATTTTATTCGCTTATAGAATTATATTTAAATATTTCACTCTTATCACAGTTATTTTATTTAAATATTATTCTCGTTTGTTTTTCTTATTTACATTTAAGTATTTGACTCGTTCTTAAAAATTATATTTATTCATAAGGGTTACATGTAAATATTTTATTAATTCATAAAGATTATATTTAAATAGCTCCCTTATTCATAAGAATTATATATACATTCATAAAGGTTATATTTATAATATTTTACCATTCTAAATATTTTATTCATTCATAAGGGATATATTTTACTCTTTCTAAGGGATTATATTTAAATATTTTACTCATCCATAAGAGATATATTTAAATAGTTTATTCATTCTAAAGGATTATATTTAAATATTTTACTCATTTTTAAGTATCATATTTAAATATTTTACTCATTCGTGAGGAATATATTTAAATATTTTACTCATTTACTTATTCATATATATACATATTTTCTGATTCATAAAGATTATATTTAAATATTTTACTCATTTGAGGATTTATTTAAATATTTTACTCATTCATATGGGACATATTTTACTCATTCTAAAAGATTATATTTAAATAGTTTAGTAATTTAAAAGGATATATTTAAATACAATTTACTTATCTATTAGGATTATATTTAAATATTTTACTCATCCACCAGGGTTATATTTAAATATTTTACTCAATCATCAGGGTTATATATAAATATTTTACTCATCCATCAAGATTATATTTAAATATTTCATTCATCCTTCATGGTTATATTTAAATATTTTACTCATCTATCAAGATTATATTTAAATATTTCATTCATCCTTCATGGTTATATTTAAAATATTTTACTCATCTATCAAGATTATATTTAAATATTTCATTCATCCTTCATGGTTATATTTAAATATTATGTTTGTCAAAATGGTTTATATTGACGTATTCCATTTGTTCATATAACATGTATTTGAATATTTCATTGGTCTATAAAAGTTGTAATTAAATATTTAAATATCTCATTTGGGATTGATTTTAATATTTTATTTGTTCAACAAACTTATGCTTAAATATCATATCAACAGGTTTGTATTTTAAAACTTTTCGTTCGTTCTTCAGGACTGTATTGAAATATTTTTCTTCTGGGTTTTATCACATACTGTGCTCTCTCTGGGTGGTTGTGATAAGTATTTTGCTCGTTCATCGTTAAATGTGATAAGTATTTTGTTCGTTCATCGTTGGTTGCACTGAAATATTATTCTTGTTCATAAAGCATAAAATGAAATATTTTGCTTGTGCTGAGATATTTACTCTTTCGTCGAGGTTATATCTTTATCATTTATTCGTCCATCATGTTGAAATGTGAACTACGAACCCTAACGTAGCTGTAAATAGCAAGCACTCTGCAATAAAAGACAAATGTGTATTCTCGCACTTTAATGGCCAATCCAAGTTATTGGACATAGAAAGGGTTTCAGTTATGCCCTAGCACAAGCTCGATGTAATGTAACAGGTAGGTAAAGCAATCAATCCAGGTTATTCTTAGCCGGACATAAAGTTTCAGTTATGCCATAACACAAGCTCGATGTAATGTAACAAGTAGGTTAAGCAACTAATCCAGGTTATTCTTAGCCGGACATAAAGTTTCAGTTATGCCCTAACACAAGCTCGATGTAATGTAACAGGTAGGTAAAACTTAAGACTCCACCGGATGCGGTAAAGCAATCAATCCGAGTTATTCTTAGCCAGATATAGAAAGTTTCTGAGTTATGTCGTAATGAGTTCTATCTAAATTAGCAGCTAGATGAAGCACTGCCGGAGTGAGGCACACCATGGAGGAATGGGGAGATCAGTGCGGCACACAATCTTAAGATCAGACCTGCCTTTAGTCCCATTCAAGTATTCCCAGAGTTAATGGACTTAATTCTTGAAAGCTGTTCTAAGATATTAAGCTTTTCTTGATAAATTTTATGAAGCTATTTTAAATTTATAATGTTTTTTCCTTTTTATCATGAGTGGTGTAAAGTGTTCGTAGATTGCAGTTGTGATGCCAACGTGACCTAGTTAATAGTTATGATTATTAATAAAAATGTAATCATCCATAACTAATTACAATTGATGAGAATCTTAATTTATATTATTAATAATACTCCAGCAGACACCACTCGTCTCTCTCACTTGGCGGACATGTTGGTGGTGTAAAGATGTTTACTCTTCCACAACATTAAAGACAAATATTTAATATTTACCATCACACAATATGTAATGCATGTGGAAAACTTCTTAATTAAGGACAAGACAAATCCGTCTTTAATCTATATTTAGCGAGCCCCCATCCACCCACTTCCTTCTCCAACATAGGTTATCAATATTTGTAAGAATGACAATAAATTTACTAAATCAGCAATCAAATATACATATAACAAATACAATAAAAATAGATTACTTGACATCAATATTTCCATGAAACCACATTTGAATATTAATACCTAAACAGTCTTATATCTTAAAACACAATTCAACAGATTAGTGTGAATATACAAATCACAGGAGAGTTCTTATCAGAGAACAGAAATGGAGTTGTTAAAGATAAGCAGTAATAGTTTCTATGCAACCTTGTGCAGTTGAAGAATCAGTAGACTCTTCACATGCATTTCATAATAAAGTCACAAGTTTATTGTTCATGTTATTACTGTCGATTTCAGGCATTTCCCTTCTCATGTTGTAGAACACTGACTAGCTGCTATTCTCTTGAGATCATATGGTGCTCCACCGTATATGTGTGTGTGTGTGTGTGTGTGTGTGTGTGTGTGTGTATATATATGTGTGTGTGTGTGTGTGTGTGTGTGTGTGTGTGTGTGTGTGTGTGTGTGTGTGTGTGTGTATTGTACCAATTTCCAGTAACTTTCTTGTACCAGAGATTACTTGATGAAAGCATAATTTGCCACCATACATCATTGGAGTGCACTGTATTCCTTACACTTACTCACTGTGGTTGTATTCCTTACACTTACACACTGTGGTTGTATTCCTTATACTTACACACTGTGGTAGATACTTCTTGTGTCTATCATGGTCATAGCAGTTTATAATCAGTAAGCCAAGAGATTTAGGTAAAGCAAGGAAAGGCTGCTTATTCCCTGTAAAATATAATCAGGGGACAATGCTAAATTTCCAGTTTATTCATTTTTAATTCCATTCTTTCTTACAGTCAAGTCTCAACATACAGTTTCCTATAACATTATTTATTATCCCAATACACACACACACACACAACAATGTCAAGTGTTTAACATACTATGTACAAGCATATTAGTTCAATAGTTTGTAGAAATAATAGTCTACTCTAAGTAACATGCAAATATAAAATATCAATTTTTAAAAATGCACAAAATATTTCTAAGTCCAATCATTCTCTCTCAATCAGTCAGTTAACTCACCATTGAGCTAATGGACACGTCTTCATGACTGGACTTATTCCCACTCCAAATTCAAAGTGATTAGACAATTTAAATGCAAATGATTCGTTGTAAAATTATAGTGCGAGCAGTAACAGCAGGAATTTGACCACCAAAAAAAATTTTTTATAACAGCTATGGCAGCGCACACGCTATTTGACTTACATGTTCAGGAAAATCATGGATACTTGCTTAGGCTTCCAGAAAGGAAGTGAGAAAGGTTTGCAGAGCCCAGAAGGGGTTTCGGGAGTGGGGGGGAGTTGTTAGGTAGCTGTGAAAATTGTAAGAAGGCGGAGGCGGAAATGGAATTTGTCACCTGAGACAAATAATTACATTGTGCAAGACAGACCCGAAAACTACATTCTCTGTGACCATGACATGTTGACCTCACGTGAGTTTGGAGTGGGGGCGGAACAGGATTACAAACAAAAGTCTCGTGTCTAGCAAAAGTAGGTCACCGTACACGTGACGAGTGTGCGACAATTCATTTTTGTCTTGTATGCGCGACGCCTCCGTAGACCAATCGGTACATTTCACGCACGTGTGGGCGATTACGATACGCGAAAACATATTATGAAAAGTCGTGAGCTCGTGTTTTTTTTAAATGTCTCTTTCTTTCAACTTTGATATTTAAATGCTATTTTACATCATTTCAACAAGCCATTGTTATTCTGATTTCACTTTTCTTGTTTTCTTTCTTTGTTAAGAACCACTGATTTATATCACTGCAAAAGCGCAATTTCAAAACTGTGTTTACATTCACGTCTTCATTTTATACAAGCTGTGGGGTACTCTAATCATTAGACGTATTAGAATGCTGTAATCAGACCAGCATTTCCCTGGGAAAATGTGATGTCAGCCCAGGGCACACGATCTTTGTACCGCGGTCTTTATAACGAAATTACTTAGATTATATGATCTTAATGGTTTTTTCTAGGTTTTAGTAGATATTTTATAAGAGGGTGGGGGGTCTGTTTCTGTGTGTGTGTGTGTGTGTGTGTGTGTGTGTGTGTGTGTGTGTGTGTGTGTGTGTGCACGACTTGCTTGATGGCATTTCTTAATTTACTAATGAACACCTAGTTAATTGTTGTTGTATGTTCAGGTTTCAACTGAACAAATCAGCAGTCCAGAAGAAATTTATAATTTATTTTATTAAATAACACAATAAAATATACATTTGTTCACAATAATTAAGTACATTAAATAATTAATAAAAAAAATAGTTATCTCATTTACGTTTATGTTTTCACAATATATGTGTTCCTTACTGAGTTCATTATATCAATCTTGATTGGACAATAATTATTATACACGACTATTCAATTATCTGTAGTTCTACTTTTAATGTACAAGTGGATGTAGTTTGTTTTATGATAAATGAATCTTGTTGTTCAAGTAATGGAATACATTTACGGTTTTGTGATGAAGAATCAATAGAGTTTTGCAAACAAATCTGCATCTGGACATTGATGAATGTTACATTCCAGTGACCCTCTCTCAGCATGAGGATTTAAAGATTGTTAAATTTTAACTTTACACCTATTCTGATGACAGACTGGTTGCCAGATTAACCCTTCAGTCTCCTAAATTAACTCTCTCTGTTTAGACATTAATTATAGTGACAGATAAGTTGTGTAATATTGCGTGAATTGGGCACGTTATCCTAATAACGACTAATTATGCATACAAAACATTCACATTTGACTCTGTCCCCCAGCCACAATTCTCCCTTCAGTCTTCATCTCACTAATAATTAGTCAACCTTGTTATTATGATAACAGAAATATAAAATGTAATATTTAACAATTTAACAAAATACATTTAATACGAAGGTCATTAGGATTACCTATTCTGTCTTTAAATGTTTGTACGGATTGTAACACGAATTTCTGATTTTCAGAGTCTATCAGACGCCCACTTATCTTTCATCAGTAGCTATTGGAGAAGTCCTTCAGGCAATTCACACATCAACAGTCCGTCGTTGAATGTTCTAGCTGACTGGTTCGCATAACTCGTCACACTTGAATAGTGTACCTCGGCATCAGGCCTCAGCTCAATAACCGTTGAACTCAGCATCAACTGAAATGCCAACCTAGAATTCTCAACTGAACTCCAACCAAACTGATACCAAATGTAAACCAGGAAAACCCCACTCTGAAATAATAGTAATCAGTTCACTAATCCGTATGTAGTGACAACAGACAATAAGGTGTCCTATTACAATTGACCTCAATTCGTATTTTAACAAGGAAGATAAAAATGGTTTAAACAAAGCACGTGCATGTTACAATTAGAATAAAAATATGTCACACGCAGATAGGTTATATTTAACATATTAGCAAAAATGTTTAAAATGCGCACAGCATTTTACAATGGTCAGATTAATCATTTCTTTAGTGGAGATAAAATAACATTCCACAATATCATTATACATTTCAATAATCATTAGAATTGTTTGGCATATGTTAACTTGGTCACTCTATTCTCTGGCCACACATCAGGAGAAATAGCAACAATTCAAATCAATCACAATAAAATACAGAATAATGCTACAACATTCTTAATAAAATATGTTTAACAAATATTAAGAAAGTGATGTGTTACCTTGTCTGAATATTTAGCGGGCTTATCTTTGATTCATGGAATATGTGCAGCTTAGTAAGTCTAGACAAAGTTCCCTGTGAATAATTTCCCAGTTCAGTTTCATGGTATTTATGCACATCTATGAATTAATGGTGGGAAATCTGTTGGTCCAGTGTTGGGTTTGAACAACCCCACACACACACACCTCCACTATTGTTCGAGTGTATTAGTAATCTGCTTCTAGTGATCGGCATTTTCATTTTAACGTGGACGGATTTTCTAATTGCCCATAATCCACTACAGCGTGAAGCCTATTATTATAGCTTGGCTGCGATCACTAGTGTAAAGAAATGTATGATACAAAAGGTGGAAACATCAAAAAGAGCTTAATACGACAATGAAAATAAATTTTGTATAGGAGATCAGGTATAATTTGCCCTTGACCCATAGCAATGAAATTATGTTACACCAGTCACTCGCTTCTTGTTTTGAACTTATTCAAGCAAAGTCACAGGCCAACCTCTTATATCGGTTTCTAAAGCTTTCTAAGCTTTATAATTTACAATGACTAAGAAAATGTATTAGTGTATCATTCCATTAACTGTTGCACGAAGAGAATTGTGTAATTTTATTTAAATGAACTTCTGGTATTCATGGGACTTTCAACGTCACAATTCCTTTGACTGTTAATGTTACAATTCCTTTGACAGTTAATGTCACAATTCCTCTGACTGCTAATGTCACTATTCCTCATACTGTTAATGTCACAATTCATCTGACAGTTAATGTCACAATTCCTCATACTGTTAATGTCACAATTCCTCTGACTGGTAATGTCACAATTCCTCATACTTTTAATGTCACAATTCCTCTGACACCATGATTCTTGCAAAACATCGACTATGGGAAAAGGAATTACACAAGGACTGTTGAACAACCCCAAATTCAGTCTCCCGTGACGTTACTGGTTACAATCAAATTTCAAGTTATAATATAAAAACTTTGGATAACATTTGGAAACATTAAGTGTAATTGAATTACTTGAGCGTCCTCTGCTACTAACGCCATTTTCTGCAAAAATATGTCGTCTGCAGCAAAACCGGGTTTTCGAAAGAGAGTGTGCGATGCTAGCTACATTTTAAAATTTATGATTCACCATCCAGTAAAATAATTTGCCAATCATTCTGTGACATTCACCATCCAGTAAAATAATTTGCCAATCATTCTGTGACATTCACCATCCAGTAAAATAATTTGCCAATCATTCTGTGACATTCACCATCCAGTAAAATAATTTGCCAATCATTCTGTGACATTCACCATCCAGTAAAATAATTTGCCAATCATTCTGTGACATTCACCATCCAGTAAAATAATTTGCCAATCATTCTGTGACATTCAATTACCATGAATATTCTATTCGATTTTGTTATATATTTACAACTATATCGAATTGTTTTCTGAATTGTTATGGATAGAGAGATGAAAAAGAAACAAGAATACTTCCCTAGATTTACCTCCCTTTCGTTCCGTTTGTTCTCTACATTCATCTCAGACAGATGAATTGGCTACATATGTAAAATTCATGCCTACTAACAAGTTTTACGAATGCTATCGTTTCTTCTTGTCTGTGATTAGCTCTTTTCCTTCACGAATCTGTTCGACGGACTTTTCTTTAAGCCATTATGTCCCTAATTACTCGAAGTCTCACATCGATTACTTATTCATAGTGTTCCTGTTAACTCGCACACGAAGTGAGTGTGGCAGTGTGCTATTATCCGGAAGTCCTTCATAAATTGAACGTCACCATTCGGGCAAAATGGCGCTAATGTACTGATCAGCACATCTGTTCGCTGTTTATCTTTACCTTGTAGTGTTTCCATGTGAGAAAACCACATTCACACACATTTCGTTTATTTATTTATTTACTTTGCTGTCTGTACTCTCGTTAGGTGTTGTCAGTTTCGGTATGTGAATTAACTTTTGAAATTGGAGTTATTGGACTGTTTGTCTCTTGCTACTAGCCAATGCAAAATTAAACTCCCAAACGACTGCTTTGTACAATCACAGAATTGTATCAAACAATTTTTAAATTATTTATTTAACTATTGATATTGATTATGCTTCCATCGTAGTCACATTGAATAGATTTACAATGAACAGGCAAAATGCATAGAGTCAACGAACACTCCACGACTGGTGTTGAGAGAAGCCACCTACCAACATTTGTATGCGACACTGAAATTTGACAGGGAACGTCAATTGCACTAATTTGCTAGTCTGTGTCTTTCAATAATCACAAAAGTCGATTCCATTTTCAACATTGACAAAAGCAGTCTGCTACTTCCAGACTATGGTTTGTTCAGTTTACTGTTCATACGTGTGTGAATGTAATTTGATTCGTTCTACGTCATCTCTTATTATAATCGTTAACATCCATTCACATATTTCCAGCACATCGTAGTAAGTACAGTCCCTTTGCACACAGCACTTTTATCAGAAATGTTGTGAAAATAGGAAATCTTTCTTTAATTCGCGTCAGCGGAAATGTTTGCATAGACCTGAACTGGTAATAATTTTATAAACGTGACGGTTACTAAAAGAATTTGACACGCAATCACAAATAGTGTGTGTGTGTGTGTGTGCGTGCGTGCGTGCGTGTGTGTGTGTGTAAACAGCGGTACCGGTGCCAATGACATGTAACTGCTCTTTTTTCAGCTAGGAATTGAACTGATTTATCTATTAATACGCTTATTTTTCATTATGGCTATGTATATTATTTCGTTGGAGTGAGATTAGTTTGTTTTGCTTCATTTCATTTAATTACAAACACGCAAGCACTCAAATACACACTCTCAACTCTCTCACCACCGCACACATAGATAGATAGATAGATAGATTAATATGGTTTGTTTGTGTTACAGGTGGCTAGCTAGAGAAATGGTTTCAAACGCTCACTCGGCATTCACATTGCACTGCAAGTCGTCGTGAACGCAGGCATGTCGGACAAATCGACGCCCATCTGACTGCGCTCCCTGCAACTGAAGCGCATGCGCGCGCGGCACTGTCTAGCCTATTTATAAAGCTGTCAGCGTTACACATATGAACCAAGTTCTGATTATAAGTTTTCGAGTCTCCAGAGTAAAAAAATAAACAGCTCCTGGCCACACAGAAAATTCGCTAGATAAATGCCTTCATTACTACCCGTGAACACACGAACTTTCAATTTATCGCGTGAATTGCTGGGTAACGAAGTCTTTCTCCTTGCTGAACTCGGCATTATCACAAAACTGAAAATGAACATACAACAAGGATATTTTTTTAAAACATATATGATGCTAACATTTCACTCTGAGACGGCGCCATGTCTAAGGGCACTAAGCAATCTCATAAGAATTTAATTACAGAATCAGGCTGAGGCAAAGATAGCAGACGACAAACTGAGTCTGAAACGAAACTCGGCGATCGGGAAAAATAAAAATAATGTAAAAAAAAAATAATAATAATAAATTGTCTCTAGTGACTTCAAGAACAGAAAACGAGAATAAGTTGATGCGAACATCTTATCCTCTAGTGAACAAGCAAGCCACTTACTGGGGAACAATCTACAAATCAAACACTTCACTTTTCATCGACGTTTCTAAGTGAAACAGAGCGATAACTTTTCAAAAGAAACGTCTGATTGACGAATATAACCACAGAATACTGAAGTTCTATTAGTATATTACTGTGGTATCTATTGCGAATTATTATTGGAAAATATGAAGTCACATCTTACTTGCGGCTCTACTATTCATTACTGATCATTCTATGAGAAGATAAAACCTAAAACAATGGTTTACTAAAAAGTAAAAATAAAAAAGTAACGAATTAAAGTAGTCGCGATTTGACCCGGAAATGGAGTACCTTGGTTTAAAAATTCTTTTCTCTTCCATATTTCCTCTTGATGAGTAATGAGTGATTATCAAAGGGAGAGTAGTTCTAGTAGAAAGATGTTTCAAGAATTCGCTTAACATCCTTCTCACATAAACCAGTTAACTACAAAACTCATGATTATCGAGCAAGAAAGATAACTCTTTTGTAAAGAACAAAAACGTCATATAAGAAAGACGACGACCCAACTCTATTATAATATTTGTTCCTATAATAGCAGTTTCTTATAATGAAATATTTTTAATCATTAGTTTTTTATATACATCTCTTGAATAGCGATGTCCTTCTTTGAACTTTCTAATTGATTCGATTATAATCTTTTGATAAGAACTGAAAACCTCTGCATTCCCTTGGATTTTGTAAACAATTCTATTATTGTCCTTAAAAATGGCTGAAAAATTCTGTTGCAGTCCTTTAAACATTTTAAATGAGTTTTGGAAGAACTTCAAAGATTCTGTTGTAACATTTTTTGAAAATACTAAAGAATGTACGACCGTTTGAACATACTAAAGGATTCCCCTTTGAACATATTAAAATACTTCACTTGTTTAGTCTTTGAGCATATTGAAAGGACTCCACTCTAAATCTCTAAGTACTCTAAACGACTCAACAAGAAATCATTGAATTTTGCAGCAACACTCAAAATGCCCGAACTAAATCTGAAGATCAACCTGTCCTATGGCGGAGAGTACATGCAAGACGGGATAGTCGGTCGTGACACCTACCTCCTCCAGTTCGTCTGCTGGGGCATCGTGCTGCCCATCGTGTCCCTGCTGGGCTTGGTGGGCAACGCCCTGACCATTGTGGTCCTATGGCGGCGCGAGATGCAATCCACCACCATCCTCTACCTGCGGGGCTTGGTGGTGACAGACACCGGCATCCTCTTGTCTGCAGCCATCGTGCTGACGCCGTTCAGCTGCGCCAACTATCTGCACAACGATGGCCTGCGCTACTTCAGCGAGAACGTGTACCCGGTCATGTACACACCCATGAACTTCATCGTTATGACGCTACAGTCGTGCAACGTCTGGATCACCGTGTCGGTGTCAGTCGAGCGCTACATTGCGATCTGCCATCCGTTCCGAGCGGCCCGACTCTGCACACGCCGGAAGACGTTCGTGGTCATAGTCTCCATCACTGTGGTGTCCGTTCTGTACAACGTACCGCGGCTTTTCGCCTCCTACGCCCGCAAGTGTCAGGACAGCGAGGCGGCCGGCTCTGACTGCTACTACCTGGCTGACACCGATCTCGGGCGGACTTACCTGTACAAGACCGTGTATGTGAACATCATGTACACAATCATCATCTTCGTCATCCCCTTGTCGTCCCTCTTTATCCTCAATATCTTCATCATCAAAGAGCTGATGCGCATGCAAAGGCGCCGACAGGGCACGAACATCCACGACGAGAACGAGGCGAATCTGAGCCTCGTTCTGGTGCTGATCGTCGTCATATTCATCCTGTGCCAGTCGCCGGGCCTTGTGTCACAGTTCGACATATTTAACATGTCCGCCTTCTTGAAATGGCTCGCCATCAGCAACTTGTTGTTCGTCGTTAACTCTGCAGTCAACTTTCTCATCTACACAGCTTTCGGGAGTAAGTTTCGCCGAGTGCTGCTGCGCGTGTTTCGTCACCTGGTCTCACACTCTCGCTCCCAGAGCCTTCGCGGTTCAGCCAACGGTTACGAGCTGACGGCCATTAACAACCTCACCACACTCTTGCCAGATAGCAGTGACAAAGACAACAAAGTGGTGACCGAGCCGGTAGTGAAGGACGCTACCAAAGCTATCGAGCATCAGCCGCTAACGAAATATATTTCCTTTACAACGAATGGGTCCGTGCCGCATGGGTCAGCGCCTACAATTGTGTGACAAATTTTGTAGAACTTTCCCGGTGCACTGAGAAAGAGAAGAAGTAAAACTAGATGACGCTGGATTCAATGTTGTGTCAGACAGGAAATCTTTGCAGAAAGAATGACTATATGGAGACGATAAAAGACAAACCATGACAAACTAATCGACAACACTTGATGTCACTTGTTTAGATCTAGATTCTACTAAAGTAAAACTAAAGTACAATGCATGTCAGCTGTTTAGATATAGATACTATACAGACTAATGACAATGCATGAAGTCAGCTGTTTAGATCTAGATAATACAACAAACTAATCCACTCGCTGTTTGGATCTAGATACTACACAAATTAATCGATAATGCATGATGTCACTTGTTTAGATCTATACTATGACAAACTAATCGGCAATATTTTATGTCAGCTCTGTAGATCTAAATACTACTACAAACAAATAGGGCAATAGTATATGTCAGCTATGTAGATCTAGATGTTATGACAAACTAATCAACAGTGCATGACGTCAGTTGTTTAGATCTAGATACTATGACAAACTAATCAATAACACTTGATGCCATCTGTTTAGATCTAAATACTTCTACAAACTTATCTGCAATACTTGATGTCAGCTGTGTAGATCATGACAAACTAATCGTCAGTGCATGACGTCAGCTGTTTAAATCTATATGTTGTCAGTCCAGTCCAGATTTTTTAAGAACGTGAAGTCTTTTAGGAATAGAGGATTCCTAACGGCTATTTTTAGACTGTGTAATAAAAGATGATTTTTTTTTTAAATCATACTCTGCTTAAATTTTTGTAAATTGTAGTATTATAAACCATATTCTGCTTACATTAACATACTTTATGTGGGCCTAGTCGTACCGTCTTCACGAGTGTACTATATTGTTCACGGAATTATCTTTTTACATAAACGTGTTTTGTAGTTTTTTATTAAGAATCGTCTCTCTTTGCATAAATGTTTATATAGTTTATTCAAAATCGTTTGTTTATGTAGACTTATTTTGTGGTTCGTTCAAAATCATCTCTGGTTACATACACGTACTTTGTGGTTCATTCAGAATCATCTCTGGTACTTTGTAGTTTATTCAGAATCGTACTGTTTTACGGTTCTTTTACAATCGTAAACTGTTTACGCAAACTAATTCAGTGTTCTTTAACGTACAATTTGCTGGGAGGCGGTGTTACCGCCGAGTCATACTTTGCGAGTCAAACCGTTCTTGCTATAAAAAAACCTAATGGTTATCAATCTGGCACCGTTTTGCGACAATATTACTTTTTGGGATTTGTTGACATTATCGGACTATGTATTCAATCAGTCAAACTGCTCGTGTTCCAGACTGTGAGTGTGTTCCAGTCAATCGGACTGTGAGTGTGTTCCAATCAATCGGACTGTGAGTGTGTTCCAATCAATCGGACTGTGAGTGTGTTCCAATCAATCGGACTGTAAGTGTGTTCCAATCAATCGGACTGTAAGTGTGTTCCAATCAATCGGACTGTGAGTGTGTTCCAATCAATCGGACTGTGAGTGTGTTCCAATCAATCGGACTGTAAGTGTGTTCCAATCAATCGGACTGTGAGTGTGTTCCAATCAATCGGACTGTGAGTGTGTTCCAATCAATCGGACTGTGAGTATGTTCCAGTCAATCGGACTGTGAGTGTATTCCAGTCCATCAGATTGTGCCTATGTTCCACTCTGTCGGACTGAGCCTGAGTTCCAGTCAATCGGATTGTGAGTATGTTTCAATCAATCGGACTCTGCTTGTGTATTCGAGTCAGCGATGTGAACACTAAAAGGAAAACGTTGGTATGCCAGACATGCGGCTTGGCTGTGTGCATTAGACATATTTAATCGTTCTCAACTAAGCACTCTCGCAGCTCTCAACTTATTACTCAAGTGGAACACATTCCGGAATGCCAAGAATGAAAATAAAAAGAAGAAAGAAAAACAGTTCATTTTAATTGCTTTTAAAAGCAACCAACATAGTTTTTTCGATACCAAGTCGAGATAAAAGAGGGTGGGGGCTGAAGGCAAGTTCCAGTGTTCTTGAGAGTCAAGATTGTAAAAGTGTTCTTTGTTGTTTTCATGGTGGCAATATAAACTTATATCATTATCTCCCTTGATATTTTAGTGACACGTTGACTGCAGCATAGCAGATTTCAGAGACAAGCAGTGAAGACTCTTTCGCGCTTGTCGATAACATCGATTGCAAGTGATAGTTGGTCTTCGTTACTGAACTAATTTTAGCTCGTGTTATGCGATCACGTGATAGCAAATCAATGTTCACTAATCACAATTCCATATTGCGTGTTTATGGATAGAATTGTTCGTATTTATTGCTACTTCATGTTTTGACGCATTATGTTGTATTAAGAAGGATATTTCATATTTTCCTATATTGGAAAGTACCATTGAATTAGTAGGATTTTGTCACAAAATTTAAATACTAATTGATTATTTTTACTGCGCCATTGCCAAGATTATGGTTGTTGTGTTTTCTTCTGTCTCGTTTTTATAAATTTTATTTAACACTTATTTTAATGAAAATGTTGTACATTTTTTCAAGCGTTTACACATTTCTTTTCATTTCTTATTCATATTAGGTATAAAATAATTATATATAAATAGTTGGTTCAGTTCTGTTGCCAAAAAGTCTGCCATGTTTAGATTAAAATTTCCAACAGTTCTAGACTCTCATCATCCCATAATTCTTTGTTTAAAATGGCCGCATCTCTTCCCTATATTTCGCACAATTAACCTCCGTTCACAAAAAGAATGCAGTGACGAAGCAGGTCACGTGACAATAATATGGCGGGGTGTTGTTTTGCTTGGGAGACAGAGTTGAAAATAGACATATAGGCTACCTGCCAACAAATTCTGCTCTTCTGTCACTGACTAGCAATTCATGAACGATGTGCCCATCTAAAAGCTACTCCAGTAGGGCTAAACTGGAGAGAACCGTTTTGAAACACTCGTTCAAAACCAATTCAGACAAAACAGGCATAAACTGTTTCAGTCTTAGTAATTTATTTCAAGTTCAAAATTAGAATTGTTGTCATTGACATCACGATCTATTTTATGATTGTACGTAATTTTTGTTGTTTGGTTGTCGATTGTGTGGGGTTTGAGAAAGCTTGTTGTTTTGTATGGTCGTTCTATAATTTTCAGCGGTTGTTGTTTAAATAAGTAAATCTGCTGTCCATATAAGATTACTGTTTATATACAATTAATCGTCAGAAGCCACTGCTTATAAAATATCTAGTCTTGTTTCTTTTCACTATTTTCTTCTCATTTTCTTTAGCTCGATTTACATAAACTTTAAACTTTATCACAGGAGTAAACGCACTTTTGGATTATGGCAGAGAACTGAAGAAAGATAATGGTTCCATACTGATGGCGGATTCTGTCATTCGCAACAGTAACATCTGGCACTGTGTGCTGCAAAATGTGATATCACTTTCTTTATCAGGCAAACAAACCATCTCATTTGACCAAAATAAATCAGTACATTTTTTATCAACTTTAATGACCTTTCGGACCTTCAGCCTTACTATGGGCAAAATTTCTAAGCTTTCTTGTTTTCCTTAGAAATGAGAACACGCTAACAGCCCCTCCCCTCACCCTACCCCAGTGCCGCATAGTATATTCAGCTCCCTACTAAAAGGCCAAACGCTGCTGTGTCACTAGTCTTAATTTCAAAGAAAAACTATGTAGTAATTTCACTCAGTATTGCCCTTACTTAACTGCGATTAATTACGTGTCACTTTCAGCGTCTTACAGACTTCTGTCATTAACTGTGTGTTTGGGGAGTATTCTTTAATATTTATATCAGACTTCTGTCATTAACTGTGTGTTTGGGGAGTGCTCTTTTTATTTATATCAGATTACTGTTTCCATAGTTGTTCTACAATCCGCACCAGATACTGTTAACCTCTTTGATTATCCATAATATACTTTATTAATCCTGCTTGCTATCATTTCAACCTCTTTGATTATCCATAATATACTTTATTAATCCTGCTTGCTATCATTTCAACCTCTTTGATTATCCATAATATACTTTATTAATCCTGCCTGCTATCATTTCAACCTCTTTGGTTATCCATAATACACTTTTTTATCCTTCTTGCTATCATTTCAACATCTTTGCTTATCCATAATATACTTTATTAATCCTGCTTACTATCATTTCAACATGTTTGATTATCCATAATATACTTTATTAATCCTGCTTGCTATCATTTCAACATCTTTGATTATCCATAATATATTTTATTAATCCTGCTTGCTATCATTTCAACATCTTTGATTATCCATAATATACTTTTTAAATCCTGCTTTGTTATCATTTCAGTCCATATTATTAATCTCTTTGGTTATCCAGAATATAATTTCTTAATTCAATTTGTTATCATTTCAGGCCTCACAGGAATTTGTTGTAATCCTGTTTGTTACAATTTCAAGTGAATATCCATAATATACTTTTTAATCCTGTTCATTATCATTTCAATCCACACAAGATTCTTTTAGTCCTATTCACTTTTATTTCAATTCAAACAATATTTTTTTTAGTCCTGTTCATTTTTATTTCAATTCACACAATATTTTTTAGTCCTGTTCACTTTTATTTCAATTCACACAATATTTATTTTTAGTCCTGTTCACTTTTATTTCAATCCACACATGATTTTGTTAACCATGCAGGCTCGTTTTAATACTTTTACCTTCAGGATCCTGTCTATCATAACCCAAAATCAGCCTCTTGACGTCATGTCCCAAAATTAGTACCTTGTCATCATGTCTGACAATCACCATTCTTATCGTTGTGTTCTACAATTATCACTTCTGTCATCATGTCCCACATTCCATTCTCCACTGTTTGTGGGTTTTTGCAGTGTTTGGCCTATCGCTTTATCCCAAATCTGCCCTCTTCATCGTTCTTGTCCCAATCTACATTCTTTATGGGAACACGCAATCTTTACTGGATCATTCTTGTCCCAATCTGCATTCTTATGGTTACATGCAATCTTTGCTGGATCATTCTTGTCCCAATCTGCATTCTTTGTGGGTACATGCAGTCTTTGAGAGATCATTCTTTTCACAATTTGCCCCAAATCACCTTTCTTAATAATTACTGGGGAATCTAATCTTTCTGAGAAGAGTTCTTATTCACAGATCATATTTCCCTAAAATTACTGGGTCTTTAAATCAGCTTACTCTCGTTGTAATATTTGTTTGATGTCCGAATTGAGTATCATCTGTAATGGTAACTTGTGTCATAATCTGTCCATGTCGGAATAACGTGTTTCTTCTCCTAGGCTGCTTTTACTGTCAGAACCGTTGTGCGTACAATATATTCCGGCAAATAATGTGCGTTTGTTAATTTTTTTTTTAATGCATTTATTTATTCGCAGTTGGTGATCACAGTGTGTAATTAGTTCTTATTTAATCTGTCTAATATTATAATCATGGTAAGCTACCATATGCTGCTGTTTTGTTTCTTGGTTATTTTGCGTGGTGACCCGACAAATGCGCGAAAGACAATTGCGCGCACCGACAAATGCGCTATAGGGTTATGGTTATGGTTATGGTTATGGTTAGGTTAGGGTTAGTGTAATGTTAGGGTTAGAGTTAGAATTAGGGTTAGGGTTAGAGTTAGGGACAGAACGCGTCGTCGCGCTTTTGTCCATCGCGTTTTTGTCGGCGCGCATTTGTCGGTGAACCATTTTGCGTATATGCCCCTAGCAACAGGCGAGAGAATTGCAGTAGACTCAACGACAAAATATCGTTTGCTTCTTTACTGTATTCGAGGAATAAATGGAAGTGAGTTAAATGCATTGCAATAGGATTGGGGGTTGAAGGGGCTGGGGGTTCCTGATATTTTTTTTCTCTCTCTCTCTGGCTTGTTTAATTACTCAAGTAACCTTGAATCGCCCCGCCCCTTCAAGCAAGGTGCTTCCCAAAATTCATTCGAAACCATCGCATAGCCGGACTAACTGGCTTTTACTTACTACGAATAGTATTTTCGTTTGTGTCAAAAAATGTTGAAGCTGTCCATAACAGAGACTTGCACTCTTACTAGTTTGTCTCTGCATGCCTAGGAAACTCTTTGTTACTAGTATTGCGTGTTAAGTGCGACGCCTATTTTTTTTCTCCCGGGAGTAATGGTGTGAGAGAAAGAAAGCGACTTTTATCCATTCTGCTAATTAGTAGCCAATTTCCTGACATTTTATTTCTAGAAACGCAAACGTCGGCCGCGAGCCGCACGTGCAGGAACCGAATTAGAAGCCTTCCCCAGTCCCCCACCCCATCGTAACGAAGTTCACTAATAAGGGGTTGAAAGGTTGCTATCGTTTATGTTTTAATATGTTAACGTGAATATGAATGTGAATGTGAATATGCTTTGCAGCCCAAGAGTTCCAAGCACTTACGTCACTCAAGCCACGCTGTGAATCGCATGAAGGTAACGGACGACTTAATACCGTTTCTCTGGAGCCTCGGAGACTCAGTAACAGATAGATTAACAGCCGTCTTCTAAGACATGAATGCTACAAGGTCTTGGCAGCAAGCGATGCTATTATCACTTCACTTTTTTTAACAGTGATATTCATAATGTCTGTTATCACTGTTTTGTGGAGAGTGATATTCATGATGTCTATTATCGCTTCCTTGTGGGAGAATGATATTTCAAAATGTCTTAAACCACTTCATTGATAAAGAGTGATATTCATAATGTCTGTTATCGCTTCATTGTGGAAGTTTTATATTCATAATTTTTGTTATTACCTTATTGTGGAAAATTTATATTCATAATGTCTAGTATCACTTCTTTTCGGAAGTGTTATGTTCAAAATTGTTATCACGTTATTGTGGAAAGGTGATATTCATAATATCTGTGGCTGCTGCCTGAGTCCGTAACAACGGAGGAATGTGTGGTTGACCCTTTAGGCGCATGCATGATTAACCCTTTATGTAGTGAATGAAAAATATGTAATGCTTACATCAGCATGCTTGAGGAGTGGAAAGGGGTGTTTGATTTGGGGTTATTTATTTATTTTTATTTAATTTTTTTTGGTTGCAGTTGTTTGCACCAGTAAAATATTGTTTTTAAAGTTCGCATTAAGTTTTTATCCTGTTAGACTTCCAGTTATGAATATTGATTGTGATAATATTTTGCTGATACATGTGTGAATCGGTGATAACATGACTAGTTTTATGCAAGATTGTCAGAGCTAGTGGGATACCTGTATTTCTGTTTAAAGGACACAAACGCATGTTCATTAAAATGAGCTTCAATGAATCGTATCGATTTGTTTTGTTTATTTATTTGTTTGCTTTGGTTTCTTCTTCTTATTGTTGCTGTTCGTGGTGGAAAGATAAAAGACGGAGAGAAAGGAAGAGATGATGATAGTCATTAAATAGTAGTGTTGTTAGTATTGTTTAAGTTTATTAGCTTAATGTTTATTTGTCTGGCATGTTTTTAATGTATGCTTAGTTAATTTAATGTTTATTTGTTGATTAGTTTATTCACTTGTTGGATTCCTCCGGTTTCTTTGTGTTTCGTGTGCTTGTTTATTTAGATGAGTGGCCTTTGGGGGGGGGGGGCTACTTATTTATTTGTTTAATTGATTCGTTGGTTGGCAGTTGGATTTTCTGGTTTTGTTTGTCTTTTTACTTGTTCGCCTGTTTCTTAAAATATAAAAAAAATTAAATTGCAATAATTAATTCAATAGTTGTAATAGACACAAGAAATTAAATCAGTAGATGAATTAGGCAACAAGAAGAAATTGATTCGCTTTGAAAGCCTTGCTTGGTCCTATAGTCCGAAGATTTCCTAAAAGCTATAAATTATTATAGACAGCTTCGTGATATAGTAATTCAGCCACCTTGCTGCATAATTAATTATATACATCTATTATTACTGCATAATTAATTATATACATCTATTATTACTGATTCGATCCGTTCTTTCTCATAGTTCATACCCCAGCAATAAATTTGTAGATTTCCACCGAATCAGTTTTAGAGCTTCGTAGACTATACGATATGGCCTCTTTTCCGCAAAGTGGGTGCATTACTCATGAGAAAAAAATCATAATTATTTAATTTCGAATGCTTAAATGTTTTGCCAACTTCGTCTATGATGCAACTTTAAACAAGATGAATTGATATGCTAAAATTAACCACTATATACATACAGACAGAGACAACACACTTTCAAACACACATACATCTTTGATTGTTCATCTCTATTCTAATCACACTGACAGACAGTCAACAGCACCGTTAACACCACTAGCGAGCCTCTGCGCAATTTGTTGTTTTTATCTAATAATAATATAGTAATATCTAGTAATGATAAATGTAAAATAGTGATTTTTATCTAATAATAATATAGTAATATCTAGTAATGATAATTGTAAAATAGTGATTTCAATGATAATAATATAGCAATATCTAGTAATGACAATTGTAAAATAGTGATTTCAATGATAATAATATAGCAATATCTAGTAATGACAATTGTAAAATAGTGATTTCAATGATAATAATAAAGCAATATCTAGTAATGACAATTGTAAAATAGTGATTTCAATGATAATAATATAGCAATATCTAGTAATGACAATTGTAAAATAGTGATTTCAATGATAAATAATTCGGTACAAGCGAATTTCTACTTCTAAGACGTGCATCTGTTTTCAAGATCATGTTGAACAATAACACTTCACTTCTAATATTGTTGTCAAATAGTTTTCTTTTTTTAATTTTAATTGATATAATATATTCTATTCTTTGATTCAATATGTATTCATTCCTTTCATACCAGATTTTCCTTTTCACGTTAGTTTTCTATTCTTTTTATCTTTTCTTTTTCGGTTTTGAGTGGGCGGCCAAATACAGCTCTTAGATGTAGTTTGGCTAATTAAAACGTTAAGACATGTGCGCGATGAATTTACTCCCTACAAGGAAAAAATTAATAGTTGCTTAAGGAATAGTCAATAGATCATACACACATACACGAAAATAAAGAGTAGTGATTGCTTTCAAATTCAATATTTATTTACCAGTCAACGATTTTCTATTAATTTAGAGCAAAATTAAACATGGCAAACTATCTCAGTGCTCCAGACTATTAAAAAGTTCATGTATTTTAAAATTTGATTGCACAGTTAAAGCGCCCATCCCCTAAAATGTTCCCTAGATAAATCCGACGTTTGAAATGTACTCGGCAAAACTGAAAAGATTCATGCTTTCATCCCTGTTCGCAAATGGAAATTATAAAGGGCGGCCCTCTGCACTATCAATGAGTAGCGTAGCACGTGCAATGTGACGTCACTGTCTGTGGTGAAGGACCTATCTCTCAAGCGGAAAGTGGCGGGCTTACTGCTTAATCCATCGGGTGGGATGATAAAGCAGGTCTCATTCTACCAATTGTGCACGCTGCAAAACATCTACACGATAACAAATCAGAAATGGTAGTCCGCCAGCCGCACCAGAAAGTTCTCAGCCAACCTTTCCTTTATCTTCGATCCCTAAACCGTACAGAAAGTTCTCAGCCAACCTTTCCTTTATCTTCGATCCCTAAACCGTACAGAAAGTTCTCAGCCAACCTTTCCTTTATCTTCGATCCCTAAACCGTACAGAAAGCTCATAGCCAGACACACCCACACACGATCTCTACAACCATACAGAAAGCTCACAACCAACCATATACAAACACACACATACACACACGCATGCACACACACACACACACACACACACACACACACACACACACACACACACACAGCATTCTTTCTCTACAACCGTACATAAAGCTGGTCAGCCAAGCGCACACACACACACACACACACACACACACACACACACACACACAAAATACGCACTCACACATGCATTCAATCTCTACAGCCGTACAGAAAGCTCTCAGCCAACCATACACACAACATAAACACGCGCAAGCACGCACATACATTCGATTTCTACAGCTGTACTAAAAGCTCTCTACCTAAACCCCTCCCAACATTTGATATCTACGAACGTCACTCGTGGTTTAGTAATTAATTACTGTGATTGATAATTATAATTGTCGGAGCATAGGTAGACAAATAGTCGAACTGAAGTCCATGTTCCTGAAAACCCGACCTACCCGCCGGTTTCAATTCAGAAGGCACCACTCACTCTTAGCATACCAATTCTAAACTTTTGCAATCTAGCAATCGATTGTAATAGGAATCTGTAAAGAAAGCATTTTGTGCCATCAACGGTTAATAGTAATATGTTGGTGGGTTTTTTAAACTCTTGTGAATTGATTGAAACAGCAATGTTGCTTTAGTGTATTTAGATGATGTGAAGAGATAGTTACTGTAAGTTGTAATGCAAGTATCCCACGGCATGAGGATTATAAGAGTGATTTGATTTGATTTATTTCTCACTTCCAAAACTTAATTCACTCCCTATGGTCTTGTGTCAGTCCACGAACAAACAAATGTTAGAAATGGATGTTAAGAACAAGTAAATTAGTCAATCAGCTTAAATCAGCGTTAAAAACGGATCTTCACAGCATTCCCTCTCTCTCTCTCTCTCTTTCTTTCTTTCTTTCTCCCATTCTGGTGTCTGTAGGAAGGGGAGGGACTCAAGAGAAGACTGGTTCCATTATTAAACAGCTCGCTCTCTCTCCCTCTCTCTCTCTCTCTCTCTCTCTCTCTCTCTCTCTCTCTCTCTCTCTCTCTACGACAGAAGTCGGTTCGTGCATTGTGAGCTATGTTGTATTATTAATGGTTAAGATCCAGACTTGTCCGATAATCTCTTCATCCATCCTAAGGACAGAACTGTGCTTACATGAAATTATCAAGCCCACATTGCGTGCATTCACTTCGCATACACTAAGCCCCTTATTCCCGTCTGTCCATCCGTACTTCCTCGTTCTCCGATGTTCTCACAGTAATATGTTCGTGTTCATGTCATGAGGTTGTCATTTTTGTATTCATTTGAAGCTCAAAAAGCGTTATAATGAAATAAGTCCACTTTACGTCAAGAAAATTCGTTTTTATTTGCTTCGAAAGATAGATAGATAGATAGATAGATAGATAGATAGATAGATAGATAGATAGATAGATAGATAGATAGATAAATAGATAGATAGATAGATAGATAGATAGGTAGATGGATGGATAGATAGATGCCTACATCATTGAGTTAATGGATATTATTATTAATTAATTAACCATCCAAAGCTAATTACAAGTGATGAGAATCTTAATTTATTTTATTAATGATCCTCTAGCACAGTGGTCCCCAACCTTTTCATCGCCGCGGACCGGTCAACGCTTGATAATTTTGCCGCGGACCAGTCAACGCTTGATAATTTTACCGCGGACCGATGATTTGGGGGGGACGTTGATTGTTTATATTTTAGATTGTTTTGATTTAATAATTTTAATTTAATTGTATTTAAACGTGCCTTCAAATTAAAATACAGTTACACCAAAAAATGAATATAAAGTGATTTAACATTTTAACTCACTAGAACGCTAAATCAGCGAGAACCCTGAGCTTGTTTCTTTGCAACGAGACTGTTCCATCTGGGGGTAATAGGAGACAATTACACCCGAAGTGAGTTGCTTATGTCCATCCGTTGTTTTGTTTTGGTTGCTGTCACTGCAGAAAACCCCGCTTCACACAAATAGGATTCGGAAATGGCAATACGGATTTAAGTGCTATGGTGGCCGTTGTTGTATTGGCAGATGAGGGGGTTTACAGAGCCCAGGATAATACCACATCGTCTGTACTTAGTGTGTATGTGCGCCCAGGATGTTCACTCCCCACCCTGTAATGTTCACCAGTGGTGTTGTTGTTGTCATTGGCACTGTTGTTGTTGATGTCCCCTGTATCCGATGGGCTGTATGTAGGTGGGTGTTGGCGGCAAGCATTAGTTGAATTAGATCCGCAATGGGGTGGTTATAATATCCCCACTGCATGTGATGTTGCTCCCTGTGCTGCCACCGTTGTTGCTGTTGTTGTTGTCGGCGGTGGTTGTTGTCGCAGCGCTGCCGTTGTTGTTGTGGCTGTAGTAGATGATACTGTTGTTGTCGTCTGATGTGTTGTGGAGGGCGCCTTCTTTTTGATTTGGGGCTCCGTTCTGTAGTGTTTCCTCGTGTGTCTGTTGTGGTTGTCTTTGTTGCAGTCCCTGGTGGTGACTCTGGCTGTGGATTGAGGGCAGTTGGTTTAGTCGTTGTTTTTGTTTCTTGTGGTGTAGTTGGAGCGTTGTCGACTTCTGTTTCGGTCTGTGCGTCAGTTGTCTTCACTTCTTTTTCTGTTTGTATTTTTCTTTCTTGCGTCTTGATATGTACCGTTTGTGTGCTGGAGATTTTTTTGGCGTTTCTTCTTATTTTCGGTGGTAGTTGTTTTAATTTTTTTTTTCTTTGCTGATAGACCTTGTAGTCTGAATTTCTTTATTATCTGTTGTGGGTTTTGGAGTTTGCGTGAATGCCTGGCTGATTTCTTGTTTTGCTGTTTGAGTTGAATTCACTTTGGCCGTAGGTGGAATTTTCCAGATGATGTTGGTGTTTATTCCACTTTCTCTTGTAGTGGCTTGTAGAGTTTAGGTGGAAACGTGGCTTTTTCCTTTGACTGTTTGAGTTGTGCCGTCTTCCTGTGTGGGTTTTCGCGTTGTTTCCTCCTTTTCCGTTTGTGAAGAGCGTGGTTTTGTTGTCGGCGTTATTTTCCAGAAGATGTCTGTCTGTGTTTCACAGTCTGTTTTTTTTTCGTGTTGCCTTGTCAGGTGCTTGTTTAAAATCTTATGGAGACCAATTGCGGTTAAGATGGCTTGTTGTCTAGTGTAAGTTCATCTTCTGTTTTTGTGTGGAAGAGGGTCAACAGCAAATTAGTGAACGCATTTTTTAGTTCAACGTTTTTAGTTTCTAGTGTGAAAGTGAAGGGGGTAACTTTTCGTATGCCCCCATTTTCGGTTGGTTTGCTGATTTCACAGCAGTATTTTGTCCAGTCTTCTCCTTTGTACTTCTTAATGTTTGCACCTCTTCAAGCCTCTTTTGCCGTATCTGTCTCATCTGGGCTATGCGCTCGTTTGTGAAACAGAAAGGGCCGTCCGCATCTTCTGTGACTGACTCAGAATCGCGTAAAATGTCACTTGATGGAGTGGGCAGTAGTGGCATTTTTGCCAGCCCTGAAAAGGGCTGAGTCTTAGTGCTGGTTTGTCTGGTGTGGCGCTTTGACATGACTCTCCTCCCGGCGGTCCAATGGATGGAGTGCGTTCGTCGGTGGTCCGAAGCGAAGTGTGTTGGTGTGGTTGGGAAGTAGAGCTCGAATTCTTTAAAAGCAAAGACAGATGATCGTGCACCAAGTGGGAGAATGAATGCTCAGACTCAATCTCGTCCATGGAAAGTCGCACAAACCCGAAAGAAATACACCAGAGTAAAAATAAAATTGGGGGGCCCTGTACCATTTGGTCCGCGGACCGGGGGTTGGGGACCACTGCTGAGTCTAGCAGACATCATTCATCTCTCTTACTTGGTGGATATGTGGCTGTAAACTTTTTCTCTCTTCCACAACATAAAACAACATTTACGATCACACAATGTTTCTGTGAGTGGAAACTTCTTACCAAAGGAGAAGACAACTCTGTCTTTAATCTACATTTAGCGATCCCCCATCCACCCACTTTCTTCTCCAACATAAAGTTATCAATATGCATAAGAATGTCAATAAATTTATTAAATCAACAATAAAATGTACATATGAACAATACAATGAAATAGATTACTTGACATCAATATTTCCCACATTCAATAATTTTATATTTATGCAGTCCTTATCCAGAAAATACAATTCATCAATATGTCAATATACATCATAGGATAGTCTTATCAGAGAACAGAAATGGAGTTATTAGAGATAAGACATAATAGTTTTACATAATCTTGTTAAACTGCTGTCTCAATGGTCCTTCCATGCAGTTTTGCATCAAAGACACAAGTTATTGCCAGCAGTTATTACATCAGCTCCACGTGACTCACTCGCAAGTTGAAAAACACTGTTCCGCTATTTAGAGTTAACCTGGGTGCTTCTTTTTGCCCTATCAACTCCTTCAAATAGAACAATAAATGTAGTGATGTCCAACAACTTCTCTACAGTAGAAATTGTTCAGGTAGTCAGCATATCTTGCTGCCACACATCAGTAGAGTGTAGTGTGTTCTTACACTTACATGC
Source organism: Sinotaia quadrata (assembly GCA_028829895.1). Classification (NCBI taxonomy): domain Eukaryota; kingdom Metazoa; phylum Mollusca; class Gastropoda; order Architaenioglossa; family Viviparidae; genus Sinotaia; species Sinotaia quadrata. Next base: position 53,971,302 of record CM054182.1, read on the forward strand.
TGCTTCCCGCCTTTACCAAGGTCTGTGATAGCAGTTTACAAACAGTAAACCAGCAGGAGGTTCAAATCAAACATTGAAATGAAAACAGAAAGGCTACTTATATCTGCAAAATACAATCAAAGAACAAATGCTAAGCTTTCAGTTCATTGATTTATAACTCAATTCTTTCTTATATTCCAGTCTCAACTTACAGTTTCCTGCAATGGTATTTATTAGCCCAAATCATGCACACAGCTTAATAAATACAGGTTATCAAAATAATGTCAAGTAATTAGTAAAATAAACGAGCAGTTTAGTTCAAACATTTGTAGAAATAATAGTCTACACATATAATACATCTTATTAAAACACAAGTAAAACATATTAATAGCGAAAATACTTGAAATATTTCAGAGTCCATCCTCTCTCAACCAGTCGGCTTAACTCACCGTCAAGCTAACGGTCACCTTTCAAGGCCGAACTTATTTTTGCCAGTACATATTCAAAGTAATTAGACAATAGATTTCTGGACAGGATGTAAAAATTTTAAATCTCAGCCCATTGCCTGGTCTATTTCTAGTAAATTATAACCATTGGATAATAAAAACTACTCACTCACCTTGCATTACATCAGCAATTTCTAGCACACACTCCAATTCAGACAATTTCAAAATACCGTCCGTCTTAAACAGTGACCAAGGTCGGGTTACTCTGACAATTTGACAATTTAACAATTTATATAACAATTACATTTTTAAATAGGAAGAGGTAAATTTATTCCACCACAGATAGTTAGAATGATAGACAGACAGATAGATAAATAAATAAAAAGATAGATGGATAGATAGAGAGAGATTATTTTTTTAGTCTGTACATGTAGAAGACTAGAGAGAAAATACAATTATCTGGGGAATTCAAAGTACACTGACTTTAATTCTTATCGGACCACTAATTTCCCATTTTTATGATTTTTTGTTATTATTTTTGTTAGGTTTTTTAATGTTCTTATTATGGGTTATCCCCAGCCCGAATCTTTGTATTGTTTTTGGCTTGTTTACTTTTGTTTAGTTGTTATGGGGGGGTTGTGTTTTTTGTTTGTTGGGTTGTTTTTTTGTTTTGTTTTGTTTTGTTTTTTATTACGGCTTTCTCAGGTAAGTGAAAACATTAACTCTAGCAGTCAGGCAGTGATTATCCGTAGGGTGAATATTGTAAAGGTTCTCAGACTACAGAACATTAACTCTAGCAGTCAGGCAGTGATAACCCGTGGGGTGAATATTGTAAAGGTTGTTATCAGACTACAGAATATTAACTCTAGTAGTAAGGCAGTAGTGATAACCCGTGGGGTGAATATTGTAAAGGTTCTCAGAACATTAATGAAGAAAGTTTTTATTTTCACGGCCTTTGAATGAAGGCATTTGTTGTTATCGTTGTTTTTATTCAAATCAATAGCGAATCAGCTATTGTTTAGAAAAAGGACTTTGGTAATAAATTAATAAATAATGAGTGTGTGTGTGTAATATTGGTGCTATTAGCCATAGCAAGAGTAGCTTTGTTCGCGAGCTATTTTTCAATCTCCGAACACCACTCAGAGATTTCATTAAAATGTACGGCTTCCAGCAGACAAAATAGATACCCTCGTTCGTGCATGCACGGATGCACACAATAAAAAATTAAATAAATCACCTCAGGGCTGAGCTTGGAAAAAGAATAAGAATTATATTAGGGAAATTACTCCGTAAAGAAATGTTGGAGTCTGTTATCCATATTATCTCCCTTGCAACTGAATTGGAAATTTCCAGAGACGCTTTGGGAATGGGAAGAAGAGAAAGCAATCGCAGATACAACCTTGAGAACAATAAATCATGAAGTATCTAACAGAAAAGAAGACTGAATTTAGCTATATATATATTCAACTGGAATTCGGTGTCCCACAAGGGTCTGTAGTCCATTTTGTTAGTTGTTATACATACATAACCATTGGCAGGTTTCCGCATTAACTCCACCATGGCCCACGTAATGATCTCATGAATTATAGCCACACTGTTCGAGCGCTCTTAACGAACTTAATTAAAAAATTACAAAAGTATAATATTGTATTTTCAATTTAAAGGAATGGATCTGAGCATAATTACAATTACACTGGGCTAAGTGGAAGGAAAGGTAGGGCTGAACTCATGTTGTTACTGTCATAATATCATCACGTGATCAATTAATATAAACGGCACCAGTGTGGAATTTTCGTATACATTGTAGTTTAAATATTTGATCAATCGCTTTCCTTTAAGGTGGTGGGGAGGGTAACTCTAACTGTCAAAGGAAGTCTCTGATACACGTGTTAGTACACATGACGAAATTCATTTCATTATTCTGCAAATTAGTGTTAGCAGGAGTTCATAAACTTCTTCAAAAACATAGTCAAGTTTTAAATATAACCCCTAGTTTTGTTCACAGCAAACAAATGTGAATTTTCCACAAACTACAATGGCTTCAAGTACATTTAGGAATCAATTACAAACTACTATGGTATCCTATACTTTAGAAATCAGCTATAGAGTACCAACTACTCTGGAATCCTATACTTTAGGAATCAGTACAAACTACTCTGGATTCCTATACTTTAGAAATCAGCTACAAACTACAAACTACTGTGGTTTCCTACACTTTAGGAATCAGCTACAATCCACTGTCTTCCTATACTTTAGAAATCAGCTACAAACTACTCTGGCTGCCTATACTTTAGAAATCAGCTACAAACTACTGTGGTTTCCTATACTTTAGGAATCAGCTACAATCTACTCTGGCTTCCTATACTTTAGAAATCAGCTACAAACTTCCTATACTTTACAAATCAGTTACAAACTATATGCAATGTGTTGACCCATGTTTCTGTCTGAAATGATCGTTTCTAAGAGACCAGCAGCGTGTAGCGTGGAAATGGAAGTTACTGTTGTCAAACTAATTAAGACAGCGCCTAGTGACTGTCCTAATCTGGTTGACCTAGACGGGTAGACAACAGTTAGACTTGGAAAGTTTACGGCAACAAGGGGTGTGGGGTGTCAAGAAAAACAGTCCAGCCGTGAGTTGTGAATTCAGTACAAAGACCAAGAGATAGATACAGCTGTAGATTCTGAACAAACACGGGCTCTGAGTGTCGGCCAGAGTTGTGCAGTCGGTCGAAAGATTTCTGACTCCGACTCGGTGGCGTAAAAGTGGATTGTGATTGTGCGGGTTGTGCAATGAACATGGGCCCCGGCGGTCCGGGATGGGTGGGTGGGAGTGCTGGCAGTGAGCAGTCTATTTTTTACTGTCAGAATGTAATCAAGTCCAAATCTACAGTGCTTACTCAATAGTTTTCTTAGCATTAAAATAGACTGAATGACTAATTTAGTAACCGACCTACTTTATGGGAGGGGGGGGTGCCATTAATATCCCACACAGCAAAACAATATGCCAACGTGCTAGGAAAGTTTGAGAAATATTGTTTAGATTATATTAACGATTGGCTCTGTTCAATTCTTTATGGACATTTGTAAGTTTAATTTGGGGTTTTACTAATCAGAAAAAAAAAAAAGAAGAAAATTGATCAAATTACAAACCATTTAATATTTATATTTGTAAAAATCTAACTGTTGGATCTTTCAAAAAATGTCCACCTCCTTTAGTTATGTGCTAGAAAAGAGTTAAGTGGAGAAAGGAGGAATGTTAAAAAGTGCTGCAGTTCACATATACTTAAGATCTCTTGACTTAATAAAAGTCAGTAACAGTGGGCTGCTGGCTGCAATTCTGGGAGATTTGAACCTAAAAATCCACCAAACACTCATTCAAGCTTTCACTCTCCCTCCTCATGCATTGTCTTTCCCTTACAAAATAAATCTTTTCTTTTATATTGCAAAATCAATACAATTGGAAACGAACATGAAATATCAAACAAAGTCAAATCAAAATACTAAGGAGACCACATGATCAGTCTAGCAGCATTCGGATGACCATATCAATAGGATTACTAACCCCAATCAGTCTGATGTCAATGGTAAATTCACTCAGTATCAAATTTTTGTCATAAGACAAGACTGCAATTAGTTGTTAAAACTGGAATTGTAGTAGTAACAAATACGAGTGCTTATCTTTAATTTCTTTTTAATTTTAAGTTCTAAGTGCTTCATAATACTCAATAATCATACAGTAATATATGATTCAAGTGAAATATACAATAGCACATACCAAAAAACACCTACAGCTTAACATACTAAATATGTATAGAAACCAAACAAATATATAACACATAATGTGCATACAGGGTAGGCCAAAAGTAGGTTTGCAGTACTGATTGGATCATAGAGTTTTATTTCATTTATTTATTACTTCTTTCACTTTACAAGTATTTATAATCATTAATAATATAATGAATTTCATTAATGTTTAAATGAGTAACTGGACTATATGTGGGACTACAAAAATGAATGATAGAAACAAAGAGGAAAACAGTCCTGTATACCTGCTTTTGGCAATCTGTATATCAAATGACAGAGCAGACAGGAGAAATGAAGAAGAATAAACAGAAAAAAATCATGAAAATGAAGAAAAGATTGCTTTAAGAGATAATTTTTTTAATTGCTACAATGTGACTCGAGTTCAAAGGCAGTTTCTTTCAGATGAAAAGACCAAAAAATGAGAAAAATGCCAACTGTATATTTTCAGGTTTTTATTTCCATTTTGCATACTCAAGATATGAATGTGGGAAAACTTTTCTAAGTCTCTCCTATAATAAAGGGGATAAATTTATCACCAAATCCCATCTTTTATGAGATGAGACTGTACTCAGATGCTAAAGTAGCATTATAAGCCACTAACAAAATAAAAGATTCATTTAAATCACTATAATAACTTACAATCTTACAACAGAGAGGGATAAATCAAAAAACAATTTTTGTATATTTTTGCAAGTGATCGGACTGCTAAGCAATAAAGGCATTTAATGCAAATTGACAAAGACAAGAAATAGAAGAGAAAAGCAACAAGAGTGCAAAGAAAACTCTTGGTGGATAAGACAAGTATTCAGTCTGAACAAACTTTATGGAACATATTAATTAGAAAATCAGACTCTGTATAATCACTTACCATTACCAAATACACAATGCAAACTAAATGTGGAATGTTTCACACTGATGAAATCTGACAATGTCACAAACTCATTAACATAAAAATAAATAAAACACTACCATAAAAACCAAACTATCTTATATTTCTTACATTTCAAAAAGCTTTCTAATTGTTTTCTAAAATTTATTATTCTTTTAATTACTTTTAAACATTATTAGCCACAATTTTCAAATAAAATAATTTTCAGTACTTATCAGTAGTACCCATATCTTCCAAAATCATTAGATCTTCCAGAATTTTATATGATTTGAAGGCCAAGGATTAAAGATTAACCAACAAAGTCAAGAGAAATGTCAATAATAATAATAAACATGCATAGCACTTATTGTTATCCTAAATATATTATCTGTACTTGGATTATTATTAGTGTTCAAACAAACATTAGGATTTGTAATTGTATATACACTAAAACAACCTGTATACAAAATCGTATGTAAAATGCCATTAGTTTCATTTACAAACTACCAAAATGTTCCACTAAATGTGATATTAACAACATCCATGATGATGGATTAAAGTTGTGACTAAATAAAAATTAAGTATACAAGAAAAATTAATATATCTGTATAAACACTTAACAGCTGTTTATCTAAAAATCTTTATAAGAGAGGAAATAATATAAAATGTGCTTCAAATAATTATAATGAAAGTTTAAAATGAATGTTTAAAGTTAATCAATAAAATTAAAAGCTATTTTATATCTAACAATTTATAACAGTAGCAGAGGACAAAAAGCCTTTGCAATAAACATTTGACAGTTCAAATAAATAATTTGTTAAAAAATATTTCTCTACTCCAATGACTCCTTAAAAGCATACCATTGATACAACATACTGATTCAAATTTTCAACATTTATGTGTAAATAATGCTATTTTTATGCAAATTTATTTACAAATTATATTACATGTACTACTGATCAGACAGTTTTAATAAGTACTCGTTCTAAAAATAAAATGGTATTTTAATCATCCACTCAAATGTGATTCTGTTACAAATATAATTATACATATGATTAATTTTCAGTTCAATTTAAAATTAAAAGAATATAATGAATAATTTAAGCACTAAAAAATATTCTAAAATACCCAAATTCAATGCATGTATAGGTCTACCAAGATACTTTATTTGCTAAACAATCCAAAATTCAGTTTCTGAAATTCTTTTTATAAATTATATAATTAGAAACAAAATTTGCAGAACACTAAAGTATTTTGCTGGTACTGCCATAATTTTAAGACCCACAATTCTCATAAATGATAAATTAGTGTTTTGAAGTGAGAAAAAAGCAACTATTTTAATATCAATATATTTTCACTTTTAGACATTCCATTATTTTCAGAATTGTGCTCCTGGAGATATAATTATCACAATTTTAGAGAGCAACAAATTAGATAATATTCATGCCAAGTATAAATTCACAAACATTTGATAAACTGAATAAATCTAATAAGGTGATTTTATCTTATTTAAAAGATACTGTTGATACTGAATTATTGCAGCACTTTTTTATGTGATGTAAACTAAAAAATGTCAATAGCAAACACAGTTCCTACTGTCTAAAGCCATTTATATTTATATAAGTCTGTTGCCAACAACACTTAAGTAGACTGCAAAACTTAAAGTGGATTTTTATTATTATCTCTTTATATGTATGTGTGTGTGTGTCCAGCAAAAATTGCTAAATGTCCAGAAATTTTACAGATTTCAAACAAAATGTCTGGGGTTTGGAGGGTTTTTTTGTTTTTGTTTTTGTTTTTTGTGGAAGCTGTTTACTGGGGGGGGGGAGGGGGGATGTCTGTGCATGCATGCACACAGGTATAATGTCTAAAGAACTGAGCTTTTGTAGTTTACATTTCATATTTGCTTGATTTTTTTTTTAATGAATTTTTTTAACTTATTAAATGTAGTATACCAGCATCCTGCAAGTGGTAAACAAGTAATTATTCCTTAAAAAAAACAAAAACAAGATTATGTTGCTGATGAAATATAAATTGTTTTCTATACAAAGCCTATTAATCTATAACAGATTCCCACCCAAGCTTTAAAAAATAAAAGCAAAATTTCCCTAGGAAACTGCAGTACCTGTATTTGTGCGCATAAAATTATAAATAAATAAATTTTTAAAATTCAAATTTTAAAATGAACAAAGAAATTTATAATTTCCTTCACCTTTAGTTGTCCCTGGGAACACGGTTTGACCCACATACAAGATGTCTTCCTATATAAATTATGCTGCTATAATTTTTACAAAAATTTAAATTTCATCAGAAATTGCAGAGGTCTAGGAAACACTGCTATCTTTCTGACATAAATATTGTAATTTTACCAACAAACAAGACAATCCTAATACATATCCAGATCATGTTATTTATGTTGCTTAATTTTCTTAACTCCTTTCTTTCAACACCTCACTCATTTCAAATGATTATTTATTTTCATCACTCAGGATTCTTTTAGAAAGTTCTAAAGTAAAATCACTTAATAATACCATTCACTCAATACCTTAACTTGTGACAAATAAGAATTGGCTCCTTCCTAGCCAAATGCACTTGACAACATGCTTTTTAACTTCTATAATGAGTGGATTTCAACTGGTGTCCAATATCAATCAGATGTAAGCTTTTCTAATTGCTGTATCACTTCTGGTTTAATATTAAATGTAATACTAGTGGCTTTTTTCTTAATCACCACTAACATTATGATTTATAATTATATTTATTCTAGAACAGAAGAAGGGCTGTAATGATAATTTGCAGTAAAGTTGGATACTGAGCACTATAGACAACACCAATAATAGTGTGGGCTAAAAAACAAACAGCAGAGAAGGTTGGAAAGAGTAGTCAATTTGGTGCTGCACACTAAAATTTGAATCTTATATTTTCTAAACAAAGCTGAACTAAAACTTTGCAATTATATGGACATTTTAATTTAGGTCTTCAAAGACTGGCCAACATTGGTGTGAAACAGAAACAAGGTTAAAACAGAGTTAATCAGAGTCCTGAATGAGAACCCTCTCATAGTAAATCAATTACAACAACAACAAAAATCATCTGTATAGTAGTTTCATACTATGCACTCAAAAGATAATTAAAATATCAGTGGTACACAGAAATTAGTGAAAAGTGAAATTATACAAGAAAATGGTATACCTTGAAATAATTTCTATAACGATAATTGCAAAGATTAACTACAATATATACTAAAAATAAATGACAATATATTGATAATAAAAACTGAAAAGCATATTCTCCATAAATAAACTGGAGGGGAAAAAACTGTTTAAAAGATATTAATTATTATAAAATTTAAAAGATATTATAAAATTCAAGAATGAGCAAGATATAAACTGAATATATTATTGCAATAAATAATCTTTTTAGAAAATAAAATTTACAAATAGTCTTTTTTAACTGGACTGTAGTATAATCTTTTTAATTCCACTCAATCTTAAAAAATAATGCAATTATTTCTCACACTATTCACTAATTCTGACATATTTAAAAATAAAAATACTTTTACGCATATCTGAAATACTGATATTGGCAAACTTAATATAAAATCTGTAGTTAAGACCTCATTCTATCTCAATCAAAGAATTACATGTTAAAATGTGGCATAACCCTTTCTCAATCAGACTACATAATAAAATGTGGAATAATTCTTTCTCAATCAGACTATGTGTTAAAAATAATTTCTCAATCAGACTATATGTTAAAATGTGGCAAAACTTCTTTTAAATTCACAGAAATTTTTAACAGGACAACATCACTGTTGGAAAAAGCTTAAATGAATGCAACTATGAAAAAAGGGATGTCATACAAGATAAGGAAAAGCAAAATAGTGAACTAACATTCACCTTTGAAATTCTAAAAGGTGAGCTATTACATTTTCAATAAATCTTTCTCTTTACAAGGTGATGTGTACATTCACTTTCTAGTCAATCATAACATAATTCACATAATATAAGCAAGTATTTTTAAGCAATCAACACTCAACATTAATTTTATGTCAAATATTTTCTGTTTTCTTTATGTGTGGTTTCAATGGTATGAATATTGATTCAATACTTCAAAATCAACAATAGAAATAAAGGAAAAAGCATTTCTGAAATATTTTTCTAATATAAAAATAAAACTTAACATTAAATATAGTTTCATAACACTATCCAATTTTTTTTTTAAAAAAGGTATAAAGAAATGATATGCATTTTGAATTCTCAAGAACCAACAAGGAAGTGTTGTTGCCAACATTTCCTTGAAAAAAAAATTTTATTTGGTTGTGACTTCCTTCCTACGCAGCACAAGTGGTCCGACATTGTCGCATGTGTCTTCGTTATGTTTATTATGGCTTCCATCACATAATGGGAACTGAAAAGACAAATAAGATTTCTCAAATAAATGTTTTCCACTATTTCACTATCACTGATAATAAACTGCATCAGTGCATGCTTTTAATTTAATTTAATAACAAAAATACCAAATAAAATAGTATATAAAAAAATGTGTACACAAAAATAAATTATTAGGTATTGGCTTTTTGATACAAAGTACAAATTACTTCTTAGTTGTCTGTAGTTCACTGCATGTGACTTGAGTGAAGGTGAAATAATAATTAATAATAATACAGAATTAAATCATGAAAGACAAGAAAGTACAAAACTAAATAACTGATATCCACTCACACCTGAAATACAAATCATTTGTGTACTGTGGCCTATAAAATAACTCAAGGAAATGAATTAAGAGACAACCCAATTAAAAGAGATTAGTAATAGTATTACTTAGTAGAAAAAAAAATATAAGAAAGAAAATCTTGTCAGAGTATGAAAGTAAGAATCACATTTGGAGAGAAGCCAAAACCAAATATAAGTATGTAATAACTAATAATATTCACCAATATCACAATATAGGACTGGATTTTAAAAGGTAAACTAGATTTTGGAAAGAGAAAAAAATAAAATCAAAAAACGAAGTTAAAGCATTTCTACATGTTTAATTGTATCTTCTGACAGAGAAACTGAGGTATTTTAAATAAATTTAGCACTTTACCTAATCTTCCACTTCCTGTAAGTTTAATCAAACATTACATTTCAGACAATGTAGTGCATTATTATTTATTTGTATTCCAAAAATGTAGCACAGACTTCCTGGCAGTCCAATAGATTGTTGTCAGTCACAGCTAAAGCCCAATAAGAACTAGGATAGGAACTAGTGTAACAAAACTAACATTTTCCACTTACTCAGTTACTGTCTAAATTCAAGTAAATGGCTTCTTGACTTTTCTAATACTCACTTATAGTTATACTGAACATTTTTATTATAAATTAAAAATATCTTAACACAACCATGACTTTAGATAAAGTGTGTAGACTTGAAACATGGTAATTGGTAGTGATGAGTCAATGAGTCCCAGGTTAACCATGTAGTATGGTAACACATTAACACACATTAACTCCAAATCTAAGACTAATAATCATTTCTGAGACTGATGTTCTATATCTTTATAATCAACTATACAATTAAGGAAATTTTCTGATGATCCAAATTAACATAACAAATTTCTCCATTTATATCGGAGTATAACAGTAGTTATATACTGTGCAAAATACATTACCTTTTTGGAACGCCAACACCTGCAGTAGCTGATCTTGTCACCCAAATCTTCAATATCTACCATATTGACTACCTTGGGACTTTCCTTTTGAATCTTTGGATTAATGGGCACATCTTTTGGCTTAGGAGCCGGCTGGAATGCTTTCACAGTTACATACACCAACAGTGACACAGTGCCAACAAAAGGTACCAATGCTAGCCAGTCACCACCTTTAAAAAAATAGAAATCTTAACTTAGACTTAGAGTTAGACATTAATCCATTAATTAAAATACTTTCAAAATGACAATCATTTATATCACATAATAATAAAAAGATTAAATGTATGTTTCTTTGTTTTTAAAAGCAAAACTTAAGTTAAAATAAAGGAATATATTGTCAGTAATGTGTTTACATGCTTGAGTACATGATTGCAAAACCCTAAAACTTCTAAACTTGTATTATAAGTCTAAACACTTGCACATTTAATGTGAAAATGCACTCTTTTAAACAAATAGCTAACAATACTATGAATACAATGTTCAAACTGTAAAAACTTCTAAATCAAACTTGATTCAATAACAGACTAGATTGCAATAAAACTAAACCATCCTCAAAGAAATTCAATGTTCAGACAACTGATTCAAATCTAGAAGGAGAATGATTCTTATCAGTGATCGGTCTGTAGTCAATTATTTACTGGATTACAATCAACCAGCAAAATTTTCTCTTCAAATAATTCTTCACATAAAAATTTAATATAGAATTAGTAATAGTATCCACATAGGTACATTATAAAACAAGTATACTTTACAATCTTTATAATTCTTATATAATGGTATGAATCATTTTGTGAAAATAAAATATTAGTTGAACCGTCTATGCTGCTGACTTATTTACTAGTTATTACATGTACTGATGTAGTTTAGTTTAAAACAATGTATCAATCATAACAATTTAGGCCTTAAAAAAATATTTATAATATATAAAAGGTAGCCAGTTATTTTCAGTTTATTTTACTCTGTAGATGTAATTTTAACCCTATATTAAGGCAAAAGTACAAATAACTTTGGGTTAAATGAATCATTGAATGCAGACCTAAAAGAAGTTTGCTTCTTAAATTCTTTAGTTATAACTTATAATATTATTACAAATTGTTGCGTAAACTTTTATTTTTATAAGTTTAAATATACCAAATTAAATATTTTAATGAATATTTTAATGACTACAAAAGGATTTTTTTGTTTTTTAAAAAACACAATAACATTGTTATTAACAATCAGGCTTGTTTCGACAACTTGGACAAGTCACGCGAGCTGCTATTTAGGAAATGGCGTGTGAGGTCAATAACCTTATAGTACATTGCATACAATGCATAACGATAAAGACGTATTCTTATAATGTCAGAAAAAAAATTACAAGATACAAATGTAGTCGAACAAATAATGAATAAGCAAGTTACATTAGTAACCATTTAGTGACTGTTTTTTGAACTTATTCGCCCTCCCCCCAACCCACTTCAACCTGACATTGACAATCTTCACTATGTACTGTTTTAGTATCATAAGGAGCACAGCATAAACAAGGAAAATTGTACTATTTTAGGCAGAAGTTTAAAAATATTTATTTACCTGACAACTTGATAAAACCTCCAAATGAGCTGGGTATAGGAAGACTACTGAGGTATCCGGGCAAAGACACACGCACCAAAGTAGAAATTGCTTCCATTTTGTACCGGAAAGAAGTTCTTGCTAGTTGCTGTCCTTGAACGCTACCAACAAAACTAATCTCCCTTTACCCTTTGCTCAACTATATACATGTAGATAGTAATATTTTTTTGTTAAAGACTGGGGCAATTACATCTGACTGTTTACAATAATGAGCTTTTAAATTCATTGTAAAAATTTTTTTTAAATCTGTAGGTTGGAATTCACATTCCACCTTTCTAAGTTTGAGACACAAGTCACTCTTGGATCAGTCATTGTCAGAGATCTCTGGTATAGTAGGCCTACAATATGCTTCTTTGATTCTCCGAAGAGACTCTCAGTGATTATTTTTATACCAGTGTGTGTACTTATGGTATTTATTTTCTTATTAACTTATATGACACAACAGACTCAATATAATGTTTGCTTGCATACGACAAAATAAAATTCAGCAACCTATTCTTGTAAACTGCGAACTGGTGTGCGCGTGGAATGACGGTAACAATACACTCGACAGCCTTTAGCGGCCGTTGAACCGCTATATCTGTGAAACACATTTAATTTAGACAATTACTAATTAGAAATATGGGTACCAATTTTGGCTACACTTGTGCACTCCACCCAATATATCTTATGTTACACTATAATTAGTGTAATGTATTTCAAAGCATTTATTTGTTTGAAAATTCACCTTTTACCGGAAAAGTGACCACGATTGGTTGGTTAGGTATGATAGAAAAGGAAATGATCGCCGACCAATGAAGTGCAGTTATACAGATAGAGGACTGTTAAGTTTGGTCGACCGGTGTGTTTGTTCCTTGCTTAAATTTAGCAAAGTTTAAAAATAGAGTTGTCCGCCTATATGACTTTAACAGTGTACCTGTCATTCAGACGCGAAAGCGGCGGAAGCCGAAAGCGCCCCCTACATTAATAATAATAATAAATGTCATTCAGGCTCTATTGTTTGCTAGACATGATAGCTGATGCAAAATTTCATTTGTCTGCCCTGCTTCCCCTCTTCTCTCTCCTAGTGCAGAAGATAGAAGCGAAATAACACACAGATCACAAAGATGAAAATACAATTTGACAGGAGTCATACAATCGTTGCTTCTGTTTCTTTGAGTTCCACTTTCATAAGCACTATAGTGACAAATGAAAGACATGAACTCAGTAATGGGCACTCAAACTAGCACATTTGTGAATGTAATTGTCGAACACTCTGCTGCGGTTGGCTAGGTCAGACAAACATGCTGACACAAGACTTCACTTGGGTTCATTTACAGTTGTCAATGATTCAGTGTGTATTTAAGTAGTTGGGGAACTTTTTTGAAGCGACAAAGGCCTTTGTTTGTTTACAGAAATGTGTGCAACAGACATAATAATTGTGTGTGTACCTTTTAAAAAAGGATTGAAAAATGAGTCAGCCGTAAAAATGTAACTTTAAAACATGTACACTCCTTATCTGAAATCCTTTCTCGCTGAATTCTTGTATTTTACAGTTATTTTCAACTTTATTTAATTTTTTATACTAGTAAAGCGTACACATCAATTCACAATTCTTATGAAAGATTGTCACACATTCATGAAATGTTGAATTTATATTTCAGCATTTATAAATAATAACTGATTTTAGTAAGAAAAGTCTAGTGAGTGTGTGCGTGTTACATGTGTGTATCAAGACTAGATTAATTAATGAATCGTAAACAGGCAATACTCTTAAATATGGCCGTGTACGACCGAGATATGATGATAACACATTCGACCAAAGAAAACCGTACACCCTTAATACATGTACTTTTACACTACGTTTTTTTCTCTATTCACCATAAAATCGAATGAGGCTCTGATCAGCTACCTGCTTTGCCCCAAGCACCAAACAATGTGAAAGCTACGGACAGACCAGCAATCCATTCATCACTTTCAACTTTTCTATCTGCAGCGTTCTACTCTGTCACTCTCCATCCATAATCTATCAACAGTAGCGCACCTCGCGCCAGGATGCGAAATCGGCACAAGCCAGAACTGAGACGTCAGTTGTAATCGTGTACGCCATAGCAGCGTAAGGGTATCTGGCTGTAATACCAGCAGTAGTTTGTTTTTCTAAATAAATTTCCTTCATTCCATGTGCGTTCCTCTTCTACAAATTTAACCCTGCAAGATCATGACCAGTCCTGCTCTTCCTCGATCTAGAATTCTAGATACTTCGACTGTTACGTCATCTGTATCTATTCTCAAAGAGGACATTATTTAATATCCTATTCTGCCACCACGCAAATTCAACTGCGGCATCCCCAATATGGCCGGCGTCCTTCGCGCCGCCACTATATGTATATCTATCAAAAGGTACTGAACGTTGTTTAGCATGGTTCACCGACAAAACCGCGAACGACAAATGCGCGCCGACAAAACCGCGATGGACAAAATCGCGACGACAAAATCGCGCCGACAAAATCGCGCCGACAAAATCGCGCCGACAAAATCGCGATCTTAAGATCAGTACCGTAAGGGCGAGACGAGTGAGGCACTAGCGTCGGGCACACAAGTCTGATGGGGCGCAGAAAAGGGAAAAAGGTCGGTTTTCAAAGATGTTTATTTTATGAAAAATTACACTCATATAGGATTCTGCTCCGCATGTTCTTTCTTCTCGACGGGCCAAAAAATGGCAAATTGTGTCGACGTGCCGTTAAACACAGAAATATTTTTTTACCTCTCGACGGGCAAAAAAGTTGCAGTTTGTGTCGATGTGCCAACACAGATACACATTACACACTTTTAATTCTCGATATTGCTGGAGGGCTAATTAGCTAATATCATACTTTGGCCTTGAATTCTGCCGCCTCCTCGTCCTTGTCACTTATAAATTCGCGCCAACCACACTAGCAACTATAATATCATTGGCTGCAGAGAATCTGTGAACTATTGACCTACACACACAGTATAGAAAAACGTCACTGCATTGATCTCGCGGCTTCGCCCCCCCTCCCCCCCCCCCGACGAAGGGCAGTTGAGGGTGTGCGCCAAATAGGTGCGACCTGTTTCACCCCCACTTTCGCCAGCCCTCCTGCCCTCCACTTCAGATGCACCGCGAGGCTGTGGGGATCCCCCATAAGCAGACCAAGACGGAGAACATGTGAAGATGAAAGGTTTATTGCGGCTTCTGGGGTGAGTGTGATCGGAACAACAACAGTGCAAAGTTCAAGATAAACTAAAAATGTCTAGAGGAGGAGGATATTATCCGCCCGGTGTCTACGCCGACAGATTGGTGTGCGCCAATAGTAGTAGTACGTCTACGTGTTGACTTAACCAAAAGTACGCCAATAGTAGTAGTACGTCTACGTGTTGACTTAACCAAAAGTGCGCCAATAGTAGTAGTAGGCTACGTCTATGCGTTAACTTAACCAAACTCGACGAGAATGTATGGAGAGAGAAGTGCCAAGACCAGAAAATGTCTCAAAGCTCAGGTGCATACCAGGTATGGTAAATCACATGGGAAAGTTTGCATCACACCTGACCGATATCACAAAACCACGAAGAGATTTGCTAAAAAATAAAGAGGAGAGTGCATGGACGTGGGATGTCCCACAAGTGAAAATCTTGATCTGAAGATGCAGTAGAGTTCTGCACCAGTACTCATCCACTACAGAACAGACAGGACTACCAAGGTATTAGCAGATTCATCATCATACGGAACGGGTGGAGTTTTTTTTATTTTACCAATCAAGAACACCATCTGAGATGGAGCAAAGATGTGCCCAGTTGGAGAAGGAAGCATTAGCAGGGTGATATGGTCTGCGAGAAATTCGCAGATTTCCTCATTGGACTGCCGAGCTTTACTTTAGAAACAGGTCACAAACCTCTATTAGCTCTTCTAAAATACCAAAGGTTGGATGAGCTGACTCCAAGGATACAGTGTTTTAGAATGAGAATGATATATTTTTCTTATGACATTGTGTACACTACGGGAAAGCATTCGATGACTGCGGACACACTATCTCAGGCTCCTAAGGGTGTTCCTGCTGAACAGGATCACCAGATGGAAGCCCTGGCAGATGCTTTTGTCCACAGTGTTATTGACGGATTTCCAGCAAGTGACAAGCATCTGGAAGAGATACAACAGAAACAGCTCAAAGATAAAATATATAGCCAAGTCATGAACTTCGTCAAACAGGACTACTGGCCTGAATCGGCAAAGCAAGACAAAGACCTGAAACAGTACTGGGTTGTTCAACAAGAGATTACAGTACAGCAAGGATTGCTACTGCACCAAATTAGACTGGTGGTTCCAGCAAAGTTGCAGAAAAACATTCAACAGTGTTTGCATGAAGGTCATCAAGGCATTGTGAAGTGTTGCGCACTAGAGAGAAGCTGTGTTTGGTGGCCGGAAATCTGAAAACAAATAGAAAAGGAAGTAGGAGCATGTGCAATATGCAAAAGGAGAGAGTGATTCATCTGGAGCCATTGCTGCCAACAAAACTCCTTACTATCCATGGCAGAGAGTGGGAATGGATTTGTTTGAACTGAAAGGATGATAGACTGTTACTCAAGATGGATTGAGTTTGCCTATCTGGCAACAACCACATCTAAGGTCCTGTCTGAGCACTGCAAAGCAATCTTTGCCAGACAAGGAATTCCTAAAATTGTGGTCACAGATAATGGTCCCCAGTTCAGTTCACATGAATTTCTGATATTTTCAGACAAGTATGAATTCATTCACCTCACCAGCAGTTCCTACCACCCACAAGGGAATGGTGAATGTGCAGTCCAAACACTGAAAAATCTACTGAAGAAGGCTGAGGATCCAGATATCGCAGTGCTGAATTTCCAAGCAACACCACTAATTACAGCCAAGATTGGGCTTCAAATATTTTAACTTTTTTGACTTTCAGAGAGAAATAGACTAGGTCTGTTGTAGATTTATACATGTACATCTCCAAAGCCGAACGTCTGTAACTACAAATGTTCAGCCTCTTCAGGGGGAGATAAGGGGGAGAGAAAATCTTGTTCTTACTGCTGTACAAAAGATGCAATGGATGACAGGACAGAAGAAATCTCCATCAAGTGAAATTAGAAGCAGTTGGCACAGAGAAAAACCTTAAAAGAACACAGTAGTTGCTGACACATTTCCAGATGCAAGCAGGGTGGGTGGATGGGAAATAGAAAGTGTATAGGCAGTTTAAGGCAGATATTCAAATTGACACGGTAATTTTTATCTCTGAATGTTTTCCTTTGGCATCAAGTATCTACAGTGACTTGGCTGTTGTCTTCAATGTTAGTACTGGAGATGTTTGTATACATCTAATACGTACAAAATACCAGTACATAAATTAAAATCTGCATTCAACACAGGCACAACAGCAATATATGAATATCTATTATCTAACACAGGCTTCATTGTACTTCAATTTTTCTGTCTTTTAAAAAATTTTTTTTTGTAACAGATTTATTTTCCCAAAACTTGCAGTTGTACTACTGTACAATATTTCTGCTGACTTGTTTATAGTTTATAACTATATATTTTATATATAGCATTTGTAAAGTTTAGTCTCTTTCAAAATATAACACAAAACACTTTCTCAATGTTTTCATGGGTTCTGAAATGTTTCTAAAGAAATCTGAAAAGAAAATCACAATTTTTCAGCAGTTAATAGAGAACTTAATAAGACAAAATATTGAGTATAGTTATAAGGTATAAAATGCATGTTTAGGTACAAGTATAATCACAATGATAATAAAGAAAAGACATGCAATCATATATTTTGTTTGTTTGTTGTTCTCATTTGATTTATCCAACAGAATTTATCATCAAGCATATTTGCTTTTTATTTCAATTTGAAAAGTAAATTAAGGCATTCAATGGAGTCAGCAACGACAAGATAAAAAGTACAGCAAGTATTTCTGATGCTTAACTTAAAGCTGAATCAAATAGTCTCCTATTGCATAATCTCTGCATCTATTTTACTTCACTTTTGCTTTTTGCCACTTCTTTTACAGATAAGTTTTGCTATCTACATTATGCAGACAAGAAAATTAGAATCGGGTTAATGTACAGTTTCTTCATGGGTGTCCTGCTCATATCTCATGTAGACACCTGAGTTTGTGAAAGAATGGGTGGTAGAGGAGGAGTGGTTGCCAGTGGCCGAAGGATAGGCGAATCTCGATCCAAAAGGTCAGAGACATTAATGGCAGGTGGCTTGATTCTAACAGAAACAGGCTTTAGATCCTTTTGATGTTGTTCCAACAAATCTGTCTTGCGTATATACTGTAACAAAATATCATATGAAATAAGTAACAATAATTAAAAAATAGTCTAAATGTTATTAGTTTATTTTGTCTTCAATAATCATGAAGACAAAATATAAATATGGTCTACCAGTTATTAGATATCTAATTATAAACTGGTGCTGAGTGCACACAGTAGATTAAAGGAATTTGCAGGGTTAGTATTCCTTGAGATTGCTGTCACGGTGGAATCCATACACAGAAACAAAACCACAAGAGAAAACGGGAGTGGGTTCTAGCATTCTTTCCTGCTCCCTTCAGAAAATGTTGAAGTTTTTGTGGCCTTTTGACAATGCAGGCAGTTACTATAAAAGACCAGGCTGGCTAGTGAAGCACTACACTGAAAGGCACAAGCATGCTCGAGTGCTGATAAAAAAAATTCAAGATGATCAAACAGATTCATGCTTTATCTAGTTACTAACAAAAACCAAATACATACTGCTATGCATATAGCTACATGTGTAGCCATCTGTAACACTGTCCCTGCATTTACAGAACAGACTAGTGGCCTAAAGTAATGAAAAACAAATCCTTCTCATCTCAGTGTTTAATATTACATTTCTGAACCCAGTACTGATTGTTCCTTCAGAGTAGTCTGAAGTAAGTCAAAAGCAAATCCTACATATCCCAGTGCTTAATATTACATTTAACCCAAAATTGTAGGTATAATTATATATATAATATATAATTTTTCCCTGCAAATACTTAAGAGACTAGAAGCTTGAAGTAAGTGAAAAAGAGAAAGTGTGTGTGTGTGTGTACGTGTGTGTCAGGAGTGGAATCCAACACATCTTAAGTTTAATATTATATAGTTCAAACCCAAACCTGCAAACATAGAATAGTGTAGGAATCTGAAATAAGTGGGAGAAAATCTAAGGTACTATGGCATAATCTGAACAATTACATTTCATAAGACATTCCATGAACTCAAGTGACTTGAATTCAAACAATGCCACATCCAATAGATTGTAGTTTACAAACCCACACATGCAGAACAATTACTTGGCCATATTATCTATTTATAGCAAAAATTAGATGAACAACTTCATATGTGGAACATCTATTAGCAGTTTATTAACAATAAACACTGAGCTAAGAAAGATTACAGGGTGAAAAAAATCCACTGCCTAATGAAGTTAAAAAGCAGAAGCAAAAATGTCTTACCTAGTTTTTCTGATATATCTTATTAATAGGAAATAAAATTGCATAATATATGCTGTTTGACCTGATGTATCCACTTTAAACATCGAAGTAACCAAAACATACCCTATCAGAAAATATCACTTCTGTATTGTTCTTCAAACTTCTCTTATTCTTGGACAGAAAAAGAAAGAAAACAAAACACTAGATAAATGAATGGACACAATCTGAATATAATACAAGGATTCTGACCAGTGACAGCTCCAAAAACTTTGTACAGGAAGGGGTTGGAGGTGGCAATCCAAGGGTGTGAAGAGTCTAGGGGACTTGTTTTGAAGTTAACTTTGCATAATAAGCACATTGTTTTAGGGAAGGCTGATGGAGATTGATGAGGTGGGGGGAATTTTTGCCCTGGCATTGCCAATAATTCTGATCCTGATTCCTCTCAACATACAGGGAATGTTTCAAACTAACAAGTACAATATCCAGCTAATCTCCTTTTTTAAATAACTCCTTCATTGAGAATGGTTTTCTGCACTTAAGGAATATGTATTATCCTTTCATTTCCAATCATAGGCTCAACAATAAAACCATAAAATGCAAACTAAACTGATAGAAGATCTCAGGACTATTTTTATGGTCTAACTGTAACTTGATGCAGGTACAATATAGCACTTGTTTGTTTCTAAATTTTCAGAATCAATCTGTGCTCATTTCTTAGTGCTTTCACTAGTATCTTTAGGTAAAATTATCTGTGTCATTGACATAAAATATAATCACAGTGTAATATAATCACCATTATGTATCAAATAAAACTTTAAAACATCAAGTAAATATAATATTTTGATTGAATCTCTTACCCTATTTGGGCCCTTCTTTGTGCGACCTGCCTCACATATCTGCACCCCTGCTACAATTTCCATGCACTCAATCTGCAAAAAATACAAATTGCTTTTTTTAAATAGTAATTTATAATGTTGATAAATATCGACAGATATAATCTATAGGAAAAACATTTCTTTTAAATATATTCTATTTTTCATTTACATGCATTCGCTCTGCAAAAGAAAAATAAATTGCTCTTTATCAGATTTGACTGTAAATATACATGCATTTAATATACAGAAAAGAATTTATCTAACATCTATCTATTATTATGCGTAGGGTAATAAATGTATTTAATTTCTTGCAGTATACCAGTAACTGTTTACAAAACTGTGCTATAACTTATTTATATAAGAGAAATATATTGCATTATATTTAACAGATTTAATTTTTTATTACTAGCCTGTCCAGTAAGACAGAATGTCACAAGCAAGTCAGCATCAGCATGATTTTAACTTACCAGAGAGGGTGGTTGTGGTGCTAATGTAGGCTTTCTGGGTTTAAAAGTGGCTTTTGCTGAAATAAAAATATAAAATTTGCATTATTAATTTCCATTTAATGTAAAAAGGAAATAACACTCAAAAATTAACAATAGAAATAAACAAGAATGGAAAATTTATCAAATTCTAACAGCTATTCCTGTATAGAATTTTTGAGAAGAACTACAATTTCATTGCAAAAGAAATCTATAAACAGTGGATCTGCTCTGTTGTACTGCTGATGCAAACAATGAATAGTATAGTAATAAAATAATAAATTAAATTTCAGCAGACAATGTACTGTATTTACATTGTTTTCTCATTTAATTCATTTGATTTATTAGTGTACTATTATATGCAGCCAGAAAATAGATTATCTCATGATCGGGTCAGAAAAAGGTTTACTGTGTTGCTTTCATTTTTAGATAAATGACTGAAGAATTATAGCAAAACATAAAAAGCAGATGAAAGCACTGCTGCTGATTCTATTCTTCAAATTTCGGTATTTCTACTTTGGTAGAGAGCATGAAGATTAACTGAACAGCCAAGTCCATTGATATGCAGTATTTCTGCTTCTGTACAAAGCAAGCATGGAGACTAGCTAAACACTGTCACTTCAGTCAGCATATTTCAATATCAGACTTTAAAATTACAGCCTTTCAAAGAAATGAAAGTCTACAGAATTCAGCTGTCATATATACACTCAATAATATTTTGCTCCTGAATAGTTGTCAGATAAACATGCTACAGGAACTATCCAAAGTTCCAGTCTTAAACAAGCTAATGTGCTAAAGACAGATAAACATGTTATTAAGAACTATCCATAGTTCCAGACTTTTACAAATTAGATACTATAGACAGATAAACAAGCTGTAGGAAATATCCATAAAATGCTATAGACAGATAAACATGTATGAAAAATCCATAATTCCAGACTTAAACAAGCTAAAGTGCTATAGACAGATAAACATGCTGTAAAAAATATTTAAAGTCCGGACTTAAACAAGCTAAAGTGCTATAGACAAATAAACATGCTGTTAAGAAATATTCTTAAACAAACTAAAGTGTTATAGACAGATAAACAGGCTGTAGAAAATATCCATAGTTCCAGACTTAGACATGCTAGAATGGCTATAGCCATATACACATACTGTAAGAAATATCCAGATTTAAACAAGTAGCAGAGGCTATAGCCAGATAAACAAAAGGTATAGGAAATATCTATGATTTCTAACTCAAACAAGCTTGAGAGACTACAGCCATATGAATTTGCTGTAAGACTGGAGTCGAAAACCTTTTATGAGCACTGCACAAAATTAATACTATAATAAGTATAAAGTGATTTGGCATACCAACCTTATTTTTTCCCAATAGGCCTATTTCTAATTTTCTAAGATCAAGTAAAAAGGTTAAACAAATCTATTTTATATTTATGGTAGATACATTTTGAAGAAAAATATAGGCTGCAAATATGTGATTATTTACCATCACTTAATTCTTTTGCTTTTGTATGTGCCTGGAACTGATACATGCCATTAAAAATCATTCTGCTTGCCAGATTGTCATAGGTTGCTGACCCCTGCTATAGGATATCCATAATATTCCAGACTCAAACAAGCTAGAGGCTATAGCTATATACACATACTGTAGAATATATCCATGGCTCCAGACTCAAATAAGCTAGAGACTATAGCCATATACACATACTGTAGAATATATCCATGGTTCCAGACTCAAATAAGCTAGAGAGGATGTAGCCATAAACACATACTTTAGAAGATATCCATAGCTCCAGACTCAAATAAGCTACAGAGGATGTAGCCAGATAAATATACTGTAGGAAATATCCATAGTTCCAGATTCAAACAAATTTATCTAAATATAGATAAACATGCTAAGAAGATATGTATGGTTCAGATTCAAACAAACTTAATTTAAGTGTCTAAATATAGATAAAAATGCTATAGGAGATATCCATGGTTCAGATTCAAACAAAACAGAGTGGCTATAGCTATATAAGCATACTGTAAGAGAAATCCATAGCTCCAGACTCACACAAACAAACATTGCTATAGGCATTCTCTCTCTCTCTCAATCACCCATATGCATATGTACACACACACATAAACACACACACACACACACAAACAAACAAAAAATCAAAACACCCACCAAAGGGAGACAGTACAAGCCTTTCAATAGAAACAATGTATTTTATGAGCAAAAATAATCATAATGCAATGAGGTTTTTTTAATGATAAAGTTATCATCTGAGTCATAAAATGTATCAAATTTAAACTGAAAAAAGATATTAGCAGAGAATAAGATATCTCAACCTTATAAATGTAATGAAGATGTTTGTAGAGAAGAAACATTAGCAGAACCCTTTCTCACATATGAAGTTAAAGCAGAAGAAAAAGAATGTTTAAAAAATAATCACGAATGAGATTTCTTTATTTTTTTAAACTATGAGAATTACAATTATAGTTAAAAAACATATAATAATTATCTAAAAGAACGCTACTACATAAAGAAGAGTAATTACTCATCAGCATCAGTTTTTATTTAAAATGCCTGACAATTTTTTTAAGAATTGTACTCACTTAAGGAAGTGGCGCAAGTGGAAGAAAATGATGATTTTTGCTTATTCTTGACAGTTTCCTTCTGTGTAGGAGCAACAAAACGACCTCTCCGCATAGCCTCCAGTCGCTGATGGGCAGCCTCTGTAGATGGATCCATAACCTGGTATTTAACAGTCACCCTGCAAGTTAAAAAACAGGTTATAACCAACTCTTACAACTTACATTCAAAATAAAATAATAAAACAAGTTATATAGTCTACTCTGTACACACTCATGAATATAAAACACTCACCTGCAAATCAGAAAACAACAATACAGCAAGCTATAGTTTGCTCTGTACATGATGTGATACATAAAGATTTTACCCTTGAGTTAAATAAATGCCAAGTTATAATCAACTCACAACCTGATGCATGAATATAAAAATCATTCTGCTAGTTAGCCAAGACAATTGGTTATAATGTACATAATGTAGTGAGTGTATTCAACACTCACTTTGCAAGTTCAACAAGACAATTGGTTATTATAATTTAAGTAACATATATATTTAACACTCACCTTGCTATTAAAAAATACATCATGTAGTGTATGTATTTAACACTCACTTTGCAAGTTCAACAAGACAATTGGTTATTATAATTTAAGTAACATATATATTTAACACTCACCTTGCTAGTTAAAAAATACATCATGTAGTGTATGTATTTAACACTCACTTTGCAAGTTCAACAAGACAATTGGTTATTATAATTTAAGTAACATATATTTAACACTCACCTTGCTAGTTAAAAAATACATCATGTAGTGTATGTATTTAACACTCACTTTGCAAGTTCAACAAGACAATTGGTTATTATAATTTAAGTAACATATATATTTAACACTCACCTTGCTAGTTAAAAAATACATCATGTAGTGTATGTATTTAACACTCACTTTGCAAATTAAAAGAAACCTATTCTTTACATAATATAGTGTACATCTTGTAAGTTAAATTTTATGACACTAGACTATAGCTTACTTTTATAAAATTTGATGCCTGCTACAATCACTTTGTAAATAAGTAAAAGAAAATCTGCATCCAATTGTGTGCATTTCTATTTTGGGGATTTTATCAACAGGAAAATAGTAATATTTTTTACCTGCATTTCATAAACTAAATGCAATGATAGTGAAAATGCTGAATTTTCCCATTTTACTGAAAGTCAATTTCTAATATTCACACTCACTTCACCTATGTTTCAGTTTAACATTCTCCACATAAATCCACTTCTAACTGTCACATCCACTTCACCTATGTTTCAGTTTAACATTCTCCACATAAATCCACTTCTAACTGTCACATCCACTTCACCTATGTGTATAAGAATACTATCCATGTAAATCCATTTATAATTTTCATATCCATTTCATCTCTAAGTATCTGAAAAATCCCAATATAAATCTCTTTCTAAATTTAATGCTCATTATATCCTTGTGCTTCATTTTGCTACACATATAAGTCAATCTGTTGTGTGTGTGCCTACCCTATATACATATCAATACTCAATTTTTAGTTTTCATGCCTACCCCTTCCATATGCAAAATTACATTATTTTTTATTTCATGCCTGCGCCATCAATGTGTACCTTTACACTATTTGAAGTTTTCATGCCACTCCATCTATATATGTACCATTACACAATTTTAATTTTCATGCAAACCCCATCATTATACATTATTTTTAATTTCATGCCTGCTCCATCAATGAGTGTCTTTACATTATTTTTAGTTTTCATGCTATTCCATCTATGTATATCTTAGTAGTGATTACACTATTTGTAATTTTCATTTCCAATCTACTCATTCATACCCTATACTCCCTGTATATATTATGTCAGTTTTCCCACTCAACCACCATCCAAGTCAAGTGTACTGTGCCTACCTGTAATTGGGAAGTTTTGCACTGTCTAGCCTCACAACAGCAATAACATTGCCCATTTCATCATACTGTACATCTTTGTTGCCTGGTGGGCGACCACTCTGTACCTGCATACAATAAATGTCATTAAATGCCCTGCAAACTAACAAATAATACAGTAAATGAAAAACATTTCTATTCTTATCATTTTCATTATCTTTAACCTGCAAGATTAAAAATGAAATGAAAAAAACAAAAAGAAAAACGTTTACATGGTAATCTAATAATGGTTATAAAAACAAACCTCTTAATGAACTGCAAGAAGAAAACTATAAATATCATAATGAGTAGCAAATAAATACTGCATATATGTGAGCACACTCAACTTGGATCTCAGAAATCGAGGAATGCAGCCCCTTAAAATGGTATAAAATCATGAACACTATGCCACAGTTATAAATTGCAGTACTAATGATGCCAGGCTGTATATCATCTTACTCTATTTTTCTTTCTAAGTGGTTAAATTCTTAAGTTTAATCTCATATAGTAATCATGATTTTAGATAGGTAATTATTGATAAGAATTGTTATAATTTGTCTCTGTACCAGTACCATAACTTGCATAACTGTTAAGATTAAAATGGTTGAATATATCTTACTGCTGTTTTTCTATAACTATTTTGTATGCAATTTTAGTTGATATCAAAAGGAATTAGCAAAGGTGAGGCTGTAGAAATATTTAAATCAGTAGTTATAAAAATCCCCTGAAGCAGACTAAATATGCATGCTAAGTAGGCCACTTCATTTTTGGAAATGTAACTGCTTAGGACCCAGGGAGAGAGATCAGCCTAATTATGATCTGCCAAGTGGAATTATTAGATAATGTGACACAACACCACCCTAGTTATCATGATTATTTTTATTAATCATCCAAAACTAATTTAAAGTGATGAGAATCTTAATTTATGTTATTAATAATTCTCCAGAAGATACCACTCATTTCTCTCACTTGGCAGATATGCAGGTGCTGTAAACGTTTTCTCTCTTCCACAACATTAAAGACAAACCTTTACTGTCACAAAATATTTCTGTAGGTGGAAACCTCTTACCAAAGGAGAAGATAAATCCATCTTTAATCTACTTTTAGCGAGCCCCCATCCACCCACTATCTCTCCAACATATGGTTATCATTATGTGTAAGAAATTCAATAAATTTATTAAATCAACAATCAAATATAGATATAACAAATACAATGAAAAGATTATTCAATATCAATATTTCCACAAAACCACGTTCAAATAATTTCAATGCTTATACAGTCTTATATCCTAATACATAATTAGATTAATGTCAATATAAATCACAGGATCATTCTTATCATAGAAAAGAAATGGAGTTATAGTGAGGTAAGCGATAATAGTTTGTACATAACCTTGTCAATGGTGGGTGCTGCAATAGTCTTTCGCATGCTTTCTTAACAATGTCACAAGTTTATTGTTCACAAAAGAATTGTCATTTTTTCACATGCTCCTCTAGAATGCTGTAGAATGTTCCATGAGCCATTGTTCTCTCGAGACTAATCTGGGCACTCCTTCACCGTATTAGTTTCCTCAAGAAGAATAACAAAGTAGCAATTTCTAGTTACTTCCTTATAATAGAAACTCCACAGTGTAGTTGAGCATAGCTTGTCATCGTACATTAACAGAGTGCAGTGTATCCTTACACTTACACATTGGGGTAGAGACTTGGTAGAATCTACCATGATCATAACAGTTTATAAATCAATAAACCTGGAACCATGGAGAAAATCCAAAATTCCAGCATCCCAGAAATTCTAGAAAGGCTGCCTCTTTCTTGTAAAATATAATCAGGGAACAAATGCTAAGTTTTCCAGTTTATCATCTCTAACTCCATTCTTTTTTACATTCAAGTATCAACTTACCATTTTCTGCAACAGTTTTTATTAGCTCGATACATGCATACTACTTAATAAATACAACATAATAATTATGTTCACTAGAAACAATGTCATGTGTTTAACATATTACATATAAACATCATAATTCACAAATGTAGAAATAATAGTCTACTCAAATAATACATCTCTACATAAATGCAAGTATAATATATCAATAGCAAAAAATATTTCTCAGCCCATTCTCTTTCAATCAATCAGTAAACTCACCATTAAGCTAATGGCCACCTTTCATGAACGGATTTCAGCCACACCAAATTCAAAGTGATTAGAAAACAGAATTATTTCAGCAGGTAAACTTTAATCTCAGCCTACTGGCTGGTCTCATTCTTTATAAATCTTAACCATTGGATAATAAAAACTACTCATCCATATATGATCGGCTTAGATTACATCAGCAAGTTCAAGCACATTTTCTTCATGAATTGTTATTTTAACTCAGGTAATTACAAAACTCACAGTACCCGAAGGTCATGTCAAGATGACATTAAACAAGTAATATAATACTTAATTAAAAAATAGGGACAGACAACTCTGCTTTTTCACAGATAACAACTAATAACTATTAGTATAGTTTTTCCACTTGAATTTCATTAAATGCAACTTTAAAAATTGCTGCACACTTAAATTAATCTACATGAAAAATTACACAACTATAGGAATAATAGTACAGTAATACTATGTAATAAGTTTAATAACTACAGCACTGCCTTCATAAGAAATACACAAACTGAAAGTGGGCAGCAGATAAAAGGTTAAGCCAGTGTAAGAATCCTATAAATTTAAAACTACTTTATATGAGAATGAAACAAACTAAAATTAAACAAGTGAGAGAGTTTGACAGTACACTAATACTGAAAAACAAATGTAAGAATCAAGCACACATTATTCAGATATGACATAAATAAAAATTGTACAGCACGTAAATGGTTATTAGACTACAAGTTTAAGGACTGCAGCACATTTTATATTACTTTGCACAAGAAATTAAACAAAATTTTACACAGATAACAGTTTAATAGCATATTACTGTTAGAAAACAAATATTACATCACACTTAAATACTGCCCTGTATGACAAATTACACAGTCTAAAACTAGATAGTACAATTAAGGCTAATACTACAGCCAGTTGAAGACTCCTAAAACATTTTAAACTGCTTTAAATGAAAACCACATTGCTAATAATAATAAGGGTAATAAATTCAATTTGTAATCTTGAAACAAAATATGTTGATTAAAGTTATTAATCTGAAATGATTCACCTGTAATGACATAACGAAGTTTACATTTAGAACTAAAAAAAAACTGATATCATAGCCAGTTAATACAAAGCAGTGTAGTAGTTTACAGACAGTCAGTAAGAGAGAAAGTTGACAAATCAGTAAATAAAACATAGCAAGTAGTAGTTTACTGACAGTCTGTATTAGAGACAGGGTTATTAATAGAATAAATCAAAAGACAAAAACATGAATATAATGTATAAGAACTGCAGGATATTGATACATGTATTAATTACCCAAAATGAAAAATAAACAAGAGATAGGAGGAATGTAATGTACACATTAAGACAAATAAAGTTTTATGAGTGCAGCAAACAAGATCCAGATTCCAGTGATATGTTAGAGCAGAACTTACCTTAAGAATTGAGTGGCAGGATGCAGGCATAGATAACAATTGACTGCTCATTTCCTGAGGCTCAGTTTCCTGATGTGCCATTATTTCTGATGCTATTATCTGCAACTCTGTCTTTTCCAAAGACTCTGTCATTTGAGCAAAGGATGGTGGCCTAAGCTTCCCCCGATGAGGTTTAAATGTCCTTTTCTTCTCAATTTTCTGCAAGGAATCAAATACTTTCAAACTTCAAATTACTCCACACTAATTTGGCACTGGGTCTTGGACAAGGTGAAAATGTACATTATTAAATAGGCTGACATTGTTTCTTTACAAACTTCAATAAAACTAGAGTTGAAATACAATTCTTTTCCAGTGTAATAAAGAATTGATTTATAAACTCTAGCTTTAAAAGATAACACCTAATAAGCTTATCTGCACTTATTATTTTATTCATAATCTCCAATGACGTTTTATATAAATGAGGAAAACTGAACACAAAAAGATAAACTTCTGTTAATACTAAGTAATATTAAGCTATATTAAAACTAATGTTTATTTTTCTTTTAAAGATTAGAAGTAACAATAAAAATCAAATAAATTTATCAAGGTTTAAAAAGATAAATAAACAACTATAGTAAACAATAAAACAAATGTTAATCATTGTAGGTGGGGAGCCAATAATAAAGTAATAAATAAGTTTTGTTTTTAATGAAATAAAAACCAAAATTAATAACCCATGACAAATTGGCTTGTATGTAAATGAATTCAAACTAATATCTGATAAATATAATTACTAAAGTCATTAAAAATAATAAAATATTAAATTTATTCAGGTATATAAAAAGGTTACCAAGACACTGTCATGGAAGATATGAATAGTAATATGGTATTTTCATTATTATTAAAAAATAAAAAAAATAAATAATATATTAGTCTATAATCAGAAATGTACATTGATGGTTAAGTAGTCATAAGCAAAAATTTCATGTGATCGTGATTGGTATGACTGAATCTGATTGAAATGTAATGTATCTGTTAGGTTTGATTGTGAATCTGATTGGTATGATTGTGGATCTGATATGTGTGCATACAAATAAATATTGATATTTATTATAAAACACAGATTTATAATACACAAACTAGAAAAATGATCAGGAAGACAGTAAATGGTACATATTTGAAGAAAAAATGTTCACCCGTGTTATCTTTTTAAGGCTATCTGATTCTCGTGTTTGTATTTTCTCAGATATTTCTATATCTGATACTTTGTCTTCAAGCTCGTCAAATATACTTGGTGAGGACTGTAAAATTTCTTCCCTGAACACACACATTCAAAAACAGGAAATCATATTACCATAAGGTATTATATGGTAGTAACATAATTTTCACTTACATTTTTAGGAAGTAATGGTGAATGTATAGATATGCTGGTAGTGAATATCTTAATCACATTAATCAAAGAGATAAATGTTCAAGGAACATAAAAGCTTCATGCAGTTTTGGTAATAATGTTAAATTTAGTGGGTAATATTTCTTGGTGAAAAAAAATAATTTACTGAGCTGGCTGACAATTTAGATTAAATCAGACCTTTTGGGGGTGTAATGATACATATTAACAAAGCAAAGTGATGCCAATGTTGTGAGCAATGTTCACTCATATTGTTTTACCAGGAAAAATATTACATATTACCACCTGTTAAGCATACTATTTGCTTCTCTGTTATATTAAATGCTTTGGATCTAATGGTAGCATAAGTTATAGAATTATTAGACTTTTTGGTATAAATTATCATATGGTGTTAGTAATGTATGAAAGATACAGATGGCAATGCAAGTAATTAAAGTTCATGTAAACAACAAATTTCAAAAGAAAGCTATGTTGTGGTATTAACTGTATGCATACAGGGCATGGATTTTTGTGGCACATGAATGTGTTATAAGGTGTTAGTAATAAATTTGTACTCACTTCTGCTCCTCAGCAGGCAACTCTTCTACTTCAAATTCTTCTGGAATAGGAGCAGGGATTGATACTTCAGTCTTGGGCACTGACCCCTGTGCCCAGCAGTCTGTCATCGCAGCCTCTGGTTCTGTGTGTGTTGGGTATAATGAATGTCCATATTTAAATAAATTTAAACATTTACTTTAACAATGCATGCAAAGGAATATAAATAAATGTAAATATGGGGAACAATTCAGGTAGGTTTGTTGTGTGTTCAGTGTATGATGTTTTGTATATGTTTATCTATGAACTGTGTATACAGCTCTCAAGCACTGTGCAAATTATAATGCATAAATATTATAGTACAAAGCATCATTACATGAGAAGTAGAAGGTATATATCTCAGATTTAAATGATCTGGCAGCATAATAAAACAAATTTATCATATATTTCAAGAACCATCAAGTGCACAATTGGGAAAGATATAATTGGATCATAAATACATCAACTCAATATTAATTAATACTTACATTAAAAAGAAAAACCCAGAAAATTCACAATTAATGTTTAAAGTTTTGGCACTAGTAGACTTATACCTATTCTAGTTTCATGAATGTTATGCACCTGCATATATGTGTGTGTGTGTGTGTGTGTGTGTGTGTGTGTGTGTGTGTGTGTGTGTGTGTGTGTGTGTGTGTGTGTGTGTGTGTGTGTGTGTGTGTGTGTGTGTGTGCATGCGTGTGTGCTTACTGATATATATACCACATGCAATGCATGAAAAACAATTAATAGTTTTATCTAGAATTTTGTTCCCCACTTTATGGACATAGAATCATTTGAAAATAGTTCAAATGTGAACTTTAACTTTTGATACTAATGAATTTACAAACATTTTCCATAGACCTAAAAACTAGTAGTTTAAAAAAAATATATGTGACACAGTCCTATATAATAAAGGGAGAATGTGTACTGTTCATTATGGTAATTGCTTCTTATTTTTTAATATTAAAACATTTTAGTAAGGTAATGTACTGGTGAAAATACCTGAAAAATAAGAATTGCTAAATATAGAATGCATAAATGTGTAAAGTTAACTGCAGAGACACACCTTCATCTTGAATCCATCCTACATCGTTCACAGATGTCTCTCCTTCATCTCGTGCCAAGAAGCGCCACTGAAAAACAAGATATCAAAACTCTTCAGATATGACACTTTCTGGAAGCACTAACCATCATCACCATCTTTAAGATTAACAACAACTATATGATTAATGCAATCACTTCTCTGTGCTTTTTCCTATGTGCTCTATAATTTATAACAGAAACATCACTTAAAATTAATTTGATTGTAAAACTGAAACAAATTTTAAAAGTTTCACACAGTCTTTCTCCTACAACAGTAACAACACAAAACAAACAAACAAACAAAATCAAGACATAGAGCATGATTGCCCCATTTATCTTCCATACAAAGTCAAAAATGATGAAGGAAATATATATCTTAATTAGCATTCAAACTAGACTCCCAAGGTGTCATCAATGATCAGCTCTTGTAATTAATGAACTATGAAGTAAAGAATGTTCACAACATTAGAAATAAGACTGCTACAGCAAAATTCAATTAGATAAAAGTCAATGGGCTTGGATGCACATTTACTGGTTATTAGTGTATATTACTAAAGAATTATTGGTGGCTTCAAGCAAGAGTGATAAAGTTACTGCCAACACCTCTCAAAATCTTGTAAGCTTTGAATGCAAATTAAATTTCATAAATTGTTCACAAAAAGATGAACTGATGGTGATAACATTTTTTCAAAGAAAGATTCAACTGCAGACTAACAAATTCTTGCACAAATGGCATAATAATAATAATTGGTGACAAATACATTTCTAAATAATAATCAGTATATGTGCATTCAAATACTTGGAGCCAAAACCCTCTGCCAAGGCCAAACTGATGAAAAACAAAACAATCAACTTACAGATGGTTAAAAGAGGCAGGTTTGAAAGCAAAACAGAAACACTCAATAACAGCTGTGCAAGATAAGCACTAACACAAAAATCACACAAAACATAAATCAAGAAAATCTAAAATGATTCCAAATGTAGACCATGCACAAACATTAATGAAACAACAGAACATATACTATCTGGATGTACGTTTTTGGCTGGAACAGAATACACCAAGAGACACAATGAAGTGGAAAAAATCATACATAGAAATCTATGTGATAACTATAGAGTAAAAACCCCAGGAATATTAAGGATACACCTACCAGAAGAAGTCAAAATACTGTGGAACAAGATAAGAAATAAGTGATTCCTGCATGATGACCAAACATTTTAGTCTCAGTAAGTCTAACATATCAGCATAATTACTGATGTCACTGTTCCAAGTTATAGAAACATAAAAAGAGAAAAAGCAGAAGTGATACCTGTAGTGATAGGAGCTTGAGGAACATAACATCTGAATTGGAAAGCTATGTGAAGAAACTACCTGGAAACCACAGACTCACCACTACTAAAAGCAGCACTCCTCAGGAGTGCCCATATCCACTGTAAAACCTTGAATCTCTGGTTCACAACCTATAGTCAAGATAAGTCATGAAAAAGACATAATGATGATGATGATGATGATGATGATTATGATTTAGTAGAGTATCTCATTCTTAAATCTCTAATCACTTTACCAATACTAAACAAACTCGGTAGAAATTATTAGATGCATACTGACAAACATAACAGAGAAACCTCTTATTAAGGCACATCAAATACAAACTAAAATACAGCTGCAACATGATAAGTACTGATCAGAAAGCAATCTACTTGTACTATCTATCATTGTGACTGCAACAAACAACAATAATGACAGTAAATTAACCTCTACTTAAGATAAAAATCTGACAACATTTATCAGACCACAAGAATAAAAACAAACTTCAATTATCTGAAGAATGGAATCTTTGGCCTGCATGATGGTAAAGGGCAGTAACTGTCGCTCAATGTAGTTCTTGTAGATATTATCCATAGTGTATTCTATGATATCATCTACAATTTCCAAAACAAATTCCTCTGATGAATCACGCTCCAGCATCAAAGTCCTGTCAACATGAAGGTTAATATAACAATTAAGCAAGACCATTAAAATGTATTTGGATGAGTCGATGAATGTCCAACTTGGACTGAAGTTAAAACAAATACAGTTCACATCAAAGAAACAACCCATGCACATAAAATGAACAGCAGAAGATAGAAGTACCAGTATAATTAATTATTTTCAGATATTTAATACTTATATTTTTACAATATCTGCTACATATACTTACCAATAAGTAGGAGAGAGGTTTTCTTTAATTTGAAAAATAATATTTCTAATTAAATTTTCTAGACAATAATTCAAGTTTCTGTTAAATAAAATTCATCAAGACAATAAACACTACAAAGGTAATATGTGCAACCTATGAATAACTACATGTAGATAATGTTTACTTTGTAAGGTCAAAAAAACAAATACTAGATATCTAAATAATTCAGTTCATGCTGGATTTACACGTGGTAATATCTTAGTTCTGATTATTTAAATGTGTATTGTTTGATTTGAAATATGTTTGTTTACATGATGCAAATATGCTCCAGCATCAAATCTATTTTTCAAAATTAAAAAAAAAAAACGTTGAATCTATTTCTCAGAAATTAATATCTGGCTTCTTTAACCTACATATTTTCTTCTTGAAAGAAAAAAGAAATAGGTTTAATCATTTCAGAAACATTTGCCCTCTATTCTTTTTAATTTATTTCTCATTTAAAACATTAAAATAACATTTAAAAACATACAAATAAAATAAACTTAAGACTACATATGCTTACTTCAAATTTAGCTGTATATGAAATGTGAATAACAGCTCAATTAAGAGTGTGCAGTTAGCTGCAGATCTGACTATAAAGTATGGTTTTTAATCTAGTGCTTTAAGATAAGTTTCTAGTTATGTAATATTCCAGCATTCAGATGTTTCAAGCAAAATTCCCAAATTATGTTCCTAAATTTTGTTTGTTTGTTTGTTTGAAAAGTCTACTAAAATTTAGCAAATAAGTGAAATCTGATGTATATGTGATTTTTGATCTGCCATGCCAATGACACCAGAAGAACTGCTAATCATCTAACCAGTACATGGATGAAAGAATTCTTTATGTACTAGAACTAGATTATTGTGTATTGTGTTTCTAAAAGAAGAGCTTTTCTTGTACTGCCTGCAAGTTCTGAAACTGGCACCACCACAATTCAAAATACCCACCCATTTCACATAAATACAGAATGACTAGAAATTTCTAGTACTTGACTGTTTAATCAGTCAATGCAATGTAATAAACCATTACTGATACAGTCACTGAACAAACAATCCAATAATTTCTAAATGTTAATAAGGGAACCATTATATATATATATACTAGTAGGCTGTATTTGTCGTTTTAATTTACAAAAGATAGCCACAACCATCTGGAGCATCTTCTCACTCAAACAAATCAAATGAAGTCAAATGAATTATAGATCAAAAAGAATCAAAGGAACTTTAACTATTTTTTCTCAAACAGATTATGTAAAGATTATATTTAATACCAGAAAATGATTTTAGTTGCTGGCATTGACAATGCAAATATTATTTCTGTTGTAAGTTTTCATGTATTATTTAGCCACTTTTTCAGTTGAAAGAATGTCCTTTAAAAGGTGTGGGCTTACTAATTCATTTTTGGATTTTTGTTTAGTTCATTATGGAGACTGATTATTTGGATGGTTTGTTTTAATGATCCATTTGATATAATGGCTCATTTGGGTAAAAGTACAATCCACAACATCATGTAAAATAAAGAAATTACAAAAGAAATTAATATTAACATGTAAAATCAAAAAGTAATGATAATTAAAGAAACTAAGCTTGTATCTTACTGCACAAAACTAGATTTGGTATCTCATTATTTCCATTTCGACCAGCTATAATATTTCTGTTCAAATGTTTGCTAACTTCTATACTTATAAAGCATTCATTTTGTAATTTAAAGGATTTGTCAAAAAGTAGAAAGTATGCATGGCGGAATTATACATTCTAATTATATTAATGAAAATATGTTTAAAAAAAAGTAAGTATTCATATGCCGTATTCACTAGCACACACAAGCAATTATATATATATATATACACAACACTGGCACAGCAAGTGGGGAAGAAAATGAAAATGTCATGTAAAAGTAATAGGGTTTTTTTTTTTTTAAAGGTTCAACTGTGAAGTTAGATTGTATCAATGAGGATATGTGAGTGCATGTGATTTTGTGACTTATGTTTGTGTGAGTTGCATATGTGTATGTGTACATATGTGTGCGTGTGTATGTTTATGTCCATGCGCGCGATACGGCACATGCGAATTAAACCGTGAATAAAGTGAAATATAAACAGACTCACCAGTCCGCATCAGTACACTTTCCAGGTACTATTTCGTGAGTGATGACTGGGGTGGTAGCCGAAGGCATTTTAATTTTTTCCTTGGCCCCTTTGGTAGCTGCAGCGCGCGACATTTTTGGTTTCACTAACTATCTGATGATCAGTAAAATGTTGTTTTGTCAATGTCTGTGTCTCAAAAGACAGTTTAACCAGTTTATGCAATTACATTCTGCAGTTTTTTGTCACATATACAATGGAGAGTTATCCTCTTGCCTTGGGTAACCTACCATTAAAGCGGATGTTGTCGTTGTCATGGAAGTAGAATTCAATCACGTTCTACATTTTCTACGAGAACCATATATTTTATTCATAATTTTATACCTTGTTGAATTTTATAACAAATTTTGTTATTTAGCATTTTAAAATTATATTGTTTAGGTGTTTTAACATTTTAAAATATCTACTATATTGATCATGTGACCAACATTGTTTCGATATGGCGCTTGAATAGCGACGGGACACTTACAAATACATCAAATGTAAGTTATATTATTTCAGAAAGAGGTTTAAATATGCTGTTATATTATACTATAAAATTAACTTGTGAGAGAAAAGAGCTTTCTAAATTGTATGCTATGATACATAGTTTTTATTATTCCCTAGTTTCTTAATTTCAGCTATAAAAACTGCCCAGCAGTGCCTTTTTTAACATTTTTTTAAAAATTATTTTTAATATAAAGAATGAAAATGAATCTTTGGATCACTTTTTAATTCAACAATTTTCAAAGAGTTAATTTATTTTATCTGACTTTTTATAATTTGTTTCAAATATAAAATGGTTCTTATGTGGTTGCTAAGGTAACCGGCTCGTCCTACGACCAGCAGTGTCATGGAATTGTTCTGCTATCCGAATATTCTTTTAAAGATTTTTTAAGAGCTACATGCAGTTTTTAATAAAAATGTATAATGAATGGAGTCATTATCTGCATCGATCACCACTGTAAAAGCACTACTACAAGTATGAGCTTGTAGTCAACTTACAGATTCTAGGAATTACCTTATTAACCAAAAGAATTCCTGTGCTAAATGAGGACCTTATTCCTATTTGCATAATATAGGAGTTCATGTTGAGGATATGCCTAGTACCTTATCGATGTTAATTTTGACTTGAGATTTGGATGACAGAATTCATGCACATGTATTCTGGTTTATCTGGATACTAGGAAGAAACCCATCGTTCGACAAGATTATTTTCCGCATGTGTTTTTATTTTAATTTTTGATTTGTTGGATTTCATTAAATCCCAATCATATTAGCTTTTCCCCCCATGTATTTACAAAGAAAATATTTCTTTGTAAACCACATTTTAGTGAACATTAAAATTTACCATTCACCAGTTGATATCCATCATTAATAAATTTTGATATCACAAGCCTGATGCAGTTACTGCTGCTCAGCACATCACTGCTATTTGCTCACTGGGAGTTAGTTTGCTCTTAGATGGCATTCTATGGGAAGGTGAATCCAATTATGGAAATATTATGAACTGCCTGTTGGATTATTGTGCCATTTGTTCAAAATTCAATTCCTTTGAATGGAGTGTGCACCAATCATTTTATTCAGTTTGTGTCAGACATTCATGGCATCCATTAGAAATGGGGTAAACCCGGTTGAACAATGATTTTACTTAAATGAACAATGATTTTATTTAAAGTGGTTCCCCTTGAGTTGAAGTGACTGAGCACATGACAGCTTCAGAACCAGTGGACAACCTAGATCTTTACAGAGTATGATGGGGAGTGTGAGATTAGAAAAATACATTTTCATGACTACAGTTTCTAACATTATCTTAATAATACATTTGTATTTCTTGTGTAAACACCTTTTTAAGTTCAGTATGTACCTTTTGTTACATATTTACTAATTAGCAGTGCTCATTAATATAGGTCACTCACTTTAAATCTATACACATGACACACTAAATGATCCAAATTCAAATGGAAATTATCTTTCCATCAGTTTGAATATTAAAACTCAAATTTTAAAATATTGCATCAATAACATATTTGAAAGTTGTATACCCTTAATCAGTCACATAAGTAACACATGTTTAAGAAGAAAATATGTGTCACTATATCTTGAAATAATTCTCTGGATATATTGGCATGAAGGCAAGCAGTTTTGAAACTTAACAGCAGTTTAATGTATGGATAATAAAAAGAAAAGTAAGTACATAGCAATTATCAAAAATGAATACTCAAAACTACATTGACTGGTTAAGAACCTTTGAACTAATGACAATCATCCTATTTCTTTTGAACATCTGACAGATTAAAAGAAATGTAATACCCACTTAATTCAGTTCAGTTAATCTGATGGAGGCATTTAAAAAACTGTTAGAGTATTGACTAGATTGGTATTAGTTTCTCAGACTATAAGATGATTTAGGGAGTAATTGTTTCATCAAAAGTAATATAAGTTATTATGTATTATTTGAACATACTGTTGTTTAATATTAATTATTATGTAGTAATTGTGCTTATTATTATGTAACATTACTTATTATGTATTATTTTGTGTGTATTATGGTAACTATTATTGTACCAATAGTATGTTTCAATATAATGCTTTTTGAAGTTGCACACTGAGCTTGAACAAAGAATGCAGGGAGGTCTTGTATTGCAAGGATCTGGCATTGGGTCATCATGGCAAAGACAAGTGAAAGGTATGTTGAAGCTTAGGAATTTTCTGGATTTGCAGGAATTATTGAATAATTTTACAGAAATTATTTCTGTTTATTATTTTTTTAAAGACTAAATAACCTTCACCTTATTCTAATAAAATTCATTGCTATGGCATTTGACTGGAAGATGGTTAATTAGTTAAATTTATTGTTATTGATTTTGTTTGTTTCTGTTTTTCCATTTGTGTAGGACCAGTTAAGATATTACTATTACTATTAGTATTTTAATAGCAAGCAAGACTATGACCATTATGACCAATGAGTGTTTTTATAGCATAATGAGTACCGTTTTCACAGAACATTGAGCATTGTAGAAACACAATATGGAATATTATTGAAACACAACATGGAGCATTGTTGAAACACAACATTGAACATTGTTGCAGCAGAACATTAAACACTGACAGAACATTAAACACTGTTGAAATAGAACATTGAGCAATATTAAATATAGTATCACTTAAATTTCTTTTCTTCAGCACTTTATTTTAAGATATGCACATTTGTTTTCAAGAAAAGTAATTTCTTTTCATAAAGTAATCTAAAAAAAGTAAATTATTACCACTGAAATCATTTTATTAATTTATATCTTATTGGAAAATATGTAGCTCCACTTAATAATTCTTGGCAATTTAGATGCATTGCAAATTTCACACTGAAAAGTGAAAGCTGTGTCCACTAGTTTGACAATGAATCTCATACTCCAGAAATAACAGATCATTTTTTTTCTATTCTTGCTTACCATCTGAAGTCATCAGCAACAATATCTTTCTATTTTTATTTAATGTGACATGCTGCCTTTTATAATTTTGTTTATTGTATTTATTTGCTTGTTATTATTTGTTTGTTTCTCACATACATTCCAGATTTTAGCATGAAAAATCACTTATCAGAAAATGTCCGGCGTTTACGTCAGATACAAAGGAGATGCAAACAGAAAGAAGCTGAATCACATAAACCAGTCAAAGCAATGTGGAAGTCTGAAAAGTATGATGAAATTCAATCACGCATCAAGCAAGAACTTCAGGTAAATGATCAAATTCATTTAAAGATCTTTAGTAAATGTCA
This sequence comes from Sinotaia quadrata, assembly GCA_028829895.1. Lineage (NCBI taxonomy): Eukaryota > Metazoa > Mollusca > Gastropoda > Architaenioglossa > Viviparidae > Sinotaia > Sinotaia quadrata. The sequence continues at coordinate 54,011,775 of CM054182.1, forward strand.
TTTTTCTTGATATACTAAGTAACTTCTCATTGTAACTTTGTGTATTATATAGGGCTTTCATATTTTGCCACTTTTATTGAAGCAAATTAAATTGCAAATTATTTTTTTATCCTGTGATTTTTCTATAATAAAGATTTTAATTTTCATGAACTTGAGAAACTGTTTTTACTGTTTTTGGTGAAATGAAATTTGCTGATTAGTTATAATCGTTTCATTTTCAGAGTAATTAGGTCAAGATTTAACATAAAATGCTGCTGTACAGTATAATGCAATAATAGAGAAATTCATCATTCTGGAGTCAGTAGAAGCAGAAATGTAATACTGAGAGTGTAATTCTTTTCTAGTATTTCAAATATAGCAGTGTGATGCCAATGCCACTTAGTTAATGGATATGATTACTTAATACAAATACAATAAAATAGATTACTTGACATCAATATATTCATGACACCATGTTCAAATATTTTCTATAATTCACAATCTTATCATAAATACAATTCAATAATTCAATACAAATCACAGGATAGTTCTTATCAGAGAATAGAAATGGAGTTATTAGAGATAGGCTATAATAGTGTTTACATAACCTGTTTTAGACAAAGCCACAATTGTCTTTTTCACACGCATTTTTGTATCAAAAGTCACAAGTTCATTGTCCATGTTAATTTCCACGTTTCTCTCTGCACACGTTAAAAAATCACTGACGCATTGTTATTCTGTCAAAGACAACCTGGGTGCCCTCTTTCGCCATGTCAGTTTCTTCAAGCAGAATAACAATTACAGCAATTCTAGTACTTCCTAGTAATTGCTCATGTAGTCACTGCTGTGCTTCAAATGGAGTGTAGTTATCTCCAGACTTACACACTGATTTCCACCTCTGTCATGGTCAGTCATAGCACTTCACAATCAGCAAAGCAGGAAGTTCAAATCATACATATTAAAAATGAAAAGGCTGTTTCAACTGAAAAACACAATCAGGGAGCAACACTAAGTTTCCAGCCCATCGCTTTATAACTCCTTTCTTTCTTACATTCCAGTCTCAACTTACAATTTCCTGCAATGATATTTATTAGCCCGATACTCGCACAAGGCATTATAAATAGAGCATATCTAAACAATGTCAAGCGTTAGCACACTACATAACAGCAGCTTAGTTCAAACATTTGTAGAAATAATAGTCTACTCACATAATACTTTTCTATGTAAAACACAAGTATAACATATCAGTAGCAAAAAATGCATGAAATATTTCTAAATCCATTCTCTCTCAACCAATCACTTAATTCACCATTAAGCTAACAGCCACCTTTCAAGACCTGACTTCTTTGCCACTTCAAATTTTCTCAGCCCATTGGCTGGTCTCGTTATCATAAACATTAACCATCAGATAATAAAAACTACTCACCCATTTGAACTAGTTTGCATTACATCAGCAATTTCTAGCATATTCTCAACTCGGTTTGTATACTTCCAACTCTAATACTTACAAAAATATCATCACAAGGTCAGGTTACTCTGACAATTTAACAATTTATATAACAATTAAATTTTAAAATAGGGATAGGCAAATTTACTCCGCCATAGGCAGTATATTAATGTCTCATTATATATATATGAATACAAACATCATTATATTTAAATGCCACAGCTTTGTATTATTGTGTGGTTCAGTGTCAATTGAATTCCTTAAAAGCATCTCACCCTGTAAATCATGCGTTGATAGCTTGTTGAAAAAGTTGAATGCTGTAAAGATTAAGAATAGACATCCTATCCCTTTAAGTCAGAGTTGATAGCTTGTTGAAAAAATTGATTGCTGTAAAGATTAAGAATAGACAGCCTATCCCTCTAAGTCAGAGTTGATAACTTGTTGCAAAAGTTGAATGCTGTAAAGATTAAGAATAGACATCCTATCCCTGTAAATCAGAGTTGATGGAGCTTATTAAAAAAGTTGTATGCTGTAAAGATTGAGAATAGACATCATATTACTGTAAGCCAGTGCTTATTAACTTGTTTGAAGTGTTGTATGTTGCAAAGATTAAAAATATGTTATGTGACCACTTTATGATTATTATTATCATTCACCCCTGCTTTTAGAACCCACCACTTCCACCACGTCCCCAGTCTGCCACCTTTCTTCGTGCTCACTCCCGGTCTGGTCCTCTGGTCAAGCTAGAATCAAGGCCCTGTACTCCAGATCCCACAGACAAGTTGTCTGTACCACCAGCCTCATCAGCTATTGAAGTAAGTTATGCTTGCAACTTAACTTTGTGTTGGTATGTTATGCTGTATTAATTTAAACCTTATTCTATTTATGCTGTGTTTATAACTTTATTCTTTGTTATGCTGTGTTGATAAAACCTTATTACAATATATTATGTGTAAAATATAACCTTTCATCAGTATGTTATGCTGTGTTGACATACTCTTAAATCAGAATGTTATGTGCATAATATAACCTTATATCGGTAAGTTATAATATGTTGATGCAATCTTTTGATAGTATGTTATGTGTTCATTAAAAATTGCTACATTTTAGTTCATCCACCAGTCAGAAGTCTGTAACTGATCATCAGTAGCTTTCTTTTCTCTATTTTTTCTCCAGCCCATAAGAAAGATACATTTCTAATTAATCTATATTTATGTTTTCTGTATAATAATTAAAATAACATAATTTTCTGTTAAAAAAAAGTAACTTAGAAATGTTTGTTATTTGAAATGATTTTTCAGGTGAAGATGATACGGCACAACTTTGACTTCATTAAAGTTAATGGGCGCAATGCCCGCCACTTTCAAACCCATCGAGCACCAAGCCTTAGCTCACTTGATGACCTCAAGAAAAAAGATGAAGAACAATTAGCAGATTACTGTAGGGGAGAAGTTCCCAAATAGTAAGTTTTCTATTCTAGGTGCTTTAGATCTGTCATATATTGTTGTATATTATTTTTCATTTCTTTTTAATATGAAAGTTTGTCCATTTGGCTTTTACAATTATATTTAATAATATCATTGTTTTCAGTTTAAAGAACCGGAAGCAAGAGCTACGAAAGCAAGAGGAGGAACGCATTGCCAACACGCCAGATCCATCTATGCCACCTGGCCATAGAGCACTGCCAGACAATGAACGAAGAGAAACGTTAAATTTGTTGCACCAACGTAAGTTATTAAATTAAGTTTTATTATTTTGTAGTTAATTATGTGGATAATAATTTGCAGTTTTGCATTCTATATATAGAAACATGATATAAGGTTCTTTCATTAGTGATAAAGAAACAAGCAATGGTAACTTCTCATTCAAGCCGCACAACATACTTCCACAGGCCCACAGGAGCTCATTATGACAAATTTCAGTATAAAAAGTATTTATATTAAAAAGGTAAAGTAACCTCCCCAAAAAAAAAAGAAAAGGAAAGAAAGAAACTACCCTTGCAGCCGAAGTCATTAAAAAAATTATATGGCTCTTGCCGCTTTCCAAGTTGTGCAAGTTTTGCTAGATCTTTCTTGTAATGAGTTCTCTTAAAATAATTACAACCCTTGTAACTTATAATCACAAGTTTCTTAGAGAAAGCAAACTGGTAACTACTTTTAGGCTGCTTTGACATTTGAATAGTTCTGCCTTTATATTGTAACATTTCCATTTGATTTTTTTTTTATATAGGCAGAAAAATAGATTAATATAAAAAACACATTTTTTTCCAGTTATACCAATGTTAAACATCTGTTCTTACTGACATAATCCCAAAATCAAACTTTTATTGCTTAAAGTACTATCATGTGGATATAACCTTTAACTGTCAGTATGGATTTGATTTCAGTTTGTGCAATTATATTTCTGTAACCTAATTTTCTTTTCTTTTCTTTTTTTTTACTATAACCTCATCATTTCTGTTTGCTGTGATTTCAGTTTCTGTAACCTAACTTTGAGTTTACATTGTTGAACTATTAGAACCTCAGTGCTCTTTCAGCATGTTGTAGGATACTTTTCGCCCTTTCATCATCTTCCGCACTCTCTCTCTCTGATTTATGTTCTTTTCTTGCACCCCTTTCATCTTTTATCCAGTGGCTTAGTTAAAAATGTGCATTTGAATAGATAAATAAATTAAAAGAAATAATATTCAAACATTTTTTATTAAGAGGGTTAGTATCATACACATACACAAACAATACACACCTACATATGGTGTTCCATGTTTACACCTAATATTGAAAAATACTTAGTTTTACTGAAAAATTGTATAACTCTTATGCTACAAGCTAAGTTGCTACAGATTCGGTTAAATGTTGACCCTGGTAGTGTTAAATGTTACCCATAGTTGTATTAAATGTTTGCCCCTGGTAATGTTAAATGTTGCCAATGGTAGTGTTAAATGCTGCCTATGTTTGTGTTAAATGTTCCAAGTTGAGTTAATGTACCTTTAGTTGTGTCTAATATTGCCTTGGGTTTTGTTAAATGTCCATAGCTGCTGAAAGGTGGATGTTAACAGTTTAGTATAGTAGGTAGTGCCTAAGAAATGCTGCTCGTTGAATTATAATTACTGAAAATTTACAAATAACACTAAAGTTGCACAATTTGTGTATTGCAGAAGAAAAGGAGTATATCAGGGAGCTTGGCATCCTTCCTATCGGTGTTGATACTGTGCGTGTTCGCAACAAACGCCTGGAATTAGAGGGCAAGCTAGCAGAACTAGAAGAAGCTATTAAAATATTTTCACGTCCAAAGGTTTTTGTCAAGATTGACCAATAAAAAAAAATGACATTCTGCAAGATTTTATTTTGCAGCGCTTTTGTACTAAATGGCAGACTGTTACAGCTCCAATCTGAACTTGGAAATGGTTAACAGGGTCAGCACAGCCAGTATTTCTTTCTGCCACATTCTGCTCTCCACAGAAACATATTAGAAGTCTGGACAAGTGTGTTTTGATGTCGACAACATAATTGTCCTTTAGGAGGATATTAAATATTTCACTTAAATATGTGGCTAAGGAGCAGGTAGTGAATAATAATCTCTACTTAGGGAACTGAATAGGTAACAGTTGAAAGCTCTACACATCTCTGGTCCTGTCTGCTACTTAATTCAAATGGAAGCAACCAAAAATGTTCTAAAAAGGACATAAACACACTATAATATATACAGTATTGAAGCAACTCCTATTTCTAGGTCACTGGATTCTCCACATTCCTGGCACTTTTAAGGATTCCAGGTAAAAATATTTTAGCTTTTAGGAATTAGCTTGGTGTGTGGTTTTCAAACAAAAACTCAAATACATTTTCTTTACTAACATCTCTTAATACGAATGAGAAATAAGTTGTCAGTATTCCTACTCATCATTATATCTTTACATGTTTTCCTTATGTTATAGCTTGTGCCATTAATGTAAATGTTCAGCATTGTACTTTAATTGTTTTTTGGCAGTGGGATAAAGGAAAATAATGCTCGAGTGTTATTTAAATGTGTACATCGCATGTTACCCATGCATTGTCATGTGTAAACATACTGTCTTTACTGCTATACCACCCAAGAGCAAGTGTAAATGATATATATATATATATTAACTCAGATTCATTACATTTATATTAATGATTACTAATAATTAATCATTAATCATTAAATGTAATGAATCTGAGTTAATATATTTCACTGAACATATTTATCACTTGAACAAAAAGATTTGGACATGAAATACATTGCTTTTAAAGTCATAATTTTACAATAGTACCTGCTTACTACAGTATGTCCCAGAAAGATATTTGTTTGTGTGTAATATTATGCTTATTAGAAAGTGATGTCTACATTTGGTACAGTTAGTCTTGTTATTGAAAGCAAATGTAAACATTGTCATTGATAATAAATGTATTTTGATTGAAACTAACACTAACCTTATTTAAAAGTGATATTATGTTTGCCTTGACATTATAGTTATTGAAAAGTGATGTATAGTAGTCACATTTTATGCTAGGGTTACATGCTAAAGACATAGGTAATCCCAAAATCTTGTAGTCAGAATTACCCATTATCAATAGAGCAGTTTCTGCAGCATTGTAACAGATTGCTGTTTCTTTGGTTGAAAACCAGATGAAGTAGTTAGGTTGCATTTGGGAGCCATATAGTACAAAGACTACCTAGATTTAAACAACTACAATCACACATAATGCTGCTTAAGGTTATACTTTGAGAGCTATATATTACAAAGAATACCAGATTTAAATGCACTACAATCACACTTAATATGGCACAATATATGAACTGTGAAAGCTATGTATTGCAAAGAACACTTAGATTTAAATACACTACTATCACATGTAATACGTCATAAAGTACATACTGTGAGAGCTATGTATTCCAAAGAACACCAGATTTAAACACGCTACAATCACACAGAATGTGGCATAAAATACAAACTGTGAGAGTTGTGTATTGCAAAGAACACCACATTTAAAATACAATCACACATAATGTGGCATAAAATACATACTGTGAGAGCTGTTTATTGCAAAGAACACCAGATTTAAACACACTACAATTACACATAATGTGGCATAAAATACATACTGTGAGCTGTGTATTTCAAAGAATATCAGATTTAATTTAAACATATTAGAATCCTATGTAATGTGGCATAATGTACATAGTGTGAGAGCTATGTATTACGAATACCAGATTGAAACACACGCCAATCACACATAATTTTGCTTAATGTACACAGTGTGAGCCACACAAGCGCATTTGGTTGAATTCACAGAAGTAAAACGCACATGATGTACTTTTACTCTACACATTTATCACTAATAGTATAGTTATTGGGAACTGGCATTTGTCACACATTTGTTAGTGACATTAATATTTATTACTCCATAGTACTAAACTGTGATCGTGAAATAGATGTAATTTATCAAAGTAAAATTTAGTCTTGTTAATTGTTTTTTATTTGAAGAGAGAATGTGTAACATACTAAAAATAATAGCAATTAGCTTTACAGTTTTAACTTGTTTACCTTGTCAGCAGCTGTCACAGTGTCATACAGTGGTGATATTAATAACATGGTTATTTGTATACAATTAGTTTGTTTAACTGAAATTTAATTGCTCAAGTAACTATTGAGGCAAGCACCATATGCTTGAATGCATTCTAAAGTCCATTGTGGCACGTACTTCATGAGTAACAAAATCCTTGATGAGTTGCTTCAAGTCAGTATGATAGGCAGCACTCATACCCAGTACACCCAAGACATACCACACTGTACCCTACAAACCAAGACATACTACACTGTACCCAGTACTAATCAAGTCATACCACACTGTACCCAGTACAAATCAAGTCATACTGCACAGTAACCAGTACAAATCATACCATACTGTACCCAGTACAAATCAAGTCATACTGCACAGTACCCAGTACAAATCATACCATACTGTACCAGTACAAATCAAGTCATACTGCACTGTACTCTTTCTATGATGATGATTATATCAACAGCAATAAGCATCATTGGCTAAAAATATCTGAATATAGTGTGCAGACAACAATTCACTTCAACACTCAAACTCTATCACTGATCAAGACAATGCATCAAGATGGTAAAGTTGTGATATGTAGTGTGCAGACAATTCAATGTAACACTCAAGCACTAACGCTGACTTGAATGCATCAAGATGGCTAAGTTGTGATAAATAACTTAGTGTAGTGTACGGACAACAATTAATTTCAATACTCATCATGTGCTGCTCTGTATGCACTCTCACCACTTGCAAACTCCTCTCCTACTATTTTGGGTTCAGTACATTCATATTTATTTCTAATTGCCACCCAAGGTCAGTACCAACATAAAAATGTTGAGTGCATTTACATTCATTTGACATTCACTCATGACTGCCACCCACAGTGAATACCAACATAAATAGGTTCAGTTTGCATGTGTTTAAATTTATTTGACATTCACTCATGATTACCACCCTGAGTCACTATCAACACAAATAGTTAAGTACATTTATTTTACATTTGTTCATGACTGCCACCCAGGATCAATGCGAACATGAAAAGGTTCCACAGCAAGACCATCCTAGCACACAAGTTTTACAGTAAATCTTTGTCAAAAATGTAAAGTGAATCTTAATTACAAATTATAATGCTGATCACAGATTTTAACTCATAATCAGTATCCTTATTTCAATATACAATGTAAAGAGACAAATAAATAATCGCAAATTTATTTATAAATATATATATATATATTAGCACTGCATGTTTGGATTGTCATGGCACAGAGTCTGGCAAGCTCAAATAATGCTGCAATTAAACAATAACAAAAACTTCAAACAGTATCTGTCATGTTTTGTAGTTTTTCTTTTTTAAAATACAAAACTGGTAAATCAAGAAATGAAATATTTTAATCAAAGAAATTATATCTAATATATAATTACAAATCAAGATTATAACAGTTGTCAAGGCAAAGAAAGGGCATTTTTCTTAGTAATATACATTTTCCTGCATCTTTCTGTAGGAACATGGCATGTACTCATCTTAATCAACTTTTTAAAATAATAATAATAATAAATGGAAAAAATAAATAATGTTATCATCTCACATGAATTTTAATTAAATGAATTAATTAATTACCAATCCAAGAAATTCATTTCCAAATGTAATGTAATCCTGCCTCTATCCATCTTGTCTTAAAATGAGCTGACAAGGACTCCACATAAACCTTGGTAAGAGATAATAGATCAAATGTACTCACTGAGAGTTATCCAGCTCTTGTCATAGAGTAAGATTCCTAGTACCATTTAAGTACAAATAGCATATAAATCCACATCAAATAAATATGCAGGAAAAACTAATTTTACTGAGAAAAATACTTCTGTCCTCATCAAACAACTAGATGGGCATGAAGTAGAATTAGGTGGGCGTGAAGTAGAATTAGGTGGGCATGAAGTAGAATTAGGTGGACATGAAGTAGAATTAGGTGGGCGTGAAGTAGAATTAGATGGGCATTTTCCTAAAGGATATGTATATGCTAGAGCAGATACAAGAAAAAAACTGATTGTATAATGATGCAGGATGGACTGAGCAACTGTCACAGGATTCAGTGAAGATCAGAAGCAAAAGTAGATTAATTATCTCTTAGATAAAATCAGAGACGGCAGAAGGGGCATTCAGACCTACCTTATATATGACACTGATGTACAAAAATTTTGAAAACAGAAACAGCCAGCTTATTCAGTCAAGTCTATGACTGGTCTCCACTTACACTTAAGGCACCATAAACAGTCTGCAACAGAAGCCTGGAGATTTACAATTCTTCACTTTTTTAGTAGCATTTTTCTTGAATGAGTTAATGCTTTGGTGCTTATAACTTAGTACTTTGGAAGGTACCAACCAGCTCTCAAAGGAGGGAGGTGGGGTATGGAATAAAATAAATAAGACAAACATTTGTAGCACCCACCCATCCATAGCTATCTCCCATGCTGGACAAATGGTCTGATAAATCTTAATAAAAAATTAAAACAGATTGTCAAAGATATTTTAAAGGACTGGACCCTACTCCCTTCCCTGCCCCATCCTGTTTTCTTCCCCTCCCAATGTTGTTCTTTTTAAGGGATCTTTTGGTCATTTGAAACAAAAAAAGCATGACCCTCTATGTTTGGTCTTCGAAACCTGTATGACTAACATGGAGGAAATGCATAATAATTAGTTAATGCTGAATGGAGACAAAACCAACTTGTCCTTAATCAAAGACAGGATTGCGATTAGATGAATATTGATCATACTGGCTGCAGAGGCAACTTACTTTGCCAAGCTGTTTATAAATCCCACTAACAAAGTACTGTCCTTTGAGTGTATTGGGAAATCCAAATATTTCTTGACACAAAAACTATATAGCAAAGATAGCCAAAACAATAAAAAAAAAAAATCAATGAAGGAAAAAATACATCAAAGGCATTAGCTAGCCAAAAGTAAAATAAAATAATAACCTTTACCACAGCATACAAGAATGACAGAGACAAACAGAACCAACATCCTTCACACTGCAAAATTACACAGCCCGGGCCAGAAGCTTATTATCTGTGTGAAAGCAAGTATGGTTCCAGGGAAGTTCACTCCACGTCAAAAATGGATAACACAATGAGTAGTTTCGATCTACCATCTCTTACTAAAGATCTATTGGAGATTTTTTTAGCTTGAATTACTTGTATGAATTCATACCCTATTCCTACTGTAGTATACGTGGTTGTAATATAAAAAACCAAATGGAGACCTGAACATGATTAATTATATTTTCATTGATCACATGATTCAACAACAGCAATATAAAAATATTAAAGACAACTATCTACTAATGAGGCATACAGAAATATGGAGAGTCTAAACAAAATATGACTCAGACTGAGACGTTTAGGTTGTCAAGCATGAGGAGGTAAGTTTAAGACCTGCTCTTATTGGTGGTATTGGTGGGACCCTTTCAATCCATTACTCTTTCCATAAATGTTGAGCCTAGCACTGACTGCAAAGCACTTTGAGATCTCATTTAATATGAATCACTAATCAAAGCACATATTGATTAAAATTATCATAATACTGTAACGTAGCAGTATATCCTCTGTGTTGACGGAGAACCACTTTTAACTGTATATTTACAGTATTGCAATGAAAGCCTGTCTTCATAGTACATTTTAATGATTTATTTTAAATGACAGCAAGTGTGGTTGCGGTGGGAAAGGGGGAAACAGGATGTGTGTTAAACTGTAAACAAAAATTAGCAAATCCAAAATATATATAACAGAGATTCTTTCAATTATTTGGACATAAATAACTTATTCTGAAGCAAGTTGCTAATCATTCAGATGTTATAACAAGAGAACTCTTTCTTGTTGGACAGCATCAATTAGTGCAAGAAAGTGGTTAATAAAATAATAAGCAAAAAAAAAATATGATGAGTAGTCGTATGATGGAGATAAAAAGCATTGTAAGAATATGAACATAATTATAATAAACAATCAAAAGTTAATCTTTTTCCTACAACAATAGGAACAATTCTAGAGAAGCCATCACTAAAAATCTTGTTTCACTTTCACACACACATAAAAAGTTTTCTTTACTTTGAAAATAACTCATTATATATAAAAAGTAACATACAATTTCCAAATCTGATAACTCAATACAAGTTGTTTCGTTTAATAAGCAAAATATGACAGTTTAAAACAAATATTTAACATGATAATGATTCAGTGGAAAAGAGGTTTGGTAAATAAGGCAAAAATATTTTCATGCAATGAAAACTGGATGGTCAAGAGATCTGGTAGGTGGAGTTTTTTAATCAATACACCCTCTACCTAGTTTGAAACTGTCAAGACCAGTGTCCTAATAGTAAAATATAAAGCCCTTAGGGATCATAGGTACAAATTACTAATAAAAAATCAACATTAGTAGTAGTATAAGTTAGTAAGTCTAGGAGAATACTGTGCCTTTCAAAATATTTTGAGTCATTCTTTTTTAAAATGCTGAACTCAAGCGCCTCCACTCTATCACTGATCATTCATTTCCAAGTTTTTAACCATGGCAATATACAGTACATGATCAAATCTTTGATAAATAGAAAAATTAAGATTTTTTTTTTTAAAATTGACAAAGACCAGACAATAAATAATTTGAAGGTATGTTTGAGTAAAGATTATCGCAGTTTCTTGATTCTCCGCAACTGTATATAAGTGAAGGAGAAGAGGCCAACTGCTATGACAGCCATAGCAACTTCGTTCACCCACAGATCCCAGGTTGTTTCATAGGGCACCATTTCTTTATCTAGATAATCATTCGCAAATGTGCTGAAACAAAGAAAGACAAAATTAATTTTAAGTTATCCAGTAGAACTCAGACACTTCAGTTATAAATCTGTTAAAGATGCTGTAAATAAAAAACAATTTAGGTAGCGAAAATTCTAAGAGCAAATTTTGCAGTTTACTCATAATCAGGATAAATATATGAAAATATTAATATACGTCCTCAATTAACTCACCAATCAGTTGCATTGTTGCAGAACGAACGATCTTTTAACTCATTGATGTAAAGACCCTGCACAAAATTATTATTTTAGAAATATAATCTCAAAATGTTTTATTTATGCTAAAAACATTACCACTAAAGATAAAACCTTTTTCAATGAACTTTTGAAATATGCCAAATACATAAGAATTATAGTATTTAAACTGTAAATGAGCATAATGAGAGAATTAAATTTGAGATACTAACTATCGCTGCACAATATAATTTATAAACTCTTCTTACTGTAAAATGGCAGGAAGTGATAGGTACTAATTTCTTTTCTCTTTTGCATATTCAAATGATAATTTGTTCACTCACATTTAGACTGTAACGGAATATGCTGAAATAACGGATCCAGCTTAGCCATTTACCCATGGTAGAGAACTTGACCAGAAGACCAGAGAAAAGCTATCCACACAATCACATAAAAATATTGAATTAAATTTTATAACATACACAACTAAACGTTTATAACATCAATAACTTAAAACTTCAACAGAAAGCAAATGTTGATAAGAGTAATATATAAATTGGGCATCTCTCACCCCCAAAATGACAAATTTACTACTGTTACAAGGATTGATTTAAATCTATCAGTGCTTATGTGCAGTACTGTGCACTGTGATATGTTTGTCTGCAATCAATGTTTACACACTTCATTCAAAGATCAAAATACTAAATACTCATTTTCTAAGTATGTAGTATATACATACTATAATAACAATTACATTTTATTTTTATTTTATTATACTTGTTTTTTTGAAACAATTTTGCAGGAAGAAATTGACAAAGTTTGTGTATCAATAAAATTAGACATAAAATAGGGTAATTACAATCATAAATATGTCACAGAGTGTAATAATGCATATTTGTTAAACTACATTCATAATAAAGATCTTGCACAAGACAATTCCAGTCTATGACTATCAATAAAGACAATACAAATAAAATAAATCACTTACCAGTATAAAGATATAATACAGTGCAATAAAAGATAAAATATATAATGATTTTGCAGCAGACATAAAGACATAAAAAAACGAATCACATACCATCATTAAGAAGTAGCAAAGTGCAATAAAACATAATAATTATAATGACTGTGCAGCAAAGAGAAAGAGATTTTTTACTGTCAAAAAAACATACAAAAATGTATCACTCACCATCATAAAGACATAGCACAGTGCAATAAGAAGGTTAGCGATTGCAAAGATGCGAACTGAAGCACTCAAAAGGAAGGCAAGCGAACATGCAGCCAATGTCGTCAAAAACAGATTCAGCAAGAAGAAAAAGAAGTGCTCTGCTCCAGGTCGAAGTCCTTGAAGGAAAGAAAAAGAAAATTATAAAGTGTGTAAATAAAGGTGTGCTTCATTTTTGCATTTTAGGTTTTAATTTTCTGGAAATGTGCTTTCTCAGAGAGGCAGAATTCTAGTTGAATTGACAGCATAGGACATACTTATAAGAAAGTACAAGACTACAGTAAACTGGGAAACTAGAGCTGTAATAACTTAGAGATTATATGTTGCAGGAATATCGCCACATAATATACAGGAATGTCTAGGATGACTGGCTAAATTAAAGTAGGTAGAACCAGCCCCTATATGACAACAGCAGAGAGCTATTAAATTCTAAAACATTTATCCTTTTGTCACAAGTACTGTGTTTATGTTCTATATTTATTATGCTTGTGAAATATTTTGTTGAATAAAACTATCTTCCAACATTTCATTTATGTATTTTTTATTGTGAGTGGAAGCATGCAAAATTGCATTATATTTGCTACGGCACTGCCAATTTCTCAATCTCCATGTTTACCTCCATATTTTGGTATGCCTTACAAATACTAATATGGGGTCCACTACAGTTGTCCAATCAGAATGTATCTTACATCAAACAGGCAAAATGAATATAGAATGCAATCATGTTAGTTATGAATCTGTAGTTTTATTGTACTTAAAATTCGATTCAAAAAAAGTTATTTTGAATTATTTTTTGCATGGTTAATTTTTAAATATATATTTTTTTATCATTAGAAAGTAGAAAATCTCTTCTTTAAAATGATATATAGCATGACAAAGTGGGATTTTCATAGTGGAACCTGTGGAGAGGAAAAGTGTAATCCCCAAGCGTGTGCAAAGTAAACATAGGCCTAAACATAAACAAGGATGTGTGATCATGGAGTTGCTAGCTGTGCTTGTTTCTGTGCTGCACAAGTAATTCACTAAGCTTAATTAACTATAGCTCTTGCAGTTGTAAAAAGGTTTTAATTAATGATATAGGTGATCTTTTAAGGCTATTTGTCAGAAATATAGATTATATCTGTACAGACGGTAATGCGATCGAGATCGTCATGAACATGAGTGAGAGTTGACAAGTATAGACCTCATAAACAATCATTTATAATTTCTGCTGTAATTTTTATTTAGTATTTTTGATAATCTCTGTCAGACAGTGGTCACACATAATCCTAGATAGTTTTCCCCCCATAAGAAACTGATTTATTAACTAAGTTATGATGGCTCACAAATTACAGCCATTTTATTAATCATAATGGGTAGTGTCAATGGCAACAGCCTCAAATTTGCATTATTTAGTTTTTGTGAGGCTATTCCCCACCATAATGTTTTTAGAGTTGGTGATAGGTTAAATTATTGTTAGGATTAATTTAGCTTGCAAAATCTGGCCAAAACTTTGAGGAACCGCATTTCAGAATACCATAATACTCCTGTTCTTTTTTCAACCTGCCACAAGGTTTCAATTCCCCCCCCCCACTCCACCCTTTTTTTAAATCATCATAAATTTTAAAACATAAGACATTAATAAATGCATTTTAACTAAAAATGTCAGCTATTTTGATTGTTATTTCATTATAATTACTTAAAAGTCAAATGGAACTCAAAATAAGCAAATAAGCATTAATATCATACATTTTCAGTTTGGGCTCAACATGCCATTGCAAAATTTGTGTTTTTACTCATTTTGAGAATCTATAGCTCAGTATGATACATGAGATTTGCAAAAATTTAGCCATGTTAGATAATCAGTTTTTACATTAGGGTGCATATAAAATGGCACAACACAAAAAAAATGTAAAAAGCATTTTTTTTTTAAATTGCGTTAAAAAAAAGTATGAAAGATTAAGCAACCCTTTTTTGTAAATTGACTTCTTTCACCATGATAGTTATAAGGTGTAAATTTCATTAATTTCTAAAAACTGAAAAAAATAGGTTATTATACCGAATTAAAGGTATGTAATCTAACTTCACACAATACAAAAGATGCTAATATAAAAAGTTCAACACAAAGTTTTGTTAATCTGATTACTGTAATAACTTTAAACTTGTGCATTATTTCAGTTTCAAATCAGGTTTGGTTTTAGTAATGTAAAAAAGGAATTTGTTATGAACATTAAGAAACAAAAAAACTTACAAGCACTAAGAGTGGAGAAGCAGCAAAAATACCTGACAGATGGGATACTTACAAAGTACATGAATATTCTGTAACAGTTATTTTAGTGGTTCAAGAGAAATTCAAACTATCATAATTATCCTAAAATAGTGAGTTTTGGAAATGATTAGCTATGAACTAAAAAAAATCATGCCTCAATAGTGAAATAACTATTTATAAAAGTAAACTTTTATAAAAATTTATCAATAAAAGTGCATCAATGTTGACAACACTGAATTACTGTATATAATGAAAATCCCAACTTCTGAATTTGATCATATTAGAACAAATTAATAATTCTCTATACATACATCTTTGCCTTTCTCCTACTGTATGAACCCCTCACCACCCAGAAGATACACCATATAGTGGTGTTGCATCTTAGCCCATGTAACTTACACAGATGTGCATTTGGGAGGGGGTGGGGGGAATTCAGAATGCACAGTGAGATGAAGGACATGAACTTGCTGTTCCCCTTGTCAGTCTTAGTTCCTGCAGCC
The DNA here is from genome assembly GCA_028829895.1 of Sinotaia quadrata. Lineage (NCBI taxonomy): Eukaryota > Metazoa > Mollusca > Gastropoda > Architaenioglossa > Viviparidae > Sinotaia > Sinotaia quadrata. Next base: position 54,027,753 of record CM054182.1, read on the forward strand.
TGTTATAGTCTCACCATCATGCCACACTGATGTACATGTAATTTTAATTTACTGTATTTAAAGATTAATATGTGTTTTACAACATGGCCCCTAAATGTACTTCAAACTGAAGTTCAGACAAAGAAGCAAAAGTACTTAAAATGATTTAATTTCTGAATATGACCCCTATATGGAATGAAGCCTCAAAATCACACATAGTATTACAGACAATTTGATATAATACTAAGAAATGTGTGAGCAAATCAGGACAGCAGCAACAGTTGCTAATCACCATGAAAAAATAAACAGCAGCGCATGAGTGAACTTTTTGTGCTGAAACAGAGCCAACCACTTTGTGAATGGCTTGCTCTCCATCATGCAAATCTGACCCACATCTCTTGGACTGACATACTCAGATAAGCCCTAATAGTTTGTCAGAGGAAGACTAATCATTGCACCATATACATTTGCAGAGCTAATGTTCATTGTCTCATGACTGATCATGTGGGCACTATACAAATAAATCATTCCAATTTTGACTGTATGATTTTCACTTTACATGCTGATCCAGAACATAACCCCAATAAAAATGCAACACCATGAACATCAAAGGTAACATCCATGGGAAGACAACTCTACATAAATGGCTTAATATAATTTTCTTCAGTTACTTCCCTCCCAACATTCCATTCAGATTTTGAGCATTGTACTGAGGGTGCAAAATCGCTAACAAAAACAACAGGAATGAAATTAAGAATCCCATCAGTGAAATTATTTATAAAGGACTGTCATTCATACCCATATTAGGCTGGTTCCACAATATGTTACTAATATTGACATATATTTGCACTAATACCTTATACCAGAGGATATTTTCAGTACTGATGAATGTATTAGTATTTCTTTCTTTTATGGTATTATTCAATCAAGCAAATGTTGTTTTAGGCACATGCCAAATGTGGCCAAGCTCTATTTAATGCTGGACAGCAGTGATGAAAGGATTAATACAATTTTATTGTAACTGATTAAACTGTATTTGTTACTTTTGCTCAATCTTTCTATTTTCCAAAAATTTGGGAAGTTTGGAATTTAGTCAAAAAGCATTTTTGATGAGAGAGGGAAAATGTACTTTCTGGCAAAAAATTTGAGATTTACAAATGTTGTGAAATGGATCGAGTGTGGTTGTTGTAGTTGTTCGTCATATGGGTCACTCTAGGATGCGAGGAGATGACTGGATGAACGATGACGATGATGATAAGACAGACAAGCAGACAATACCGCTACGGCAGCCACAGCAGGAGAGAGAGGCAGAACACGCAACACGTGTTTTACATTTTCATAGGATCTTTATTTAGGCGACACACCGCCAACGGACGACCAAGGATGACTCAGAGGCAGACACTCAAAGTAGTTTTGCTATCAATGCCCAGACTCTAGGTGACTCTAATTGTAGTAGTTCACTCAAACCACACACGCTCATTATATCCTATGGGAGCGGGCCTCCCCGAAGCCCACGGGTTATGAAAATGAAAATCTAGTGTGAAAAGGCTTCTAAAAATAACTTTTGTGTTTCTTTACTTGCTTTCCACTATCAATTATAGCTATATGCCTAACAATTACATAATAATTCAAATATACAATAAAACTACTATAATTATACTTTAATATACAGATCTTTTCATATATATAATCTAAAGAATTAAACCTTTAATAAAATAAAATCTGTGTTGGCGGGCTTCAGAAAAAGCATTCACACACACATAAATTGCAAAATACACAAATACAATAACATTAATCATCATACAAAAATACATCAATTAAAAATATAAACTACCTCCTTTCTAAATATATAAATATTAACTTCACTCACTAACTACCTAAAACAATATATAATAATAAAAACACGTACTCTAACACAGCTAACGCCAATATAGGGCGCGCTTTAAAACAAAGGGAGTGGTCATAAACAATAAAAGCACGCACTCACCGGTGATTCACACTAGCGGCCGATGACCTACTTTGCTGCATAGCGTGGGGATGCGACTATACACATACATACACGATGACACACACAAATATCTAAACAGGGGCTACATTATTCCCCCCTACTAAAAATAATCATGGTCCTCCATGATTCAAAGATCTAGAACAAAAAGTCAACTGTTGGTTTGCTAACATTACGTGTATCTAATGTGCTGTACACTTGGCGAATATTTACTACCTCCTCCCTACCCTCCGGAATTATTTCTACCTCCTCAGTGTCACAGTGTACCTCGACAGCTGTCATTATACCTATACAGGTTTTGGGCTGTAGAAATACGTCTTCTTCGGACGCATTTACCACCTGCACTAGACACATATTATTACTCACAGTTGTGGCTGTCCTTACAATGACTAACCCTGGAATCTGTTCGTTTTTTAATGCTTCTATCATGTATACACTGTCATTCCTTAAGTTCGGTCTTCCGCTACAAGATACTGTCACTGCTGTCACTGATCTGGATGGTACGTGCACGCTCTGTCGTCCCGCTACTTTAACAAACATAACTTTTTCATGTCGAGTTTTAAAATCTGTCTCATGGTCCACTTCTGGTGTCGTAAAAATATTAAATCCACCCCTCTCAGAAAGTTCCCCTAACACATTCATACCTATCAAACAGTGAGTGCTGTGTCGGCTCTTTTGTGAAGACAACTCAGGGTCCTTTATTACAAGAATGCCTCGTTTAAGAACTTTCTCTCCCAACAACTCTATGTCGGCCTCAAAATAGCCTACGTACGGTATTTCTAAGCCATTTGCCGCACGCAGAACTATAAATTTCTCCATGCCTTCTAATTTCTTGCCTTCAGTCACAAAGTTCTGTAAATAATATGATTCGGTGATTGTCGTAACTTGAGAACCAGTGTCGATTATTGCATAAACTGGAATGTCACAAATTTTTACCTGCACGATTGGACTCTGACCGACCGTCCTACGTATTCTCTCTGTATGTAGACTCGATGCTGTTTTGGTGGGTGCCGCAACGGGTGGGGCGAGCGCAAAACTTGAGTCTTGATTACTCCCCACTACCGCCTGACTCCTAGCGGCAGTGGTGGCGAGTTTAACGGCTGGCGTATAGCTTGTGGCTGTGCATTGAAGCGTGGTGGCCTCACCGGCCGTTCATGCCATCTGCAGTTGCGAGCTATATGCCCAGCAGTGCGACATAGGTTGCAAATAGGTCGCCCCTCAGGGGTGTATTCGTACTTGGGGTCATGGCGTGAGGGCTGCTCCTGGTGATCCCTTAGTGGCGTAGGCCGTGGGCGCCGGTGGAAAGGGTGCTTGGCCCCATCAGTCGGTAGCGCGTGTTTACTGGTCAGGGCACTATCCTGAGCAGGTCGCAGCTGCTGTTGTGTCAGAGCGCGTATCGCGCTAGCCAGCTCTTGTAAGGTTGGGTCAAGCTGTGACTTGAGTTGTCCCGCAACGGCCTCTGCCGTTAGTAAGTGAGATGATGTAACGTGTCGTGGCCCTTCTTCGTCACTGTACGGTTCCCCAGCGTACTCAATCGCCTCATCTCGCAAATCAAGTAGAGAGATATCAGGTTCGCGGCGAAGAATCCGTTTCACTTCTCTTTTCATGTTGGCATCTCGTAGTCCTTCTAGGAAATGCCCTGTCAGTCGGCGGTGTGAGTCGGCCCGCAAACCAGCTTTCTTGTTGGCCTGACGAACTTTACTCCACAGCTCTAATAGAGCATGTGAGTATGCTCGCATTGTTTCTCCCGGTCTCTGCTTTCGAGAGTAGAACATAGACTGGACTTTGTCCACATTCTCTCTCTGACCGAACTCTGCTCTTAACACCTCCAGAATAGCGGTTGGGTTGCTTCTGATTTCACGAGACCGATATCTCACCTCATTTCGAGCCTCGCCGGTTAAATGTTCAAAAATAAAATCTGCACACTCCCCTGTGGTTAGACCTCGTCTGTGGGCAGTTGCAGAAATTTCATCTATGAAGTCCTCTAGAAGGACTGTTCCGTCTGCCTCTCCACTGAATTTCGGGATGCGTTGGTCCGTGCCTACATATATTACATTCGTATGGGGAGCCTGCACCTCACGTCTCAATCTTTCAATTTCTTCTTCTAGGTCTTCTCGTGCTGGTATATGTGCCTCTAATCGTTGTCGTAGGTTTTCAATTTCTCTTTGGATCTCTTCCATTTTGTCGCTAATTTCTTTCTATGTACGTTTTAAAACTTAAAGTTTGGAAATCATCAGCCCAGTTGGTGTTGAAGTAGGTGTAATGGTGGCCGTCCCCTCTCCCTGGTTACTGTGCCCTTCGGTCATCGTCCTTCATCATCAGTTTGCTCAAGATAACGTTTATGACCCATCCTGCTCGCAGCGCCAATTTTGTTGTGAAATGGATCGAGTGTGGTTGTTGTAGTTGTTCGTCATATGGGTCACTCTAGGATGCGAGGAGATGACTGGATGAACGATGACGATGATGATAAGACAGACAAGCAGACAATACCGCTACGGCAGCCACAGCAGGAGAGAGAGGCAGAACACGCAACACGTGTTTTACATTTTCATAGGATCTTTATTTAGGCGACACACCGCCAACGGACGACCAAGGATGACTCAGAGGCAGACACTCAAAGTAGTTTTGCTATCAATGCCCAGACTCTAGGTGACTCTAATTGTAGTAGTTCACTCAAACCACACACGCTCATTATATCCTATGGGAGCGGGCCTCCCCGAAGCCCACGGGTTATGAAAATGAAAATCTAGTGTGAAAAGGCTTCTAAAAATAACTTTTGTGTTTCTTTACTTGCTTTCCACTATCAATTATAGCTATATGCCTAACAATTACATAATAATTCAAATATACAATAAAACTACTATAATTATACTTTAATATACAGATCTTTTCATATATATAATCTAAAGAATTAAACCTTTAATAAAATAAAATCTGTGTTGGCGGGCTTCAGAAAAAGCATTCACACACACATAAATTGCAAAATACACAAATACAATAACATTAATCATCATACAAAAATACATCAATTAAAAATATAAACTACCTCCTTTCTAAATATATAAATATTAACTTCACTCACTAACTACCTAAAACAATATATAATAATAAAAACACGTACTCTAACACAGCTAACGCCAATATAGGGCGCGCTTTAAAACAAAGGGAGTGGTCATAAACAATAAAAGCACGCACTCACCGGTGATTCACACTAGCGGCCGATGACCTACTTTGCTGCATAGCGTGGGGATGCGACTATACACATACATACACGATGACACACACAAATATCTAAACAGGGGCTACACAAATATCTTAAATATCTGAAAATTAGGGATATACAATACATGAATAATGTTTTCAATTAAACATTTATTACCAGTTTTTATCAAAAATGAATATACAATAAACAATATCAACTTAATGTATACTTTTTATATAAATATGAATATATTAAACAGATATATAATACTAAATCATTTAATTATGTAAACAGACCTCTACTCAAAAAACCTAAACAATCCAAGAAAATTTGTAGTTCCATCGATTGAGCCAGAATTTTATGGCAAGAACGGATCAGAATCCTACAAATTACTGCAAATTTCTTCCCTCTGGTTTTTTAAAGCATATTCTGAAAGCTCCAAGAAATTAATTTCTCCAGTTTTCAAGGTTTACTGCAAAATATAAGATATCTTTTCTGTTAAGCTTCAGCTGTCTGATCTCACATGTATACTCCTGCTAGAAGCAGATATGTTTTCAGTATACCAAAACTAAATGCTCATTTGCTTATCAGAGTCCATCTTCTTGAAATCTGCTGCCTTTCAAACTAAGATGCAAAATGTCCAGGTTCATTTTCAAAAGGGCTTTTTCATTGTTTGTTTAATGTATATATTTGTAAACTCATTTTATTTATGTTTCTTTTGTGTAAATAGTTATTGTAATGTTGTGTCAATTCTGTATGCAAATTCATCTTGTTTCACAATATTATTTTTAGTTTTCTTCTGTTTGATGTGTTTGTACACAGACCTTGCATAATTCATATGTAATTATTGTAAATGTTTGAGGCTTTTATAAGATTAAACTTTATTAAATCTTCTTTAATATCATTATTTTTATAATCATTCTTATGAAGTAGATTCTATTCTGAATCCTACCAAAGATACTGACCAATGGCAAACATGATCTTCAAATACTACTGGATTCAAAATCTTACCAATCATAAAGTAGGCAATTACTGAGAAGCATGTGACTGGAAGCAGACGCATTGGGATAACATCACACATGATCTTGGCAACAAAGTAGGCTGACACGCGATAGAAGCCACTAACATTCTCGTGACTGCAAAAGGCACAGAAATTAATCAATATTATTCAACAGCTCCCACCAATGCACTCTGTCTAATTTAGAAATGAACCCAATAACAGCCATATTCTCAAGCATATTTTAATTTTAAAAAGTAATTGAAATAATAGTATTTGCAAGATTTTCTCTTTTACCAATGTATCATGTGAAGGTGATGACAACTCCTTGTCTATACTTAACTTAGTAAAACAAAATATATTTTACACAAGTAATTGCATAAGAAAGAGTAATATTTAACTTTTCTAAGTGAAATAAGATTTTCAATGGTTTACTAGACATGTTTACAATAGAAATAAGTTACACATTCACTGCAAAACAAGCTTGCAGAATTGAATGGCACGTTGCAAACCCCAAGTAAAAGATAATGGATTGAAAGTATTAACCAAGTTACCCATCTCTTGCTGTGGAGTAAGCTCCACTAAAATTTTAAAGCCTGATTATAGCAGGGAGGTCTTGAGTATGTGAATCTCAGGAAAAACTTATTTTATAGAGAAAAATATATTTTCTATAGTAAAACCAGAATAATAATAGGAGACAGAAAATCTGTAGGTGATGAGCAAATATTTGCAGGATTGCAAAGGAAAAACTTCTAACTGTATAATGATTATAATAGTCTCTATAAGAGACCAAGGAAGAACCTGGAGTAAAAGTAGACAAATCTCTGAATTTGAAAGTAGAGATATCTCTAAATTCAAAGGCAGACAAATCTCTGATTTCCAAAGTAAACAAATTTCTATTCCAAGGAGACAAATCTCTCAATTCAAAAGCAGACAAATCTCTGATTTTAAAAGCAGACAAATCTCTGATTTCCAAAGTAAACAAATCTCTACTCCAAGGAGACAAATCTCTGAATTCAAAAGCAGACAAATCTCTGAATTCAAAAGCAGACAAATCTCTGATTTCCAAAGTAAACAAATCTCTATTCCAAGGAGACAAATCTCTGAATTCAAAAGCAGACAAATCTTTAAATTAAAAAATAGACAAATCTCTGAATTCAAAAGTAGACAAATCTCTGAAAATCTCTAAATTAAAAGTAGACAAATCTCTGAATTCAATATTAGAAAAATCTCTAAAAATCTCTAAATTCAAAAGTAGACAAATCTCTGAATTCAAAAGTAGACAAATCTGTAAATTCAAAAGGTGGCAAAGTCAGAATTTAGAGCTGGTAGAATGGCATTCCAACCATACCTTCCAGTGCCATATTCCTATCAAATACTAAACAGGCAAAATTACTGTTGCCTGGTGGTTCAAAGATACACAAGGCATATTCCTATCAAATACTAAAACAGGCAAAATTACTGTTGTCTGGTGGTTCTAAGATATATTAGGTATATTCCTATAAAACAGGCAAAATTACTGTTGTCTGGTAGTTCTAAGACAGCCTGGAAGAGCACACTAGGCATATTCATATGAATTTCTTATAATTTTCTTAAGTCAAGGTGATGGTGCCTTATCTGTCTACAAGAAGATTTTGTTGGTTAACATTTAGCGCAACTCAAAGGAAGTTTTCACTGATACCTCTCTGCAATTTCTTATTTTATTCATGATTAGAAATATGCAAATGAGATTTCCCTCTATAATTTAGTAGGTCACAATGCTAGTTTTATTCAGTAACTGTCTGTTACTGTGGTCCACAGAAAGTTTTTCATTTTATTCTCTAAAACTCAACACAACCCAAGACAAACTATCAAAAATATCTTTTACACACAATAATTTAATAATAACTGAACCTTTATGGACTTAAAAAGAGTTATCTAAGGTTATATCCAAATCAACTTTTCTATTAATTTTATTTTCACTTTTAGTCTCCCCTTTTTAAGTATTCTGTTGCCAGAAATAAAACACTCTATCAAGAATACCATAAAGTAAGTTTTATTAATTTCTTCAAATAAGACAAAAAATATTTTTATAATAAAATGGTCAATAATCTTCACACAAATGATGATTAATAATATTTAATCTTCATATCTGTTAATACATGTTATAAAAAATATAAAGACAAGTGCTTACTTCAGAATAACTGCAAAGATGACTAATAAGGAACAATGTATGCTAAAGGTTAATCAGTAACAAGTTCAAATAAGGACAAGCCTAACAGGAAAGAAACATGTAAAAAGAAAATGGGACTTACATAAATATTGCACGTTCTTTGATAAAAAGCTCCACAGCAGATAGGTTACCAAACATCTGGTTCATCACAATAAAGAAAAAGGCTCCAACCCTACACAGTAAAAGCAAGAAACAAATCATGACATAAAAATCCAAAAAGGCTCCAACCCTACACAGTTAAAAAAAGAAACAAATCATGACATAAAAATCCAGAAAGGCTACACAGTAAAAAACAAGAAACAAATCATGACAAAAATCCAAAAAGTCTCCAACCCTACACAGTAAAAACAAGAAACAAATCATGACATCAAAATACAAAAAGTCTCCAGCCTTACACAGTAAAACCAAGAAATAAATGCAGCTTAAAACAACAAAGCCCTGTAATAAAAAGAAAGAAAAAACCAAAATGCAATTTAAAACAACAAAATGGTCTGTCCTTACATAGCAAAACAACAAATGCAGTTAAAAAAGCAAAATGTTCCAACCCTACCACAAAATATATGAAGTTTAAAACTGTAAAAACCCTCCAACCATACAAATAAAAAAGCAAATGCAGTTTAACCCATTTCTGATAGAAGCATGCTTGTTGCTAGATTATGGAAGGTTGTTTTTCTGCACTGAATTACACAGAAGCAAATTTCCACAGTGTTAAGGGGCATGAATTCCTTGTATAAATTTATGTTTATTTATTTATTTATTTATTCACATCCGAAAGTTTTATCCCTGAAGATTTGTTGCTTGACATGACCTCACACATTTTCATCATCACAAGACAGCACTATCACAACTTCAGGATGTCATTTTCTGGCACTGAATCCAGAAGTGAGTTGAGCGGCAAGTTCACAACGAAAATCAAGATGAGAAAAACGTTTGCATCGGAAGACTGCAATTGAAGTCTGGTTTGTGATGGCAGAATTTAATAGAAACAAAAAAATGTATTTCCAGGCCTTCCTGGAATTCTGCCCACAGTCATACTTCATTCTGGTCATGCAACAGTAAATTTGTTGTATGGAGGTTGGGTCAATGAAGTTTGACAGGATGGCCACTTGTTTATATCCTGCCTCACCTCTGTGGTCAGATTACTGTTTCCCTTCCTCAGAATTCTGCTTTCACTTCATTGTAGATTTGGCACCTGTTTTAGCTCTTGTGGAAAACCTTTTCTCTGCTGTCTTATAGCTCCACAGGCTTACTTACAGCCCTCTCTTGAGCAAATTTTCCATAAGTATGGGAGATGTGAAAAAAATTGTCAAAAAAAATAACTATGCATGAAGTCTAAATCTGCTGACAACTTTGTGACATCATGATGACCAAGTTCATTGGGAATTGGCTGGGGATTTTCACAGCCAAGGTAAACTTTGAACTTGCACAAATATGCAGTGTCATCCATAGTTTTGATTGCATGTATTGTAGAAATAAAAGATGCAGGTGAAACAAATCATTGATTCGTCTATTGCCAAATGACATCCAGTATGAATTTAGCAAATATAGTTGTCAGAGTATCCATCACCACTTTCACTTTGTATAAGAGATGAGAGTTCAGATCTTCTCTGGTTGGCTCTGCCTATCTGACATTTATATAAAGCTCTGAAGTCAGGCTGCTAAAACGATTTCTGGCAAAGAACGATTTTATGCAAACATTGCTGACAAAAGCTGGCGATCAGAATAGTCACGGGGATCAAGATAACCAATGTTAAGTGGTGAATTTGGCCCTCTTTTGTGCTCGAGATATCAGGTTTGGTGATGTAAAAGAATCGACATAACCGAGGGAAAACATGCTAAGACAAAGAGGGAGTTTGTCGGTTCCACTTCAAAAACGTCAACATAACAGGGTTGGTGAGATAACTGAGGTCAAGATAGGTGGGTTCGACTGTACTTCTCTAGCTAATACCTTATAGTTTGATTTTATGTTATCTAACTTAGTGAACATAAATATTAAATATCAATCACTGACTTAAAACAATTATGAAATAACCTATATAGTTTTATCATCTATTATAGAAGTGAATATAAATATTAAATCTCAAAAAGTAATTTAGAACAATTTTGAAATAACCTCCAAAACATGTTGAGAAAACTGTTATCACCAATGGCATAGTATGTTGTGAGATAATCAATAACCCCATGAACAGTGACTACATCAAAATACAGAAGATGGAAGTTTTATTCCTTTCCTTCATTTTCATTACTCAATAAACAAAAATAGAAGGAAAAAGATTTCCAGCTATGTAATTTAATAATAATGGTAGCAAACATTTTTAAGTTCAACCTGCCCTTCACTCACAATCAAGAAAATTATTAATAAATTATCATTAAAATTATACTTATTGCACAGAAGGGTGAATTTGGATCATGCAAATCTGTCAGCAAATACCATTATCATCAGAATCCCTCTATATGCAAAGACTGTTTATTTTGAAACATAATAAGCACACTTTTATGGTATAAAATGACAAATATCATGCAAAAATTCCTGCAAAAGAGTGACTAATTTCAACATTATCAATAAGTCACCTGTTTGAAATGCCGAACACTTTGCTCTCATCCAGCTGGAGGTAGACTATTCCCACAATGAGGGCAAAAATCGTCATTACAATCATCTGAAAATTTCACAAACAAAAAGATGCAAATATTACAGAAATTAAGGAACAAACATTAATTTATAGCTGGTGACGAGGGCATGTTCATTAAGTTTCTTGAGAAATTCCAGAGAAGATGATGCTACAGCAAATTGCAATAAAAAGAGAAACACAGATGCAACCTACAAATTTCAAAGAAAAGGCTAGTGCTGAGTGATGTTCATAGAACTGTCTTGATTTCTCTACTGTTATCAAGTGCTCTCTGCATCTGTGGGTCAGAGTGTGTGACAGCATGCTATGCTTGGTGTGAGTGGTTCTTATGTTTTTTCGTTAGTACAGAAGAAGGCACTATTTGTTGAACTCAGTCTTGAAAAAAAATATTTGCTAACACTTGTCTCACAGAGAAATAAACCATTTGATCAATTTATTCCCTAAGAGCTGTTATGTTAATACAAGATAGTAGTATGAAATTCGCTGTTCCCATAGGCTGATGGAAGAAGCAGAACACATACTATATGTACCTGCAGTTTGTACGTGAAAATCGATTGTTATTTATATTTGATATATACACAGTGGTGTGTGAAGAGAGAATGAAAGCCTTCTTGTGTTATCTATAATGTATTATAATAGAGATTGCTTGAGAATTGATCATTGTTAATTTGTTTAATATGTCAGCCCTATTCCAAGAAAAATACCAAAGTAATCAAGTGAGTTCAAAATATTTATCTAAAAGTATAAAGTGGTAAATTCATATTAGAGAAACAACGTTTTCTAATATCTATATAAACAGATTAAATAATTTCAACTCCCAACAATCAGAAGTGGAAATCTCCCTAATCATCAGTAGCTCTGGTTGGGTCTCAGAAATATGAAAAATTAACATAAATATCCTCCTATTCTTCTTAACACATAATTTAAAAGATAGGGTACAAAATAAAATAAAAAAAACTATATTGGTGTGCTATAGGAAAACTGTTCTCATACACATAAATCATAAAATATGCAAACACAATAAGATCAGTTCTCACATAAAATACATGAATACAAAATATAAATAATTCCCATTCTAAATATATAAACTTCTAATGCAATTAAGTACATCATACAGTTTACAATGATAAAAGCATATACTCAACACACAGCTTTGTACATTAGCATCAAAAATTTACAGTGCAGTTTGAACAGTCAGTGAGTGATCTCTGACCTAATTTGCCATTAAAGTGATATATATGAAAACAAGAACAGGGCACTCTATTCAGGAAGGCAGCAAACCTCTAAAACACAAAACTAAGCTTAACCTACCACACATCTAAAGATAGTTAATTCGCACCTGAAAATCTATTATTTCAGAGTAACTTCTGTTTATTACAATGCAAATACACTTACTTATGTTTACACCTACCTTGACTTATGCTACCTAAAAAAGTTCTGAGAAACATTTTAAATACCAAATTACCTGAAGAATAGAAGTCTGTGGGTTGCGAATGAGATTTTTAACAGTCCTTGCAGAAACAGCAGCAAGCTGGAAGAATAGACATTAATGTTAGAAATAAATCTTTGAAAAGTGATTAATCAATACAAAATTATAAAAGCCATTTACAGTATGGTTAACAAACAAAAATAAATAAATAAATCTATATAATAAACAAAAACTGTACACCAAAGATAAAATTTCAAAAGTTGCTAGAGATTTAAGATTTTTATACACTCATCAACTCTCAAACTTAACTTGCATATATACACAAATTTATATATTTATCAACCCTAAAACTTGAAATTATACATAAAATTTATGCACTCATAAATGCTAAAACTTAACTTGCAAATATACACAAATTAATCCATTCATAAACCCTAAAACTTAACTTCCAAATATAAACAAATTTTATATTGTATACTGCATTTCATTAATCTCAGCTGCTTCAGTTGTATAAAATAACAATTCCAACCAAATTACATTCCCATGTAAAACAAGTAAAAAGGTTTGTTAGTACTGAAATAAACTAAAATTAATTATGAAAAAGTATTTATACCATGAAAGAATTTATTGCAGTTCGTGATATGTGAAGCTACTCTATGAAAAGAAAGTATCCAGAATTAGAAGTCAACTACCTGGAAAACCATTATTTCAGATTTCTTTTCTATTTAAATGAAAATTTCAGAGAAATAATTTTAAATAACTTTGAACTACATTATTTATTCTATTTAATGAGAAATTTCTTGACTTTCTAACCAGTCTATACCAATCACCAATGTGTTGCTCTACAGTGATTCCTGTAAATTCTATATGAGAGCCAATATGGTGAAATGTTGCAACCACATGATTGTGAACAGGGCAAACACTATAAAATATTTGGAAAATACTAACATTTGCAATATATATATTATCATCTGATCTAATAAAGTGACATCAAAATAATGGTAAGTGAATTTTTCTACAGTCTCAAATAATGATGTATGTATAAATATTATGAAAATGTGCTAACTCTAAATAAATTTCTTTATCTTTACATTTCTGTCCTGCCCAATTTCAATAACTTCAATAATATAAATATTATTTCAGGTGAAGATAAAAAAAGGAAATCATGGCACTATCTCATGTGCAAATTAAAAGTTAAAAGAAAATGTCTCTAGGTATATGTTATATCCCTTCTTCAGTTTTCATTAGTAACTGATCTTCACCTAAAAGGCATTTTGCAACCCACAATTAACAGAAACCAACTACAAATGAGTTCACATGCATGCATGCACACATACACATGCAAGCGTGTGCATGCACACACACACAAAATATTATAATTATATAATTTTGTAGTTTAAAATTAAATACCTGAGTATAGAAAGAAGTAGCATACAACACTGTCCTTGTGGGAGCTGCTGTTCCAGATGCAATTCTTGCATCAAACCTTTCTTTAATGGGTTGCAACTCTTGTTTCAACCTGTTAAGAAGAAAAAAGTCCTGGCATTATGTTTCCAGTGAGTTGTATTTTGAACTGGAATCACATATTTTGAACTGGTATTACATTTTATGCAGTATTGTATTTTACATCACACTTTTCTAATTATATGCATTTTACATCATATTTTCTAATTTTCTAATTTCTAATGAATTTAATATTAGCATTTTGTACTTCTCATAAATGATACTGGCTTGATGTTCTTCTCAGAAAGTGATATTTCTAAATTGACACAACATATTTCGCAGTTAATTATATTTTGTCTTGTCATCTTTTATTTTATAACACTTATCAGACTGATAAAATAAAATAATGCTGAAATTCTTCTTAATTTTAAAAAGAAAGTGTAGTGTGGCATAGTAAATTTGCCTATCCCTATTTCTATATTTAATAATTATATCTTTGTTGCCAATGTCAAAGTGACCCAACCTTGGGCACTCTTTATGATGATATTTTTTTGTAAGAGTCAAAGTTGGAAGTAAAGAGAGAGAAAATGTTTACAGTGCCTGCATATCTGCCAATTGAGAAAGATGAGTGGTGTCTTCTGGAGAATTATTAATAACATAAATACAGATTCTCATCACTTGTAATTAGTTATGAATGATTAATAATAATAATAATCATAACCATTAACTTGGGTGGCATTGTGTCACAAATAGTCAAATTATAGTTAAGAGATAACAGCTTATTTATTTGCTTTTATTTTATTTCTTTCAAGTGATACTTAATAGGATAATGAGATACAAATAAAATTTATCAAAAGATATTTACCTTGAGAACCATGCTGAATTCTTATAATTATTGGCCAACTGTTTTCCAAGGCTTGTCACATCTGAAATAAAATTTCACAAGCAGGGAAACTTTATTTCATGATTCATGTACAACAAATATTTTAAATTGTTTTGTTCAACCTAGGCACCAATTCACTGTGGCACTTAAATAATTCACATTTTGTTTTAAATTGTTGTAGCATAAATTATATTTCAAATCTATACTCTCTCACATGTATGCGCACATATGGAGTAGCAGGATTTCTCACAAAATAAAAGTGAATTTGTTGAAGAGGTTAAATATTTAATTCAAATTGTTTGTTTATGTTATTTTTTTCAGTAGTCCATTGTTTTTCAAATTTGTGACAATGAATGATCTTATCTCATTTTTTCACTGTAGATGTAGAGTGAAGATGAAAAGGTGATGAAGATAAATGTGTTTAATCAGTTTACTGAAGCATTGCTGTAAAGGGATGAATCTTGATCTAAATTATTCACTGTGAGCAAAGATGTTAAGGTGGGTGATATATAGCAACCAATAATTTACCAGGGAGACTGTCTCTACCTAGCCCAAACCTTGAGAAAAAATATTCCTCAATCATCTGCTAATATTACATACACACATGCATGCACACATGAAACAAATACAACTACATTCAAGGTAAATAGTTAGTCTAGTATTTGGCAAATCCATGACAAGTCTAATGGCAGTAGTAAATGGCAAGTCCAAATTATCAATTGAAAGGTGTTCCATTAGCAAAGTCCAAGAAGCACAGGACCACCAACAAATGAATGAAGGACAAGAATCTACAAAAATCAAGCCTGTAGATGTGATCTTGAACTGGTTGACAGTAATATGACACAACAGGGCTTGCCTGTTTCAGGATGGATCACCTGATGGTAATTTCTACTACATACCTCATCAACAACTGAAAGCTCTAAATCCACAACAGCATAAGGGAAACGTTTGTCAGCACTCTCTCAATGAATATTTGGTTAATTAATTTAATGGGATCATCACCACCCAGACCAGCTCAGAGGACACCTGTCCATTTGACACATCAATATAGCTCTCAACAAGCACTGTCAATTCATATACTAATACACCAATTTAATCAATGCATGTAGGGTTATTTTCAAACATACACTAAAATGTTAGTTCATCAATGTACATTTAGAATGGAAAGACTACTCAAACAGGCACCACATCCTGATCAATCAAGTGTGATACTATAAGCAAATATAAATGCTTAAACTGCTTAAATTGTTACTATTTTAGGAGTTTCAGATCAATGTGAGTGCAAATTACTAAGGTTGTACTAACACATATTTAAAAGATAAATAATTAAAGAAAATCATTTCTACATAAAGATAAGTAAAATAAACAATATTTTTATAAATATTAGCTCATACATATTTTATTAGTAAGTTAAACAATATTTTTATAAATATTAGCTTGTATATTTTTGAGAGAAAATTAACTGAAACATCAAAACTATATAACAAAACTTGAAAGTTCTACTATTGTTCAATCTATTAAATAAAATAAAAATCGTGTGTGTGGTGCTTGCGTGCGTTTGTGTTTGCATGTGTCCAACTGTTTTATTCATGGCAGTAGGGAGATAGCTAGGAAGTTGAAATTTTGCACCTAGTCAAGGACAGAAACAGGAATTGTCAGGATCTGCCTCCAGCCCCGAATAGTTTCCGAGTGTCCATTCCTCCCATGGTTTATTATTATAAGGGAGAGAGTTACTAAAATTTTGCATAGAGTGGTTTAATTGACGGACATAGGCCCTCCCCACAAATACAAGATAAGACTGTTAATATGATTCATCGCTACAGGGAAAGAAATATGTGTGGTTAGGAAGGACATAAGGAGGGTTAGGGTCTGTCCTAGGCTAATTAAATTTTAAAATTCAATTATTTGTGTTTATATCAACTGCTTTCTACATTTAGACAAGGCCAGCTTTTTCTGCTTGTGGCGAAATAAAAGTATGTCCCAAAAGCAATATCTACAACAATGTTTTCATTAAAGAAAATATTTTTTACAAAATTAAATCTAAGTTTAGGTAATTAAGAAATATTTTATTTTTTACAACAATAATTATAACCCAATAAATTGAACAAAAAGAATATGGTCATTAGTAGGCATTGTATGTTTAAAACATTTTTCAGCATTAAAATTGTTAAGAACAAATGACTTACAATAAAGTTCTGTGGAATAATTACAGAAATTACTGATTATAAAAGTGAGTAAAGATATATTAATTTAACTAAATGCACAGAATTGATATAATCACTCAGAATTAATAATAATTACTAATAAGTGCAAGGGATATGCATACTGACTATTACCAAATATTAAATATAACAATCCAAATAATTAGAACAAAAGATGTTGATAATAAATACAACACAGTTAATTCAAACCAATCCAAAGTATGTATGAAGCCATGAAATAAGCCAAGCAAAATAAATAGTACTGTAATAGTTGGACCTTGGGCAAATTATGCTCCTTGCTTTATTTTTCATTTTTATTCCTTCTTTTATAAACAATAGTTATAGTGTACTAGTTATTGTTGATCTTCAAGTGGCTTATTGTGTAATCAACCGCACCTCCCTACACTACCCGCGATAGAGAATCAGGTCAAGTCCATTGACCACACAAGGGAGTAGAGATGTAAAGGGGGAGAGAGGTACTAGTGAGAGTGGGTGAGTTAACAGGATATGATACAACCATATAAGGACACGAGTTCTGGTGGTCATGATACATGTGAACCTGCAGTTTGACCCAGAGTCACTATATATACATCACCAATCCTGCAAATTGTCATGCACTCCATCATGAAGGGCTGAATTTGCATATGACAAGAAATGTTTTACCTGATACAGGGAGTGATAAATATATTATATATTGACTTCTCTATAACTACTGATGTATACTGTTGATTAGAATGTTTGTATATTTTTATTGATGATTGTTGCATGGAACTAATGCAAATCTCTTTCAGAGAAGGTACTCTGTGGCATTAGTGATAGTTCATGTTGTATGAAAGGTGAAGAAATTGAAATGAGCACGTGTTGTGCACTATGTCTTATCTATTGTAAAACCATTGTAACAATGTAAAATCAATTATAGAGTAGTGTAATTATTTGATGTAAATTTCATATAAGCCTTTGGCTATGGCTTGATTCTATTGAGATCTACGTGAGTGTAGAATTTGAATTAATATTGTCATGTTTGTAATATTCCTCAGTGGCAGATATTCTGTAACTTGTAAGTTAGCGCGTGGCTAACATTTTGATGACATGAAATTGTAAGAGACATATATTCACTGTTGCCACAAAAACCTTAATGTTGTTTAGTAATTATGATTATCTTGCAGCTGGCCTTTTTGCTTTTGTCATCGGTTCATTTTCTGTAGAACTTTCATCTCAACTTGAGCCTCATGTTTCAATCTGGGACACACCCCTCTTGCCACAAGCTGATTGAGCATCATATGATCCAGAGACATAGCTGACACAGGCGAGGGAATGCAGCGTGAAGGACAATGACACTGAAAACATCCATTTCTCTTGAAGGAGCAAATAAGTCATCCTTGAAACCTCACCATTCGATAATCTGACTAAAAACGAACATTAACTTTGGGACAGTATTGAATAGATGATCTCGGTTGACCATTGTATTTGGAATTGAGTTTCTCTTTTCTTTTATTACTGTTTTATCATTAAATTCTTTTTTGTTATCTTAAACCAACATTCTGATTAATTTATTTGGAATGACCATAATTAGGAATTGGCTGGGGGCAAGCTGTAGGATATGTGAATGTTGTAATTAATCAAAGGGAAGGATAACATTGCCAATTCCAGGGCATGTCAACTAATCTACTTGTCACTATAAAAGATATTAGATTATCCCATAATGTAATGTGTGATTTAGTAGATACTGAAGAGTGGCTGTTCTCAGCATTAAAGTCAACATAATACAATTTTCATCGTTAATAACTCTGGGCCTTAATGCTGAGACAGGGTCATAAAATAACTCCACATATGACAAGTACTATTTGCATTTACTCTAGTCTAGCAATGAAGCTACATAAAAAATAAAAATTAAAATTTTAAGTTAAAAATTAGTTGCTATTAAGACACACAGCAGTCGATAAAAGCACTAACAAAATGTTTCTATCGATGAGCAGGCTATACAAAGCATATATGAAAGCTTTATAAAAGAGAAAAAAAATTACTTCTTTACCTTTCTGTGGAAAAACTGTAAATAATTTTTAAAAAATAAAAGTCTTATTAATAAAATAGTTGTATATTAATGTTCAAATCATGTGAACAAGTATTTACTGAATGCTTACTGGAATATTTTGATATATAAAATTACTATCTTAAAGTTTGGATTTTATAATTCTAGTGTCAATATCTATTCTTTTTGCTTTTATTTTTCATGATTTCATTGTTATAAATCATTCCTGATTTCTTACAGATACTCTCTACTTGTCATCTATATCAGATTCAGCCATACATTGTTTTCACAAATGTATTTTACTTCCCATTAACCCTAGGTGGAGTTTTCATTGCTCAAAATGCTGTGTGTAACACAGTGAAATGCTGGATGCTCATACAGTGGCAGTTACTCTGTGTAATGCAACCATTAAATGCATCCTTAAATTCAAGCTTCCAATAGCCACATGAACTCTTTATTTGGTGTGTGTGAATTTAAAATCATAAAATATTTCAGCTAATAACTTATCTTTCTTGTCAAAAGAAATATGTAATTTTCTGGCCAAACTTGTCTGAGGATATGGGTCAAAATCCTACTTTATGCATAAAATTCTCCTATTGTTATCCTATAACATAAATTGGTAGATATTTTTTAAAAGTAAAATACTTATACAGTAATAGATAATACACTACATTCCTGTGACTATTGCAGTTAACCATGGCTCATGCAACCCTCAAAACTCCAAGAAAAAAGAAACAAAAGTAAAATGTTTGCTCAGAGTTATCCACCCCTCAGCTGAAAGTTGCATGTCTCAGTGCCCATTTGCAAGGCAAGATGAATAATAAAAAGAAAGCTGGATGGAATAATGTTCTTGGTTATTTTGATAGGTATAAAGGGCAAACTTATTTTACTTAAACCAGTTGCATACACAGTAGGAAAATCTGGATTAGGAGATAAGAATTGCCTATAAACAATAAATATGTGTAGATTGCACATCAGCAAGATGTTATACAAAATCTCCTAATCATAAAATTGCAAACTTGAACCAAGTGAATATCATAGGACCAAAGATATCTCCAAGAAGTAGAAAGGACCTTCCAACCAATTCATGTCATTGTGTCCTCTAGGGCTATTTTTCTAAAGCAGGATAATTTGGATGAAATATATAAAATCTTACAGATTCTAACAGCATCTGGACAAGTAAACTGTGAGTGCTTGTCAGGATGATGTCTGACTTCAAATATCCCTAAGTTGATACTGGCAGAAAAAGTCTAGACTTATTTAACCTAAGCAGTTAACATGTAAACCTTAAGGGTCTTGCATCCTGGAGATATCACCTTCTGATCCAGGCAAAGTGGAAATAAGTCTTCAGTAACCTTGAATAGAAAATCCTATTTTTTAAATGTCTAAAAGTAGGTTAGTTATCAACTTAATTGAACCATTAAGGAACACTATACTAATAGGATCTCCAGACAAAGTATGCATTTCAATTACTACATGAAATAAATAGCCTTGGTGAGCTGATATGGTCAAAGTATGATCTACTCTATGTGCACCTAGTCACTTGAAAGACAGTATCAATAACAGAGACACCCTATCATCTTCCAAGATTACAGTGACTTTATGCTTGACAGATGGGCATGAGTGTATAATTGCAAAATTAATAAGATATTTTCTGTTAAATCTGCTAACGTATGTAAATGTCTGGGTTTATATCATTTCTGTAAGAATAATTATTTCTGGTAAATGATAGTAATACATTGTTGAGGGTACAGTTTGTTGAAGTTTTATATATTTTAATATCCACCTGCTGACATGTGGAAACTGATTTAAAATTGTTGGATCAAGTAATTTTTGAGGAAGTTTCAGAAGGAAAATGCAAGAGAAATAATTAAAAATAACAAGAAAATTATGTGTGTATGAAAAGTGATGATTTTCTTTTATTCACTCTGTATGTATGCTGTACTAAGAATAATTAAATGGTTCAATTAAGTCGGTATAAACCAACAGTGCATAGTGGCTTGAGGACATATTTGGCATTCAGGTTTGCCAAAAGCAATGAAGAGGTTAATAAAATAGTTCTAATTAAATCTTTTAAATAATGTATATTTCTAGGGGCAGTCCCCAAGAATGGAGAACAATAATGATGAAGAAGCAAATAAAATTTAATAAACTCACTGCTGTCGATCTCCACCACAACATCGGAATGTTCTGTTAAAAAAACAAAGAAACCATTTTTTAGAGTGATTTAACTAGTCTACTAAGTCTACGAAAATAAAGTCTAGGTAGAAGCATTAATATATGTACTAGGATAAACCAATAACTTCTAACTTCTAATAGGTGAAGATTTAACAAAAATGAATCTAAAAACAAAGTAGAAAATTTAACATATACAGATATAATTAAACTATAGGATCATGTATACAATAGTAACATTACAAATGAATAAAATTTAATAATTTATTGTTTTATTTATCAAATTATTGCCTTCTAGAAGGCTTCATTAGGCTCATTTCTCTGACACTCGTGCGTGTGTGCGTGCGTGCATGCATGTGTGTGTGCATGCATGTGTGTGTGTGTGCATGTGCTTGCATGTGTTTGAATAGTTTGTAAATTAATGATCTAAAATGATTGTTACTTTAGAAATCTAATCTAGAATTTTAATTAAAAAAAGATTTTGTTTAATTTAAAAGAAAATTAATCATTCACTGTTAAATCTTATGTGCTACTCTGCAAACAATGTCCAAACAAGAAGAAAGCCAGTTTGCAATATCTAGCCAATAATTTAGGTTAAAATTTGCTACACTCAAAAGATGAAATCATGCACAATAGAGTGCTAGTTTCTATCTAAAAAATAAGAGCTTTATCCTTATGTTTATGACCCAAGTACTCCCACTCTGGATCCCCATCTACTTCAATTGCATTTTCAAAAAATTATTGATGGATCCTAAATATGTCATACATAGGATTTTGCATATCCTACAAAATTTCTGGTAAAAAATGCATTTTCAGTCTGTTTGTCGCATCAAATCATCTCAAAAAGCTTTGATATTTTCTCTTTGTATTACAAACCAGCGTAAAAGTAGGAGAGGAGGGTGTATGTGTTTAGTGACTGTTCTGCTCATATTGAATTAAGAGGACATTAGTGTTAATTGAAAAAGCTATTAAATAAGAACATTTCAGAAAATTATGATGCAAGTATGATACCTTTAGTTTCACTGGCAGAGGTGATGGCAGTTGAGTCCCCATTTACAACATCCAGAAAAAAATCTGGTGGATTGTTATGTTCTTCACACACATACCCTGTACAAACAAATATTTAGGCTGTTTACATACATACCCTGTACAAACAAATATTGAGGCTGCTTACATACATAAACTGTAAAAACAATTATTGAGGCTGTTTACATACATACCCTGTACAAACAAATATTGAGGCTGCTTACATACATAAACTGTAAAAACAATTATTGAGGCTGTTTACATACATACCCTGTACAAACAAATATTGAGGCTGCTTACATACATAAACTGAAATACAATTATCGAGGCTGTTTACATACATACCCTGTACAAATAATGAAGCTGTTCACATAAATATCCTGAATAAATATATATTTATATAGTTCACTTGCACATTCTATACAAACATAAATGGTATTGAGTATTTAATTAAAAACACAGTTTGCAATGCAAACTGTTTCAAATGACACATGAAATGTGATAATGTATATTTGGGGGCAAGCCTATATCTGTCTATCAATGTCTAATGAACAACCAGCCATAGCTGATTTGTGATTATAAATGTTTGTGCTGCAGGTATAAATGGAATGAATGTTGCACATAAAACCAACATCAAAGTTGCTTTACTAGAATAGATGATTAATAATAAGTTATGGTTTCTGAATGGGAAGTGTGCACAACTGGTCTTTGACAAATTAACTTAAGAATTTAGTACACTCATTGGTGGATGGGTGAGAAAAAACTATGATACAGTCATTTATTTCTCATTTCTGCAATTGGTAAGATATGCTCATTAATTTAGACTTACAGAAAGGTATATGAGTTGGTATATAAAAGAAATCAGAAATGAAATACACACACATGGAGAGGATAAAACTACAAATCGCCAACAATCAAAATCAAAAAGACTACCACCAAATATAAAACAAACCAAACAGAAATTAACAGCTACAACTTCATCACTGAAAATAACTGAAAAGAATCAAGGATGCAGACTGCAAAACCAGCTGAGGAAGGAACATCAGAGGGGACAGACACATTTTTGGACAGTTTTTCAACAGCTCCTCTACTGTCACTCACCTCTTCCCTTCCCCAGTATGAGACAGACGTACGACCAGAATTTCTGCCAACAACAAGCAATCACAAAAAATAGAAAAGACGACACCCACCACAAGACCGAAAACAACATCATCTACAACAACTGCCTCAACAATGTTGAAAAGATCTACAAATGGAAAACACAAAGGAAAAGTACCACCACCACCAGCAACAGCAATGACAACACAGAGAACAGCAGTATCCACATTGGGGACTTTTTAACCACTCCATTGCAGACATGATCCAACTTCTGCTTGACCACCTGTAATGGCCACCACCACTTGCCTACACCTATCCCAATGGACACTGGGGACAGCAATGACAACATCAGTAAGGAAACAGGAGACTGAACATCCTGGGCATGTGAACACACTAGGTACAGGCTTGGGTGTGCTACTTGCCTGGGCTCCATAAGACAACCCCCACACCCTCTCCCCATCAAAATTGGGTACAACAATATCAACACTAACCTTCATGACCTTAGAATATGGACCACCAGGTTAATGTATGCCTCTACCGGCCAAACATGAACAACATGAATGCACATGTCACCGCACTACACTCTATATATGAATTATCTACAACTTGGAAAAAATTCTACACCAACTTCAACCTAGCCATTAGACCCACACACACACTATCACTTTCCCCCACCTCTCCTTCTTCAGTGTGAAATCAGCATAGGCCAGAAATGCTTCCCCAAATTCATTATCATCATCATGCATGCTAGAACATGGGAGCACATATTCAACATCTGTACTGCGCAACTAACAACTATGAGACTGAAAACATGGAAATCAACATTGTTTGATCATTTCAATCATTGTTTTGATCATTTCACTCTTGTACACAGGTCAGTATCTCAGGGTACTTCACTTAAAGTTTGGATCTCAAATAAAACAAAAATGTCTAAATATTAGCTTGCATAAATTTGATTTTGAATAAACAAAACTTATGTCAATAGAAAATTTATTGAATAAATTGTCAATAAAATTTTACCTGCTTTGTGTCAAGGATATGGACGGTTGTGTATGCAATTACACTTATGTCATTTTATTGAGAGTATAAATGATTTACTCTGCACATAACAGTAAACATTAACTCAGTCAAAGAAAGAACTCAATAAAAACTAAGAGAAAAAAAAGAAAAATAGGAAATATTTTATTGATCATGCTCACCTATGGATCATATAAATAAAATAAGTAACTCCTTGACAGAAAGACTTAATAAGAATTCACTTAACGCAAAAAGTATGAGAAACTTTTATTAATCGAGCTCACCTATGGATTCAAAGTACGTGAGAGCCTCATCACTAGGCCCATGATATACAGTTTCTCCCCTGGACAAGAGCATAATTGTGTCGAACAGCCGGAAAATAGAATAGCGTGGCTGGTGAATTGAAAAGACAATTGTGCGTCCACGTTGTGCCAATCTGAAAAATTAACACATTATTGATATATCATGGAATAAAAAAAACAGATACTATGATAAATAACAATTTTAAACAACACTTTATAACAGGGGTGCAAAACCGCGCCCCGCGGGCCACATGCAGCCAGAGACAGGGCTCTATGTGGCTCCCGGAGGACTTTAGGATGTTACCATTATTTGTGGCCTGCAAGGCGACTACAAAACTCAACCAAATATTGACAAAGTTGTTAACAACACTCAGGCTCACCCTTCTCACTAAAGACTAAACCTATGTTAGTGAGACAAAAACTAATGTAAAGCATATAAAGCATATTTCATTATTTGTGTTGTTTTTTTTTCTACTGAGAAATCCATATGCAGTCTGACTTGCGGCCCTCCAAGCACTATCAATTGGAAATTTGGACCTCTGGTCTAAAAGGTTTGTGCACACCTACTTTATAACAATGTTTGCAAAGTGTACATATTGTTATAGCAATGCACGAGAATGATTTTAACCCACTCCAAGTGATGCACTCAAAGTTCCTACAGTGACTGTCTGCAGAGTTATCCTGGCAATTAATGTAAGATGTTCCTTTTGGAGGTCAGACTGCTATTCAAATGCCTGGCAATTAACATAAGCTGTTCCAATGCCTGGTAATTAGCAAATTGATCCGTAGAGGTCAGTCTGTTAATGCAATGCCTGGTAATTAGCACATCGATCTGTAGAGGTCAGTCTGTTAATGCAATACCTGGTAATTAGCACATTGATCTGTAGAGGTCAATCTGTTAATGCAATACCTGGTAATTAGCACATCAATCTGTAGAGGTCAGTCTGTTAATGCAATGCCTGGTGCACTCTTTGTAAACTTCAAAATAAAAATTATATTGGTATTTCAGTCTCTCAAGAACAAGGCTGAAATTTAAATGTAAATAATTTTACCCAAGCAAAACATCTCTAATTAAAAAGAAAGAAACATACAAACATACTTTTTCAAAAGAAGCATGACTGCATTTGCAGTACTGGCATCCAGACCAGTGGTTGGTTCATCCAGAAATAGAACTGGAGGCTGTATAATAAGCTCCATACCAATGTTACAACGCTTGCGCTCTCCACCTGACACACCTCGAATAAATTCAGTTCCAACCTAGACAAAGGAATTCAAGATAAAACTTCCGTAAATTAAACTGATTGGGTGGAAACCATTGTCCAAAAACAAAAGAATGCTTTCTTGAATATTATTTGTGAAACAAAATTTAATTACCAATTAATTTAAAAAGATTTAATAGAGTTATATTCCTATGGCTTCAGAAGCTGGAGCAACAATAGTTAATGTTTATACAATACATTTTTTAGTAAGTGTATGTTATAATGCATAATAGTCATTTACATTATATGGAACTACGGTCATTAAAACAAATGTTTTTATGAGTAAAATGGAAAAAATAAAACAACACTATTCAAATCTATATTACATTTAAAATAACTAATGAAATTTGAAATAAATGATAAGTATACAAGGTTAATTTGCTTGGTATGATAGTAGATAACAACCCTACTTTGAATACTAATTAACAGCATTTATTAAGTGTTCATGAAATGAAGTGCAAATATTTAAGAAATGAACTTTTGGAATTATTTCAATGTCATTTGAAGATCACCTTTCTCGTTTTCAAACAACTTTTATCTCCAACCTTAATAAAATTTGAAGATCACTTTTCTCTTTTTCAAACAACTTTTATCTCCAACCTTTGAATTTGAATTGATTGTACATTTTCTAAGAATTAAGTAGAGGTGGCCATAATGAAACTGATTCATATCTTAGAGTCCCATCTAATATCTTTTATTCAACTGTATTTACAGGCATGTTCCAAATAAAATGCTAACAAGAAAGTAGTAAAGCATGTTTGCTTAAAAACTTGTAGTAATTACATTTTTAATAATAAAATCAGTATCTTAAGAAATCTACTAAACTTTTTGAAGAGTCATTGTGCTAGCTTTAATTGTTTACATGGCTTTAACTGCCCTTCTATTTGCAAATGTTACTGAGCTGTAAATACAAAAACTGTCCCTAACTGATTAAATCTCATACAAATTAAGCTAGAGCACACTGATATATATTTTTTTAATTGAAGGACATTAAAGGAAGTAATGACCAGAAGAATACTGGAGTTTAAATGATATTTAAAAAAATAAAATTATATTTATTTAATACTTTATGTTGTTAATAATACTAACTGTAAATATGATATCTGAAAAGAGCAGTTAAACAAAAAGAGCAAATAACAGATTTCAAAAGTTGTATTTTAAAAAACCTTTAATCTAAATATAATTTAAGCAGAAACAGACAAAAGTAAATATAAAATGGTGGAAAAATAAACTGTTTTAAATATGGTAGAATTTTAGACAAAAATAAATATAAAATGGTGGAAAAATAAACTGTTTTAAATATGGTAGAATTTTAATAATTACAATGGTATTACTCTTCTACATTGGAAAACAAATCTTATTTGTATAAAAGAGTTTGAAATATTTTTTATTATTATAAAATAAATGACTGCTTGGCTAAGTACTCAAATGAAATTGATTAGTCATAGTTAATATAACTGTTTATATATGATTGTATTCAATTTTTTAAATTGCTGTTTCATTAAAATATTACTTTTTTTTTTTTAAAGTGTTCAGTTTTACTCTTATGTCAGAAAGAAGTTACATACCTAAAACTGTGCAGGCCAAGTTTGTTAGTTTAAGAACACTTTGTTAATATGTTCATTCATTCTATATTTTTACTGAAAAAGACTCTTTAAGTTCATAGACTACCTTGTCAACAAAGTAATTATGAAAATAAAATGCCAAAAAACCCTAAGTAATCTGTACTTTATGTTAGCATAGTTTGTGAGAGCCAGTTCATAGAACACTCTGTAAACAAAGTAATTAGGATCATTTCTAAAAAATGTACATGTATTAATCCATACCTTTGTGTTAGCACAGTTTGTAAGACCCAGTTCACAGATCACCTTTTCAACACGATCATTGCGTTCTTTCTCACTTGTATATTCAGGCAGTCGTAAAACTGCAGAAAACATGAAATTTTCACGCACCGTCAGTGTACCCATCACAACGTCATCCTGATAAAAACAGATCATAGAGCTTTCTGAAGTCAAACCTTCTTGTGTGTGTAATTGTCAGATAAATTTACCCAGGCTATTATTCAACATTAATAAACTGTTTTCTCTGTTATAATTTTTTTCTTTATATATATATGAATATTAAGGTATCTGATTTTTTATAAATAGTTTAGTAAATATCCATCTTTTGGATGTATATGGCCATCTTTGATTAATGTATGTATGCCTTCAAAGCTACTTTACTTAATTTATATTCAATCATTAAAAATATATTAATTAAGGATTCTGCTATCAGAAATAAAATGGAAGAGATTAATTCTTGTAAAAGTCAATGTAAATGGCAGTAAAATCATAGGTACCTATAAACCCTGTAGCTTACCTAATGACGCTTGAAGGGCCCCTTACTGGGCAATTTGGTGAACAAATAATTCACAATTCTTGTTTAAGAAATCATTGCAACTTTACATACACATGTATAAATGAAATCACTGTATAAATGCCATTTATTTTGGCCAAGGTTAGGTAGGTTTTAAAGTGATGTAATTATGAAAAAAAAAGTCATGATTTATTAAATCTACTGAATTTTTTCCATGATGTTAAGTAAGGATTATGATATGTAATATGCACCACTAGCTTAAATATAAGTCAAAAATACACATGCAAAGTATTCCATAACAAAATGTGTGCAAGTTCCTCATTTTTCATATGTTTGATTCAAATTCATATTAACAAAGTACAAATAAAAGACGGCTTGGTAAGAAATCTAAGAAATCCTGCATTTGTGTTAAAACTCTCAATTATACAAGATGAAAGATATTTGAATTGAGAGTTTTAACACAAATGCAGGATTACAACATTGGAAGACACTCTAACAAAATAAATACACATTGCAAAGTTAGTTTTTATTCTTCTGCTGAAACAGAAATTTGTCAAACCATGACAAAATAAAATGAAAACCAAAAGTGTTCATGCCACTATCTATTTCCTATTACCCAGATTTTTTTTGTTTTGATATTGTGTGCAGAGGTTAACTTTGAATGCTGCAAAAATCTAAAGTGTCCCCACCCCCATTTTTGTTTTGGTATTGTGTGCAGAGGTTAACTTTGAATGCTGCAAAAATCTAAAGTGTCCCCACCCCCATTTTTGTTTAGGTATTGTGTGCAGAGGTTAGCTTTGAATGCTGCAAAAATCTAAAGTGTCCCCACCCCCATTTTTGTTTTGGTATTGTGTGCAGAGGTTAACTTTGAATGCTGCAAAAATCTAAAGTGTCCCCACCCCCATTTTCCACATGCACATGCTACTAACTCCTTACAAGTTAGTAACTGTTACTAAAATTATGTTAATACATTAAGTCCAATAGCAATTAGTGATAGGATTTGCATATGGATCAAAATCTCTTTATTAGCTATTTTTGCAACATTATTGCTAATAACAGTTTAAAATCCACTTACATCTACACTGCTTTTATCTTGCCTTTAGTTCAGCAAAGTCATTAGTTATGTGACATGATATGGGTGTTGAAATAGATTAAAATTAATTAAATTAGCATAAAAAACCCAAACATAGCTGACCTCACATCTCACCACATTTCAATATTCATTAGGTTACAGAATAAGCAAATAATAGATTATTAATTTAAAAATGACTAATGAACCTCCAGTCCCATCCTGACAGAACAATACTAACATTTAAAAAGAAGAACACAAATATTCATAGCGTTAGGGATAAATTTAATATACAGAAAAAGAACATAATGGCAGAAGAAAGATTATATAATCAAGATGACACGATATTAATGCTCAGGAGGCTACAGTTCCCTCCACACACACACACACACTCCCCCAGTCCTCTCACTGTTGACATTTTGAAGATCACTTGCCTGGCTGTTTCTCTGAAAGGAACCAACTGTAAGAGAAAAGCATCGGTCAGGTCAGCAGAGGTATTTATAGCTGAGAGCCTCTACAGCTCTTATTAGTTCTTAAATCACTGACTGTATAAAGTATATAATGCTGAAATACTGGGAATTTGTCTGCAACAAGTTTCTTGCCTTTAAATCTATTGTTCAACTGTGAAATAATATTGTCAAGAGTGGCAGTGAAAACAGTCTGAAGATGATCTTCCAGATTGCTTATCAATATATCTTCAATTAAGTCATCAAATGTTCACACCTCCCAAAATCTTTTTTGTTGTTGAAAAGCATGGTTCACAATAGTCTAGTTTAGGAGAGTAGCATGGTTCACAATAGTCTAGTTTAGGAGAATAGCATGGTTCACAATAGTCTAGTTTAGGAGAATAGCATGGTTCACAATAGTCTAGTTTAGGAGAATAGCATGGTTCACAATAGTCTAGTTTAGGAGAATAGCATAACAAGAAATGAGTATGATGAGTCCTGATTTTCTCTTTACTGTGTGTTAATTGGTAAAGATCTTTGTTGATGGACATTTTACAGAAAAGGTCCTTCTGGCCTGTATGAACCATTTTTGATAACAAACCTTTATAAGTCATTTGATTTTATGTCACCAGAAAAGAGTTGGAAGTTTTTTTTGTTTTTGTTTTTTGCTAAAGTGTATTTAGTAGAGGGTGGCTCTTATCAAAGATCATGAGAGGTCACTAGGTGCTGAGGGTCAAGTTTAGTTCTCTCACAGACATAATTAAATTCA
The DNA here is from genome assembly GCA_028829895.1 of Sinotaia quadrata. Lineage (NCBI taxonomy): Eukaryota > Metazoa > Mollusca > Gastropoda > Architaenioglossa > Viviparidae > Sinotaia > Sinotaia quadrata. The sequence continues at coordinate 54,058,276 of CM054182.1, forward strand.
CTATGAAGTATGATTGTTTAGTATAGTATAGATACAACTACATTTTTACTTTGTAATCCCTTTTAGTTTTATAATAAAGAGCACTAATTGTTGGAGTATTAATTTCATGTCTTTTCAAAAGATCTGGAAAATCAGTGCATGGTCTAGAGTTGGTGTTTCTATAGAAACTATCTACAAAATGTTTTATAAATTTGGAAGTTTCTGTAATTGCTTCTATTCTTCTTTTCCTCCATGTATGTGCCACTAAAAAGTTATTATAAACTATTAAACTTTAACTTTTATAAATAATGATTTTCTTTTCCATTAAAGACTTGTATAAACCCAATGAGATTTTGAGACAGTTCATGCCTATATCTCCACTGTACCCTGATAGCCCACAAGAGGTTCAGATTAATTATAAGATGTGTTATCTTTCAGCCATTAAAATTTCTGCTGATGCTATGTGTACATGAGAACTTAGCAAAGGCAGAGAGGAGGGAGCAAAGAGAAGAAAAGAGTTCTTGGTGCATGTATGTGTGTGTGTGTGTGTGTGTGTGTGTGTGTGTGTGTGTGTGTGTGTGTGTGTGTGTGTGTGTGTGTGTTTAAGGGTCTGTTTAAGTGCTTGATACCTGATATTTAATAAAGATAATACCCAAGATGAGGTGAACAAGCTATTGTGCAACTCTACCACTACAATAAATCTAAATCAAAACAAAGGTAACTTCCCACACAGTGGCAGCTAATTCCAACTTTCTCACTACAATCAACAGAAATATATATAAATAAAATAAATGAATTCCCAGCATTGTGTCACTAATGTATATAGGTCTACTTTAATAATGACAACAGGAGTTGCTAACAATTACAAGAAAAATAAATATATGTTAGGTAGCAATTTAAATGTTTTAATTGTAACATACACACACAGTAATCAACATGAAAGAATTGTACAGTTCCTACTTTTATTGTCTACAAGCTAAATGCTAAGTTCACTGAAACATTGAATTTATCTCCCCACACCCATACCAGCACTTTTTGAGACAGCACACTGAATAGCAGCAGATTATTTTAGGTTGTCATAATTTAATATTTAACAGCTTTCCTGCACATACATACTCTCTCTGCTCCAAAGAGAATAAATTTTTGTCTAGGCCAGCTATAGGCCAGAAGGACCTTTTGTTAAGCTTCCTGTGAAAATTGACTTGACCAAGTGTATATTTTTTAAAATTTCAAATACATTTTATTTTTGAAGGAACAAATATTGGCATCTTCTGTTGAAAGGTGCTAAGCATTGCAGAGGCTGCAAGGGCAGTTTTATGTAGCTGATTGTGTGAAAATGTATATTGCGCCTCACCTGTACAACATATCCCACCATGCACTTGAAATTGAATGGCAGAGGCCCACCATCAATAAGCATGTCTCCTGAAAGTCCTTTAGGATCTTTACGACCAGCAAGGACATCAAGCATTCTGTGAAAGAAAAAGTTCTAAATATGGGGATCAAGCATTCTGTGAAAGAAAGAGCTCTGGTTATAGGGATCAAGCATTCTGTGAAGGAAAGAGCTCTAGGTATGGGGATCAGGCATTATGTGAAGGAAAGAGCTCTAGGTATGGGGATCAGGCATTATTTGAAAGAAAGAGCTTTAAGTATGGGATCAAGCATCCTGTGAAACAAAAAGTTCTTAATGTAGGGATCAAGCATTATGTGAAGGAAAGAGCTCTAGGTATGAGGATTCAAGCATTATGTGAAGGAAAGAGCTCTAGGTATGGGGATCAGGCATTCTGTGAAAGAAAAAGCTATAAATATGGAAATCCAATTAATGTTGAATAAATCTGCTGATTCCCAGCATCATTCAAACTAAGTCTATTGATTTCCAAGTATCACAAATCAAGAAAAATCAGTTTTAAACTGAGAAATACTCTACAGTGATTTTCAACTGAATGATTTAGAATTTGTACTTTTTACTAACACTATTAGTAACATGCTTATTTATATTTTAACATTTTTCCACCTGAATGAAAAAAGGAAGTATTTCTTGATAATATTCAAAGTATGATTTTATTGACCACATTCCTTTTGAATATATTATGAAAAAAATAGTCTCAAGAAATATTTTAACAATTTGGGTGTTTTGAAAATGATTATTTATTTGTGCCATTTAAAAAAAAAAATTTTTTTTAAAACAGAACTTAATTTATAAGTTTTATCCATTACTAATATATAAATCAATAAATGATAAGTAAAAACAATCATTATTAATCTATGGCTTTTAAAAAATAAATCTAAGAAACAGATATACTTATTAATTATGTGGCTTCTAATGAGCAATGCTAAATAACAGATATATGAATTTAATCTGAAACTTTTAATGAATAAATGATAAGTAGTACATATGTATTTAATCTGTGACTTTTAATGAATAAATGCAAAATAGTACATGTATAAATCTGCTGAAATATATGGTCTTTCAGTTAAAAGGGCATTATTCAAAGAAATACTGAAGTTAAACAGTTATAAATCATTAAATGATAAAGTTAAAAATAAAACCTCGCTAAATCTTAATCAAGCTACGCTGACAACATATTTATAAAAACGTTTACTCACGATGATTTGCCACTGCCAGTTGGCCCCAAAATGGCATTCATCCCAGGTTTAAAAAGACCACTTGAAAGAAAGAGTGATATTGAAAAAAAATCAGTTATATTCTTTTTGAATAACACTCAGCATATCAATGTATACCTAAATTCAACAATGTAATCTGAATCTATGTTAACCCAACCCCCCAGAAATCCAAGCAGCTCTCAACTCAATCTGCAAATAATTTCAAACTTTGTCACAATAAATGAGAGTGCAGTCAATCTGCTGTTCACTGTAGTATTAGGTTGTGCTTGTCACTTTAACATAATTTATATTACACAATTTTTTAAAAAATACATTTGACTGAAATATGTACACATTTTTTGTTGCAGTAAAATTATTAAAAGAATTTAAAAGAATTAATGCAAATACATTGTAAAGTTAAAAGAAACTAGCCATGAGTTATGTCAGCTGGCAAGTGGGGGGGGGGGAGGGTGTCAGTGTCTGTCATTTTAAGGCAATGGTTGATTTTTCTTCCCATTAAATACAAGTTTACTTTTACATCAATGTACCTGTAAATGTAAATGCATTTAGCAATACACATCATGAATATAAGAATGTAAACATTGTCAAAAGAGTGAATTAGGTAGACTCTAATTCAGATTAAAATAAAACAATAATAGAAAAATTAACATTGTAAAAAGAAATAGTCTATATTAATAAATTCATAAGTATAAAATAACAACAATAATACTGCAAACTACTTACACTTTTCAAAGGTGTTATATTCTGGAAAGATAACTCTCATGTCATTTTGTCTTGGTGTGATGAGTTTAAGTACCAAATAAGAAATATAACTTTCATTTCTATTAAAATCATATTGTTACAACAGCAAAGGTAGAAAAATTTTTGGAATCATCAATGTTTCAATCAGCTAAGATTTTTTATAATTTCCATATTTATTTATTAAACTGATTAACATCATAAAAAGCTTACATGTTATGTACATATCTCCATAAGGTTTCATTTGCATTTAAAGTTTCACATAGCATGTTTTAAACCTGTGCTAATAGTAATATTAGTAATAAGGGTAGAAAAACCTGTAAATTACATTCCAGAATATAAACATTGCAATTAGGCTTATTATATCTTAAAAAAACATTATATTTAAATAGACATTTGTTTGTTTATTACTTAATAATACTTTTGTAGCATAATAACATAGCCAAATACAAAGTATCCATAGTTCTACATGCACCATATTTATTTTTAATTAAAAAATTACACTATTGCTAAAAGAAATAGTACAGCATACTTCAACAGATTGAGAAATCACAAAGGCATATACATGCACTTCAAAGAATATTATACTATCCCTAGTTCCAATGCACCATACTTATTTTTAAATACACTATAGCTAACAGAAATAGTATAGCATACTTCAACAGGTTGAGAAATCACAAAGGCATATACTTCAAAGAATCTTCAGAAGTTTCTGACTTATACTAATGTCAAAAACTGTCATTCAAAATATATGGAGATGAGGTTATTGTGGCAACAAAAGTTTAATAAAACTTTGGTTAACAGTGACACAAATAACTTTAGGTGAGATTACAAATGAAGAGAGATCTAGTGATAAACACATCATTGATAAAACACTTCTGGTTTATGCAATTTTAAACTTCCTCTCATTTAGAAGACGAATTAATATTTTTATTTGTCGTATTCCTCAATTAGCTAGATGTAGATGTGAGCCTGTATCTGTTAACACTGCATACAATTAATTTTGTGGCTGAAAAATTAAGGAAAATGAGGTGATAATATGGGTGGAGAGTTTAGTACCTTCAGTTTTATTTGTTTAAATAAAAAAAATAACTTTAATTAGTTAGGCTTAAAACCTTTAATTAGTCACTAATTCATCCATCTACTGAGTGTGGTATGATGGCACATATATGAACCTACATAATTATTCTTGTTTTCCTAAAGGAGTTATCAAATTTGACAGCTGGAGATGAAGTATAATGACACATATAATATATGCACACAAACGTATAGAATTGTCCATAACGTACCCAATGTTATGCAAAAAAAGGAGATGATAGGAAAAGTGTGATGATGTGACAAGAGAAGAAATCAGATCAAGAAATTGTTATTAATCACTTTTTTCTTTTTAGCAGTTTACTTTTTTACTTCATTTTGCTTTGTGACTAACTAATCAACATACATACTTTCCATGTACATATACAGAATTATATATTGTACTGAGTATTTAATTATGACCACTATCACCAAGGGGCTGTCCATAAATTTTCACACCACAGACCTAGGTACATGTATCTATAAGTGTGGTTATCTGTCAATAGAGAGAGGAAGGAGGCCAGAAATTGTAAAACCAAGCTTTTTTTCAATTTGTTTTAGTTTTGCTTTGGTTTGTGGCCAGCTATTAAACAAAGAATTCTTTTAATAAAACTTTTGAATGATAATGTGTGCATACTATTTCAGCATGATTACCAATACCCGTACTATCACATGGAACTTTATGCCCTGTAAGGGTCCCGACGGTCAGGTTGCGGGTGTGGTGGGAGTGGGTCTTATTTATGGTGGCCCGACAGTACGACACTTAGCGGGTAACTGGCGAACGTCAACTGTTGTTTAGAAAAATGTCGTATATCGTATTATACACAAGTCACTTGACGTTCGCCACTTGTCGCACGTCCAATTGTCGTGCAACCCTTATTTATGTTGTATTCAAAGAGGTTTTTTTTCACTTGCTACGTCCACCGTCATTGGATAGATGGATTTAACATTCACTATCCACACTCATAATATCTAAAACCTCGGTACTCACTCGATGTTCGTAAGAATTCTCTTGGGTCGCCAATGCCCACCACAGGCTTTATCTTTAACAAACACATCGTAATTGATACCATGGCAAGATAACACAGCGCCTCGTGATTCTTCAATATTGTTCGAACCTTTCTGATGATTGAAATCCATTCCACTTGGATGAACAGTCCTGTAGGTCCCTCTTAAGCTGGCTTTACCAGCAATATCACCGTTTTCACTACTATTGGTCAATGTAGCCATGTTACCTTTCACTGTTCTTTTGCTTCCCGCCACAAATTTAAGTTTAGCATCTTTAAATTGCAAGGTCAGAGGTACACTGGACAGAGAGGGGGTGAAGCAGCAACTCTCAACGACTATCAAATCGGCATACTGACCGGCTGTAGGCTGACGACACAACTGACTGAAATTTGCTTATTCACTGATCATAACCAAATGCGTGCATGTGTACTTAAAAGTTGGATGGGCTGGTCTATCATTGTTCAGGGTGGATAGGTTAGACTGAATTATATAAGTTCTACGTGTTTATTTGTTTAATTAATCTCTTAATTTTATATGCATGTAATTTAAACGCCGCAAGAAATATTAGCAATCTATTCTGATTATTTAGTTAATAATTAATTTTAAATTATTGAAGCTGAATGTATCTCATTGTGTACAACTGTGCGGTTCGTTGTGGGTACGTAAATCTGATACAATCAAATCTAGTATCACTTTAAGATCAACTGTCATGCTTTGGTTTCTACTTTTTATTTGGGTGGGGTGAGGCGTATACAGTTTGACTCTAAATTAAGCCAGCCAAACCGCTCCAGAGATTAATGATATCAGCATGTCTAGAGATCAAACTGTACGTCTAAACTTGTTGTCACAGTCCCTGAAGGAAGCGAGATATGTCACATATTGTAGTCAAAATTGCAGCGGGTTATACAACCACACGTAAATGATGTAGTGCTTGCACCTATAGCGTGTTCTTTCTTATCGGTGGGCATATAGATCTTGGTGATAAAAAAGAAAAAGAAAAAAAGCCTGGGGTGGTGTTCGGACAGAACAGGACATCCCAGCTCGCTCAAGAGTGAAAGGTCGCACCGTACATCCGCTCTAATTTTTTAATCCAGCGGCCTTCCGAGATTCAAACCATGGACAAAAGAGTCACCATATACAGCCCTCTCCACTTTTCAGGGCAAGTTCAAGAGAAAGAAGGAAAAGATTCTGAGGAAGAACGCGATATTGCGAAACACGCAATAGTCATAAAGGAAAAGACATCCACACCTAACGACTGTCGAATTATGTCAGGAAATCAAGAACTGGATAGATCTTACTCCAACCTAATATGGAGTATTTTTCTAAACGTAAAAGGTGAAGAAGAACATATAGACCTAGTTACCGAAGTCACCTTTAAAACTTTAGCACTTCACAAGGCTCTTTAAAAAAATGTCAGGAAAACCACCAATGACAGACAACACAGCTCAAACAACCATCATGTGGAAAATTCCACTAACAACAAAAGTAAACTTCACACAGACGGAAAAAATGAAAGCCAAAGAGGCTTTTTCGGGAACGCCAACCACGATGAGAGAAAAAGAAAAAAGAAAAGCTAGACACCAACTACTACAACAGAGGGGAAAAAAGTCTAGACAACCTCAACGAAGGAGAATAAAAAGAAACAAACAACAAAAAATAGCTAATACTCAGACAAGAACAATCGAGATAAAGGAACAAATAATTCAAACTGAAACGATCGACAACAAAAAACAGCCAGTACTCCAGACAAAAACAATCGAGACAAGGGAAAAATAATTCAGACCGAAACGGTCAACAAGAAGAATTCCGACAAACAGATTAGTTGGCATCGCTCTGGACGAGTTTTCAAGGGTGCTTGAGGCCCCACCCTTGCCAGTGACACCACCTAGAGCATCATCGACGGTAGCAACTGTCGACATCGAGATATTCCTCGATAACGGCACAACGGTGTTGGAGGTCCCCCTCCTCCACCACTGACATCAACAACAATGGTAACAACAGAGCCTTCATCAGAAATGATGGCCCAAAACAAAGAAAAGAGAAATAGACCGCCACAGCACATCAGGTGCGACACAAGACAACAACAGCGACAACAAGAACTGCAGCCCCAACAACGCCGCAGAAACCAACAATGACGACAGTATGAACAGCAGTATCCGCATTGACGATATTTCACCCACCCCTTTGCGGACCTGATTCAGCTGATGCTCGATCATCTGTACTGGCCGCCAGCGCCCATCTTCGGGCAACCCAACGGACATTGGGGACAAACAACAGCAACGACAACACCACCAGTGAGGAGGCCAGGGGTGGTTAACATCCCGGGCTCAGATACACACTAGGTACAGACTTGTTGTACTACAGCCTGGGCTCTTGACACCACCTCCTACCCTCCCTTCCACTGCAACATCAGGAACGACAGTAACAACATCCACTACAACTTTAGCCCACTGACTACCGGGCTAGAGTCCGCCTTTGCCGGACAGACATGTTTGCAACGGACGAACGCATAGCGATACTACAAGATTTCCCGGCGCGAAAGCGGCAGAAGCCGGAAGGCCCCCCCCCCCCCCCTTACATTCAGACAGGGTGGTGTTCTTTGAACATCGCAGCTTCGATACCCCACAACCAGTTACGATATCCAGCATTCTCTTAGCCAAGAATAACGAAAGAGACAGATATTATCGAGTGTTATGAGTTCAACTTAGCGCTTGCCATAACTGAGAACTGGAATGTGATTTATGCTTTGACTTGGATTCAGTGACATCAATATACGTCAGCCGATCAAGATGAAAGAGAATGAAAGGCAGATTACACAAGAGCAGAGGTGCAATGCTTCACAAAGATATATGCTACAAATGCAACGACACTCCATTCGAAATGAAATTACATCTCTAAAACAAAAATATGACACAAACACGCACAGTAAATTTCTCTAATTTCAAGCACCATAGTACTAACAAATAAGCACCCCACCACTCAGTTCGCATACTTTTAACACCGTCAATCCACTGCTGATTCACATGTGTTCTTATTTCAGTCCACCTGAATATCGGCCGAGATAAAAACGAAATCGCTATGTGGCATGTTTTAATGGAATGGAAACCCGTAAAAAGAACAAGTACACGCTAACTCGGGTGACTAAAGATAACTGCAAAATGATCAGCCAATGTGAGCTGCACTGGGTGGGCCATTCTCATACAGAGTAGGGTTGGCAGGTTCACAATCTTTACGTAAGCTTGTTTGTTAGCTTGTATTTTTGCTCCGTGTCAAAAAGCAGTTGTTTTTTTCTCTATACACAAGTGAATTATGTCAGTGTTAAATCCCACTTTTTTTTCTTTGCATTCCTTGTAGTACTTGATAAGGCAGGTGTGTGATTGTATTAAAAGTTTCAGGGAATCAGTTTAAACTGACGTAAGCGTCTGTATTGACCTGAAAATGTAATTATGTTACTAGGTCTAATACCGACCGATGTTCTGATACTGCACACTCACTCTCATCAGAACTATGACATGTCTTGATGATCAGACGTAATCAAGGTTAAGTCTCATGTTAATAGAACACTTTTTTTCAGGGCACCAATGTGTGCCGTTTCTTGCTATGACGAGACGAGATTCGGGATGGTCCCAAGCCCTTCTCAAAGTTACGTGCTTGAAGACGCCACCCGTACCCAGTAATAAAAATAAAAGAATACAAATTAAAATTGCATTTCATATTATAATAAATTTTGGTATTTATATAAAGTGGTGACCAGATAAAAATAAATAGGGGATAAGATTTGTCACACACAATAATAATTGCCGGACTTCCTCCTTCTCAATACATACTCTTCTCGTACAAAATATTACACATTTATTAGTTCCCGCCTCCTTGCGCTGTAACTCCATGAGGAATAACATTATGGTCTATAATAGAGTCTATATGGTGTCATCTGGTGCATGACTGATTATTTATTTTAGTTTTTAAAATAGACGATCTTGGCCTTTCGATCAAGATTAGTAATGTAAATTGTTTCTCAATTAAATCTTTTGCCAGTATTGATTTTCTGAAACTGGTTATGCAAACACGTCACAGCCACGTCATAAAGCTATCTGACCACCTGCATAGTTTTGGAAAAATCGATTTGATTTTGCGTATCTACCGACCGCGTGCATGTTTGTCAGAAATTCCTCAAAATAAATCAAGGAAGATAATTTAACTAAAACAAGGAGTTGTTTATATTTTTTTTTAAAGTCCCAAAATGACAGTTTGACGCAATTTACTTGGGATTGATCAAGTAGCTTAAGGCCAAACACGTGTCGAAGTAAACATAACATTGAAAAAGAGGAATCTGAGTGTGCATGAACTGAATGTGGGTTCACAGTCAGTGACCTTCAGAAGTTAGTGAACCCGTGTACTAAGATTGTTTTTAACCCCTTACATAAATGACTATTTTTTCAAGGACGCTTATGTATCTGACATCCGTAAAAGTACAATTGGGTCAAAAATTATTAGCGAGTCAAGGGATCTGTTATCAGCCCACTTGTGTGTTAGCGTTCAGCTTTTTGTTATCTGAATGTTATAGACGTTGTTAATCGATTTCAGATGCAATTGCCTTCCGAGAACTTGTTATCAAGCTAGAGAACTAAAATCCTAGGAAGCGTGGGTGGGAGAGGTTATTTGGTTGCAAATCAACATTAGTCTCCCTTGAAATTGAGATCACAATCTACCATTTCACATGGGTTTTAATAAGTGGATTAAATATTAGGTGGGTTTTTTTTTTCAATCTTCAACACCTGTATTACAAGCCACAGTATTTTTCATTCTTTTTCTATTTTTTAAAAAATTGTCTATGTGGCACATTATATATTAACAAACGTTTTTATCAAAGAAGTAATGCAAAATTAACTTTGATTATTATATTGTGTACATACAAACAAGCATATTATTTTTACTTTACAAGTTTAAGGTGTATATTTTTCTTTCACAAAATGTTTTTTTAAATTTTACTTGGGAGTTAGCTCAAACTAAACCTGGGCAGTCGAGATCGAGCTCGGTATGGTCAACAGTAGAGTGAGCTCGGTATGGTCAACAGTCGAGTGAGCTCGGTATGGTCAACAGTAGAGTGAGCTCTCGGTATGGTCAACAGTAGAGTGAGCTCGGTATGGTCAACAGTAGAGTGAGCTCGGTATGGTCAACAGTAGAGTGAGCTCGGTATGGTCAACAGTCGAGATCGAGCTCGGTATGGTCAACAGTAGAGTGAGCTCGGTATGGTCAACAGTAGAGTGAGCTCGGTATGGTCAACAGTCGAGATCGAGCTCGGTATGGTCAACAGTAGAGTGAGCTCGGTATGGTCAACAGTCGAGTGAGCTCGGTATGGTCAACAGTAGAGTGAGCTCGGTATGGTCAACAGTCGAGTGAGCTCGGTATGGTCAACAGTCGAGCTCGAGCTCGGTATGGTCAACAGTAGAGTGAGCTCTCGGTATGGTCAACAGAAGAGTGAGCTCGGTATGGTCAACAGTTGAGTGAGCTCTCGGTATGGTCAACAGTTGAGTGAGCTCGGTATGGTCAACAGTTGAGTGAGCTCTTGGTATGGTCAACAGTTGAGTGAGCTCTCGGTATGGTCAACAGTTGAGTGAGCTCGGTATGGTCAACAGTAGAGTGAGCTCTTGGTATGGTCAACAGTTGAGTGAGCTCGGTATGGTCAACAGTAGAGTGAGCTCTCGGTATGGTCAACAGTTGAGTGAGCTCGGTATGGTCAACAGTAGAGTGAACTCGGTATGGCCCTCAATTGAGAGGGAAGATCAAGCCTGTCTTTCCAGTCCATAATATTAACTTATTTGTTATTCCGCATTTTTATATCTATATTACTTGCTTTTGCAACAATGAACTAGAAATATTTCATGTAATTTTGCTATTGATATGTTATACTTGTATAGAGATGTACTATGTGTGTTGACTTTTATTTTTACAAATTTTTTAACTAAGCTGCTCGCAATTGATGTGTTGAAACTTGACATTGTTTAGATATGCTGCATTATTATGCCATATTGCGTATATCGGGCTAATAAATACTGTTGCAGGAAATTGTTTACTGAATCTACTGATTAATTATAAACCTGAACAACCAGGAAGACACAGAGAACGTCTTTGTAAGCATAAGGGAGTGTACATTATACACTTTTGATGTATTGTGGCAAAGTATGCTGAGTACATCAGGAAAATTCTAGTACAGTGAAGTTACTAGAATTACTGTAATCTTGTTCTGCTTGAAAGAATTGACACAGCAAAGAAGGTGCTCGTTGGTTTGAGAGAAAAATAGCACATCAGTGTTTTCCATGTGTGTGGAGGGAGACACATGTTGAGGTGGACATTGTGACATTTTGACATTGTTGCAAAAGCAAGTGAAAGACTTTTGAAGTAGTGCTTAATCCAGATTATGTGAAAAGACTATAATCACCTAATTCTAATAACTCCATTTATATACTCTGACCTAAACTAACTTGTGATTTGTATTGACTTTATTGTTGAATTGTATTTATGATACTGTGTAATTATAAAATTATCCGGATGTGGGGGTAGTGTAAATATCGATATCAATTTATCTATTTTGTTGTATTTGTCATATGTATATTTGATTGTTGATTTAATAAATTTATTGACTTTCTTACGCTTATTGATAAACTTATGTTTGAGAAGAAAGTGGGTTGGTGAGGGCTCGCTAAATATAGATTAAAGACGGATTTGTCTTCTTTAGTAAGAAGTTTTTCACTATGGAAAGATTATGTGTATGTTGTGGAAGAGAGAAAATATTTACAGCGCCAGTATATCCAACAAGTGAGAGAGGCGAATGGTATCTGCTGGAGGATCATTGATAAAATAAAATTAAGATTCTCACCACTTGTAATTAGTTATGAAAGATTAATTAATAATAATAACATTTGGCACCACACAATGCCGATATCAGTTTACAGAGAAAACGTGAATGAACAAATTTTTACTTTTGACAATGCCGATATCGGTTTACAGAAAATGTGAGTGAACAATTTTTTACATCTTTGCCATATTATATCATAGAGATATGGTTCACCTATTAAACTTACACTATTATCTACATATAAAGCGGCGACACTGGAACTGCCTAGTGAGGTGTGTAGCTTTAAATAGACGGCCTACGAGGTTCGATACTCAACCATCATCAACACTCCAGGTGTATTTTTTCAACAGCCCTCCACTCTTCAACTCTTAACAACAGCAGCACACCTCGTTCCAGGCAGCGAAATCGGCTGATAGCCGGAAGCTGCCATCTCCTAAGATCACCATTTTCATGCAGTTGGAAATACTATAGACCTATTGAACGGAAATAGGTCGGATACAAGCCTACTCTTTGGTCTGCGTGTCAGTGAATATTATTGTATATGGCCCCAGGCAAATTCATAAATTAGTTCATCTGGGTGGAGGTAAATTGTGTAATCACCACAACAGTCATGTTCCTGTTGGAGGAAAATCTCAGTAGATAAATGGAAGCGTCAGCAAAAGGCGAAATAATTGTCCCCCTTGTGTCAGAATAGTTCATGTGATCGGATTCGATCGCAGATCTGGGTGGAAAATTTATGGACTGATCGCTCCTAAGTTCAAAGTGTTTCGTGTGTAGTTCATTGTCGAAAGGACTGTTATTCGACACCGTGAGCGACTACAGACCGCGGCACAGGCATTATGTATCTCTTGGCATTTGAAATTGGGGAAAGAGTAGATTTTTACTCTTACCCAGACATAATTATACCTAGAAAATCTACCAACCATCTTCTCAATCATTCACTTTTACCATCTTTGAGCTATAAAGAGCTCTGTCCTAAATCTTTCTCTAGTGTAATGTTCTTATTATTACTTGGTTGACAGTCTGGACGATTCCTAAGTGGTAATGTTTCTTAAATGGTTAGGTCGAGTCAAGCTTGCTCGAAATCTGAGTGAGGAAACAGTGGTATTTTCATTTCATTATCTAAAATGAGTCGTTATAAACTGAATCAAATGAAAGTTACATTTGTCGAAATGCTTGTTCTTCATATTGTTTTTAAGACACTTCTTAACAAAAAAAAAAAATAGGTGATTGTGATAGAAGATGAATATATTCTACCCAAGCTTGGTTTCTACAAATTTTAGTACTTAAAAATACTACGCAATTTGTTAGCACATTATTATTATATTAATGAGAAGAGAGTAATTAATTCCAACCAGTTATTTCCAACAAGAAGTTCGGAATACTTGGATGGAAAATGTTCAGCAAATCATTGTCATAATATATATTATATTTAAACACATGTTACCTGATACTGTGGCAGTAAACAAAACTACAAGTACAAACTATAGCCTACACTGCTAAAAAGTACTATACATTACATATAGTATTAAAAATATTATTAGTAAAATACATTTAAAAAAAACTGAGAAAGAAAGGGGTTTATTTGATTTATAAACAGTTTCAAGCATTTAATATTAATTATATGTATGACCATGTTCAAAATTAATTGTATACGTGAATATTGAATTTAAATTCTATTAAAAATATTTAGGCTACTTATTTTTAAATAGTAAAATTAATACATTATTGTATCAGGGCACAACGCTTCCTTATATAGACACCTATTTAAGAATATAGTCAAATAATTTCACTTTAACATGTAAATTGGATTACTTTCTGATAATTATTTTCAGAATAGCCTATCTTGTTTTCAAATGGATAAGGTGATCAAGAGTTACACACATTAGATCATCATGACTTTTTATGATTATTTCATAAAATGTAAATTAATCTGGAATGCTGGCGATATAATATTTCTTAATTTGATTTTTTCATAAGCCAGTGGGATGACTAATTTTAGATCGCCTTTGAATTGAAAAAGAAACAATGGGATATTGTGTTCCCTCAGTAGTAACTAGTAAGCTGTTATAATTTAGTAGATCAACATAATTTCAGCATGCACTAGAGATCAGTGGAATTGCTGGAACTGGAAGGAAAGAGCATGCAAATGATACATGTATACTGATTTTGCACTTAAGTAACTTTCTTGTGTTCTTCACATTAGACTGATTACCCAATTAATCTGAATATGCACATATCAGTGTAATGTATACATGTAGCAGAAAGAGACCTTTGCTGTGTATGTAACAGTTAAAGCCAGTTGAGAAGGAATATTCTACAGTCTCAATGTGATCAGTTACTGAGTTAGGTACATTGGCACAGAGCGCAACAAATTTTTAAAAGATTGGCATTAAGTTAATAACATAAAAAAGTAATTAAGCAGCAATTATATACAATTAGCTTTTCAGTTCATTTGCTCTTTTAAAATTAATCTAGTGGAGATATTGCCTTTACTGCTTCTAGCGATTAGTTTCTCACTTTGTACGCTTTTAACATTCATTTAGAATGCCTTTAACAAATTATTTTTTTCAGTTCATCTGCTATTTAACATTAAAAATTTGAGCAGCTCTTGCTTGTTACATATTCTAAACATTAAATAAAAGCATAATTATAATAATAAAATAAATTTTGATGTTAATTATTCTTCAACACACTACAATGTTTTTCAGTCTGAGTTTTTTTTACTCTTTAATCATTTTTCTAGTAATTCATCACAGTTTAAGGGACTGGATGGCTGCCTGAGCACTGCTTGAAATTCATGCCTTTGCTGCTGGTCTTGGTAGTTGGAAATTTCCATTTCCACCTGTTGGCTTAGCTTAGGATCATAGAATTGTGTCTCAGTTGTAAAACAGAAATTTTATCACTAATAAAAATCTCCAAATTTTAAATGTGTGTAATTATCAAAAGAACTTACTACATTTACATATATTCCTAATTGGAAATGAATTTGTATCTTAGCAATCCTTAACAAACAAAAATACTTTCATTCTGAAGCACTAAACAGTAGTAGAACTGCTTGCCGTTTTCTGTAGATAGTATTTTGTCTTATGTTAACATGAATTTAGACCAGGGTTCATACTCTTTAAAAGGCAGCAGTCTCTATACTGATAAGGTATATTTGATAATTATGATATATAATATTTATTAGTGATTCACATATAAATTATATTTTCATAAATACGTCTGGCTTGATTCCTTCAAAAATAACTTGCTTATTCTGACTCCTGTTCATCACATCTCACTTATTTACCAATTAAAAGAATAGATTTGATAAAGTGATGCCCATTACCAAAATTATGCATCTACAAAACTGTTAAAATATCAGTAACTCAATACAACAACAAACTTGTCTGGAATGAATACAAATTTATATGACTTACGTAAATGACTTAAGTATAATACAAAGAGCCCTGTTAATAAAAGTAATATAAACTATTGGTATACATTAGTGTATTATAACACTTCAATGTTCAGCAGCATCATATTAATTATTAAAGTATTTCATTAACACTTTTTCAATTCATGTTTTAATTAAAAAACACTCAATTGTTTAGTGGTTAAAATGAGGATTGAAATTGTGGACATGCAATCACTGAACTGAAAAATCCTGTAATAATTTTGTTAAGATTGACACTTTTTATTTAAGTGGCAAATTGTTTGTAATCGAGCATGTATTCTATTATATATAATAACATTTGTTTAGAACTTACTGAAAATGTGAAATGTGTGTCACATTGTGTAGAGTGCTTACAAAGAAGAAAAAGACATCAAGCTACAAGTACAAGGAGAGAAGAGTAATTGCTAATTTTTTTTTTATGCACTTATAAAATGGATGGCTCTTTAGCCTTCTTTCAAAAAAGCCAAACAAGAAAATCATACAATTTATTTAAAATATTGAAAGGTGTAATACTTACCAAAACTGGGCACCCATTCAAATGAATTACTAAATTGCTTGCCAAACAATTCAGGTTTTACTGGCAAGTTAACATTTGCTGGAATTAATAAGTGTATTTGACGATTAAACTTTTGAATCATATTCCCATTGTTTTATTATTTCAGAACAGATAAGATTATTGAGAAGGGAAGTTCTATCCACATTTGTGCCCCCCCCCAAAAACAATAACAAAAACTGGATAAAGGTAAACGTATTGAAGAGATGATATATAGTGCTGATCAGATTTTATTAGCACAGAATATTCATCTTTAACTAAAAGTATAAGATATAATATGTAACTCCCTCACATATGTTAATGAATGAAGTGTGTAGCAACAATTCATATGCAAACTTCTGCTTTAGAATTTTTATATCTTCAAGAATAAACAGAACATTAAACAGAACATTAGGCAGGTTAAAATTGAGGTACTGTTAGAGTTTACATTTTGTATCTTAAATCATAGATGTAATAATATCTGCAAAACATGACTCAAAATAGACCCTGATTATTTCTGTTGAGAAGGAAATATGTATTCATTCTGTTAAATCTGATGCTTTGGCTACATCAGATTTAGGGGCAACAAATTGTACAACTTTGAGCTGCAACAGATTGGTTACCAGTCATCAAATGAAAATGTAAATAGGCAGTGATTTCACATGTAAATGTATCACAAGCAGTTCAGTTGCTATTTTAGCAAGTTCCTTAATCATGCCACATTAATGTCCAGAATTATTTTCCTCACCCACAGATTTATTATTGTTTGGTTGTTGTTTTTTGTAGACTAACACTTTAAGAAAAAAAATTAGAAACATTAATAGAAATTATACTTGTTTTAAAAATTTTGAAACAGTGACAATGGGGTCAAATGGTAAAAGTTTCAAATATATTGTAGTGTAAACTGTCATAATTCATTAAATAAAATTGTAAGCCATCTAAAAATCAGTAATTTCTGGTAAGAAAATAAATGTCTTAATAGTGATGAAATTGAGCTAATTTTATAAATAATTTGGAGAATTTCTTTTTCATTATAGGATAATTTGTTGATTGTTGTCATGATTTGGTTTAGGATATTTTCTTGATTGTTTTCATGATTAGTAAGAAGATATGAATGGATGGGTGTTAATAATGCATTAGAATAATTTTGTTTGCTATGATAATGAATTTTAAAATTTTTATTGCTGTGTATTCCTAGATGGAAACGGATGAAAAAGACACCCCTTTACATCTTGCTGCAATATCTTGTGTGCTAGGTGATTTATCACAATCGGATGGTAGCACAGTGTTGACACAAGGCAACACAGTGGTCAGTGTGGCAGTCTATGGACCTTGTGAGGTTAAACAGTCAAAGGAGCGGCTAGATAAGGCAACAGTAGAGGTTACCTATAAGCCAAAAGTGGGTCTGCCAAAGGTTGAAGACAAGTTTTGTGAGAACATAATAGGTAGCGTGTTTGAGGAAGCAATATTGGTCACTATGCATCCCAGGTCTTCAATCTCAATTGTTTTGCAAATCGTCGAGGATGCTGGGGCAATTTTAGCAGCAAGCATCAATGCTGCTTGTCTTGCACTTTTAGATGCAGGTGTCAACATGAAGTTTCTGGTGGCTGCCACAACAGCATTGCTAGACAGTGATGGTAAAGTTTACATAGCACCATATTATGGCAAGATTGATGTGGTGGCTAGCATAACATTCGTGTTGAATGACAAAGACCTGAACATTGTCAGTGTGACATCAGACGGAAAACTGTCATTAGAGCAGTATGATCTTTGTTGGGCTCGTTGTGTGGAAGCAAGTAAGGCTGTGTTTCAGTTTTACAGAGAATCACTGGACAGAAAATTGTCCAAGTCACTAAGAGATGGATAAGTACTAGACTGTCTGCAGACTGAACAAAGTTAAAATATTTTGAAACAATGGAAAACTCGTATATGCACTGCCAAAGTAATATCTTGTACTCTTCATTAGTTTTAACCTTCAGACAGCATGTATTTTATTTTGAATATATTTTAAACAAATCACTTCATTAAAACAAGTTTCAAATTAAAACCATTTATTTATTATTGTTTGTTTTAGTTTGTTGAGAAGCATTTGTTATCCTTATACTTGAGCAAATTATAATGCCTTCAAATATTGATTCACACAACACTGCTTATGACTTTATTGAATTTGGAAAATACTTGAGTAAATGTTGTGATGTTAAATATGTGCATGCAAGGGGGTGTTAGCATGACAACTAAGGAGGTGCGTGCTGACTATGACCTACTATGTCTAACAAACAAAAAAAAGTATTAACACATAACTAGTAAAACAAGGTAAAAAGAAAAACAAAATATATTTATTAATTTCTAAGTTTAATCTAAATTCACTTTTATTCAGGGAATTGGACTAAAAAACAAACTACTCTTTTTGCTATTAGTGGTGGCTAACTTCAACCACTGTTCAATTTAAAATTTCTCTCTCTCTCTCACACTCTAATCTTTTATTGTTAAATAAAAACAAAACTCAGTTATCTACAGACAATAATACTAATTTATCAACTAAAAACAAAACTCAGTTATCTTCAGACAACAATACTAAATTATCAACTTTTAACATTGTTTTCCATTACCATCAAACAATGTACTGCCTAACTGCAGTTGTGGCTAAGTTGATAAAATGTTACATCTAGCAACTCACATCCAAAAGCAATCTGCTGGATTGATAGCATACATTTCACAAAGCTTAACATCTACTACACGAGTTGCTGTCTGTAACCAGTTTGATGTACTGCTCACATGAAGCTTACTATTTCCATAGCACATTACTACACCGTTCACATGGAGATTACTGTCTCCATAACACAACTTGGCATACTGTAGACCACACCCAAGTTTCTGCAAGTCCTGTAGTTAAAATCTTGCACTGTAACATCCCAGTTATGTCCTGTCCTGGCATAAGGATGGCTTTATAGGGTGTAGAGATTTTAGTGTGGGTCTGAAGGCAAAATGTTTTAGCAATTCAATGTAGTCACCTGCGATTGTTGTGCAGAGCACTACACAGCAAATGCCACTCCTATCTACAGAAATGTACTATTCGCGTTTCTACTGAATAAGTACAAAAATAAAAATAAAATAAAACCTTTCTTCCTTATTCTGCAGATGAACACAAGATGGCATTTTCACAACAGCAGGAAATTAAATACAAATTGACTTGAGAAACTTTTTTTTAGATTATGATTATGAATTCTGATGCCAGTTATTGTGATCATGTTCATTGGTTGTATATTTTAATTGTTTTAGTGAAGATTCTTGAGAAGATAAGATTTTTAAAATTTTATCCATATAAATAAAACTACAGTATATACAAAAATATTAAATAATATGCATATTTATTTCATGTAAATACACATGCATAAACATTTTTAGAAATAAGAAAATATTAATATTTATTTTAAAATTAAATTCAAAATAATTGATTTTGCTTCCGAGAAATTAAGAAAAAAGCTTGTCATATGTTCATAGTTTTTTGAATATCTTTTATTTGCATCCAAAAGAAGTTTGAAGTAGCCATAAGCTCATAATAAAGAAGTTAGTTAATTAATTACCATTTAAATTAAAAAGAATGTTGGAAGTTCTCTTTTTCTTTTGTTAATCATTTTAACTGAATATTTTTTATTATATATAATTGCCATTTTTAGTATTTAAAAAAAAATATATATAAAACATTTCATGAGAGTCTTAACATTATTCATATTTTTATTAAAAAAATATCTAAGTAGGTAAAAAAAAAAAAAAAATAAATACACAACAATTCACCAGGGCCAAAATTTGTTTCATCATGCTCAATATCTCTTGCCATTCATCTATCAGAAAATCGGTATTGTTGATAAATTTTTTATGGAACAGGATTGTGGAGGTGACATCAGATACTTAAGTAGAGCCCTATTAATTCAATCTATGTCAAAATGCATACATTCACACACTTCCTGCAGTTGCAACGAAGACAATTTTTGTGAGAACATAGTAGAATGTTTGAAGATGCACTATTGACTAGGTCATCAATTTCAAATGTTTTACAAATCACTGAGGATGCTGGGGCAATTTTAGTAACAAGCATCGGTGCAGTAGCACTTTAAGATGCAGATATCAATTTGAAGTTTCTAATGGCTGCCTTGCATTGCTGGACAGTGATGGTAAAGAAACCATTCTTTAGTGTCTCCCCAAAAAGTACAGTTTGTAAAATTTGTTTGATTTCAAAAGATACAAAGAGTCTTTAGTGTCCTCAGTGTGAAATGTTTGATGTCACAATTTAATAGATGGAAATAACCATTAGCAGTACCATAGAACAGCTCATTTGATACCATAATATATATGGAAGCAGCCCTTAGTGGTACCATAGATGGAACAGTGTGTTTGATGTCATAGTTTAATACATGGAAGCCCTTAGTGGTACCATAGACAGGAACGGCTTGATATTATAATTTCAAACATGGACTCAGCCTTAGTGTCTCCATAGACATGGCTTTGTGTGTGATAATTTTAAACATAGAATCAGTCTTTAATATCTCCATAATTGGTATGGTTGTGTTTGAATCATATAATTTAAGGTAGGTCATCCATGGGGAACAGATTTTGGAACTGAGGTTTGGGGAAATTAAAATCCTAAAGCAATTGGAGTATATCTAAATGTTATCAATTTTTCATGACTGAAACTAGCTAATGTGTGACGCCAACACCACCTAGTTAATGGTTATTATTATTATTAATTAATTAATCATCCATAACTAATTATAAATTATTAGAATTTTAATTTATGTTATTAATAATTCTCCAGCAGACACCACTCATCCTCTCATTCGGCTGATATACAGGCGCTGTAAACATTTTCTCTCTTCCACAACAAGACAAACATTTACTGTCACACTATATTCCGTTGGAAAACTTCTTACTAAAGGAGAAGACAAATCCATCTTTAATCTATATTTAGCAAGCCCCCATCCACCCACGTTCTCCAACATAAGGTTATCAATATGTGTAAGAAGGTCAATACATTTATTAAATCAACAATCAAATATACATAGATAAATGAAAAAGATGACGTCGATATTTCCACAAAACCATGTTCAAATAACTTTTATTACAAGATCTTACATCCCAAAACTACAATTCAATACAAACACAGGATAGTTCTTGTCAGAAATAAGCGAGAATAGTTTCTATGTAACCTGAATTACGTGCTGTCTCAATATTCTTTCATGCACTTTTGTAACAAAGACATTATTTGTCTTTATTACGTCAGTTTCTTTGCATGTTTGTAGGACACTGATTCACTGTTATTCTCTCGAGGTTAACTTCACTGCCTTCCCAAATTTAGCTCCCTCAAACAGAACAGCAATTGTATCAATTTCCAGTAACTTCCTCATTCCAGAAATTGCTCGATGTAGTCCACATACTTTTTCACCAAACATCAACAGTGTGTATTCTCCTCACACACTGCTCTCCACCTCTACCACAGTCAGTCCTAGTGGTTTATAATCAGTAAACCAGGAGGTTCAAATCATATACAGAAAGAAAGGCTGCTTATTTCCTGTAAAATATAATTAGGGAACAAACACTAAGTTTCCAGTTTATATATCTTTATTCAACTCTAACTCCATTCTCTCTTATATTCAAGCCTCAAGTTTCCTGCAACAGTATTTATTAGCCTGAATCATGTACACAGAACTAATATTTATGAACAGGTTCACTAGGAACAATGTCAATTGTTTAGTACACTATATATGATTTTCTTCAAACATTTGTAGAAATAATAGTTGACTCACACATTACTTTTGAAAAATACTAGGTAAAACGCAAGTATAACATATCAATAGTAAAAATGCATGAAATATTTCTAAGTCTATTCTCTCTTAACCAGTCTGTTACCATTAAAAGCTAACAGCCACCTTTCATCACCTGACTTCTTGCCACATCAAATTCAAGTGATCAGACAATAGAATTCTCTGCAGCATGTAAACATTTTGATCTCGGTCCATTGGCTGGTCTCATTCTTGTAAATCTTAACCATTGGATAATAAAAACTACTCACCCAGTTGAACTGGTTTGCATTACATCAGCAATTCCTAGCATATTCTCAACTCAAGTGTTTATTCCACCTCTGACATATAGAACAATACTATCATAAGTAGTGCCCAAGGTCAGGTCACTTCAACAATTTTACAATTTATATAACTAGTTTAAAAATAGGGATAGGCAAATTTACTCCGCCACATGATTAGATACGTATTTTTAATGGGATATATTCTTGGAAATACAGCAATCTGATTACAAAACTGTCAGTTGCACAGCTGACCATGACATATGTATATAACATTATTCTCTACTTAAAACTTAAAACTTGTTTGTGTATTGATTTTGACAGTCTGATCATGGTAAATATGTGTGGTTCTATTGCAATAGCATTTTGATATTGTTTAAGTATACTCTTTAAAGTGTTTAATAATTTTTAATATTAATTAAAGGCACTGTTGATATGTGTGCATGAAGTGGCAATTATGAAAAAAATGTACATTTATAAGTAATTGCAGTTGTTTATCATCAATAAATCAACTGTTACTATCGAAAATTTTAAAATTGTTTGCTCTTCAGATGAACAATTGTAGAAATAGCTACATTTTCTATCTTGAATATTACTGTTACTGATGCAGATTAGGGTATATAACTCCCAATCATTGTTGCAAAGTTATTTACACTTGAATTTTGGATTGCTTGGTAAATATTTTATATGAATGTATTCTCAAATGAGTGACCATAGCACTGCACTTGTAATCTCCCATCTTAAAGAGTGTTCTGATAACAGTAGATTTCACTGTAATGTGTAAAAGGAAATTGCCATGCATCAAAATAAAAATACAGCTTTTAGGATAATAAAAAAAAAATGAGCAGAAAAGTGGCATCTCATACTAAAAGTTTAAAAATTATATATTTAGTCTAGAAAGTAATGTAGCAAATTAAAAAAAAAAAAGCAAACACAATTTAAATATAGAGTGGTAAACCTCTGGTCATCATATATGCCTCATCTTTATGGTTGTTTAGGGAGCATCATATTTCCAGACTTTCAACTATCACAACCATACCTATACAAACAAATTGTTTAAGGAAAACAAAACTATATTACAAGTGTTGCTTGTTAATTTTATTTTGTGTAAAATAAGACATTTATATTTTGCTTTATAATTTATTAAACCGGCACAACTGTTTCACTGGCAGAGTTGAGTGACAGAACATTATAGCAAAACGTTATAAACAAACGATGGGGTGATACACAGAAATCTCTTACATACTCACAATCCAATATGTGTTCTAACTGTACAGTCTTCTATAATTTGTTGTTTACAACATGGAGATTTTGAGATGTATGCCCTTTTCAAAAGTATTATAACTGATAATTAAACATTTGAAATGCAGCAAATGTGTGGTTACATTTTAGATTTCAGAATCATTTTAAACATAATGACAATTTTTTAATTAATAAAAAGAATGACCAAATGAATAATCCTCACTGTAGTCATACTTGTAAAATATTTACAAGCTGCTATTATTACAGTTAACAATTAAATGTTAAGCTGACCCCTATGCAGTTTATAGTCAATGATTTGGTAGTAGGTAGTGAGTGGTTTTGCATCCCTAGAGCAATATAAAAATATACATCTCGAGCTTAATATGCTTTTAAATTCCATTATGCAAATATAATAAAAATTTTCACATAACGTTTGCTAAGGAACTTTTTTTCTTTTGGGATATGATATTTGGCAGTACAATACAAAGTTCATGAGACTAAGAAATTTATATATAAACATTTATCAAAATGGTTTAGATGTAAAACTTCTGGTGTATTTCCAGTTGTGGAATATATTTGGGTAGAATTTTTACTATATTAAATATAGACGATCAATATCAACAGGTTTACTACTTGTGCATTCTTTTTTATGACTAATTGATGATTGTAACAGCTTTTTTTAATTTAAGAAATAAAAGATAAACAACAAATGCAAATCAAAGAAATATTTATCACAATACTTAAAAACAATGATTCCAACATCTTTACATATTTGTGTGTATATGCAGATAAAATGCTTAATTGTACAGCAAATTTAAGCATGACTTAATAATAATATTGATAATACTTTAAATTTTAAAAATCCTTTAAACAAACAAAATTTTTAGGCTATTCTATAGTCTAGATATACCCAAATCAAATTAAAAAAAACCCAAACCAACAAATCTTTACCTTATTTAGTCTAGATCTACCCCAATTCCAAATGTCTGGGAAAAAAAAGAATTTATGCTAAATTCATTCATCTTTAATTGATTTACCATTAATGTAATACACACTAATTTATTAAAATAAATGTCTTAATGTGTATAAAAAAATCATATCTAAATGATATTATTAGAAAGGGTTAGTCAAATAAGGAAGCAGTCTTAATTTATGATTCATTGTATTTTATATAAAAATTAAAATAATAGTTTTACTAGATTAACAGAGAATCTCAGACATTTGTACACACAAATACAACACTGATTTTAAACAGCAACCCAAAACAGATTTCAATTGAAGGGAAGCATGAAATACAATTCAGTATTAATGAAGACAATATTACAAATGTAGTTTAGAAAATCAAGTTCTGTTATGTGCTGAGAGAGTTTTGTGCATATATCTGTAATGATGCGTGTACATATTTGTGCTTGCCCTCAGTAATTCAACGCTGACAGGAATCAATAGAATACATGTACAGCATATTGAATATATATGTACAGATTGCAATAAAGTTCAATTCAATGAAAGTTACCCAAGGCTCCTGCAATAGGTATGTTATCTTCTTCATCAATTATGAGTATCAGTCATCTGCTATAATATACTAGGCAAGAACAATTTATACCTTTCCTAAACAAACCTCTCTACCATCTAAATAATGGCTGTGTATGTCTTGTTCTTTCCTGCAAAAGAACAGACATGGTGGTGTCAACAAACATCAATTGTAATTAAATTCTGTGGTCTCTCACATGAGATCAATTTGTTATAACTTACAAACTGGAACATTTGAAAAACAAGTACAATTACTAACATTAATTCGCAAGAATACTTTGTGTTTGGGTTATTAAAACATTTACTAATACTAAATCATGAAATGTTTTTGTATTCTAATACTAATAAATTTAATGATAATCAGTCTCGCTTCATTACAACCTGAACCTCTTGAAAAGAACATTTAATTCATCTGAACAATATTTATCATATTAAATAAATGTAGACCTTATTCAAACACAGATGTATACAAAACAGTTTTTTTTTAAATGTTAGCAAAAATGAAGACAACTTAAAGATTATATTTTTAAAAATGATATGACTGAACACTCGGAAGTTAGTAAAGTTAAATATATAAAATGGCAAAAGAGAAATATAAATAATTTTAAAAAAATGTTTAAAGCAGCTGAGCAATATTGTTGAACATGCAAACCTGATATTAAAAGCATTTGTACCTTGCATAAATTAAACATGACCAATTATTTGAAACTTAAAGAAACAGGTACAATCAGTCATTTGTCAATTGCTCA
This sequence comes from Sinotaia quadrata, assembly GCA_028829895.1. Taxonomy (NCBI): domain Eukaryota; kingdom Metazoa; phylum Mollusca; class Gastropoda; order Architaenioglossa; family Viviparidae; genus Sinotaia; species Sinotaia quadrata. The sequence goes on from CM054182.1 coordinate 54,084,121, forward strand.
TAAATTTAATTAATATTACTTATAAGTAAATGCTGTTATAAATTTTCTTAATATCTTGATGTTTCAAAAGTGAACAGAAAGTCAGGTAATTTTTAAAAAATACATCAATAATTAAGACAGATACAACTCTTGAATAAATATCACCACACACAATATTAATATATAATTATAAAGTATGTGTGCTCAACATTATTTAGCATAGAGATTAAAATTGTGATTGAATTTTTCACTGAAAACCTTCCTCAAATTTAGGTTTATTCATTTTGGAGAAAAATAGTTATTCCAGATTTTTCTACTTTTGTTCACAAAAAAAAAAGTACTTTCTGAATTTAGGAGCTAACCAACACTAGATCCCTGAATTTTTAAGACAATTTTTGAAATGTTTCTTTTATCTGACTTGATTTTGGAAACAAAAGTAGTGTCACGTGTTTGAAGTTATAAATCTAAGACTATAATGATTAAAATGTATTAAAGGTTAGCAAGGGCACTTAATGAGTATACTTGATCAAAAGTAGTGTCATCTGTATTTGAAGAGATTTTAAGATCATAATGAATAAAATGTATTAAGGCTAGCAGGAGCTCTTAATGAATTAGACAAAAGTAAAAATCTGTGACTCTATGTGCATAGATTTTAATTACCTGGTATCTTCTATTCTAGTAATTTTGCCTTATTACTGCTAAATAGTTGGGCCATTTCTTGAGATCTGTGTTGATATCAGTTTCACTATAAAGTCAATAACATCTAACACTTATCAATGCCTGATCTTTTTAAGATTTTAATTGCTCAAACTATTTTGCATGGCATAGTGTGACACAAAGTTTGTCATAAAAAGTCTGGAACTGAATATATGAGCAAGAAAACAACTTCATGATCTTTAGATTAAAAAAAAATATGCTAGAAACACACACTATCTGTACATAATCATTGTTTAACATAAATAACTTTACCCAACTAAACCAACAAGTTTTTACTATTTAAACACTGTTAAAGTTCTAGGCCAACTCAAAGCTGTAAAATTCTTCATCAATTAAAAAGAAAATCAATAATTAGGTTATTTTTGTTCTATGGCTTGATTTTCTCCATCGTTTAATTCACTGGTTCTATATTATTTTTATCTATTTGTCTCTTATTATTAAACATGTCTAGGGTGAAACCAACTTTTTACAACATTTCTTATTACTATTAATTTCCCTGTACCTAGTAATAGAATCTTTTTTCTAATATTTTTCTTGTGGATGCATATTTTCCAGGTTTTTTTTAATTAATTAACTTTTTACCAAAAAAATTCTCTCATTTTTAGCAGTTCATTTTGCATATTGCCCAAACCTTGACCCTTGTACTGGAGAAGAAGACAAAACACAATATGTTTATTTATTATTCACTGTTTGGCTGAAGATGATGTAGTTTGTGTCATTAGTGCTGATTGGCTGACAGGAATTGTTTTAATATGGAATGACACAAAATCTGGTCATTCTAATCATGTAAAAACATCAGTAATTACATATGCAACGTACATCAAAAGTACCTAATGTCACTAAAGATGGAAACATCTGACTCATGCATTTGTAACCTGCTGTTTAAAGGTAACATGGTCTGAGACGTTGATGCTTGGTTCCAAAAGAATTAGATAATTTACACTCAGTTCATCAGCCTTTCCAGTTAAACAAATCACAATAAAAAAGGTTGTGCTACAAAAAATGTGATTTTGCTTGAAAGACACATTGAGTTTGCTGGCACTTAAGGATATAATTAGATGCAAGGGGAACAGATGAGATTCCACAGTTCTGCAAGACGTGAGTTTAAAAAAAATTATTTGCTACCAAATGCATGTTTAAGGTAAAGACAAATGCCATGAGTCAGAAAGAAGACCACAACACACTATCAGAGAACCAGTTTCAAAAACTTAACTGCACAGGAAAAAAATATTATTTTGTTTTGATAATTATCAAATCCTAAAAGACAAACAAGTAAGAATATCAACAAGGATCCCTCATATATATGGAGGAAAGAATCTCTCAGTAATATTTGCTGCTTCGTAAATCACTTGTTATAAAAATGTCACTTGATGCTCTCTTACCGACAACCTTGAATTTCCTAATTAGCTTGGACTATTACTCTCCCAACTTTGGCCACAACTGCTTCAGGAAACCAATCAAACGTTGTGCATAAAAGTCTATACCCTAATGGGCTAGTACCACTGATTATTTATAAGTAATGTAATGTGCTATTGTTGCTGGCTACTTTTTATGGAGTTTTCCAGTGCTTATTTCTGTATTCTAATTTTAATGGGATATTTGATTGTGGTTATTACTCTAATGGAATAGACTATATGTGGGGTTGACTAAACTCAGCAACATTATCTGTGTCCTTTGAAATTCTGAGAATGTATAATTTTTATTGCATGTGTTTGATTCAGTTAGATTAATAATAAAAACAATAGATTTATTTCTTTCCAGTGGTTGACACCTATAAGCAAATTAAAACATAAATACTGGTTATCCGTTAATCTAATTGTGGTTTGTTTTTTTTTATTTCAAGTCAATATAAAAGCAATTTTACAGAGACTTTGTATTTGAAGATGACATAAGATGTACAGATAATTATACTCAAACACAAAAGTTGCATTCTAAAATAAACAGATTAAAAACAAATAAAAGAAAAGAACAGCACCCTCCCCCAATTATAAACAATTTCCTTTCCCCAACAGCAATGGACAAAGAATCTTTTCCCAACAGTAAATTAGTTATGATTATACATGCTGAAAAATACCTTCCAAAGTTATGTATGCTTTTTCATGAGGTAAATTAAGGATATCTATATAATGTATTTAGAGAGAGGGGGAGTGAGAGATACAAAGAGAAATGATGCATGGATTATTTAATGTTTGACAAAATGTTACTTTAGTTTCAAGACCAGCCATGCCCTTCAGTACAACAAAAGTGCTGAAATAATTCTCAATATAAACAGCTATTACTACACAAATAAACAGGTTTGTTGAGCTGTTTATAGATTTTAAAAACAGACTATGAATTATTATTTGTGTTAGATTAAGAAATTATGCTATGTTTAAAATGATTCAGTGGTGCACCCCAGTGTAAACTAATGGTACAGAGATATACCAAAAAATTAAACAAATTTTGTCAATAGGAAAAACACATTTAAATCCTAGAAAACAACTAATTTGTACCATGACTTAGAGTAGTAAATAAAAACAGTAATCCATCTGTCATGAACTATTGAAAGAATATGATGACTATAAAATAATGACTGCTTAATTTAAAAGATATAAACATTCAGATTCTTAAACAACTAAAATTTGTATCGAGATCCACAAAATAATCAATAAATTGAAATGTCATATTATAACAGCCTATTTGTAAATTAGATCAAGAAACTGGAAATGTCTACACTTAAATTGTGACATTATATTATTAGCAAAGTTATACAATTCACATGCTGTTTAACAATGATCAACCAGTCATGTCAAGGTATTTACTGTATTATTTTATCTCAATAGAAGAATAGAAGATAAAATTTATTAGATCTTTGGCTGATAATAATATCATAATTTATGCTTTTAGACAGTACAAGAAATAAGTGGAAAAAAATATTTGAAATTAATTTCTTGAAAGAAAGTATGTCTCTGTTATAATGCATTCTTTTACAACTTCACTACCATGTCAATGACCGTATGAGGAAATTTTGGCTCAAACCAAAAAAGTAAGATTATTTCACTGAAAGACCATGTTCTTTATTATATAGGACTGAAATATAAAATTATTTAAATGAAAGACAATTCTTTCTTTAAATCAATGTAAGTTCATATGATACTTTTCCCCTCAGCCTTATGATACTGTAAATATTCTTTTATTGTGTTATCCTTTTTTACTGTTAGTGTCAAAATATTTGACTTTATAATAAAAAAATATAATCTAAATCATATAATTAAATTACCACCTGAAAACAATTTCTATTTACTTCATTAATATTATTATGCAAATTAAAGGATTGTCTTTGTACAACAGGCAATTGTAAAAGTGTTAAAAGTGGCTAAATAAATCCAATCCTAATTGAAAGAGGTTCAATAAAGCCACTCTTAATTAAAAATGACTAAGTAAATAAAGCCATTCTTAGTTAAAAGTGACTAAATATAGCTAATCTTAGTTTAAAATGACTAAATATAGCTAATCTTAGTTTAAAATGACTAAATGTAGCTAATCTTAGTTTAAAATGACTAAATGTAGCTAATCTTAGTTTAAAATGGCTAAATACAGCTAATCTTAGTTTAAAATGACTAAATGTAGCTAATCTTAGTTTAAAATGGCTAAATGTAGCTAATCTTAGTTTAAAATGGCTAAATAAATCCAGCTTAGTTAAAAGTGGCTACATTAAGCCAATCTTACCTAGCTATCAACCGCTAAATTGATACATATTTTAGAAGGTATGATTGAAAAAAAAATCAATGAAAATTAAATCACAACAAAAATTAAAAGTTACTAAAAATACAGATCTGATTAACTGGACAGAATAAAGCTGTTGCATAATACATATACTGAAGAGCATGGTTATGAAAACAACAATACATGTGAATGTGCACACACCCTCACATACAAAGGTGTGTACATGCACACACGCGCACGCACACACACACATACACACAATCTTCAAGCTTAATTAACTGTCAGTATATTAAACACACCCTGTGGGCTATATGTACAATATGCACAGTTTGAGTTCATATGCTCTGGGAGATATATTAGTTGATTGTTGAAGAGTTTCCTTCAACTTTACCGTGTCCTGGTTAATATATTCCAGTGATTTTTTTTTTAAAAAGTGTTTTGTCTTTGTACAAGTTACAGCAATAAGAACCATGATGGATTTCATTAAATTGGAAAAAAGAAAAGTGGGTGAGGAGATTGAATTAAAAATATTTACGGTAACTCCCATCAGAATAAAAGTCTAGAGATTAAAAGTGGTATTATGACAGTGCAGAAACGGAAATAACCACCAGATATGCTACAGCTTATCTTTGTCTTTTATGCCACTTTTAAAGATGGGAAAAAGTGAATTCTATATCACGCGGATGGATACATATATTAAAACCTTTCAAAAATGAACCACTATTCACAACTACAAAATCATGAATAATCTGTACTGGTAAATCTTGATCAGAATAAAGAAAAATTAGGTGCATTACTCTAACTCATTTAGTACTGCTTGTACAGAAAGAACTGGTAAATCTGGGTCAATGTAATTAAATATGGGATTTACTATAACTCATTTAGTAGTGCTTGTACAGAGAGAACTGATGATGAAACACTGCAACATGCAGGTGCTGTTTATTTCATGCAGATAGCAAAATGTCGGATACACACCACAAACCAATGCATACCAAGGTCAAGGCAATAGAAAGGATGCTGGATGGAACTAAGCCTCTTTCTCGGAGTGTGCAAAATGATACTAGGATAACAAAAGAGGCTAGGCTCCACTGTTCATAGCTTTTACTTGATCGTAGTTTAGTGGCTCCAGTGTTCACAGCTTCACATGATTATATTTTATATTAAACACAACTGCCACAGCACAAACATTTTGATAAAATTTTTACAGGGTTCAAACTCTTCCACCAAGATCACAAGGCAACTCGTGCTATGCTTTTAAATAACCAATTATTGACATGGCAGCATCATATTCCAACGTGACAAAAAACTGATTTTGAATAAGAGGTGTCAAAGGCTGAACTTCCTAAAATTTGTAATTAATTGCTAAAATTTTGTTCTTGCTAAATGGAAAACCAATTAAAATACATCTGTTAATGCAAATAATTTCATGCATATTTTCATGCTTTAATAATTAAAACAAAAAACATTTCCCTAAATCCAATTTACAGATTTAATGCATATAAATACTCTATATCTTTAAAATTACAAAAGCATGTAATATTTAAAGACTTAAAATACTTCTGCTTATAAGTTAAGCAAAGGCAGAAATGGTGTACAGGAATGAACCAAATTCAAATCAGGACATGTGCAGTTTACTGGATTTGCAGAAAAATGAAAGCTGTACAAAAGATGGAGCAAACAAAAAAAAAAGTTATAAAATACACGCAGCATACATTTCAACCTACATGTACTTTACCAGTGCATTAGAGCTTGCTATCCAACAGGGTTCTCTGTACAAACAACACAATATATATGGATTAGACATTAGTCAATTAGAGTGTAAACAGAAAGCATCAATGCCCTTGACTTAAGGCATGCAGACATCAATAATAAAAGATTTTGCTTTGTTTTAAAACTTGTTTAGCTATATATATTTTTTAAATTAGTAATGAGAATGATAAACATTAGGCCACAATTTTTTTTTGTTTTGTTTTATTCTTTCTTTCTTTTTTTAAATTTTAATAAATTTTAAAAATCACTAAATTTGCAGAGTTTTTATAGATATAGAGAAACACATGGAGTCTAGAAGCAAACCAGAACAAAAGACTGCAAAATTTAACATTCTTCCTGAGGGATTTTTTAAAATAGTGTTAATAGGTGATTTAAAAATTTTTAAATGGTTAAATATATAGTCACTTGCAGTGCTTTACACATTATATAGTGGCACCATCACTTAAGATTATGAATATGTTAGACTAATAATTTAACACCCAACAGCCTTGTGATTTATAAAAAGCTATTTTAAATTTCTTAAAATTATAACAATTTAACCAAATTAAAGTGGAATATATATGGTTTTTACATAATGTGTGATTAACATTTATCTAAAGATAATTTTTCTTAGCTAGCTCAGGATAACTTTGCTTAGTTATCTCTGTTGTTATTTAGATTCCAATTCTGTATAATATCCACCTGACTGCATGTTATACAAATATTGCCATGACCATGGTGATAGCCCACAGCATTCTGCAGGACATCTTGTCAACACATAGGTCTAGATAGGTTACTTTACAAAAATCAGCAAGGAATATAATCCCTATTATATGTTTAAAAAGCATACTGTTGAAGACTTTTATTCTCTATTTGCAGTAGTACAATGTTTTACTTGAATTGAGTGGTATCTTTTAAGACAGTTACCTCTGACTTCTTCCTTGTTTTAAGAATGAATTAAAAAATTATATTCTGTGTGTTAGGAAAGCTTTCAGCAAATGAAGACATAAACATAAGAGTTACTGACTGGAAAAGAAATTTAAAAAAAGAAAGAAAAACAGTGATGTCAATGAAACATTTGACAATACCAGACAATCAAGTGCAGAGTGTACCTGGGGAAGCGGACAAGACAGGATTATAAATATGCTGGTGAATGTCAAATGTTTCAGTTTTTGTGCCTTTTGATGAACTACACATAGCCGGGATGCACTTTCTTATGGTAGGAAGAATGTTTTCTTAATAGTTATTTTATACCTATATTTGACTTATTTTAGAGCTGAATATATTTTGTTGTGTTTTATAAGGAGTACTAATTCTACGATACATATAAATTTTTCATGTTATATTAATACTGTAGCTTTTGAAAAGTTATTCACAAAACATATTTTCATAATAATTACACAAAAATATATAAATTCAATTTTCTATTATTTCAATATCTCTTCATTTAAGATGCAAGCTCTAGATACTTGAAACTATGTATTGTTTACTAAATGATGCTGCATAAACAATACACATTAAAAATGCTAACACAGTCAAGCAATTAGTATAAAAGTCATAAAATATTCATGGGATTTAAAAACAAAAATATATTTTAAATGCTGATTTTGAAGGAATTAAGAATCAATTTCGTGACCCCCCAATTTATAAAGGAAATTACTTAATATCATATTATTGTTATCATTATAATCATTTGCAGTTTTCACAGTACCTCAAAACCTAGGCCTTGTGATGTGTGTGGAGCCAGTGAGAACAAGTTTGAAATGAATAGTCGAACTAGTACTTTAATATTAAAAATATAATTCTGTTTATATATAGATATATATAAAATAAATAATGAGACACACATAAAATACTAAACCACTGCAACAGATATACAAATCCTTCCTCAATTTACAAAGTGATAACAAATTACACTTACACTATTTACTGTAAAACTGATAATAAATTACACTTACACTATTTACTGTAAAACTGATAATAAATTACACTTACACTATTTACTGTAAAACTGATAATAAATTACATTTACACTATTTACTGTAAAACTGATAATAAATTACACTTTTAAAATTAGTTACTGTACAATGCAAGCTCAAAAGAACATTAAAAAGAGAAGAAAAAGTTGCACTAAGCAAAATTATAAACATTCATCAAACAAAAAGAATTTTAGTTACCTATCTTTTTTCCAGTACAAATAAATTACTGCTGAAATACTCTACAATTAATACAGTCTTGCTATTCTTCTGTTTGAAAAACTTAGTTACAAAACACAACCTTAATATGATGCTGCACTTTTTTTACCTGTTATATCAAACTTTTACAATGTGCAGAAATAAATATGCTTAAATATTTGACAGTTATAACTACAGACATTAGACTTCTGTTACAAACTTTGCTACAAAACAGACCATTAAAACACTGCATTTTTCTAGTTGTTACACAAGTCTTTAATTGTGTTCAGAAATAAATCTTCTGTTTAAATATTCTATTGACTTATTTTTCTGTTTATAAACTGTGTTATATAACGTTACTGCAACTATGCATTTTCTTGATGCTATTCTAGTTTTAACTGTGCTCAAAGAAAAAAAAATATCTTAAATATTCCCAGATGAAACTGCTGACAGGTATCCTTCTATATAAAAACTTTTCTGCAAAACATTTGTAACCATGCATGTTTCTAGCTCTTATACCAACTTTTATAGTGCACAGAAATAAATGCTTAAATATTCTAAAATTGAAACAACAGATATGTTATTCTTCTGTTCATATTCTTTGCTACAAAACAAATCTATAGTTCTGCACTTGTCTAGCTTCTACTGCAGAACAAAATGTTTTCTTATAATAAAATGCAATCACAAGGTGTTCATTCATAATGATAATTAATTAATGCCATGCTTCAGTACAAAGAGATAAATACAAGCATCATGAAACTATTTATAGCAAATTGCTATGTTGAATACTAGACACAGCCTTACCCTATTCACAGGGACTAATCAGTGTTGCAATAAACATTTAGATCTCAGATTTTTGTCTTATGACTGCAAAATAAAACTGTCTGGATTAAGGGAAATCATATACATCTTGTAAGGAGAATTACAGAGGGGATAATTACACTGCTTAGATGGGAAGGCTCAAAGATCTAATATTTGAAAACTGTAAAACTTGACAATGATTAAAAATATTTTTTTTTACATGTTCCACATTTCTACTGAGAATGTTCGGACTAGATAATTACTATTATTAACAAAAATAATTGTTACTTAGTTACTGAATGAAGCCAAGAACAAGAACCAAATCATAAACAATGATTGCATATAACTGGAAATAAATTGGAAATTGTTCTTTTAAATAAATCTTTATTTGAGCACAACAATGATAATTAATACAGGACATTGATTCTATAAGCTCAGGACCATCTCTCATTTACTTCCTGGTTTGAAGTTTATCACAATATGCTTAAGATTTCACATTCTTTTATTTTCAGATCTATTGGTTTCAAATATTAATTTCTTCTTTTACTTATTTAAAAACAAACAGATTTATATCAGATTCTATTTACATTTTTGCAGATATTTTCACACTGCTATTATGTATGCGTGTATTCAGAGAAATTATCTTTATTTATTAAAGGATGACTTACAAATAATTAATTACGGTATAGTAACTACTAATCTTGGCATTAATAAGTGAAAGAACCATTTTTAATGAATAATTCACCAACTATTGATCAGTCCTTCAGCTATTTAAAAATCTTAAAATAAAATTAAATAAAAAATAAACATTCAATCAATTTAAATTTTCAAAGTCTACCAAAAGTGACATAACTTGTAAACTGACAAATGCTTAGCTGCATCCATTGGCAAAGAAGCAAAATGAAATGAGAATTTAATACAAAAGGCATGCATTTCCAAATAAACAGTTAGGGTGAAAGTTAATCAACAAGTATACTTGTAGTAGTAAGTTTATACTGAGCCCCAGGCTAAGCAACAAAAGGATTTAATTAAAAGAAAAATCACAACACTAAAAAGGCATGTAAATGAACATCATCACCATCTACTAATTGACAGCAAAAAGGAGTACTTTAACCCCTTCACTGCCAAGGATGTAAAATGTGGGTACAATAAAGATCATATTGAAAGGGAGGCAATTCTGATAAAACTTGCTGCATATGACCTTCTTCATTCAGTTGCTTCTGTCATTCCATTTTGTTCATGTGCAGATTATGCTGGTGGTTTAAAACACTGAAAAATCTCGGGAGATTGGAGTGTGTCAAAACATAATACTCAGCAATGAAGGGGTTAATAGTTTTGCAGACTTATAGCAATGTTTGAAAAGTAAGCTAAAAAATAAATAAAAGTTAATAATGTACCTAAAATTAAGTACTGCAAAGCTGAGTATCTAATAATAATATACAAGCCTAAAAGAGACATTAATAAATAGCAGATTCAATAATTCATGCTAATATTAGCAGCTTAAAGCATTGCTTATTATACAAACTAAAAGCATCTATCAATACTGAACTAAAACCTATCTAAAATACTGGCATTTATCAAAAATAAGCATGTTAAAGTGAACATAAAGGAATGTGATTGTGTTTAAAAGTACACAACAATAATGGGTCATTAAAGTACTTGAAATGGTTTTCATTTGTAGTCATATGTAAGTATCTTGGGTAAACAGACAATCCAACTGAATTCACTATTTCAGTTTTAAAACATAAGTATACACATGAAATAAAACTAATGCTGCTGACACTTAACAACAATCTCTTACCAATAAAAGTCTATGCAGGTCAAATATAGACATACCCAACACACTACTTACATTAAAATTCCTACCAATAAAAATCTAGGTAGGTCATATAGAAAATACCTAAACACACTTCTTACAATTAAAACTCTTACCAATAAAATTCTAGGCATATAATCAATCCCAACACACAATTTACAATGAAAATTGTCACCACCAACAATATAGACATATCATTTATAAACATACTCAAAACAATGCTTATATTTGAAACTCTAATCAATTAAAGTCCTAGTGGCTTATACCTAATACACCCAATAAAAGCTTACACTTAAAACATGTGCCAATAAAAGCCTGAGGATAAATTTAAATACAACCAACACACTGTTTATAAATAAAAACAAACTGACCCATAAAATCCTCTGATGAACATAGCTAAATATACCTAACACACAACTTACAGTTAAAAACAAACATCAATACAAGTCTATGTGGGACATATATAAATATGCCCAACACATGGTTTCCATTTACAGTTAAGCAAAATTCTTGCCATTAAAAATCTTTAGAGCACACATCTAAATAGTCACATCCCCAAATCATGGCTTACACTTACGGTTCAATAAAACTCTGAGGGGCATCTCTAAATAGTCAAACTTACAACAAATCTGTAAATAAAGTAGTCATCTGTGTGATAAACTGATATAATACTAATACACAAATTGCACTTTGTCTACAAAAATAAATAAATAAATAATAATAATAATGATTACATAATACCAAACACTATTAGACTTTAAAATATTTAGTCACCAAGCAATGACCCTTTAAAACAAAAATAAAATGATAAACAAAAACAAAAAAGTCAACATGATATTTAATCACAGGCATACTTTGCAAATAGGTTAAAGTTCAGTATGGTAAATGTTTTACTTCAAAATAAGTGAAGCAAAAAAGTAAAATTTCCACACTCTCAACCATTCTAGATACACGCACAGACCATATACTTTGTTAGCCATTACTGAGGACTGAAAACAGAAAAGTGTTAAAATCTAGAAGTATATGTATATAAAATAAATGAAATACATATTGAAAACAGCAATGCTATACAAATCTGACACTGAGCTGTGATTACAATGGTCAGGAAGGACAACATCATATGTTTTGAGATTTCTTGTCCAACTTCATAGAAGAGAATTATATTTCAAATTAAGTGAATTCCCAGCAGTGAAAGAAACAGTTGTAATTGAGCAACTGTTATAATTTAGTTACTGTGTAATGTCTACAGTTGCTGCACCTTGCTTTGCTGCTGCGCTTCCAACAGTGTAATAATGAAGTTGCAGCACAAAATTATCAGGGCAGATGGATGAGAATTTGATAACAGCAGCTTTCTTTTCATTACCCACAATTGCTCCAAACACAACAGTTTTAACAGTTTGGCCGTCTAACAATAAGCACAGAGCAGGCTCAGTATTTGTGATGCATTTACTGTATGTATTTATTTAAAGTGGTTTTAAAGTGGTTGATTAAGAAAATTTTCACTTGGAAATATGTATTGTTTAAATAACCAAGGAAATGAAAAAAAGAAAAAAAGCAAATAAGCCATAGTAATACAGACACAACACCAAGACAGATTCCCCCTCCCCCTCTCTCAATGATTCAATCACAAATGAGTGTCTTCATTTTGCTGGTTGATAGGTGGTGGAGGGGGAGGAGGGTTGGGTCTGTTTGGTCGCATGCTGCTATAACGCCCTAATGTACTGGTTCCACTGACAACACCCACACCTCCACCCATATCTACCCCTGACCCCCCAGATGTTAGTGAGGTACCTATACTTGAGTCTATATGTTCGTGTGAAGAAGCACTACCTGGCAAGGTTGCCATGCCCTGAACTGGTACACCAGGGCCGATGATGGCCCCAGCAGAAGCGGACCGTTGATGTCCACTGGGCTGAACAGATGAGAGATGACTAGCGGCTGACTGCATTGTTGATGGCCCCTTTGGTCGATCTGGTGGAGGAGCATTTGGTCGGTCAGGAGGTGGACCATGTGGTCTCTCCCCTCCATGGGTAGAGGTTCGACGCTCCTGAGGTGAGTGCTTATGCCGATCTCCTTCGGCTGTAATGTTTGCACCACTTTCTGGAGGGGATTCTGGTGAAGCAAGGGGTGCAGAGCGAGGCCATGTTTGAGATGATTGTGTACTATTACCTGAAATTTTGGATACTGATGCAGTGACAGCAACATTGTATGATCGATCAGGTGGAGGCGGGGGTGCTGGTTTCTTAGCAATCCTTCGCTGTGCTTTTGGACTGGTGGGAGGTGCTTCAGGGCTGCACAAGAACAGATGAAGCTTACTGCTATATTCTCCAGATACACCCAGGGGAGTACTAAAAATACTCTCATAATATATTATGATTAACACTACTTTCATAATATTTTATAATTAACACCACTGCTTAAAATTATTTAGATACGAATAAAGAAACTAGCATAATTTAAACAAGAAACTAGCACAATTTAAAGAAATTTAACAAGTTTATCTTCATTGTCTTAAATCCCAACAGCCAATTTGTCAAGTATGTAAACTCCTTAAAGGATTTATCTCACATGTTGAATCCACTCAATAGAATACTTATTTTCCAAAAATATTTCTCCTTCAAAGTTAACATTATGCTGATAACTGTTGTGTTGATGAGTATTAATGCATCTTATAAAAGAAAAAATTGGGGAAGAGAGGAGAGAACCACAACTATAAAAATGTAGTAAGAGAAGGAGTACAGTAATTTGTGTAAAATAAAATTTGAGTGAAGCAATAATAATCTATAATTTAATATTATGTTTAATCATTTCATTACTGAAAAGATATTAATATATTACTGCTTTGCCAGTGGCTTAAAACCCCTCACAGGCTTTGCTGCCCTGCCCTTATACAGAATAGAGTAGAAAATGCATAAAAAAAACTGCATTAGGAGGAGGATTTTAACAATCCATTATTACCAAGAGATAAATCAATTTCACTGAAATAGACAAAAAAATTGCATATGGAAACTGTACAATGATAAAACTCACCTGTCGTTCAAGGGAGTAAACGCATTATTCATAGCTGGGGATGTGGGTGTCACAGGTGGATGGGCAGACAGTGAAGAGGATAAGAAGACCTCAGTATGCTCTTGGCCAGGGCTGTCTGCAGAATCCACTGCTGTGAGAGCAAAGTGAATTTCTGAAGAGAGATGCCATATATTTTATTAATTTTCATTTCCTATTTTATTTATTCTTCACACACACACAAAAATGTCAAAGTTATTTAGATTTGATTCCTAAATTCTCAAGAAAATAAATAGCTCCAAGTCTACAATTGTCAGCAGAATGTTTAATTGCAAAATTCAAAAAGCACTCAGCCATTTTGCTATGAAATGGAAACAGAACATATATATTTTATGTTAATTACTATTACTTATATGGGTCAGTTTAATTATTTATATTTTGTTTCTTAGAGTTATATTTATTAAAATTTAAATGGAGATATTAATTTGTTGCAACAAAATACCTATTTATAATATTATTATTAAATATTGTAATTACATAAATTCATTTATATAAAAAAACAATTATTAAAAAATTTCAAATATATAATTCATTTAGGTATATAAAATAATATTAATAATTTCGGCATCTCATTCATTAAACAAATGCACACACAGTTAAAAATAATGATAAGAGTAGATATTAATAAATATCAATATATTTACATCATAATCTATAAATGTACAACCTTAGACATGTTAACATGCCCATAGTGACATGCTTGTTGTCAATCTTTCATTCACATGCAAATATATTTAAAGACTACACATATCACAATGCAAACAGCATGCATTCGCACAATTATGCAAAATTCTCACAAAAATGTGGTAATTAAAAGCTTATGGACTTGTACTAGATTCTTACTTAAATCAGTTTCTTAAAAGGTAACATTTAAAAAAATAAACTACCACAAACACAAGAAAATCTTTGACCAAATAAACTAGCTGAAAAAGTCAAAATGCAAGACTCCAGTAGTTTTAAGAAATGGTTTTGTTTTGCATTCAAAGAACATGAATGACCAAGTCAATATTTAATTAAAAGCATCATATTAAATGAAACAAGAAAACTTTTGTAGAGACGTGAATACCTCAAACTGATACTTTGGAGATTCAGTGCAAAATACATTCAATCAGCAAGTGTGCACAGAGTATTTAGCTTATGAAAAAGAGGAGTGAGGTTTTTTTTTTTTTTTTTAAAAATCATCTCCTAAATATAAATGTAACAAACAATAATGATTTAAATTACTTTATTGAGAGAGAGAGCCAGCCAGCCAGTCTAGATCGATAGATAATCTCATGACCCACTATAAAAGTAATGCAAAATGTGATGGATACAATGAACTTTGACAGTTTTGTATGTTAACTATTGCAGGTTTTCACAAGGCCCATCAGTGAAAATGGCAGCTTAACTAATTAGTTATCTGATTGTAATGCAAAATGGTTAAAGCCTTTCCATTTATTAATGTAAAAATTATTTAAATCAAACATGAAAACTGAGGGGTTTTCATGCGGAGTTGTCAGTGAATAAAATACAAAGATAAATAACATAAGCACAACTTTTTCATATATTCAGCCTTAAAGATACTATTATATATTATTATATTTATACATTAGAAAACTATACCTCACTGCATTCAAATATTTAGCTCAGAGGAAACATTATTACATACTACATAACAACTGTCTTGAAACAAAAGTAATCGAGACAACTTTCTAACTAAAAATCTTTGTGGAAAGAAAATGGAAAAAGAAAAAGAAAAATGCTCAGTGTTATAACTCCAAATAAAGTTGGTATCTGTATACTGGACAAGACATCAAAACTAAAGTATTTGAGGGGGCTAGAATTTCTTTTTAAAAGTTAATTAAAAAAAAAAATTCTAGCCATTTAGTAAGAAAATTATCTTCACTACTATCTCCATTATGTTCTGTATACTTTCTCCAGTATTGAGAGAATGAGGGCACTTTATGATTAAAATTCTTTTAGTCAGTCTCTGAACTATTCACTCGATACTCTATTGTCTCCCATTGTGTTCTATAGACTTTCTGAAGATGATAGTCAATACATTTAGTCCACAGATAAGCTATTAAGTCATTTATACCCAGATTTATTTAATATACCCTAATTATTATAATATCAATGTGTGTTTTTCAACAGTTGCTCCCATAATGTTCTACAGACTTTCTGAAGAGGATAGTCAGTAATAAGAATAGATTTAGTTCACAACTAAGCAATTAAGATACTTCTACCCTGATTTATTTAATATCAATATTTGTTTTTCAACAGTTGTCTCCCTTAATGTTCTACAGACTTTCTGAAGAGGATAGTCAGTAATAAGAATAGATTTATTTCACAACTAAGCAATTAAGATACTTCTACCCTGATTTATTTAATATCAATATTTGTTTTTCAACAGTTGTCTCCCTTAATGTTCTACAGACTTTCTCAAGTATTGAGTTCATGAAGATACCCTATGAAAAGAATTTATTTTAGCAAACTTTAAGCTATATATACACTGATACTCTGACCTATTTATATTATTATTAAGTGTCTTTTTCTAGAGAATTTTTCCTTGACCAAAAAAGATAAAACGAACTATGCATCAGTAAGGGAGATGATAATATTTTTATGACAGTTTAATTTTTCCTGTGGACAAACATAAACAATAAAATCTCAACCAATACAACAAATTTTCTTGATCTTCATGCAACACTGCAGTGAAGTCATTATCTTGCAAACTGCAGACTTTTATTTTATATTTTGTACATCCAGAAACTTCATTCTGTCTACACTGCTCCTAATTGTTTCCTTTTAGTTAATTTAGCAAATGCTTCAACTTTTAGAAAAACAAAAACTGACAAAATGAGAGCAAATGAAAAAGCATGGAAGGAGACTCAATATGTATAGAAATAATATACACAACACACTTTACTGGTGAAAAATCTCAAGAAATATGATTAAATAGCATACTGTTTTATAAATATCATTATTACATAAATGTCAAACTGTGTTTACAAAACAAGCCATGCTTGATGAAGAATGCAATCAAAAATGTTTTTGCAAAAAATTAAAAGAGAAGATAAACTGGCACATGCATTAATAAAATAATAGTGAAAATCAATTTATAAAAAAAAAGAAAAGGTAATATTAGGCATATAAACATTTTGGGGCAAAATCTCAAAAGAGGAGATAAATTACCACAGGCATATATTATAGTTTAATAACAATAAATTTATATTTTTCAAAAAAAGAAATAAAAGGTACTGCTATGCATTCCACAAAGCAAATTAGCAAAGTACTTGCTTTGACTATAAGATTTCTTTTGTTCCAAAGCTTGCAGGATGCTAACATTTCAATAATCCATTTTAAGCATACCAAAAACAAAAACAACAAGCAACAACTATAACCTATTAACTATGATTGCTAAAAGGGCAGAAATTTTATGGCAGAGTCAGAGGTCAAAGATGTCAGGCAATGCCAAGTGTGCCAAGAGCAGTATAGGTCTCCATGTTCTGTAGAGGTTAGTTGCTCAGTCTTTTCACACCACAGCCACAAAAAGAAAAGTCAAATGTGCAGTGGAGATTAAAAAATAATAAAAAGGTAATGGAGATGGGAAATTGGATTAAGCAGAAACATCTATAAATTTGTCTTCCAGGAGAGGAGTCTGACCTTTTCCACCCTTGACCCTGGCACCAGGGCCCTGACATGAAGACTCTGCCCTGCTGACTGCCGCTGCCCGCCCACTTGGTGCAGGTGACTTAGCTGGAGTAGAAGGATGCTCAGGTAAGGAGGGGGACCGCTTGAGGCCAGAAAACCGAGGGGATGACTGGAATTGCCCATCCCAGAGGGCACGGACCCGGGTGAGGTATGCTGACAATGCTGCATCTCCCTCACCCAGGGAGTGCAGCGCAAACATTGTGCTGTACATATCTTTGTGCAGACTCTGACTTGGGGTACAAGAGGTGACAGGACTACATGGATATGAGTTTACTCTCATGCTGCTCAACATGCCATTGTTTGTCACAGGTGTGGAACTTTTCACTGGAGGAGGAGGAGCTGGAATAGAGGGGCGACGGCGAGCATTAGCAACCTGATTAATGTTAGTGGGTGGGACTGGGCTATGCAAGAAACCATCACCAGGAAAGGCTGCAAGGCATGTGTCACCTTGCACAACTGGTTCACTGCAAGATGAATCCTTCCTTTCAGAATCTGTTGTCTCTTCTCCAGATGCAACTGGTTCAAGGCTATCTCCAGTGGCGATCTGCAGCAGGGTGCCCAGGTCCAAAGGGCGTGATGTTGAGGGCAAAAGTGGTGAAGAATGTTGCACATGGATTGCAGCTGCTATTGGCGAGGAGCTGCCTCCTTTTGTAACCACACCTGACATCCCATGGACATCACCCTGAGACTGAGAGGCACAGAGGCTGGGTGGTGCACAGCCTTGCCCGGTCAGATGAAAGTCAAACTCTGCATTAAGTGGGAGGGAAAAAAGCCATTTTCCTTATTAATTATCCTAACAGCAGCATAGCATTAAATGAGGCTATTGGCCCCACCTCATAAACAGCACTCAAGCTTCATGAAGCTCACAAACTACAACAATAAATACACTGACATCAAAGGGAATATGAAAGGTTGGTTAAACAAGTTTTTTAAAAATGAATATGTAATATATTTAGAGTAAATGCCCTCCTACCCCTCCCCAATCACTTGTAATTACCTCCTGGAAAGAATCTGTCAGCATGAATGATGAACGCTTCTATGATTGCACTCACAGCACCAGCTGTCATCATGTTAGGTCTGCACAAAGCAACAAATATATACACACACATAATAATTGTCATTTGTAACTCTGTCATCTATTTCAATTTGTACTTTTAAAGCTACTTTTGCATTTTTGGTAAAACAAGTCTGTTCACAGGACCATTTGTTTGAAATAATGAGCATGCCTGATAGTGCCATTAAACTGAACTAGCCCGACCATCCCAATTCACCATTAAACTACCATACACTTGGTAAGCATGCCAGATGGTCTCAATTTAAATGAACACACCTGTGATGCTGTTACGTTTCCAGTATTTATTTATAGACCCTGCCCTAGAATAATTAAGGACTTTAAATATAATTAATTCCTTCTCTCATATCCTATGCAGACTGGTTGCTCAATTTACCATTTGACTAATTTAAAAGTGTGTCTTGTAGTACAGACGACAAATTTACAAACTAATAAATTGCGAACTTTAGCTAGATTGAAAACAGTTAAATTCCTCTAAATTAATATGCATTCGTTATCAACATTCTGCTCATTCGCCCCCATTCAATCTAAGAAAATCTATAGGTCTATTATGCATAAAAATTAACTACTAAGAGGTTTTAACAAAGAAAATAAGATTTAATAAAGTTTAACAAGTTAACAATAATCAAATACGAGCGCGAATAGTCTATTTCTCGATTCTTTGCGCGTACATGCCTTATCGTTTAACCAACGAATAGCCAATTGATTGTCTTATGATATTTGAATGTACACTGAGGAATACTCAGCTGAATTGTCTGTATCTGCCTGGTCTCTTTATTCAGTCAGCCAGTCTATTTCACAGTCTCACTATAGCAACGACGCACGTGGCGCATAGGAAAGGTGTCCCTTTCATGTAGCTAGTGAACTTGAATTTTCAGTGGCGTGGACTCTCGGAATAGAACTCACTCTTAGAGCTCAACCAGTTCATACCAGACGGAAAACAAGGCAAAGGCAAAAGTAAAGCCAAAGCCAAGGCAAGGTAAGGTAAGGCAAGGCAAGGCAAGGGCCGACCTGAGGAAGTAAACGTGTCCTAATGTAATTCCAGATAACACATTCCTACCCAAGCACGTCCCAATTTAAAATGCGCTGAATTAGAGATTCGACCTCGCGTCGTTTACAATTAGATTTAGAAAAATGTAATCGTCTCATGCATGTTCCATTTAACAGCATGACGTATGAATCAATAAAAATAGTTACAACGTTAAATTAATGTTCATACAAAAGGGGTAATTCAAAACAGCAAAGCGCTTCACAATTTACAATTAAAATTACACGCAATAATTGAATTACATGAGAAATTCATATCGAGCACAGGCATTCTGGCTCTTAGTGAATTAAAACAATATAAATTAAAGTTACAAATGGAAAAAGAGTTACAATAAATTTATATTCCATAACTTATAGGTTTTTCAGTCATTTCTCTGGACCGTGCTCAAGCAATATGGAAATAATATAATACATAGCACAAATACATACTTAATCAAGATATGCAGAATACTATCAGATAAAATGGTACCTTTATGAGAAGTCGAAACGTGTGATCTCATCTGCTCGTCGGCTGCCGCATGACCCGAGTTAGCCAGTGGATATAGCTAATTGTGTTCTCGCAGTAAAGGAACGGAAGCGTGCACCCATATTTATAGAAAAGCATAATGCGTATCACGTGACTGATCGCGAGGTATGTAGTTGGTTCGAGAACCTGGACAATGGACCTAAAGTTACATAACATCTTGACCTGTTCTAGAAGCATCTCGATAGAGAAAAGCTTTGAACAAAGGAGCCAAGGGTTTCAAATCTCAATATTTGAAGTAAACAAACAAGTAGGTCACCAAGTCGGACATTTTTATCAGACTGTGACAGATGCCAATGCCAACTAGTTAATGGTTATGATTATTATTAATTAATCATCCATAACTAATTACAAGAAGTGATGAGAATCTTAATTTATGTTATTAATAATTCTCCAGCAGACACCACTTGCCTTTCTCAGTTGGCGGATATGTGGGTGCTGTAAACGTTTTCTCTCTTCCACAACAATAAAGACAAACATTAACCATCACACAATATTTTTGTAGGTGGAAAACTTCTTACTAAAGGAGAAGACAAATCCATCTTTAATCTATATTTAACAAGCCCCCATCTACCCACTTTCTTCTCCAACATAAGGTTATCAATATGCGCAAGGTCAATAAAGTTGACAATTAATTTATAAATTAAAAATCAAATATACATATGACAAATACAATGAAAAAGATTACTTGATATCAATATTTCCACAAAAACATGCTCAAATAATATTTACAGACCTGCCTACCCCCCTCCTTAGGAAACCAGAAGATCAATGATCCAAAACCAGAAGATTTTATGCAGAGTTTGGCATAAAAATACCAATAATATAAAATAAATGCAATATAACAACAAATAATGTCAATATTTGTAAATGAACTTACCAAAATTGTAATGATTTATGCAAAGCACAACAATTTGTCTATGATTTGTCTACTTTTTTGTCTAGTCTCCATTCCACTGTTTATTTTAGACGAATTTTTGTCAAGCCCGCCAAGTGTTAGGCAGTTTTATTTAGAAATACATTGGTCAAGATATTTCGTTAGACATCATTTGAAGAAGGATCTTCACATTTCAGAATAATGAGCCACTGAAGTACTGCATCATGATCTTTTACAGAATTCATTAAATATTTCATACATGAATTTTAAAAATATATATTTAGTTTTTTTATTATCTACATAAAGGAACACATGCTTGTTAAAAAATTTTAAGAAAAAAAGTTATGATTTTTTTATTGTACCCATCTAAAATATATTTTTGGGAGTACACATAGAATTTTTTAAAAAATTATTAAAAAAATAAAGCATAAAGGCTTTTATCCATGCACAACCTTTTAACTGTAGGTAAGAGGAACTAGTATACCAAATTTCAGGGACATGGAATAATTACAACTATTCAAAAGAGGCCTTAGCATATAGTTCAACAGAGGAAAAAAGTCATTTTGAGAAAAACACATTTATAGTAAAATAAAGACTACAGAACAGTGAGAACTTGAAAACTGTGTTTAAAGTTGTTTATTTTTTTTTATAAATATACCCTACCCATACCACATTGGACTGCTGTTAGTCATTTAGCTCTCTCAACAACACAGAATTAAATATGCTACCCTTTACAGTCTTTTTATTTTCTAATTCTATACAAAAAGAATACTGAAAGGAAAATTAAAAAAATATATATTTATCAATCTACATTAATAAAATTTGGAATAAATGTTGTCTTTGTTATGAGAAAGCAATATCAGTTGTTAGTTTTAGAATATCTGGTTTAGATTTGATTTTATCAATTATTTAAATAATAAAACACCTATATTTTCCTAAATTTAGGCATGTCCATTAGACTAGAGAAAAAACAGTGAAAGTCTTCCTGTAAAATTTAAAATGTTATTAAAAAGACCTTATTCTTCAGTAAGCATGCTTTGATAATTAAGAATTGGATATGATTATTATTTTTACAAATATTTTATGCATTTCTTTGTCTTCATGTATGTGTATTTATTATCATGCCTTCTAAAATTCTATTATAATGTGTGTACTGTGTAATCACAAAATATCAACTGCTAAGTTTTCTCCGTAACCTGGTTTAAGTGCTCAATAGTCTTTCGCACACTTTTGCAACAATGTCACAAGTTATTGTCCACGTCAACTCCACGCATGTCTCTCCACATACTGAAAACACTATACACTGCTATTCTCTCGAAGCTAACCCCGGTGCTATTTTTTTCCTGTGTCAGCTCTTTAAGCATAACAACAACTGTAGCAATTTCTAGTTACTTTCCTGTACCAGAAATTGCTCAATGTTGTCAGCATACCCTGCTACCTTACATCAATGGAGTAATGTGTATTCTTACACTTACGCACTGCAGTAGAGGCTCCGCACGTCTACCAAGGTCATAGTGGTTTATAATCAGTAAACTGGAGATTCAAATAACACAAGGAAAGGCTGCTTGTCCCCATTAAGCTAACGGCCGCCTTTCATGACCGGACTTCTTGCCACATCAAATTCAAGTGACCAGACAATAGAATTCTCTACAGCAGGTCAAATTTTTTTTTATCTCAGCCCATTTGCTGGTCTTGTAAATCTTAATCATTGGATAATAAAACTACTCATCCAGTTGGAACTGGTTTGCATTATATCAGCAATTTCTAGCATATTTTCAACTCAAGTGTTTACTCCAACTCTGACACTTACATGATTAGGTCACTTCAACAATTTATCTAAAAATTAAAAAGAGATAGGCAAATTTACTCCAACATAATACCCCACCATCCCTTTTCAAAGTAACTAGCAAAGTTAAGCTGTGGGTGAGCATGCCTGATGTCCCTATCAAAAATTGAAAGTAATCATTTTAAATTAAACTAAGAAGCATGCTAAATCAAGCAGTACCTGACTGCCCTGGAAACCCTCTTAAGTCAAAGAGACACTCCCTTTTAACATGGCATTTTCTTTCAAGAGAACTGGACACAGTGTACCACCTTCTGTCAATAAATTGAAAAATGCATGCAACCCTCCCACCAGTTTGGCATCCTTTGTGAATGAAGACTTATGGCCTATCCTATCAATCTTGATCATAAATATCTGTGTGCTTACGCTGTCTCTCCACGTGACCACAACAGATTTGGTCCAATTACAATAGCGATGTTACTTGGTGTCATTTTATTCAAACTGCTCTTCTCTGCCAGCAGCGCCAAGAATTTCACCAGATACCTGCAAACAGTCCACATTAGTGAACATATGCATATTAACAATAACATATTAGTTAATGAAATAATAACTTTCTCCCTGTCAAAGATGTAAAACATGTATGATATAAAAAAAATAATCAACATGTTTTCACAATAATAAAGGCAAGATAAATGCCGCTAGTAATGTGTAATTTGAAATGTGAAACAGTTTTTTTACAAATCACTTTATATGTTTCTATAAAAGAAATGTCAACTCTGCTCTCTGATGAGAGTATGAGAGGAACAGATAAAGTTAAAACAGATAAAGTTGAATGACAGTCAATTATGGGATGGCTATTGGCAGGCCAAACATTTCAGTTTTCAAGCCTTTTCTAGTCAATACTCAGGAAAAACAATTCAGTTCAATAATATTTTTTTAAAATTAAAAAAATAGAAGTGAGGAATGATTTGAGGAAAAGTCAGACTGATATTTGCTATTGCTTTTAAAAATAAAGAGTGATATAAAAGCAATCTGTTTAATGTAGATGACTGTGCAAAAAGAGAAGAAATCAGTTAACTGACATGAAGTCAAAGGTTGCTTTTTCTAGAAGACATATTGTAAAATTGAATCATAATAATCCATTTAAATGTTAAATGTGCAGGCAACCTTAAAAAAAAACAACTAAAATGATTCAGTTTCCTCCATAGTTTTGCTGTGGGGCTGTATTATTATTATTAGTTGCAGGGCAAAACAGTTTTAGCTATAATCAATCTGATTTTTAATGAAATAAACAGCAATAACCAGCATTTTGTATATTAAAATCATTTTTCTAAAATACTGCGGCTTGTTAAAAAAATTTCTAGGGTGGTTGCTTGTGAAACTTTATGAGTACAGCTGCCAAACAGCCACAAGTTTAAGTTTTAAACCTTCAAGGAACAATATTTTGTTTATAATAATTATCTAAAATATTATGTACATAATGTACTTGAAAATGAAAAATTCAGACAAAAAAATGTAATACTAAGAAACATTTATCAAACCTGAGATTGTTGAAATTAGCAGGTGGTAGTCTATTTAAAGTTGTCTGTAATGAATTTAAACGTTGTTCCACAGGACTAGAACAACAAACAAACAATTTAACTTTCATCAGCAAAAAATTAGAAAATGGAAATCACTTCAGAATGAAAATGGATAATTATCTTTGAATCCATAAATATGAGATACAATAAAGATACAATAAAATTAAAAATAAATAAATAAAAAAACAAAATGTTATCAAATGTATGAAATAATAGGAAAAAGCAAGAAAAATACAGGAAAGATTAAATTTTAAGTTAAAAAAAAAAAAGAAGCAATTTTAGGAATGTTATATAAACACAGCATAAAACCCCTTTGCAATATTGTGCCCCATGATGACATGAATTCAAATTCAAATTAACAATCAAATTTAATAATTGGCTCCTCTTGTTCTGCAGATCATGCTAAAAATAAAAACTCTGAAGACATTCACAATCTTCAATTCTGTAATTTATGTTCTTTTCATGCCATAGTGATGTCAATGTGCTGCTTATAAAGCTATCCACACCTTTCATTTCGTAATATATTTTCCTTTCATGATATACAAGCTAAATGTTCAAGATCTTCTTTTAATATAAAGCCTCTTGATTATATAATATGCATTATGGACAAGTTTATAAAATAGGTGTGTTCCATGTGTTCTCTCAAGATACCTGGAGCATTTATGAACATGGTCCTGCCCAGCTAAGGAAAGCAGGTGTATGAAAGTGGTGTTTAAAATGCAACGTTTATGTTGTCTTAACCATGCTTACATTTTTATATATTGTAATTAAATTGGTTTTTTTTTGTGTGGTAATTTCATTTTAATGACTAGAATTAGTAAAATTACTAGTTGTATATTTATATTGTAGTACATAATATAATACAAACAAATTCAACTAGAGGTTACATTAATGGTGTCTGTGTTACTGTGCCTGTCTGAGTTACTATACCTGTCTATGTTATTGTAGCTAGCTATCACTGATGGTTGGGAGAACTACCATTTGGTGAGTAAGCATATTGTGCACTTGTAGATGTTTTTCAAATTTAATTTCTTTCAGAAATCCATCTCAAGTACAAAATAAAGTGTAAATGCCAATTTCAGCTAGTTACTACTCCTAAGTTGCCTACATGCAAGATGATGATAATAGGTAGCTGACTGTGATGGCTATGAGAACTCAACATGATGAGGGACCATACACAAGCTGGAAGTACAGTCAATGTTTCTGAAGAAATTACTATAAAAGTACTCCTACAGAAATCAAGTATAGTGTATAATTTGACTACACATTAAGCCAGCCACTAAAAGAGAGACAATAAAGGGCTGCAATGTACTGTGCAGTTGAAGAAATCAATATGGCAGAGAAGAGCAAAAAGATTTTCAAATTTTTTTTTTTTTCAAAAGATACTTTAGAAACAAAACAGGTTCTAATCTGATCATAAATTTATCCAAATTTATAAATGTAAATGTGTGTGTATGTGTGTGTGTGTGTGTGTGTGTGTGTGTGTGTGTATCAATATCTATAGATATATATTATACTGATCAAACAAAGGTTTTGCTCCCCAAAAAATTAGTTATTGATTTTATTTTTAAAATAAATTAGTAAATGTCGAAATAATAAGCTTCAAGAAAGTAAACAACACCAGTGTTCACCACAAATTTTTATTTCTTCTTCTAAGAGCAACTTTACTCATTTTAGAACTCACTTTGATGTGAGCAAGAATAATGATAAAACACTATTTGGATTATATTTAATAATATTTTACTATTAAGATTATTATTTGGAAGCACATTTATAACTATTATCATTGCCATCTTTATTATTATTATTATGTAATGATGATAAAAAGCAAAAGTAGACCTTGTAAAAATTCTAGATCAAAGAAAATTAAAATATCACAAGCAACTTACAGCTGTGTTGCCTGCATAAAATCTGAGTAAAGGTTGTACGTGAGAAGTGGTTCAGGTAGTTCTCTCAAATACTGTTTTAACACACCTGTACATACAGATACAGTACTGTTTTAATACACCTGTACATACACAGTACTGTTTAACACACTTGCACAGATACAGTACTGTTTTAACATGCCTGTACATACAGATACAGTACAGTTTTAACCCACCTGTATATACAGAGAGAAGACCGTTTTAACACACCTGTACATACATACAGAATACAATTTTAACATACTTGCACATACAGATACAATACTGTTTTAAAATGCCTGTGCATACAGATAGAATACTGTTTTAACACACCTGTACATAATGACAGAAGACCATTTTAACACACTTGTACTAGGTATTCCAAACATCGCTGAATGGCTGGCTGATTGGGATGTTGTTTAGTCAATTTTTCTACATTTTCAACACTCATGTTTCCTCTGAAGTTTTGTAAAATAAAAGCACATGAAACAAAAAGTTTGTTCTATGTTCTGTTTTTCTATATTTTTGTTTTAATAAATAATTGTGAAAAAGTAATAAGAAGTTATTCAGAAGTTACCAACCGAGCGACTTTTTGACTAAGCCGCCATAATTTGTCCAGTGGCAGCGCTTAACACATGCACTCTTTCTCGGTCCATCAGTACATGAATGGTAGGTACAGTAATTTAAAATTAATTACTGTTTTCATGTAGGGGAGAGAACAAGGTTAATTTCCTACTAAATAGTGCACAGGAATTTCAAGATAAAGTGTGATAAAGTTAAACTTAAATTTTCTTAAATTACGTTCCTGGTGATTCCAATAACATAGCAGCCTTAAAAGATATCAAAAATAGGAAAATTCTTCATCTATAAGTCATTATAGTTTGTTTGAGACCAAAAAAATACTGCACACATACTGAATTGTATTGAAAGCACTGTGGTCAATGACTGAAATCACCGAATATTGTCAACAGCAATGGAAGATTGTATAGAGTACTGCCGTGTTCAACTTTTTCCACTTTGCATTCTCGTGTATCATTCTGTTTGAAGATGTTAGTTGATAGTTAAGTCAATTATTTTCAGTTTCTGGCATATATTGTTTTATTTAAAGGACTATATTAACCAATAAATAAGAATTTTCAGTGTCTATAGGCCTATGGTAGCATTCATCTTTTAAGGCATTGAGGGTAAAAGGGGGAAAATAACTTTATGAATTTATGCCTGCCTTATCCATAGCTTAAGTTTTGTATCATTTAATAGGGGAAAGATTTATTTGCAATACAATGTATTTCGTTTATTCGGATCTTGTGTTATTTGTTTTTAATTCTTTTTATTTTGTGGTATTTGTCCACTTCTTTTCGTCCATTACTACATTAGCAGGGCAAAGTGTAAACAATGAGTAGATCACTAGATTAAAAAAATTTTTTAGTTATTATTTTTACCAGATTTTCTTTTCTTTTTGAAAATTCTGATAGACACGAGTGAGTTATGTATTTATTTGTTGTATTTTGCAAGCTTATTTTTTCACAATAAATATAAGAGTGAGTTGATGATGCACATATTATTACAAGGCCTACAGTACAGAATTTAACTTTGGTGGTGGTGGGTGAATTCTGAAAATGACTTTAAATTCCTTATCCAAAGCATATGGTGGCATACCTAGCTGAAATCCAACAAAAATTGTATCAAATAAATGAAGGAAATTAATATTCAAGTTTTCAGAAATGATGAAAAATGGTTGATGATTCAAAATATATAGGCCTATTCACTTTTCTGATGAATTTACTAGGTTTTGTATCCAAATTATTTAATTAATATAAATATATATATTATTAATAATTAATATAAACATATTTTCCCAAACTTAAAATTTGTTAATTATTTTTGACAAGATTGTAAGAAAATCTTAAAATATATAGCCAAAATATTTGGTAGTCAATTAATATACTGTAATATCTGGCTTCTGGCTAGTGTATAGCAAGCAATCATTCAGGTGATGGAGTACTTATTTTATTTAAATAATAATTTAAAAAATATTTAATTAATTATAATTTTATATCTACACTATAGTCAAATATATAAAAAAGTTAGCGGTTCAGAAGCTAGCCTATGTTGTCCTTAAGCAGTGTTCAAAATTCTGTGTAGATATCTTTAATAGGTTTGTTTAGATATCCTGCAAAAACCGAAATTAACGACTGATCTAAGTTAACCATAAACGTCTTCCATAATATACCCCATCTTTGAAAATATCTTCAAAACTATTGTGATTTGTCCCAAAATAAAAGTAATTGAATTTTTTCAATTTTTCATGCTTTTTGAGCTAGGTGTGCCACCTTAAGTGTTGTAACATTCAATAGGAGAAAGGTTATCTCTTTTAACCTCTACTGTGTGAAATTTTTAAAAAGATTTATATACTTTTTAAAGCATGTCAGTGGAAAGACAGGCTAAGAAAAGATGATGTAGAGGTAATAAATGGCTGTCTTTTACTGCAACTATGAAATTCTCTTGGTGTCCAGTGAAGGTAGATGGTGGAATAATGGTCAACTAGCAGATTGTATCACTTATTTACAACATGCTGTTGTGGAAAGCATGTATTTGTGTGCATACAACATATAAGAACATTCCTTCTGGTACCAAGCTAGACTGCACTAGAATCATTAAACTGAAAAAGCATTAAATTATATGAACTATTGGCAAATTTCTGAGAGTGTTTGTACAAAATATGAAGATTTTTTACTGTGGTGAGTGCATTCTTAATATAGATCTTTCCAAACTGAATCCAATGGTACCAAAAGCATCTCTGTAGCTCAATTACAAGCAGTGTTATTACAGTTTTAACATTTATAGCAATTTCGTCCATTTTGTGTTAACTACGTTAGAGCTTTTTCCAACCTGAAAATGAATAAATTGCTAATTTTGACTGACAGTATATTTGAAAATA
This sequence comes from Sinotaia quadrata, assembly GCA_028829895.1. Taxonomy (NCBI): domain Eukaryota; kingdom Metazoa; phylum Mollusca; class Gastropoda; order Architaenioglossa; family Viviparidae; genus Sinotaia; species Sinotaia quadrata. The sequence continues at coordinate 54,113,545 of CM054182.1, forward strand.
ACATTGCAAAGCCTCTCAAAAAAAAATTCATATTTGTATGTTGGATACTACTTATGTGGAGAGTTTGAACTATACTGTTCACCATTTCTTCATTTTGTGGACCGTCAAAGTGAGCTATTTGTACAATTTCATTTTTGAGCTTAAAAGTTTGCAAAAAATTAAATAATGAAAAATTTGTAACTTTGGTTCTAACTGAGTTACAAACTTTGTTTTAGTATCATTGAAATCAGCAGAAAAAGTTCTATCTGTCTATATACTTTTAAAGTATTATAATGATTAGTAATTAGTAATGATTTTGAAAACTGTTTGGAATATCTACTTGTACATACAGATACAAGACTATTTTAACACATCTATGTATACAGATACAAGACTGTTTTAACAAACCTGTACATAGACTGTATTAGCACATCTGTACACACAGATACAGAGACTGTTTTAGGACACATATACATACAGACAGAAGACTTTTAGCACACCTATACATACAGGATAGAAGACTTTAGCACACCAATACATACAGATAGAATACTTTAGCACATCAATACATACAGATAGAATATTGTTTTAACACACCAGTACATACAGACACAAGGCTGTACAGATAGAAGACAATGTTAACACATATATAAATACCGATACAAGACTGTTTTAACACACCTGTACACACAAAAAGAAAACTGTTTGTTTTAACACACATAAACAAGTAGAAGACTATTTGATACAAGAAAGAAAATTTTGTTTTAACACACCTGTACACACAGAAAGAATATTTTTAATAAATCTGTAGAAAGAAAATGAAGACTGTACTAATATGCACTTTGAAAATAAATTTACCATTTTAAATATTATCAAATGTGAATCTTTATTAAATATGTTTCCTTAGAGACATTCTGTTGTTTTTATTTACATATCTTTGGGTAACTTTATATATTTATATAAGAAATAATATTTACAAAAATAAACAATAATTAATCACAATAAAAGTAGTAATACTATAGAATGCACAAGCTATAAAGTTATTTCTTCACCAGTTTAATAAATTGATGGATTTTAATTTTTTAAAATTAAAACAATGCCACAACAAACAATCACATAACTTATAATGTTATCTCTTTTAACCTCTACTGTGTGAAATTTTAAAAAATTTAGCAAATCAATTATAAAAATTTTCAGTCGCTATGCTGTGCAATCAAGAGAGTGAAGCAAACACAAACATATCACCTGCTACCGTATGAGGGTCATTGATGAAATCCTCCATGTCCACAGAATGTGCATCAATACATGCCTGTCATATAGAATCAACTTACCTTAAAACAACATTAAAATATTTTGTTACAATTCTGTCACTCAGAAAACAACACATTTTGACAAGAGCCACTCAAAAAAAACCCAATAAGAAAGAAAAAAAGAACATAAAGACAAAATAATTTAAAGAAAGAATATATTCTATAATAATAATCTGATTTTTCAATAAAGCTCATTTTTAAAAACTCTACTGACAATATGAGCACCTTAATAAACATGTAGGAATACATATATAAAAAATAATGCAAATTAAATATGAAGGCAGAAAAACTAAATCAACAGATAAGCAAGTGGACAAAAAGAAAAAGATTAATGGGTTTTGGTAGCTGAAAATTTCCAGCCCATATGTCAGTTGTTTTTAAAAAAATGTCTGGAAAATGTGGAGACTGGCACAGAGTATATTTGTTTAAAACTGACCTAGTTAGTCCATCTATTCATAACAAAATGACGAAGACAGAATAAGTAAGTACCAAAAAAACCCTTCCATATGAAGTTCAAATTGAAGTGACTTAAAATGGCACACTACAACTAAATGATGCCATGAGGTTCATGGCAATATAAATCTGTGGTTCGTCCACTAGAACTAGTTCACTGCAATTTGTAAGTGAATGTGGGTCTGATGGACTCTTTTGTATCAGTGGACTGCCATAAACTGAGATCCTACATCACACAAACAAATTTATTTTAAAAGATCTTATAAACTGTATCCTTTTCAAGAAATAACTTTTACATAGTTGTGATGGGATGGTTATTTATTATTACACACCATGGTCATTTGTCAAGAAACTAGACAGAAGGCAAACAATTCTGAAATAAGTGAAGAATGGTTTCATTTACAAAAATATTTAAGCAATTCATAAACAAATATGCTTACCCGAAGTTTCTTTGATTTTATAGCAGCACCAGCTATTCGAAACAAACCCTGAAAAACACACATATATGTTAATCTCATTTAAAGTACTTTAAATTAAAATTAAAATTTAACTTACAATTTGAGGCTAAACAAGTGTGCTTACAAAAAGTAGCTATTACAGAATAAAGCTGTCAAAGTTAAAAAAAATGTTAAGTTTAGTGGCAGTTGAGATGCACATTTAATATGATTATGATGGGAATAGATCAAATCTATTGGTTGTCAGAAATAATTTGAAAAATTTCAGTAAAAGAAGTTATAAAATAATAAATCTAATTAATTACTCCTCCTTCTCTCCGCTTACCTCTTCTTCCATTCCATTATCCAAAAGCATCAAGATGCAAACTTCAAGGACAAAAGATATGTCACGCTTCATTAAACACAAGTGCTCCTCAAGTGACATGCCAAACACAGGTTTCTCCTGAGATGCCTCTGTTAACCCAATAAAATTAGGTCATTGACAACAGTCTGACATCAATACAATACAAGCTACCTCTACTGTAAACTTATCAAACAAAATAATTTGAGTATGTGGATGCAGTCTCCATCATACACATAAAAACAGATGTGCATACCTTGAGTACTGATACACCTTCCCTGCTTATTAAGGACCAAAGCTCTCAGGGTAGATAAAGAATCAAACAGGTCTTAATATGGAGGCAGAAACCTAATTATGAAATATGTTACAACATTCTGGGACAAGTGAATACTACGGCAGAGAGTTTCCTCCAGACAGGACAATTTCTTTCCACTGGAATAACATACATGTTCTTTTGACCTTACTGTGCAAGATAGGTGGGAGTCAAAATGTTCTTTGGAGCACCTCATTAAAAACACATGGAGTCAGTCATGATGATATCAGAGCAAGCAAACAGCCACCCAACTAAAAGGTAAGGAAAATTCATACCACATAGTTTGGAGATTTAAAAAAAATTAAAAAGAAAAATAAGAGTTAAAAAAATCAAAAGGAAGAAAGCTGGCATTCTCAAGAAAATTGGAAAATGTACAGCTCTATCTTGATAAGTGTCATAGCAATGATGAGTGGGAAAAAACAACAACAAAACCTTCTTTCTGAAAAATTTGCTGGTTATAGTGAGTTTAAGTGAGTTAACCCATATAATCTCCTCAGACATACTCAAATTGTTCTATCATAAAAACATGTAACTCTGTATAAATAATTTGAAATTAAACATAAATATAACTAACAGGCATAAAAAAAGATACTCTGTGAGAAAAATGTATATTGTTTATTTTTAAAAATTATTATTAATTTGCTGTGACAAACAAAACTTGGATGATATCTACATAACTATGTCTACATAATGTAAATTGCTTGTAAATCAACCAACCATTTAGAGTGTCAAGACTATTCAGTTGCTATAAGAGAAAAATGAACTCCATATTTTACTCTGTTTCCAGTTTTAAAATCAATATGCTGACTTCTTACAATGACCAATGTAAATGTAAATGACTGATAAGGCAATAAGCTAATAAATAAAATTACAAAGAAGAGCATGAAGAAAACATGGAAACAAGTGAAGTCAATACCAGCCTGTGTTTGTAGCTCATACAACACCCCCACCCAGCACCCCAGTAGTTTTCTAGTTATCTGAAGGTAAGAAAAAGATTTTTTAAAAACCCAACACAGATGTGCTTGATTATATGATAAGTATTTATTAAATGTCATTGTTTGTTTTGGCAATGCAAACTTGGAGTAATGTGCTCTGTGACCTAGGCTATATCACATAAATCATGTAATGATTTTAATTGTCAGAATTTTGTGAAATAGTCACTTATTGTGGACATCACACAAAGTGATTATATCATTCCCTCTTTGAAAGCCACAAATGAACAATACATCTACAAAGCTCTTCATGACATTGTTATGCACTACTCAGACTCTAATGATGTCACCACATGCAAAAAAGACTGAAATATGCATGACATTAAGAAACTGAGATTTGTACAATAGCTTGTTAAGCACAACAACTGCTCTACTGTGTGAATTGGTGAAAATAATTTTGTCTTTCCAAAAATAATAAATCCATTAACTGTTGATCAAGAAACTAGAACAGTTTTCATGTTAGGTATCATGTCTTTTATTTGCATATCTCTGCCCTGCATACTGATAAAAATAATTGTGCCATGCAAAGAATAATAAATCAATAATGTACTGACCAATAACAGCTTTCATTTTAGGTATCATGCCTTCTATAGCCATGAGTGCCTTCTTGTGATATGCTGCCTGGGCTTCCAACAACTGTAAATCAAAAAATGTCCAATTAAATTTCACTTCAAAACTCAAGAATAAAGATCAAATATGAACAATTCAAGTATGGTATAGTATGAATCAAGTGCTTTTAAACCAAGACACTGCCAAATTTGCATGACAAGAGCTTCTGAATATTAAAGGAAAAAACCCACCCAATGTCATACTCACTGAAACAAGTGTTGAGCTGCGCTCACTTTCTCTGGCAATAAAATTGCATAATTCAATACTGAGATTGTCCTGGAACAAAGAGTATATATATATATATATATTTTAAATTATTTTTGTCACAATTGTAATTTGCAAGTGATTTTGACAACAAACCGAAAGATTTTTAATTAATTATTTGAAATAAATGTATATATTTTTAATTTTACCTTATTTATAAATATCTGGCAACAGTCAAGTATCTAATGATTCAGTTTGTTGGTGAGAATTAGTAAAACACTCAAATGACTGTCAGATATTGCTTGTTTGTATAGGGTAACACACACTTTTTCATTTAACTTTCATAGTGATAATCAGATTATCACTATGCCTATCAGTGATGACAGCAAAATACTAAGCAATTTTGTCTGTTACAATCAGTGCATGATTTAGGTGATGTAACAAAGGCCATAAAGCATTATTACTCTAGTTTTGCACTGTAAAAGCAAAGAAGACTGATTTAAAAAAAAAAACAAATTATAATTCACCAAGTATGTATCTCAGAATTTAAAATTAAAAAAAAATATGTGAATGGAAAAATATTATTTATAAACAAAATTTAAAAACCTTAATTCTACTGATAAATGTGTTAAAGAAAATAACACATTTTTATTTCTTTATCGATTATTGCCATAATTTATAAATGACACCTCTCTGTACAGACTTATGGTTTTAGTATCAGAATTAACCAAGAGACATAATTATATTCGCTCAACTTTCTATTTTTAAACTATCCCCCCAAAAGAGAACATGACAAATAAGTGTATGAAGAAATATATAATATTACACAAATTACATGTAACTAGAAATAAAATAAAATAAAATGTAAGCAACACAATCCAATACTCAAGGTTGATCACTGGGAGAAAAAATTAAATGATGATATACTTAAATTTTTGTACTCACTTTAATGTTTTCTACTTTGTTCACTGCTTCATCATATTCATCTCTCACAGCATCTGCTTTAGCTGCTGCTGAAGCCATATTAGCTCCAGGAACATGGGATTGTCGCACTGCAGAATTAAATCTAAACAACAACACATTCAATGTGGATTGAGAAAGAGAAGGTTGCAGGAGACAAAGACCAAATGGGACTGGAAATTTTAACTGCTGGCTATTTTTCAGTAACATTTTATAATTAAAAAAAAATAAAAATTTTAAACAATACACATACAGCTAATACTGTATTGGGTCTGCATGGTTTGTAATGAAGTGTTTCTAAGTGATGTTTACAAGAACAGAGTGGTTGGTACTGAAGTGGTTCTTAAGTGTTGGTTACAAGAACTGTGATTTGTACTGAAGTGGTTCTAAGTGATGGTTACAAGAACAGTGTGGTTGGTACTGAAGTGGTTCTAAATGATGGTTACAAGAACAGTGTGGTTGGTACTGAGGTGGTTCTAAATGATGGTTACAAGAACAGTGTGGTTTGTACTTAAGTGGTTCTAAATGATGGTTACAAAAACAGTGTGGTTGGTACTGAAGTGGTTCTAAATGATGGTTACAAGAACAGTGTGGTTGGTACTAAATGGATCTATGTGACAGGTACAAGAGCAATGCAGTTAGTAATAAAATGGGACTGTGTGATGGAATCAAGAGCAGTACAATTAGAATGAAGTGGGCATATGTGATGGGTATAAGAGCAGTGGCTATTAGTAGTGAAGTGGGTCTATGTAATGGAGCAGTGCTGTTAGTATAGAAGAGTTTGTGTCTGATGAGTGCAAATGAAGTGCAGTGGGTACAGAAGTAGGCTTGTGTCTGATGAGCTCAAGTACAGAGTGGGTGGGTTTATACTTTTTCATCTACTGCATCGTGAAACACAAACTCAAATCTGGTAAGTATATACATCAGAATTACAACTATTACTTTATTAGTATTCTAGTATCATACTAAACATGCCTGATTTGTGAGTTTCCCTTCTCATTAAAAACTCTATACATATGTATGGAACTTGTATAATGAAACTGTATTGTTTCACTATTTAGGAAAATTAACTAATATATGTAAAAATATAATACAAATTCATATACATAAAATTACCTAGATTTTGCAGAATCCATGTCTAGAGTTGATTTGTTCAGCTGTTTTCTAAGTTTCATAATGTTAGGTATCTCAACCTGAAAGGAAAAATGTTACTGCTTATGGCTATTTATTTGGCAAGGTAAGACAATAGTGTGTATGGCTATTTATTTGGCAAGGTAAAACAATAGTGTGTATGGCTATTTATTTGGCAAGGTAAAACAATAGTGTGTATGGCTATTTATTTGGCAAGGTAAAACAATAGTGTGTATGGCTATTTATTTGGCAAGGTAAGACAATAGTGTGTATGGCTATTTATTTGGCAAGGTAAAACAATAGTGTGTACTAAATTACATTGTGGCTGGAAAAATGATGGTTCACTAATTAGGCAAGGTAAGACAATAGTGTGTGTTATGTTTATGCATTTGATTTCGTTAACAACACATAAACAAGATGAATTTTAACAGTTTTATTGGAACTCAGTGCGTGTGGTATGATGAAATGGCAGCCATAACGTCTCTCTTTCTATTATGTGTCGGAAGCGCATAAGCTAATTACTGTGATATGTATTCAAGAGGGTGTTTCTCATATTGATCAACAAATAGTATGTCAATATGACTTATGACTCTACAATCCTCCTCAACTTCGAATACAAACATTCTTGATATATTAGTATTATTAATGGACAAATATGATAATACTATTTTCTAATATTGCAAAATGGACAATTGCTTTATGATTAATTAAAATTATTTCCACTGTTTAATTAAATTTAAAAGTTCTTTGTTTTTCATCTCAAATAATTATAATCTTTCAATTATTGGCTTTTACTTCAAGTCTATTCTTGATGGAACTTTCAAATTCACTTAAAAATAAATAAATTCTCAAATCTATTTTCTCAATGAACTGTTAATCAACTTGGATCAACTTAACCTAAATTTAACATTAACTAACTTCATAACTTTAAGATTAACTTATATGGACATTGACTATCATCATGATTTCACAGTAAGTTTATATCTGTTTCATTTGTTAACCATAAAGTCATCAAATTTCTTTGGCATTTTTTTAAACTCTGGCTGGGTTTCTTCTTAGTACTGAGAATGAAGAAGTGGGAACCTCAGGCTATGTGGATGTCAGCAAAGACTGTGGACTGCCTGGATTCTGCATCACCAGGGGTATTTCTGAATTTTGAACACTTTGGCTTTGAGTACATCTCTTCTTTTTCCTCTTCATCTTGAGAGACAGGGGCTATTTCATCCTGCAGTGGTTTGAAATGTGAGATATTTCTGGAGATGTGTTGACCATGTTGCGCAGTAATCATAGAGCCTTTCGTTTTAACAAGTGTTTATGGTTTGGGACTGAAAGGTTTGTCAGTTTATTTGTCTTTGGTTGTTTCACCGAAACAAGATATCCTAGAGTTAGTGTTGAGATCTAAGTTGATGTTTCTTGTCAGCATACATCTTCATCTTCCCCTTGTTTTTACTAATTTTAGCATTATTCCTCAATTCTTGCTGTTATTGGTTTTTTACTGGACAAAATACCAAGTAGTGGTTTGTGATCCATGACTACAACGAAAATAGCACTGAACAAGTATAAGTGATAATGTTCCACTCCTAAAACAACTGCGAGCATCTCTCTATCTGTTTGACTGTATCATTGTTCTGTTTCTCTGAATAATCTGCTTGCATAACACTTTAACAGACTGGTTTTCCTTCTTGTGTCAGAATCACTTGAGTCCAACTGCACTTGCATCTACCAAGATTGTGATTTGTTTTGCTGGGTTGAAGTATGCCATTACATGTCCACCTATGAGAGCTTGTGTACTGTATGAGTTTCAGAGCTTGTGATGTCACATTGTAGATTACATGGGTCCTGTGTCTCAGTGTTACTTATGACATATATTTTGGTAGTAATTCTTTTTCCTTCGCACTGAATCTCTACAGTGAAATTACCAATGACAGTGAGTGTTTTCTTTGTGCCACATGCATAAATGTTGGAACATTTCTTTTCTAGATTTGGGAAATTCAGAGACTTGTATGTAGCATAACTGATTATGTTCACTGTCATACCAGTGTCTATCAGGAACTGGACATCTTTGTTGTGAACATTTGTTGTTACTCTTGGCGTTGATGTGTGTACAGTTTGAGTGCCAAAAACATACTCGTATTCTACATCAGGTTCATCTTCTGCCTGTAAACTATATTGTTTTCATCCTCTGCATGTATAGTCATCAGATGATTTTTCTTTGTCTTCTATTTTATCATCTTCTTCTTTGATTTGGTGGGCTGTTTATTTTTTTTTGAGCTTGAGTGACAAATTTGGCAAAATGATTCATCATATGGCAGGCTTTGCATTCATTTCCTCTTGCTGCGCATATGGCTGCATGCAGAAATTTGCCACAATTTCTACATTGTATAGATCTATGATTATGATTTCTGTTTCTTGAATCACGATTCTGACTTTGTGCTATATGACTTGACCTTTGAGTGTAAGAAGTGTGCACATCCTGATGATTATGTGACTTTGTGTTCAACTTTTTTTCTCTTTTCTTGTCTTTCTGTGTGATTCTCAAGGCACTTGATGTACTCTCAATTTCATTTGCACATGACTCAGACAATTCAACTGCACGACCCACTTGAAGTAATTTAGTCAAGGTAAGTTTGCCACAAAGAGCATGTCTTCTGAGCTTTCTTGATTTGCATCCATGAAGGATTAGAGTGAGAATCTCATGATCCTTGTCAATAAAGTCATAATGTTAAGCCAATATATGAAGTTTTGTGTAGAACGTGCCAATGGATTCACTTGTCCAGCTGCACTGTTTGATGAAATCTGAAAGTCTCGTAAACCAAATTCTTCTTTGGCATGAAATGGTCTTGTAGCAACTTCTCTGCTGTGTCATATGCTGCATTATTCCCTTTCTGTTCCTCAATGAATCCATCATAGAAGTCTAACCCTTCTTTGCCTATGTAATGAAGTAAAAGTGATTTCTTTCTTTTGTTGTTGTTGATGTCTAAAACTGCTAACATGTTCTCAAATTTGGAAATCCATTTCTCAAATCTGATACAAACTGTTTGTTCATCAGTAAAAACAGAGAATGAGGGAAAGTTTGGAAGTGACATAATTTTGTTGTCCTGTTTGTCAGTCTTGCTGCTTGTGTGATTGAAACTGAACTAATTTTGATATCTGCTCAAATTAAATCACTTACAGTTCAATCTTCAGCATCCTCGTCACCTAATTGTTATGTTTATGCATTTGATTTCATTGACAACACATAAACAAGATGAATTTTAAAAGTTTTGCAGTCATAACATCTCTCTTTCTATTATGTGTCAGAAGTTCATAAGTTAATTACAGTGACGATATATTCAAGAGGGTGTTTCTCATAAAGATCAACAAAGAGTATGTCGATATGAATGCGTCACTACAGTAGATACTAAGTTACATTGTGGCTGGAAAACTGATGCTTCACTACTTATTAGGCAAGGTAAGACAATAGTATATACTGTACTAAGTTATAAAAAGGTGGCTTGAAAACTGGTCTTCAGTTATTGTGGTAAATGTGCTGCTCAGACTTTTATATAATTTTTCAATGAAAGACATACAAATGCCAGTATGGACTCATGAAAACAGAAATGATAAGGCAACTCTGCCAAATGGACATGAACAATTCCGAACATTCTCACCTCTGCAATAGTCTGGAGTGGCGTCAGCACATGTTCTTCAATGGCCAGTTCACAGTGTAGTTCTTCTTGTGCAAGACTTCCCTCACATTCACCACACATTTGGCAAATGTGGCTGGGAAAAAAGTTTCAGATAAAACTGAATTTAAACTGAAACTGATTGCTATACTTTAGACTTTCAGATTTTATTTACGTAAGTTTTTCTGGTGCTGTTGTTGTTTTAATTTTCTTCATTTCTGCACATGCAATCATGCAGGATCACCTCATTCTATTGTCAAAAATGTATTTATTCATGTACAGAAATAACAGAAAGTAAAGATTAAAATAAAGTATTGGTTTGAAGAATTAGAACAGCTTTTCACTTGACTGAATTAGTTTGCTTAAAAGCATCCATGATACACTGCCTTAAAATAAGTCAAATGGGATAATCAGAATAAGTTTCAATTTAACCCATTATTACAAAATTCTAGTTTTGTTTAACTGTATGTAACTAAATTTCCTTTGAGCATGAGGATCCCAAAATATTTTACATCATTAGCAATACCTGCTCAAAGTCAAGATGAAATGGTAGAAGAGAAAGAATTGAATGAGCAAATTTTTTTTTTTTTTAAATTTAAATTTAAAAAAACCCATCTAAAGTATCCAACATGGTGAATATAATTTGCTAACAGCTTCTAAAATGCAAACTATTATATATTTTGCTTTCCATGAATATGATCAGCTATCATAACTGGCTATCAACAGCACCATAAAACATTATATTAAACATTTATCTTCCCATGAATTTAATCAGCTATAAACCACCAAACAAGCATTATACATTTATCTTCCCTTGATTTTAATCTGCTATAAGTGTCATAAAAAACTATTATCCCATTTATCTTCCCCTGAATATAATCTTCTATCAATACAATTATAGATTTATCTTCCTTTAAATTTAATCTGTCAACAACATCTACTATGGAAGCTACTATATATTTATCTTACCAAAAAATTAATTTGCCACCATCATTACCATACAAACAATTAATTTTTTGTCACCCCCCAAATGTAATCTGCTATATACAGAGTACTGTACAGCTATTCCACATTGAATTTAACTTGTGAACAACATCTACCATGAAAAGTACAATACATTTATATTCCCAAGGATTTTAATCTTCTGTCACCAACTCTACATAAAGATTATCCAGTCGCCCCAATGAATTTAATATGTTATTAATATCACTATACTAAGTATTATACACTTACCTTCCCATGAATTTAATTTGCTGTCAACGGTTTATACCAACTAATGGACATTTATCTTTCCACAAAAATAAGCCACTATCAAATCTACTAAGTTAAATACATTTATCATACCATGAATTTAATCTATCATTATTACCAAATCAGTATTGTATACCTATCTTCCCAAGAATATAATTGGCTATTAGTAAGTACAAGGTAAAATATTATACAATTTGAATTCAGACTATTCCTTGGGGTAGGAAATTGGTTATTTTCTCAAATAATTAAAATATAATCTCAAAGAGATATTTTAAAATAAAATAATAAAACATGATTATGGTGTGAAAATAGATTTGGTTAACAGTGTTTTTAGGAGTGAAAAAAAATATTGAAAGTAGATGAATCAATGCACCAAATCAGATAAACTTGATGGATGTTTTTTTCTTTCTAATCTCATTATATTTATTTGCTGTTGCTGTTATAAATACCAAATGTATTTTCATTACCGACATTTTAAAAGTGAGGAGTTATTTTAGTTCTGCTGTCTGTATCAGAGAAAGCAGCAAAGAGGGGTTTTTTTCACCTGGCAGGTAGGGAAAGGACATTTTTGTCCTAGATTTCAAGAAAGATAAACTCGCTGTTTTTCTAGAATCAGTAACAATCTTTTCTTGATTGTTTGCTTGTATAAACTGATTCAAGTATACAAACCATTTTTACAGCCTAGGTCGAATTAAGAAAATGTAAACAGACACCATTAGGGAGCAAATGTAGTCATGTGACATGTTTTGAACAATCAGAAACACTATTGCAGAGTTGAAGGGTCATACTCTCCATATATGGAACAAAGCTTGGGGTGACGCAATGTTAAAAATAAGCTAATCTGACGTTATTGAACAAAGGTAGGGGAAAAGAAGTAATGAAGATTTCCCAGTATATAAATCATAATGGTTAGTGCAAAAGAAAGGCATGTTTTCGAAGCTTGAAAACTGGCAATTTCACACAAAATTTGAAACAAAAGATTCCAAAAGCATGAAGGTTAGTGTAATAAAAGCACTTTTATTACATAAAAATAACAGTTTTATGACAAAATGATGAAAAATTCTGAAAGGAGGCAGCGAACTGTCTAAATTTACGGAAAAAAAAAACCAAATGACCTAAATGCCCCTGATTTTTGACTGGCAAAATTGCCTTAGTTAAAGTACTAAGAGAATCAAGGGGAGTAACCTTAGAAGTATACTTTTGTTTGGGTATTAAAATAGTAAGAGAATTCACAATTACCCTACAAATATAGCTTTGCTTTTGGCATTAAAATAGTAAGAGAACCCAGTTACCCTAGAAGTTATACTATTGTTGTGGGTATTAAAGCAGTAAGAGAATCCACAGTTACCCTAGAAGTTATACTTTTGTTGTGGGTATTAAAGCAGTAAGAGAATCCACAGTTACCCTAGAAGTATACTTTTGTTGTGGGTATTAAAGCAGTAAGAGAATCCAGTTACCCTAGAAGTTATACTTTTGTTGTGGGTATTAAAGCAGTAAGAGAATCCACAGTTACCCTAGAAGTATACTTTTGTTGTGGGTATTAAAATAGTAAGAGAATCCAGTTACCCTAGAAGTTATACTTTTGTTGTGGGTATTAAAATAGTAAGAGAATCCAGTTACCCTAGAAGTGTATCCTGTCCAAGTAATACAGACGACTCAATTAAGCAATTACTAAGACCTGTCTCTGGCAGCTTTTTCTGAAAAAAATAAGAAACAAAAACATTATTATTAGTTTCTGTTTACCAAAACATTACATAACTTTCTGTATAATAATTAATATTTATTGAAATATAGTACCTGAAGAAAATAACTAAATGTCTGCAAAACTATCTCCCTCTCAAAAAAATTCTGTAAGAAATTTTTGGGAAAAATCCTTATTTTCCCCAAAATTTTGATTGTGCTTCTAAATAACATACAATATGCAACAATTGCATTGTTATTACAAATGTTATAATTATAAACAGCATTTACCCTGAAATAAAATTGCAAATAATAGTGGGGGTTTTCAATACTCAGTTTACAATTATGATCTTCAAAATCTCAAACAAATAAACATGCATGACATTTTAGGCTCTCTTAAAAATATTTATTACTAACTTTATCCCTAACACAGTAACAGTAGTATACTTATGACTAAGTAAATTAATCTGTATAATTATCAGTCATTTCACTCATGCTCGAAACAGTTTTAGAAACATATATCAATCACAATTATTTAACCCATCAGCTATTTATTAGTAATACACAATAATGAACAAGTGCTAATTACATGGCTGATCATTTACTAGTCAAACCCTTCAATTATTTATTAGTCATATCCAAAGCCACTAAGTGATTACTAATTATGACACTCAGCAATACAGATTATTGATTACAAAACATATTCATTTGCCAGTCCTACTTATACCTAGAGCCATTTTATATTACTTATCACTATGTATCATGGTACCAATCATTTATTAATCAAATTATAAAGCCATTTTATTCTATTGCTAATGGCATAATGCTTAACCCTTCTGAGCATGAACACTCAACTCATCTTAATATGAGTTTGTTGGAAGGTAGGTTATTTTACTCTCTATAACAAATCTTTGTTTGGTCAACCTTAAAATTCCATAGAAATGAAATGAATCACCTTTGATGTATATTATTTTCTGCATGAAGCACCATGCTGCTCTAGATTCCCATTTAATTGTTTTTATAATGTAAAAAATGAGACTTTCTGTTAAAGTTTAAATGAATTTAAGTAGAGTTTATTCATTTTCTGTAAATTATGTTCTTAATCAGTCTGCAATATCTCTGCAATAATTACAAACATGCCTTTTTGCATTATCAAAATTAATAATATATATTTGTAGAGAATATTGTTGTATTATGTTAAAATAGTTAATAATCTTTCAACATCAATCATTTACTTAGTAACAGTCATCAATTTTCCCCTAGCAATTCTACTAGTCATTTACCAGTTTATATTAGTTATGCTCAGTAATTATTCACTGTTACACCTACCAGGCGTTTCTCTGCATCTGTTCCAGGGGGTGCTTCTAGAATGGCTGCTATTTTTTTGGTAAGATTATGACAGATTTGACGTGCAATGTCAGCCCGCCTCTCATTTTCTTGCTGGTCTTCTGACAGTACTTCTGATTTCTCTGCCCTGCATCAAATAATTAATTATATCCTAATAAGTAATAATAATACATGATCATTAATTATGACATATACCTCCTATCCTCTGTTTCACAATCATAAAATTAATAGAATTAGAATCTATAACTTCTTAAGCTACATTCAACATTCTGACAGTTCTTCTGATTTCTCTGCTCTGCATCAAATAATGATTCATATCCTAATAATAATACATGATCATTGATTATAACATACATCTTCAATCCTGTTTCACAATCATAAAATTAAATAAAATCTATAACTTCCTAAGCTACATTCAACAACATTTTTATATTTATTAATGTTATCATTATTGTTATAATTTTTTAACAAATTATAAACTTAAAACTTTAAACTTATTTTAAATAATCATGGTATATTATCTTATTAGACATATTTGTTATAAATAGTAAATTAATTTAAAATATTTAAAATAGACTCCATAAATTTTAACATTTTGGTTTGCATGCTGTTGTATAACTCCTTTGGTGAAAATTAAAGAGCAAATAACAGTCTGAGTAGCACTGGCAGAATATTTTTCTTGCTTGTTAAATGACTGTGCATTTATCAAATGCAATGCAATACACATAGCTCAAATAATAGTAGACACTTTCATCTTTTCTCTACCTGTATCCATTTTTGTCATAATGCAAATGCTAGAGGGGGAGATAGAGTATTCACTGAAACTGGAGCAAATATTATACTAAAAAATTAATAATTTAAAATAAATTGCCCATTGTTTATAAACAAATATATATATTTTTTTTAAAAGCTCTTTTTGAACTCTGTATCCCTAACACTAACAGCCTAATATTGGCTAATATCAACAAACAAATGGAAACTCCCAGGTGTCTCAGAAGTTATGTAAATGCTTAAAGAACTAAAAACACAGAAAAACAAATTGATATACTTCTTCATTTAAATGAATAACATTTAAACAATCACAAGTTTAATGGTCAGGAAACTGTTATAAACTTATAGAATTACAACAAATAACAAATTTCAAACTGATAAGATTTCTGAAGAACTGGGGAAAAAAAAACAACTGTAGCAGATTTAGAACAATATTAGTTAATATTGTAATACAGCAATGTATTGTTACACTTTCTTAAAGTCCATAAATCCATAAATCCATTTAGAACAATATTAGTTAATATTGTAATACAGCAATGTATTGTTACACTTTCTTAAAGTCCATAAATCCATAAAAACTATTCATATACTTTAAAAAAGAATGAAAAACCAAATTCATTTAAAAAGTGCAATTTACTGTATAAATTTACATTATTTTCTCACCATCATGAACTATGAAGGTATATTATAATTATGCATCTGTATCTTTTGTCTGTACATGCATGTTTTCTGGATTTTCGTCTATCAAGTATCATGGAAAAAATATTTTTTATTATAATTATATATTTCTGATATTTAAACCAATTTTATATTCAGTTTTAAAGAAGAAAATTCCAGTTACTTTGAGTTTACTGCTAATTTTATGATAATGATTTATAATACATCATACCCAAGCTAACTTCATTATCTAGAAATAGTTCAAATAAACAGGCAAATGAAATATAAAAAATAATTAATGAATCAAATGAGAAAAATACAACTTTAACAAAACAATAAAATTCAATTAAATAAGGAAAGAAAATATTTTAAATTTGATTTTTAAAACAAATATTAAAAAAATCAATTACTGCATAAAACCTTTAAAGTTAGGATTATGTGTAGCAATTTTATACCGGAATTTTATAAATCCATAATTACAGCAAGTGACTGTAAGAAGGTGAGAGTGTGCACGCGACTGTGAATGAAAGGAATTATCTGTGGTTATAGTATGGTACTACATGTATTATTATTTTTACTAACTTAGATAAATTAATTTGTTAGTAATATTATTGTATTTTATTCAACCCTTGAAAATTGTAGCCAAGACTAACTTGCAATCTGTTGTGACAAGTCACTAGCAAAAGAATGCCAACAACAATGGGGGTGGGGAGAGATGACAACAGTTATTAACATCATTTATATAATAATAGAAAGAACTGATACTTTGTGATAGTATAAATTTGTCTTTGTCTTACTAATAAAAAATACTTTAGTTTTATTACTTCTTTTTAAAAAAATCAAATAACTGCAGTGTTTCTAATAATATGTTATTGTTAACCTATAAATCAAACACTATCACCTTACATTTTTATCTGCATTTGAAGAGTATGTGTTTCTAATATGTTAACCTATAAATCAAACACTATCACCTTACATTTTTATCTACCTTTGAAGAGTTAATTTCTACACAACACACCTCTACTCTACTCGAGGTAACAATAGATTCATCCAGTCATGCATATTCACTGATTTGCTACAATATACTGGGCAATAATTGTTTCATGCAAATGGTTTCAGTATAACTGTTTAAAAAAAAAAAAAGAAAATATATCTCACTACTTCATTGTTTCTTATTATGCTGAAGGTTTTAATTATTTAGATTTTTTAACTAGCTTATGAAATATGACTATAAATAATAATTAATAATTCTACTTTTTCTAGCACAATACCCAGCAAAGTGATTGACAAACAAAGACACTGATTTAAATGAACACGAAATAATAAATGAATGAACCTAAAACAAAGCCTGCAGAAATTAAGACACACCCCATGTTGGACTGGTGATGTCTGGGAGGGAAAGGGTGCTTGCTGCTGACACAATCTATTTTTCTGAATTTGTAATTGATCTGAATATTGCTGAGTTACTTCAAATTAGATGTGCGGTTGACAATATACAGTCGAACCCACTTATCTCAGCATCGGTTAACTTGCTAACTCTAGTAAGTCAACATGTTTGAAGTGGAACCACCAAATTCCCTCTTTGTCTTAGCATTTTCTCATCAGTTACGTCAAATTTTTTATATCGCCGAACACTACTATCTCGGGCAAAAAGAGGGCCAAAATTGCGACTTAAATCGGTTACCTCGACCCCTGTGATGACTTACCGCTGGCTTTTAAAAATGTTATTTTGTTAGTTACCGATGGTCATGGCTTGTTAACAAAGTGCAGCTTAAACTTAGAAGGGCATTGTTTCTTCATTGGGCGCGATGTTTGCCACAGGCAAAATAGGCACACTGTTGCCCTTCAACTGGCTCACACCTCTTTTATGTTAGTTAGCCCACTTTTGAAGTAACCCCTTGTACAATACATGTTCTTAATTCCTATTCAAGTGTTTAACACTGAGTAATACAATTTTTTTATATAATAATAAAAAACAGACATCACTGTGACTGAAATTAATTTTACTGATCATATTTTTGATTTTGTAAAGTATAACTCCAACCCAATAATTTGTATTACCAAGGTTATTTTCACTTCAAATGATCTTCATCCAACTTTTGTTATTAATTATAGTCACCTGATTTGTTTCAGTTATTTTGCTCATTGTATCTGGTATTTTAACTATTTAAATGTGAATGAGAGCAGAATCATTGTAATTTGTATGGCTCCTGATGGCAAGATGAGCATCCAGTCATATCAGACGCGATACTGGTTTCTTCTTAGGCTACAACAGTACAAGGTGCAAGAGGAAAGCCTGATACATAATATAACTATTTATTGTCATATTGATATTCACTGAAACAATGTGTCACTTTTTAATTTTATATCCACCCTGTAAGTGTATTCCAGTAACTGACAAAATAGTGCTAAAATAAATATAGGCCCTATATATCAGTTTATTTTGTACATTTTCCCTAAGATTAAGAAGTAAAGACATTTTATGGCATAAAAATGATGGTTAGAATTTCTCTTTGAAAATAAGAGTGTTGAACTTGAAGGAATATCATAATGAATTTTGAAAATTAGCTTGAATAAATGCTTAAAAAATATCTTAATATGAATGAAATGGATATGTTTAAGTTAAGATTTATTTACCCTTAATTATTTTTACCCTTCAATCATGTTTTTTAAAAAGAAAAAGAAAATAGTAGACATAATTAAAAATGATGCATGTCTGAACCCTAAATCAGTAAATGAGTAAATCTTTAGTTACTAAAAAGTAAAATAAGAAGCATATTTCTTTGTAAATGGTAAACTAAAAGCTAACAACAGAGTGATGAATAATTAATGAATAAATCAGTATTTAATTAAGACATGTATTTTAAAAAAAATATATAATTAAGGCTTTTTAAAGTTACAGTGGTGGTGATGGTGGTTGCATAACTTCCTTATTTTTTTTTGAACTTGCATGGGGCCCATCACAAGAGGGGAAGTGGTGACATCAGATATTTTGATTGACAGCAATATAATGATGCCGATTTTTAATTACTTGATATTAAATTGCTATTAAGACTATGAGCAATTTGTTATTTAATTTACTTTTTGTAATATTTGTGTTCCCCGGGGAAGTTGGTACTTGGCATTAAAATAATACTATCAATATAATAATGTAGTATTAAAATTATAAAATACAGTACGCTATAAAAAGTTTCATCTCCTGGATGTATGACATATGATATTAAAATAAACAACAACAGATCTTGCCAAGGCAACTGCAAGAATGAGTCACTAGGATAGGATCTATCTATTCATATATTTATTGCTGAAAACTACAAATGTGCCTTTGCTGCAGCTTTACCACTAAATCTGCTGTCTAGTGTCAAGTAAGCACTTACAGCTGTATCGGCACAATAATAACAAAAAGAGAAAAGAAATAAAATCAGAGGCAGACCCACCTTCCTAAATTTTGGTCGGCGATCTGCTTGACGCGCAAGAAATTCTTGCGCAGATTTTCCCTCTTAAACATGATCTGGAATAAGATCCTTATAAGCACAAAATTTAAAACTTTTTCACTGTCATGGCTGAATTATACTGGTAGTTCACATATGCCCAGGAAAAGGAGAAATATATGATTACTTGAAATTAAGACTAAAACGACACTTGACAAGGAAGTGGGACACATATGCAGGTTTCGAGATCATGGATGACTCAAACTACTCAATGATGAAAACTTTGCGATACGGTTAATGAAGACAACATACATTTCCGCTAAGGCTAGGAAGCACAGACACAATGTCATTTATTAGATTGCAGACTTACTGCAAAAAATATTTGTGATTAAAGAAAGAATGCTATTTCCGATAATCATAATTTAAAAGCAGCAAATTCTAATATTAAATTACAAAATCGAAATAAATCAATAAAAGTATTAAAAAGAAATAATACCTTTATTGGGAGGTATATCATTATTAAGAGTCATTTCCCTTGATACAGCCTGAAGGTGTTAGTACTGTTACAAAATTACAACTGTTAAATGTATATTTGTTAAGCGAATTCTTTTTGCATCAAGTGCGAATGTCTTTTTACTCTGTCTTAAGACAGCGCGTTCAGCAAGCTTGTCCTATGTGTACAAGTTTTACGTTTTCACGTTTAAATTGTTTTCTTGATTATGCTAAAAGAACAATTACCCATGTGCAGCAAACGTCTAAGATTGACTATTTTCTTATTAAAAAATGGTAACCAGACATTTTCTTTTCTTTAATTAATTAAGTCTGCGTGGAAGTGATTATTTTAATTAGTAAGTCACACACAGTATTTTTGTGTCTACTAGTACTATTGCGAGAATTTAATTTTTTTATGATTTCTCAATGCGAAGGTTTTTTTCGCCGATTTAATTAAGTCATTAAATGCCAGGCCTTGGTTATGGTAAAGATTTACTTCTTATAGTTCTGGAAAAGAACTAATGTCATGGATAAATAGATGAAATATGTATATGCTTATTTTATCAGATATTGTTGTAAGAATTATCAGAAGTTGATGGATATATGTCATCAACTGCTTCACTGAAACGTCAGATTTTTTGAGATTATAAAACCTAAAAGTGGAAAGTGAAAATGTCTTTTATGATAAAGTAACAATAACATTTTACAGAATTTGTTTTGTAGAGTATTTATTAATATTACACTCTTCATTTGCATGTAATAAGATACACATATGTTTACATTTTATAATTTAAATAATGTTGCTGTTGCTGTTATTGTGTTAATTCCATCAAAATTAAAGTCAGCATTATGCCTCATTTTGAAAATAGTAAATTCCTGTTATCACTTGTAAAGTTGTATCATTTCACATAAGTAAAAAGGCTGTTTTGAGTTCGTGGTGTGAGCTGATGGTACCAATAATTGCTTATTCAAGTTATTGTGAAGGATGTTGAGATCAATATGAAACATTGCATTATAGGTCACAAATGATATGTGATTGTACATATCTGAAAGACAGTAAACATACAGTAGAATGAGTAGATGTACCTCAGCAGCCTCAATTCACACTCAGTCACACCTGAATAGATTTAGGATACTGGATAGACAGCAACAATAATTGTGAGAAGAATATACAACAGGTAACTCTAATAACAAAGGATGAGATCTTCATCCCATATACTATGATAAAAAATAATGTATTAAAATAAAGAAAACTTAGTCGTAAGTTATTGAGTTAAAAATGTTTTGCTATAAATTTGATTTAGTTGTTGTGTGTTATATATGTAGTGTTGTAGTCATATCAAAATACATTTTGTGGATCCAGTATATATGACTATGAGAAGCCACCTCTTGAATATGTCGTCACAGTAATTAGCATATGCACTTCCAACACAAAATAGAAAGAGAGATGTTTTGGCCACCATTACATCATACTACACACACTGTATGAGTTTCAAATAAAACTGTTAAAATTTATCTTGTTAAGTGTTGACAATGAATTCAAATGCATAAAATTGATAAACATAACAATTTGGTGATGAGGATGATGAAGATTGAACTGTAAGTGGTTTTATCTTGAGCAAATATCAAAATTAGTTCAGTTTCATTCACACAAGGGTGAGAGTGACAAACAGGACAACAAAAATGCATCACCCCCAAACTTTCCAACATTCTCTGTTTTTACTGATGAACAAACAGCTGGTATCAGATGTGAGAAATGGATTTCCAAAATTTAATTACATGCTAGCAGCTTTAGACAACAAAAGAAAGAAAGCACTTTTACTTCATTATATAGGCAAAAGAAGAGTTCAATATCTATGACAGTTTCAGTGAGGAACAGAAAGGGAATAATGCAGCATATGACAGCAAAGAAATCACTGGAAGACTATTTCATGCCACAGAAGAATGTGGTTTATGAACTTTCAGATTTCACCATAAAGTGCAGCTGGAAAGTGAGTCCATTGATAAGTGTTCTACACATTAGTTCCTACATTGGAATAACACTGTGACTTTCATGATAAAGATCGCAAGATTCTCACTCAAATCCTTCATGGATGTAAATCAAGCAAGCTCAGAAGACATGCTCTTCATGACAACCTTACTTTGACTCAATTACTGCAAGAAGCTCAAGCAGCTGAATTTGTCAGGTGCATATGAAATTGAGAATACATCAAGTGCCATGAGAATCACACAGAAAGACAAGAAAAGAGAAACAAATGCTGAACACAAAGTCACATAATCATCATGATATGCGCACTTCTTACACTCAAAGGTCATAGTTACGATTCAAGAAACAGAAATCATAATCATAGATCTACACAATGTAGAAATTGTGGTGGCAAATTTCAGCAAGCAACCATATGCCCAGCAAGAGGAAATGAATGCAAAACCTGTCTTAATCATTATACCAAAATTTGTCAGTCAAGCTCAAAAAAAAAGCCAACCAAATCAAAGAAGAAGATGATAAAATAGAAGACAAAGAATAATCATCGATGACTATGATATACAGGCAGAGGATGAAAATAATACAATATACAGGCAGAAGATGAACCTGATGTAGAAGCAGAGTATGTTTTTTTGCACTCAAACTATTACACACATCAATGCCAAGAGTAACAACAAATGTTCACAACAAAGATGTCCAGTTCCTGATAGACACTGGTATGACAGTGAACATAATCAATCATGCCACATACAAGTCACTGAATTTCCCAAATCTAGAAAAGAAATGTCTCAACATATATGCATGTGGCACAAAGAAAACACTCCCAGTTATTGGTAATTTCACTGTAGATATTCAGAGCGAAAGAGAAAGAGTTACTACCAAAATATATGTCATAAGTAACACTGAGACACAGGACTCATGTAATCTACTCAGCAATGCAATGTCACAAACTCTGAAACTCAAACAGTACACATTTTCAGCAAGCTTGCCCTTCCCTGATTTATTCCCAACTCTTTTCAATGTGGGAAAATCAAAAACAAAAAAATCATCTTTCACATTGACAAGGATATCCACATGATAGCACAGCAACAACAACAAAAAAAAAGAATTCCATTTCATGTTAAGAAAGATGGGAAGAAAAAGCAAAGCTCAAGTGTCTTAAAGATCTGGTTATATAATTGAGAAAGTCGATGGTCCTACTCCTTGGGTGAGTCCAATTGTAGTTGTACCAAAGAAAGAAGGTGTACATATTTGTGTTGACATGCGTGAAGCAATCAAGCATGAAAAACGTCCAGTGCCAACAACTGATGACCTCATTGCAGATCTAAAGAGCTCCACAGTTTTCAATAAAATTTGGATCTGGCAAGTGCCTATCACCAACTTGAATTAGATGAGTCAGACAGATATATCACATTTTCAACACATCTTGAGTTGAGACAGTACAAGAGATTGTTGTGATTGAGTGAATGCAGCAGCAGTGATCTTTCAGAATGCAATTTCAGACCTGCTGGCTGACATTCCTTTATCCAAGAACTTGTCAACGATATTGTTCATGGCAAGAATGAAACAGAGCATGACAAAGTGTTCAGAGCTACACTGACAAAGTGTTCAGAGCTACACTGACAAAGAGTTCAGAGCTACACTGACAAAGTGTTCAGAGCTACACTGACAAAGTGTTCAGAGCTACACTGACAAAGCTGAATGAGAATGAAGTTAATCTCAACAAAGACAGGTGCAAATTTTCTGTAAAACAACGTAAGTTTTATGGCCATATATTTGGAGAAAAGGTGTCCAGCCAGATCCAGTCAAAATTCAAACAATTGTCTACACTGACACCAAAAACAGTAGATGAAGTTACACCATTCTTCGGGATGACACAGTATATAGCAAGATTCATTCATGGATACTCAACAATCGGAGAACCACTTAGAAAACTCACCATGAAAGACACACCATGGAAATGGGAAGAACCAGAACAAGCCTTTGACAGATGTACATGTAATGGCATACTTCGACCCTGCAAAAGAAACCAGAGTCTTGGTAGATGCAAGTCCAGTTGGACTCGGGGGCAATTCTGACACAAGGAAAGCCAGTCTGTTATACAAGCAGATCAATGACAGAAACAGAACAACAATACAGTCAAACAGATAGAGAGATGCTCGCAGTTGTTTTAGGAGTGGAACAGTATCACTTATACTTGTTCTGTGCCATCTTCACTATAGTCGCAAATCATACACCGCTACTTGGTATTTTGTCCAGTTGAAAACCAACAACAGCAAGAAATGAGATATGGAGACTGAGACTCTTGCTATATGAAATGAAACTCGAGTCTGAGATCACAAGGTTCAAAGAAGAGCTATCAGTCACAAATGGAATACTCTTGAATTATTATTCCGACCAGTTTATGTCAGAAAGCAGTAGACATTGCTCATTCTCCTCACCAAGTCATTATCAAAACCAAGCAAATAGAGAGAAGACGTGGTTCCCAGGCATAGACAAGATAGTTGAAGGGAAATCAAGAGTTGTATCCCCTGTCTATCCACATACCCAGGCAACTCCAAATCCAGAGAACTAATCTATCCTACTCCTCTATCAACAGCCCCTTGGACAGAAGTATCTTTTGATTTCATGGGTCCTTTCTCTTCAGGCAAAAATTTTAATGGTCATGATAGATGATTATGGCAGATAACCCAGAAATAGAAATCATTCATTCATCGTCAGCCAAAGTTATCCTACCCAAACTTGACAAATCTTCCTAAGACAAGGAATTCCCAAAGTTGTCAAAACAGACAATGGTGCTCCATTTTTGGCGATATCTGAGATTTCCTTTTCCAAGTAACTTTTTGTAGCAACTGTTGTTGATTGTGTTTCTATGCATGATTATGTTTATGTGAATATTTGTGCTTTTATATGTTTATGCTTCCATGTATGTTTATGTGCATGACTGTATTTATGTGCATATTTGTGTTTCTATGTATGTTTGTGTTTTTTATGTGCATATTTTTCTTTGTTTCTATGTGTGTTTATGTGCAGAATTGTGTTTATATGCATGCTAGTGTTTAGGTGCATATTAGTGATTCTAATTGTGTCTGTGTGTATAATTTAATGTTTCTGTGTATGTTTGTGTTTTGTGCATATTTGTTTCTATGTGTGTTTGTGTTTCTGTTCATGTTTGTGTGCATTTTGTGTTTCTCTATGTGTTTAGTGCATGTTTGTGTTTCTATATATATATGTTTATTT
This sequence comes from Sinotaia quadrata, assembly GCA_028829895.1. Lineage (NCBI taxonomy): Eukaryota > Metazoa > Mollusca > Gastropoda > Architaenioglossa > Viviparidae > Sinotaia > Sinotaia quadrata. The sequence goes on from CM054182.1 coordinate 54,138,809, forward strand.
GCATGATTGCATTTAAGTATACGTACACAGTTTTATACTTAGCATGAGTGTGTGCTAAACGTAAAGCATGTTCTGGTTTTCATTATTTTTAATTCATACAAAATGCAGCTGAATAGTTTTATTACGATGGTTAAATTATAAATATTCAAAACAGTGAATGGTAGAGTGATGTTAATTTTTTATATTATATATTACACACTATTAGATTTAATAGTCATATAGTGAATATTTTTGTAGTGCTTGCTCTGTTTTTATTAATAACCCAGATATAATTTTTGCTTTTGTTTATTACATTCCAATTACTTGAACATTTTGCATGTTAATTAATTTTCTAACTCACTGATAATGAATTCATACTTTGACCTTTTAATTTATAGGACTAGAACTTGTCAGTGGCACCAACAACGACTTGCTTCTGATAGTCAGAATAAAAAGGTATTTAAAATTTTTATTATTATAGCATTCAGTATAAATCAGTTTACTTTTTGCTCAACTATACATCATTACATGTCATGAGATCTTTCGCTGGTCATTACTGAGTTTTATAGATGTGTGACATTGGTAGGTGATTGTGATTATAAATGTTGGTACTAATATGCACTAGTCTCACTCTTCTTACATCCTACAGCTTAAAAAGCCTGACCAGTGATAGTTAGGGTCAATAGTCAGGTAGGTGGCTCACTCTGTCGTAAGCTAAACTAAGTTATTTGCTGGCAGTAGATAGAATGAACAGTTGGATAAGTAATCTCATGACTTGAGTATGGAATACATGGGTAGGGTTTGTAGTACCTGCCCACCCTCCCCCACCTCCAAATACTTTTTTCTAATGCCATGAAAACTAACAAGCAAAAGAAATTAAAAAATTGGAAAATTAAAAAAAATTAATAAAGCTATAAATAAAAAGCTTATTCAATTTTGCACCTCAAAGTACAAATTCCTTCAAACTGTGAATGTGCCTTTTCATCATCAGGGTCAAAAGTCCTCTGTTGTTCAATTAAAAAAGTATGGAATTTGGTATAAATATTTCTGTGTTCATGTGGGATGTAAAAACTAACATTTATTTTGTGTACAAAAATTAGATTTGGAACCCTTCTATGGTGCCCTACCCCACCCTACCCGAACAAATGACACCTAACAGATAATTCCCCCCTTTCCCTCTCCCCATAATTGTTAAATTTCATGCAATGGACATAGCAATGTTTACAGTTGATGCATTAGAATATGCTTTGCTTAAATAATATAATTAATGCTACAATTTCTACTGTAAGAGCTAATCTGTAATCTCCAAATTTATGTTTCAATGGTGTAGTAATACTTCCTGTTGATGGAGGTTTCTTGACAATGTAGTCTTGTTGAGGATGTCTTCCCAGTCAGTCACTAGCTGTGGATGGGTGACAGCTTAATCTGCTAAAAGAAGAGTGATAGCTAATCTGATAGCATCAGTCTGGTGATAGTACTAGTACATCTAGAACATGACTCAAACACATTGACCAAACTCAGGAGCAAATAGGAATTTTGCTATATGAATCATTATAAAGAGATGTTGTTCCTCTTTGGGTGGTTTGCTTTTACTATTTGTGAGCTGTGGGTTTAATATTTACTTTAACATTTCATTTCGGTGTAGTTCCCAGAGAGCTATAATGATATCCACCTTAGCAGACTTGGGCTTTCTCACATTACACCAGACTGATATCACAAAATTATCTGAAAACAATCTAACATTATCAATGCCATATTTTGTTGGCTTCCCCTTATACAAGAAGTACAGTGACTAATATCATAAGATTATCTGGAGATAACCAAACATGACATGACAAGTATCTGCACAAAACTTGTGCTTATATTGCCTCAGTTAAACGACTTAAAATGTACTCATCATTAAAACAGGCATGTAGACCTATAATTCATGGTTATGCAGCAAAGAGATATGGTCACATAACAGTACACAAGCATTAGAGTCCAAGATAATTAAATAATAGGAATTAAATGAGTGCTAAATTTAGATAATATAACATGTGGAGAGATCCAAAAACTATATTTATGAACTAATATTAAATGACAAATGCAGCTGTGATCCCACATGAAAGATATTGTTTTTAGATTGATTAAAAATTGCATCAATGTAAAATGTTAATACAGAACTGAAAAGTTTTAATGAAATAGCTTGACTAAAAAAAATAATCAATCAGTGAAGAGATAGAAAACATTTTACATTTACATTGTAACTCATTTCCAGGAATAACAGCATTGGGCTTGAGACTGTTAATATACTTGCCCACTCTTGAAAAGATTACTTAGGCAAAAAAAAACCCAATACATACTGAAAAGGACTTACCTGATTACTGTCAAATATTTGAGGTTTGAGGAGATATTTATTATTAATACATTTGTGAGAGAATCCTTCTTGCTTATAGCTGCAGTATAAGAATGACTGATAGCAAGCAAGACTTGAGATAGAAGCTGGCCATACATAATTCAAATGCACAGTCCATCTTTTCTTTTGACTGAGGTTAATGTTTAAAACAATATAGCTTGCACCTCAAAGGCATGATAGCCAGCTAGTTGTATTAGATCAGAGTGGGTACTTAAACTACAATTAGATACAAAACAGGTATGTGCCTTTTAGGTCACCAAGAGGTGGTTCCAGAGGTCACAAAGAATACATATTTCAAAAGAGTGTTTGAAAAAAGGGGTCAACATTGGTGGTGTCAGATCCCTATATCTTTGAGAGATTTTAATACTAATTGATAATACAAAACTGTAAGAGACTAGTAACATAAAATCAGCTTGAGATTGATAATGAATTTATAGGGCAAACAGTCAAGGAATGTAAGAGTAGTAACTTTAGGGAAATAATTTCAGTAAAAGGTTTATTTTTGTATGGTTTCTATATTTTATGATGATTATAATTTATAAATATACAAGAAGTGCTTTAGTTATTATAGTTTATTTTTTAATTAGAATTGTTTATAACTATTTCAGATGTCTGTTGACCTTTCTAAATTTCCTGTTGAAAAAATCCGTAATTTCAGTATCATTGCCCATGTGGATCATGGAAAGAGCACTCTTGCAGATCGACTTCTTGAAATGACTGGTATGATTGACTTAATAATGATTCTGTATTTGTTTACATTTTGATTTTTTAGAAGTGAAGTGAACAAATTTGTCCTCAAACAAATACTGAAGCAGCAATAAATATTTTATAAATTAATTTAAATTAAAATGTAATTGTGCTCAACCATAAGATTGGGTTGTCTATGGATGTACATATTGGCAGACTGCTCTTAGTTAAATATGTTAAGAGATTTTAAGACTTTTGACACATGGATGGTCAGAGCAAAAGTTGAAATTTGTTATCATTAAACTACCTCAGGTTACATTTCAGAATTTAAGAACAGAAATCTTTTCTAGAAAAAGAGAATCAATTTATTTTTCCAACTGGATGGAGGATGGAAGCCAAAAGAGCTGATTAATCAGTTTTGAAATGTTATGTAAATCAGCCCTACTTTTTAGTATTTGTTCATTTTTGCTATAGAGCCATTTCAGTGAGGTTTACAGCAGATAATACTATTGGTATTGGCATAAAAACAGTAACATTCTTCTTGATATAAAGAAAAGCAAGGCAAACAAAGGGTTAATAAACTGAATTTACAAAATATTTTAATCTGACAAGACAGAATGTGTTTAGAAGTATTTTAAGTGCCTTTTTGTTTCAAAGTTTTTAGGCCTATTTTTATAGTAAATATTTTCAGTAGTCTTCATATGTCAGATTTTATTTTATTAAAAATAATTGGTAATATGTTATGTATTTATAACTTACTCTGTTACCATCACATTTCAGTATGTTATACTCACATTTTAGTATGTGTTATACTCTTATACTCTCAGTCTCACATTTCATTGTATGTTATACTCTCACATTTCAGTGAATGTTATACTCTCACATTTCATTGTATGTTATACTCTCACATTTCATTGTATGTTATATTCTCACATTTCAGTATGTGTTATACTCTCACATTTCAGTGAATGTTATACTCTCACATTTCATTGTATGTTATACTTTCACATTTCAGTGAATGTTATACTCTCACATTTCAGTGAATGTTATACTCTCACATTTCAGTGTTGGTCAAGCAAAACTGAAAAATTTAAAGATTGTGCATTGATTATATTTGGTGCAGACCTTTTTATTGACACAATTTATTATTAATGTCATTGCCTGAAGGAGTAATGTTAAGTTATTTTAATGTTAATAAAAAGGTTAAACTATAAGAATGTTGAATTAATTGGGAACAAGTTTTATCAGGTATTATACATTTATAACTCACTTCAATGTCACTTCTAGGAACCATTCCTAAGGTGAAAGAAAACCAACAGGTATTGGATCGTCTGCAGGTAGAGAGAGAGCGAGGCATTACTGTGAAAGCCCAGACAGCTTCTCTTATTTATATCCATAAAGGCCAGACATATCTGCTCAATCTAATTGACACACCTGTAAGACACTGGTTCTTTGTTGCTGATATATTTCACATATTTCAGTATTATTATGTAGATTTTGATATCAATGTTTTGTATAAATAATTTAAAATAACTGTAATACCACACCTCTTTGTTTTGCATGTTTCTGTCTATTTGTACGTCTGTCTAATTTATAGTCATAATTGTTTGCAATGCAGTATGTGTTTACTATTGATTATTGCACTTTAATATTTATACTATAGCATTTTAATGTATGTAATTGTATCATTACCAGTCATCAGTTATTGTTTGCACTGAAGTATGTGTTTATTATTGATTATTGCACTTTAATATTTATAGCATTTTAATGTATGTAATTGTATAATTTGGAAGTCTACATTTAAATGGGCATATTTTTGACTGGTTCATTTGTTTCATCTCTCAGCACTTGTTAAACTGATTTTATTCATTAATGGGCTATAGTAAAATATGTCTTTTTTTAAAATAAATTTCAGGGTCATGTGGATTTTAATTATGAAGTGTCACGTTCCTTAGGAGCATGTCAAGGTGTGATTTTGCTTGTGGATGCAAACCAGGTGTTGTAGCATTCTCTTTTTCTAGAATTAGTTTAATTGTAAAATGCATGGAAATGTTAAGGTGATGCATAGCACAGGTTATAGAATTCTTTTATTAAGATTAGTTTTATTATAAATAAATGTTTTTGTTTGAGGTGATGTTCTTATTTAAAGCCAAATTTCTTTTTTTTCCATTTTGACAGAGGTAACTTCATCACCACCATCTTGAACTTCTGTTGATGCCATCTTGGTACCATCATCTTTAAGCCATTATTATCTTGTCTATTATTTGATGGCACTGTCATTATCAGTACCACTTAATGAACTATGTAAAAATAATAAAGCCTAACCTAAAGATCTCCAGTAGAAATATGTATTTGTTTCATAAAAAAACTTTTCATACAGACAGTAATTTATTCTTCTTATCTTAGCTAGTAAATTACATAAGGACATTATAATTTTACAACTTTGTTGAGTCTGATTTAAAACTGAAAATAAGCCATTAAAAGACAATTATCTTTTTCTCAAACAATCTTTATTATAAAAACTTATACTAATAATTCTGCTCTTTAAATACAATAATTTCCACTATTGTTATTGTGCATATTTACTCGTGTTAATAGATGTGAGTAGTGTGTGTATTCACATGTTATTTGGTTTGTGTGTGCCTTGGTCTTTTAGTCACTAACTTGTTGAGAGGAGATGGGTCTGTTCACAACTTAGCCACAGATGTTAGTAGGTCATGACTAGCATGGGTCCATTCACAACTTAGCCACAGATGTTGGTAGGTCATGACTAGCATGGGTCCATTCACAACTTGGTCACTGATGTTGGGAAGTAATGACTAGCATGGGCTGCCAATCACTACTTAGCCACTGGTGTTGGGATGTAATGACTAATATGGTCCCATTCAGAACTTAGTCATTGATTTTGAGAAGTAATTTCTAGGGTAACTCTCCTCAAATAAGCAATAGATTGATGAGCCCCTCCTCCTAATCACCGCATGACAAGTTGTGCAAATGAACTTTTACAAACAAGAGCTGGTTGGCCAGAATTATGTAAAATTATTTATTTATTATCATCATCAACTTTGAAGCATTCTAAGATATTCATTCAAGTGTGTATTAAAGTAATAAATATTATTACTACTGCTATTTTGTGTGTGCATATCTTAGGGAGTCCAGGCTCAAACAGTGGCTAATTTTAATCTTGCAAAAGAGAGTGGTCATGTAATCCTGCCTGTACTAAACAAGATTGATCTGAAAACAGCACAACCTGACATTGTGGCACAACAGATGCACAGTATATTTGGCATTGACTCAACTAATATCATCAAGGTATGTAGATAATGAGATAATATTAATAGAGTCATTGACATAACATCATCATTGTACATTGAGAATACAAGCATTAACATTCTAAAGAAAAGATATTAATATACAGTATCACATAGCAAAAAGTTGATAGCGTCATTGCTGTATAACAAAATCATTGTGTTTTATACAGCAGTAGAGTGTACAGATGTTAAATAATTTGCATTTTGTATGAATTAGTTTACATTAGTAGTTGGTATAAACAAATTTACATTAAACAGCTAGTATAAACTAGTTTGCATTGGCATTTGATATAAAACTAATATACATTTTCGTTTGGTATAGAAAGCAGAAGGATGATAATGAAAGACTCTTTACTCTGATTCGTCAACATGCCAGATATTCATCGCCAGTTTCATGTTTTCATCTGCAAATGTCAATTTTTTTTTTGTCTTGAAATTCATAAGAGATTCTTTTATTGGCTTTTTAACAATTTTACAAAGTATCTAGGTTTTATCACAGAGAGAATAAATATGTTCACAAATAAAACAAATACAAAATTGAATCAGTTTTATTGTGAACAATATTAACAGTAATAACATTTATGGAAAAGATATCATGTTTAGCAAGCTTGTAGCATCATTTGCAATGTGTGTGTTGTTATGACTCAGAAAAGCTTGCTACATTTTTAATACAATTACGTCCTTATCCTGTTTGTTTACTTGCCACAACACAAATAATCAGATCAGTATTATGATATACTTTAAAAACCAGTAATTTAAAAAATAATATATGCCCTTGACCACTTATTCCTCCATTAACATTTTCCACAGCACCCCCATTTCCATATTTTACTGATGCCATTTGTATAGCGACTGCCCAACTTGTTTTAAAGAGATATCTATTATGCAAGATTTGCATTGTTTAAATATTACCACCATTTTTATTTTATTTTCACAAATGAAATGGATTGGTGAGTTTGGGAGTAAATAACTGATAGATAACAAAAATTAATACAGTCATAACAGATTATTATTTCACCTTTGCAGAGCAAATTTAGTTCATACCTGAGTTTAGGAAAAAGTAATTGACTATTACTGTGATTTAAGATTAAAGCATTGTGTATCTTTACATAGTTTGAATTGATATTGAGCTACTATCATGATAGTTTGAATAGATATCGAGCCACCTTTTTGATAGTTTGAATTGATGTCAAGCTACCATTATGACAGTTTGAATAGTGTCACAAAACGGGAGGCTCGTTACAAGCCGACCCGAGCTGAAGTTAGAGATGCAAGGAGTGAAGTCTATTTTTGGCCTGCTCCGGTGCACCTCCAAGAAAAGCCCGTGACGTGTGCCAGTACTACGTCGCGTCAAGTTGTTACATAGACACACATGACATACGCCATTGATGTTTGGGTGGGGCCCAATTTATTAATGTCATGCCAAGGAACGTTTTATTGGCGGTGTGTGTTGTGAGTGTGTATCATAAATGTGAATAAATGGACGAACAGACGAACGGTGCAAAACAATAGTACAAATTCTTTCGTCCCTCTCAAAAACTATGAATAACAAGAGAGTTGAAAGATGTTTAAATCAGGTTATTTATTTCCCGATTTAAAAGGGGCACTACTCTTTCGCACAGTGATTAATCATTCATTCAACTTTCCAATGTCATACACTCTGTGGGAAATAAGGGGAGATGAAAATGATGAAATTCAAAATATAAAATAAAGATTAATTACACAATTCTTATGCGGCAAATGGGGCCGCTTTAACAATAGTTGACATGTAAAATAAGCATTACTTTTAACATTAGAGTTCTTATTTTGCAAACGATATAATAGTGTTCATTTTCTTGAGAGTCCTAGACTTAAGTATGTGCGCGTTAGCCGTGCGAATGATTACTCACTATTAATGTCAGAGTTCCAAGGAGATGACGTAATCTCACACGTCACTTATAAGCGGCACTTCAAAGTGAAGATCGACGCAATGGAGGCGTCGCATTACAGGTGAAGATTCTGCAGAATCTAGGCACCACTTTCAGATTATCACTGGGGAGAAATCTGAAATTTAACTGACTGTTGTCAGTCTCGATAATTGTCGCTGTTTGTTGGTTGTCGTGGAAACGGACCCCCCAACGACGTTTAGCATTATCGGGTAGAGTCGTCCAGTGGGATGTGTCGTCGCATTACATTGAGTGTAGAACTCCGGATTGTCTGTAAGAAAATCTCGGTGCTAGCCCCTCAATTTGCGGGATAGACTGCCAAAACGAACTCAGACAGGGGGAAGAACAAGTTGGTCCCTCGTGTCGTTAACTGCATACAACCAGCGTCGCATGCATCGGGTTTTCTTTGGACAGTGAACTTTCCACTTTGCCAACAATTATACTGAGTAATTTTGCCTCGTTACTCAATATATGGCATCAGACGGATGGAAAACGGATGGAAAGAGATTATTGCAGCTTTCCTTTATGAAATCTCTGTACACGAGATAATTCATTCGTGAAGTTAGACTGGCTTCAGACGAATCGACGTTTTCAACATTGAGAGTAAAAGTCTTCATTTTGCCTCTTATATAGTTTCACTGAATGTTTCCAAAACTTCCAGAAGCTATGTCCTGTGACATGATTTTTGCCTTGGATATATAGTGGTAATCGTGATGCACGCTTTTTCTGTGGTCAATCCTAATGCGCACTGGCCATTTCACTCGTCAACAACATGTGACGGTATTGCGCAGTTGTCCCAATTTATTTAATATACATATTCTTTCATAAATTAATATATATATTCAATATGACATGATAATTAACACACACTGCGTCACGAACGTCTGTCTACTAAAGAGATCTTAGGTGACCGTTACTGGAAGTTACATGCTACATACGAAAAATAACAAAACTCGGATTACTTCAACTAGTTTTGTTAGCGGTTTATTAAAATGAAATAAAATATAATTTCTGTCCCTCATTTCCTGTGACAACCCCCTTCTTAAAATTGATTGGAGCTCACAGAGTGGAAATCAAATAGGAACAGAAAAAATTTTATTTCACACGATAGTCCCCACAGGAATTATATGCGCATCTGTGGAGAGACTATCCTCTCTCTTGTTTATATCGCGGTTATGGCATGCCGGGATAATGCATCGGCACCCGAATTTTCTCTGCCCGCGATGTGTTCGACAACGAAGCTATACTCCTGTAGCAGGAGTGTCCATCTAGTTAGCCTAGCGTTATCATACATGCTAGTGCGCAGATATGTCAGCGGCTTATGATCGCACTGCAGGATGAATGGTTTAGAGTACAGATATGCACTAAATTTCTTGAGTGCCCATACGATTGCTAAGCACTCTTTTTCAATCGTAGAATACCGTGTCTCACGATCTAACAGTTTCTTAGACGCGTATGCTACCGGTAGGTATTCGTCATCTGTCTCTTGGAGAAGTATGGCACCGAGGCCTTCATCTGATGCGTCGGTCCTGACAATAAATCTCTTGTCAAAGTCTGGTAACTGTAGGACGGGTTTACTGGTCAAGATGTCCTTCACTTTTTCGAGGGCGGTGCTACACTCTGCCGTCCATCGTATTTTCGTGGGTTGTTTGTTCCCAGTTAAGTCCGTCAGTGGTTTAAGAAGCGTACTGAAGTTTGGGACAAATTTTCGGTAGTACCCCACTAGCCCCAAAACTGCCCTGACCTGTTTCTTTGTAGTCGGTAAGGTCATGTCACGAATGGCTGCAGTCAAGTCTAGATTTGGGCCTATTTGTCCGTCACTTATGATATGGCCAAGAAATTCAATCTCTCGAAAGCCCGCGCGAACTTTGGAGGGTTTCACGGTCAATTTATGGCGCTCGAGAATATCAAGTAGACCACCCACTGAGGATAAATGTTGGTCCCATGTTCCTGTTGCTACCAGTATGTCATCAAAGAAATTCAATGCGTCAACGCTCTCTAACGGTAATTTTCGCATGAAGCGCGCGAATGTTGCGGGTGCGTTCGCTAGTCCGAACGGTAGTCGGCAAAACTGAAATAAGCCTAGCGGGGTTGGAAAGGCTGTTTTTGGTCTGTCGTCAATAGCAACCGACAGTTGCCAGTACCCTTTGCACATGTCAAACTTCGAAAAGTAATGTGCCTTAGTTAGTTTTGCGAATAATTCGTCCTGATTTGGGATAGGTTCCGCATCGAATTCAGTTATCTCATTTAACTGTCTGTAGTCCACACAAAAACGAAGCGTACCGTCTTTCTTTTTAACTAAGACGACCGGTGATGAATATGGGGAGATTGACTGTTCAATCACGCCCTGTTTTTGCATTTCACGCACCTGTTCTGCTATGTACTTTGTGCTCTCATATTTCTGTGGGTACTGTTTTAAGCGTATCGGTTTGTCACTTAAAAGTTTGATGCGGTGTTCAACCAAATCTGAGTGGCCCGGTTGGTCGGTGAATATGCGCGCGTGTCTGTGTAAGAGTTTTGACATTGCGTCGCGCTGTTCGACAGTTAAGTTCGAGTCAATCTCGACTTGATCGACTGTAACTGCGGAGTTAGGCTGGGTTTCGGCGGACATCATGTCTGTTCTGAAATTGGAGTCTTCCAATTGTATCAGTGCGACATTCACGCTTTGTATCTGTTCGCCGCTGCGTTCATAGTAACGCTTGAGCATATTTATGTGATAGGTTTTCTGCTTATTTCCTATCTGTATGCTGTAGTCGTTCTGCTTCACACGCTTAATAACGCGATAGGGTCCACGCCAGTGCATTTGCATGCGGTTGTTATGCGTGGGCCGCAAGAGTAACACGAGCTGACCTGGTTCGAGGTCACGTTCCACAGCCGTACGGTCAAAATTTCGCTTGTATCGGGGTTGTTTTTCGCGAATGTTTTCCTGTGCTAAGTGACATGTCTCGGTCAGACGTTGACGTAGTTCGGCTACGTACGTGTGAACATCTTTACCATCGGTCACAGTGTCTCCCTTGACCCATGTTTCTTTTATTAGCTTAAGGGGACCACGAGGTTGTCTGCCGTATAGTAGTTGGAACGGTGAGTAGCCCGTACTCTCTTGTGGGAGTTCGCGATACGCGAAGAGTAATGGTGCTAGAAAACGCGGCCACTGGTCGGGTTGTTCCGAGGCCATTTTAATTAACATTTTCTTTATTGTACCGTTGAATCGTTCAACGGCACCATTAGACTGAGCGTGATAGGGTGATGAGAACAACTGTTTACACGCTAGTAGGCGCATTGTTTCAGCCATCATTGCTGAGGTGAATTGAGTGCCCTGGTCACTCAATATCTCTCGGGGAACGCCCGTGCGAGAAAATACGTCTATTAAAGCGTCTGCGACTTCGATCGCTGTGATGCCCTTTAATGCGACTGCTTCTGGATATCGTGTTGCAAAATCCACGATTGTTAGGATATAGCGATATCCTCCTTCGGCCGCGGGAATGATTGGGCCAATAATGTCTACTGCGACTTTTAGGAAGGGTTCCTCTACTGTTGGTACTATCTCGAGGGGAACTCGACTGACACGCCCTCGGTCAATATGTTGTTGACACTGCGTACATGTACGAACGTACGAGCGAACATCCCTACTCAGGCCTGGCCAAAAAAAGTCCTCACGAACTCGCTGCTCAGTGCGCCGTGTGCCCTGATGTCCAGACATGATTGAGTCGTGTGCAAAGCTTAGAATCAGTGGTCTGAGTGGTTTAGGGGTAAATAGACACGTGGTGCTTCTAGTATCATTTTCCTTATAGTCGGTGCGCCGAAACGCTAGTCCATCCTTCAGGAAATACGTAATTGTCGCGTACTTGCTGGACGTAATAGTGTTTTTCCGTGCCAGCTTTAGCATTGAGGACAAGCTTCTGTCCTCCTGCTGCAGGTGACTGAGTTGACTTGGGGTCAACTGCGGGAATGTGTTCTCGACTATCTTTAGAGCTGGGGGTCCTTGTTTACTACGTTCCCGTTGTGCTCTAGTGGTTACGGGGAGAACAGGATAGATGCCATCAGTGTGTGCGTCACACTGTTCGGGCGATAGTATGAATCCGAACTGCATGTCTCTTATCACTGCGGCGGTGACTGTACCGGAAAATACGGGTGACGTAACATGTACAGTGGCTCTTGGACATGTACTAAGGTGTCCCATAACACATCGAATGCGGACACTACCCCTTAGATACTGTTCAGGGCGTACAAGTTTAGCATTTATGCAGCTTATGGACGCACCTGTATCGACCAGTATTTTGACTCTTTTTCCGTTTACTGTAGCCTGTTGGGTCTTTAGAGTTGCACCTGTTTCAGTGCATACCTTTACATCACGTGGACTGGGACAGTTCTGAGAACTATGCCCCTTCCCTTTGCAAGTGTAACATGTCATAGGTGGGGAGTCACGTGTGTGACGTCGTACGTCTTGTGACTTAGTATATGTCCGCTGTACCGGTTCGGGTTTTTCCGATTTCGTCATTGGTCGGTTCGGTTTCGGTGTATACTTCTGCCGATTTGTAGGAGGAGGGCGTGGCGCACTCCTCGTAATTACCGGATCAGGGTAATCATTATACGTGTCTGCTAACTTCAACATATCACAGAAGTTAGTCGGGGGATTTCGCTGCAAATATGTCGTCATTGCAGGCGGAGCAATATGGAGAAATTGATCTCTTAATATCAAATCAAATAGGCCCTCATATGTCTTCCGGATGTCTGTCAAATCAATCCATCTATCAAGATAATGGCGTAACCGGGTACCGAAGGCTTGCATGGTGTCATTTGCTTTGGGTATGGCCCTCCTAAACATTTTTCTAAAGCCTTCTGCTGTACATTGAAAAGTACGCATCAAACCCGTTTTGAGATCTGCATAAGTAATAGCGGGATCGCGCGTTAGATCAGTAAATGCGCGCGAGCTTTCACCTTGAAGTATTTGACCTAGTTGTTGTTTCTTTTCAATGTCAGTGTAATTAAAGTTGGCAATGAAACTGTCAAAGCGTGTCAAAAACTCGTCAATCGTCTCGACTTCAGGGTTAAAGAAAGCTAGCCGTGTACGGGGTTTATTTAATTCGGCCTGTTGCTTAGCAGTCCCATCTAACAACTTCTCTCTAGCTGTTACCTCTTGCTTAGCTAATTCAAGCTGTTCCTGATGTGCTCTAGCTTTTAACTTAAGCTTTTTCTCTTCTACTTCCTGCCTTTTATCTTCTAAATCCCTAGCTGACTGAATCTTTAACAACTCTATTTCTCTCATATCTTGGATTTCTTTCTCTTTAAAATCTCTCGCCTCTTTCGCTCTTCTTTCCTCTAGCTCTCTCAGGTCTTTCATCTCTAGCTGTTTAGCTAACTGTCTCTTATCTTCTAGCTCTATAGCCTCTTTCGATCTTTTTTCCTCTAGCTCTCTCGCCTCTTTCGATCTTTTTTCCTCTAACTCTCTCAAAGTTTGCATCTCTAAATCCTTAGCTACCTGTCTCTTTTCTTCTAGCTCATTTTTCTTATCCTCTAACTCTCTCGCCTCTTTCGCCTCATTTTCTTTCGCAACATACCATTTAGCTATCTCCTCATCTACGTATTTCTTTAACTCGGCTTTCTCATACCCGAATTCTCTGCCCATAGCCATGAGTTCTTTCTTTATGTTTACTAGCTCGGCCATTTTTAAACTTGCTAGTTATCACGAGTATGGATAAAGTGACTTAGAATATTCGCGGGATTTTGACCTCTGTCGGTCACAAGTGGTGCAATGGTGTGCGTATGAACACCAGCTACCACGTGATTAGGATTATTACAAACACGAGTAAAAGAAATCCTAATCGGAAATTTGCAAAGTTAGCAAAATTAGCAAAACAACAGTTGCTAATGTAGCGTACAAAATATCGATCTATGTACGTCTAAACACGAGTCGGTACGCGTTAACGATAATAGCGTAAAGATTATAAAACTTATTTCAACACAATAATAAGTCTTATCAAAATCCAGTTCACCTAAGTCTCAATAGCAAAGCCCTAACATGCAATAACAATGCATAATGGTGATGAGATAGAAAAGCAGGAAAGAGATGACACTTTCTTACAACAACACAATTTACCTTGTCAGATCACGGTCAGTGGTCACCAGATGTTTACAAACGGGAGGCTCGTTACAAGCCGACCCGAGCTGAAGTTAGAGATGCAAGGAGTGAAGTCTATTTTTGGCCTGCTCCGGTGCACCTCCAAGAAAAGCCCGTGACGTGTGCCAGTACTACGTCGCGTCAAGTTGTTACATAGACACACATGACATACGCCATTGATGTTTGGGTGGGGCCCAATTTATTAATGTCATGCCAAGGAACGTTTTATTGGCGGTGTGTGTTGTGAGTGTGTATCATAAATGTGAATAAATGGACGAACAGACGAACGGTGCAAAACAATAGTACAAATTCTTTCGTCCCTCTCAAAAACTATGAATAACAAGAGAGTTGAAAGATGTTTAAATCAGGTTATTTATTTCCCGATTTAAAAGGGGCACTACTCTTTCGCACAGTGATTAATCATTCATTCAACTTTCCAATGTCATACACTCTGTGGGAAATAAGGGGAGATGAAAATGATGAAATTCAAAATATAAAATAAAGATTAATTACACAATTCTTATGCGGCAAATGGGGCCGCTTTAACAATAGTTGACATGTAAAATAAGCATTACTTTTAACATTAGAGTTCTTATTTTGCAAACGATATAATAGTGTTCATTTTCTTGAGAGTCCTAGACTTAAGTATGTGCGCGTTAGCCGTGCGAATGATTACTCACTATTAATGTCAGAGTTCCAAGGAGATGACGTAATCTCACACGTCACTTATAAGCGGCACTTCAAAGTGAAGATCGACGCAATGGAGGCGTCGCATTACAGGTGAAGATTCTGCAGAATCTAGGCACCACTTTCAGATTATCACTGGGGAGAAATCTGAAATTTAACTGACTGTTGTCAGTCTCGATAATTGTCGCTGTTTGTTGGTTGTCGTGGAAACGGACCCCCCAACGACGTTTAGCATTATCGGGTAGAGTCGTCCAGTGGGATGTGTCGTCGCATTACATTGAGTGTAGAACTCCGGATTGTCTGTAAGAAAATCTCGGTGCTAGCCCCTCAATTTGCGGGATAGACTGCCAAAACGAACTCAGACAGGGGGAAGAACAAGTTGGTCCCTCGTGTCGTTAACTGCATACAACCAGCGTCGCATGCATCGGGTTTTCTTTGGACAGTGAACTTTCCACTTTGCCAACAATTATACTGAGTAATTTTGCCTCGTTACTCAATATATGGCATCAGACGGATGGAAAACGGATGGAAAGAGATTATTGCAGCTTTCCTTTATGAAATCTCTGTACACGAGATAATTCATTCGTGAAGTTAGACTGGCTTCAGACGAATCGACGTTTTCAACATTGAGAGTAAAAGTCTTCATTTTGCCTCTTATATAGTTTCACTGAATGTTTCCAAAACTTCCAGAAGCTATGTCCTGTGACATGATTTTTGCCTTGGATATATAGTGGTAATCGTGATGCACGCTTTTTCTGTGGTCAATCCTAATGCGCACTGGCCATTTCACTCGTCAACAACATGTGACGGTATTGCGCAGTTGTCCCAATTTATTTAATATACATATTCTTTCATAAATTAATATATATATTCAATATGACATGATAAT
The DNA here is from genome assembly GCA_028829895.1 of Sinotaia quadrata. Lineage (NCBI taxonomy): Eukaryota > Metazoa > Mollusca > Gastropoda > Architaenioglossa > Viviparidae > Sinotaia > Sinotaia quadrata. Next base: position 54,154,800 of record CM054182.1, read on the forward strand.
TAACACACACTGCGTCACGAACGTCTGTCTACTAAAGAGATCTTAGGTGACCGTTACTGGAAGTTACATGCTACATACGAAAAATAACAAAACTCGGATTACTTCAACTAGTTTTGTTAGCGGTTTATTAAAATGAAATAAAATATAATTTCTGTCCCTCATTTCCTGTGACAAATAGATATCGAGCTACTATTATGAAATGAGTTTATGATGACACCTAGTAACTGTTTCAAATGAGTTTTTTTTAACAACAGTTTATTAAATAACTGAATTTTTGAAAAACCTTTCATAAAAAGTTATTTTAATTTAAAACAAAGTTTAGTTGAGTAAGTCTGTCACAACACTTCAAGTAATTGAGTTTGTTACAGTTTAGGGAAATACTATTTACCATTTAAAATCATATGAGGAATTTAGTGAAACAACCAAATTCACAAAATGACTCCATGATCGGTATTATGGCTTGGACTTTATGCTAGTTGTTTGTCTCTACTGGCCTGAAAACAAAATGAATCTTTTTTTACTAGAAGCAACACAGATGAATTTATTGTTACAATTTTGAGGCATATATACTCAACACTTAAAAAAATATCCACCTGAATTTGCTTTCTTTATTCTGAATATTTCATGTTTATGTCATACATCGACACATGATCAAAAATGATTTATCTAACTTGTATCTAACTTGTACTTAGCATGACAGCAAGACAGTTTTGTATTCTGAATATGTGTGTGTGTCTATTGCCAATGTAAAGATTTCTGCTAAAAATGGAACTGGAGTGGACCAAGTTCTCGCAGCTGTGATAGAAAAATTGCCACCGTAAGTTTGTTTACATTATATTCCTTTTATAATTCATATTATAATTTTTATTATGAAAATATTATAGTTATAGTTGTTGATATTTGATTTATTAAAATAGCTGATTTTTTTTGTCAGTATTCACTTTGTAGTTAAGACCTCATTAATCATTTCCATCAGTACACATTTAATATCAAGATTGCAGCACTCTAAAAATATTATATATTTGTGGCTAAAACTAAATTTGCATTATTAAATTAATGTAGTTGTATTTTTTCCTGTGGTTTTTCTCTCAAAATATATTGCACATAATTTGTCCATCATACAATCAGATGTAAATACAAGATTCACAATAGATTTAAAAAAATATTTATAGTTAACAGTCTGTATCAGGATTTCTCAAGTGGGGTTCTGCTGGACCCTAGGGTTCCACTAGAGGTCACTAGGGCTCCACAAAGATCATGATTGAAAAATAAGCATAGTAAATATATAATTTTTATGCAGGGCTTCCCTGAGATCTGAAAATTATTTCAAAGGTTCTTCCAGGGTACAAAATTGAGAAAGGCTGGTCTATATTCTTTCGATATTTACATGAGTGAAGTTGCAGGCAAAAGCTAGTCTATAATAAAACCAGCAGCATTATAATTGGGGATTACTGCTCTACATATATTTTTAGCCCTGTTTTTTATTTTTTAGTTCATATAATATTATGTCTGATAATCCCTATCATCTTGTTCCAGTTAGGTAATTGGGATTCTAATGTATGTATTTTTTCTAGTCATATACCTTGATTTGAATCTGTAAAATTAACATTTCTTAAACTTTTCTTCCTTTGTGCATTTTAAAGATTTAAGTTTATAATCAGTAATATTTTGTATTTTTAGTTTATTGGTTGATTGATTATATTTTAATGTATATATTTTTTTAATTAACAGTCCAAAGGCAGACAACTCTAAGCCTCTAAGAGCATTATTATTTGACTCTTGGTATGACCAGTACAGAGGTGTAATTGCATACATCTCTATTTTTGATGGTTTTATAAGGAAAGGTGAGTTCATGGGAAAAAAGCTAAGTCTTCCAAACATGCTGACAAATATGGTTGTAAGACAAGTTATTTGTTATGAACTGTACCAGTAGATAATTTTCACCTTCACATATGTAGATTTTCAAGTTGTAGTTTAGATATTTGTTTTTAGATGAGATATGTACACATTGATCTTTGCTTTATGAATGTTCAGTTTTCAAATCTTTTCATTATTAGCATGTTTGATAAATAAATGCCTTTTAGTTATTTTCATCTTGCATAATAATTTTTTTTGCTATAGTAAAAGCCAACTGAGATCCTATCTCATTGATGCCTCTCATGATCACATTCATTTAATTTTTGTTGCAATGACAAACTTTACAAACTGCCCTAACTCAACATTTCACAACAGCTTTCAATAATGGTTTCATCTTTATACAAGTGTTAGCATACTAGCATACTCTATAGGTACATGTATAATTAATCATCTGAATTTCTGTCTTTTTGTATTATTATTTTATTTAACTTTTTCTTTATATTGTTTGTGTATTGCTGGAATACATCCAATATTAGCTCTAAACTAATAAGAGCATTAGTTTCAGTTAAAAGTTGTTTGTTGATTTTTTTTTTTTTTTTACATAATTAAATATTTTTTGTACTGTTACACAGAGTACATGTTTTATTATGTTCAAAAAAAGAGAATAGTGCAAAAGTATCACTGGATTGATTGACTATGACTTGAGTTTTTGTGTGTGGGTGGATGTATGTGTGATTACTAGGAATAGATGCTGCCATATTTTTGAAAAGACTATAACATGTAAATTATTCACAGCACATTGCTTTTATTTGCAGGTGAAAAGGTAGTGTGTATGAGCACTGGGAAGATATATGAAGTCCAAGAGATTGGAATTATGCACCCCACGCAAGTACCAGTAGACAAACTGTGAGTCATGTTTTCATCATATTTATACTATAGTCATAATCGCAACAGAGGTACCACTATTCTTATGTTTAGTCCCCAAAATATGTACCACTCAAAAAAATTTTAGTCTTGTTTCCAAAATATGTACCACGCAGAAATTAAAGTTATGTTCACAAGATGAGATAGAAATGTCATATGTTGCAAGTCACATTTTCAGCAGATGTCTCTTAAATGCATTAAAATTTGCATTTAACCTGTTGCCTGGTACAGTGCCCTTAGTGTCACAAAACGTAAATGCATCACTATGGTGCTGTCTTTTAAGTTGTGAAACAAAGTGACCATGATCATTTTCAAAAAAACTCTCACCTTTTTCATTCATTAAGAATGCCACTATCTCTTTTGTCTCTTAATGAAACTGTACATTTCTAAAGTCATATTTATTTATAATTTATTTATGAGTTTCTCTTGACAGTACAAGTATGGTGGTGTTGTCTTTATTTTAATTTTTTTTTTGATTTGTTGGATTTTATTCATTTCCATTCATATTAGCTTTCTTATCTACTTACATGGAAAATATTTCTTTGTAAACCACATTTAGTGAGTGTTAAATCATTACCTTCACCCATTTTCCCTGTTCAAATCTGTCAGTTTTCATTTTTACATCCTAAAACCATCATAACCTTAATAAGGTGACATAATTGACCATGGCTGAAAACACATTCATGGAGATATATTCCAGTCTTGTTGGACTGTACACTAAACATATTCAGAAACATCAAACTGGCATAAGAATGTGTGAAGTAGAGGATATACCCAGTTAAACAATATTCAGAATGGTGCCCTTGAGCTTCAATTAGAAATGAGTTAAACCCAGTTGAACAATGATGTCTGAGCATGTTGGCTTCCTAGCGAATTTGCCATTGACAGATGAATTTTTTTGTCACCCATGCTGAAAGATACAAAAGTAATATGATTGGTTCACTAAACCAAGATCAGAAGGTTGCTTTTGAGATAGTAATTTCAGCTGCTGCTGATGATAGCTTGACACACTATTGCACATCAGCTTCAGAACAGCAGGCAACCCAACACTCATATAGTAGGATATAGTTAATTTAGAAATGGATTCTTTTTATCCTACTATATTATCTTTGGTTTCTTTTTAAGTAGTTTGTGTATATTATATGTAATTATTGTTAAGTGCTTGGAGCTTAAGTGGCATATTTCCAGCACAACTAATTTTATGTTATATACGTTTCCACATCAAGTATTTACTTTATATTACATACATGTGCTTGGCATTACCGTCTTGTAATTTCTTAGTATTTATGCAGTTTTGTATATGTACGAATGAATATTTTTTATCACACATCTCCAGATATGCTGGCCAAGTGGGTTACATCATCACTAATATGCGCAAAACAGAAGAAGCTCAGATTGGTGACACATTTTGTCATGAAGGCAGCACTGTTGAACCACTTCCTGGATTCAAACCTGCCAAAGCCATGGTAAATATATTATTATCTTCTTCTTCTTCACGATGACTTCTTTTCCCCACAGGAATTGCGTGGAAACTTTTCATCTTCTTGATGTTCTCAGTTTCTGTAGAGTTCCTGTGGGGCCTTCCTCCTTTCTCTGTTCTAGGAGGGTAGTAATGTTAAAAAAATAAAAATTAGAAGATATATGGAAGATATGGAATTAGCTTTCCACTTGCCTGTCATTGTTTACATTTTTCTTGCATGCTTTATTCTTGTATCAGTTATTGTATGCATTGTTTTTCCTAGGAATATTATTATCTGTGTGAAATGTGTTTTATACAAGCAACTATCTGGCTTAGCTACTCATTAGAATGAGTCATTGGAATTTTGAAAGTAAGTAGTAGTTATGGGAGCAGGGTAGACTCAGCATTTCAGACTACTTATAGTCTGAGGACTGATATCAGTCTTGAATGTTGATGACATCAGAGCTATTCAGGACTGTCCTCCATTTGTTAGAACTGGTTTTTGTTTTATTAGTGATTAACTACTTATTGTATGCAATTTTTGGTGTAAAAAATGAGAAATGGGAGTTAATGAAAAATGTTATAAATTCAGACATAGTGTACTCTTAGTATGGGATTGTTTTTGTAATTTTATGACTCTTTTTTTCAAATTGAGAGTATATTTTTAGTATCTATGAAAATATGTGTATATGCAAGAAAAAGCTTATTAAAAAAAGTTGTATAAAACTAAACAACAATTGAAACCTAAATGAAAAACATCAGACAGTATAAATATGCCACCCGTTTGCCTCTCCTTACTATCTACTATTGATAATTTTTCATTATACACTTTGTAAGAGGAAAAATATATTTAAAAGATAAAATATCACTAACTTTAGAATATTTAGCAGATGATCCACATTTGAATAGCCCTTTCTCCATTTTATTTGTGAGTGTGCGAAAAGCAAGATTACTGGGTTATGGAGAATTCAATGGGGTTGGGGAATAGAAAAGTAATGGAGGCTATATTTTGATTATTTCTGTAGGAGACTGGTAGCCATTTCACTTGAGTAAACTGATTCTTTTTGTCAAGGACAGTTGGTAAGTGTTCCAAACAGAATAAATATTTAACTTAATATAACATATAAAATATAACATTCTATGTTCATTACTGACAGGTGTTTGCTGGTCTGTTTCCATCAGATCAAGCAGAATTTAATGCTCTGCGCAGTGCTGTTGAACGTCTCACGCTGAATGACTCTAGTGTTTCAATACACTCAGACAGCAGGTTAGCATATGTCATATGACAAGTCTTATAAATATTCATTAATAAAACATTTCTATTTTGCAAATTTGCAAATTAACCTTCTTTAGTTGCATATACCCATAGGTATTATTTAATATTTACAAGAAATTTTAAGTTATTTTTAAAAAAACAGTATTTACACTTCTAAAAGAATTTTGGAAGAACTCTTTCCCCATTTAGTTCAAGCATTATATGTCACAATTTTGCTTTAAATCTGGAATCTTTTATTTGTTGCAAAATTTAATTTTTTTCTTATTATTCTTTAAATTATTTAGTCTGATCGGTAATTGTTGGCTGGAGTCAGCATGTCACAAGTTGATAATCATAATGATTAAAATTCCAGTCCTTCCCTTGGCCAAGGTTTTCGTATAGGGTTTTTGGGGTTGCTTCACATGGATGTCTTCTGTCAGCGTCTGGAACAGGAGTTCAATGCTTCTTTCATTGTCACATCACCAAATGTACCATTCAAAGGTGGGTAAGACCTCGAGAAAAGGACACATTTCATAAAATAGGAAAGCGATTTATGTGAAATGATTTTAAGGTGGATAAGTCCTCGAGAAAAGGACACATTTCATAAAGTAGGAAAGCGATTTGTGTGAACTGATGTTAAGGTGGGTTAGTACTCGAGAAAAGGACACATTTCATAAAATAGGAAAGTGATTTTTGTGAACTGATGTTAAATCATGCTGATTTAATAATTTAGGGGGGAAGGGGGCAGGGGTGTGTGTGAATCAGCTCCACTTTTTTGTGCTGCTACAAATGTACATTCTATTAATGGGTTTTAAAGAGATTACTATTTGCCTCGTTAACTTCCTTAGTAATTAATATCAAATTTCTTCATTTTTTTTTTTTGCTGCTGTTTACATATGGCATGCTCAGTAAGAGTGAAGGGCAACAAATCAATAAAAAAGTATGGAGGAAATGAAGTCACCATCCTTAATCCATGTCATGTAAGAAGCATTTTGATAATTATGTACTATTATGATATTTGTTAATGATTATTTAGGATAATAAAGGCATATTTTGTGCATGTCTGTGTGTGTGCATGCAATAGCTGTCATTTATTTTCACTTGAGCACTCATGAGAGGAGAAATGTTCATTGAGATGTGAATCACCATGTGAGTATTACTTATTAAATATTTCAGATTGTTAGGCATTTTGACTTCAATTTAAGATTGTTAGATTAAGCAGACTGATTAAATTTACAATTGTGATTGTAATTTGAAATTGTTAAAAATATACAAAATGATTGCAAATTGTGTTTTTATTCAATATACATTAAAATAATAGATCTAAATACTTACATGACAGCATATGTTCCTGAACTGTATCATGGGCATAACTACTTAAAACTTTTTATTCTTCCTACATCTGCATCAGTCTATTAAATTGTGTAAGTTTTATTTTACTTAATTTATTTTTTTATTTTTAATTTAGTTTTTGTTTTATATAGAAAATTAGATATTAATCAGGCTGACTATTCTAACACTTTTTATATACAACAAAACAGTAGATTTAAACACTTACAAACAGTATGTCATTAAATAAATACAAGTCATTAAAAAATTTAAGAATATCTTTGTTTGCCGAAATAAATAAAATATGTAAATGAAAAATTTAAAAGTAAAATCTCTTTTGTTCACCTGTATAGAGGGCTTCACTTTGATTTAGGGGGATAAACTATCCATTAGATTTTGTAAAGTTTTTACCCATACTATTAGGATATTAGTCTACAACCTGGCATACTGTGGTGTTAACATTTAGATATCTTGTTTTATTGTATGTTCAAATTGCTAGATTAGACAATTTAAATGAAATTTAAGATTGTTTGAAAAGGAATCATTCCTGAAATTTAAGATTGTTTGAATATGAATCATGCCTGAAATTTAAGATTGTTTCAATAGGAAGCATGCATGAAATTTAAGATTGTTAGAACAGTCAGTCTCATTAACTTATAGTTTTTTTATGTAAAATTTTTTTTTTAAATTAGTCATCAGTAATAAGTTGTAATTTTGATGCACTTATTGAAAGGTTTAAGAATAAAATAAACACCTCTTTTGATGTTAGATGCCAAATTCAGAGGTAATAGAAGAGCTTCTTGAACCAATGGTCAAAGGAACAGTTATTTCCCCTGATCAGTACCTGGGTCAAATTACCTCTCTTTGTTTGGTATGTTGGAATTATACTTAGCAGTTTGAATGAATTTTATCAGATTTTTTTCTTTTCTTTTATATGACATGTGATAACAAATTTTTATTGTTTCAATAAAAATATATGATAAATATAAATGAATTGGTATTTAAAAGAGAATTAGGTATGTCACAAGTATGTTTGCAAGTATGTTGTAGCATTCGTACAGCTGCTATTGACCAGTCATTATTATTCACAGTACTTGTCATTTTATAATTTATTGTAACATTTATTAAATTGCAAACAAGCAACTATAATGCATTCTGTTTTTTTGTAGGATCGCAGGGGTGTGATACTAGATCAATTGAATATTGACAACACTCGAGTCATGCTTATTGTCAAGTTCCCACTCAATGAAATCCTAGTGGACTTTTTTGATGATCTCAAATCTATGTCTTCAGGATATGCCAGGTGATAGCTATATTTTCAACTTTCCTAGGAAAATTACAGATTAACCATTCTTCATTGCAACAGCTTGGAAAAATATTAATTTGCTTATATCACTAATACATTAAAAAAATCAATTCCTAATGAATTAGTGATATAAGCAAATTAATATTTTTCCAAGCTGTTGCAATGAAGAATGGTTAATTTGTAATTTTTTTGTTTTTAGAAAGGTGTTTTTCTTGTGTTGTATTTATATTGGTTATTGTGTCTGTAATAGAGCTTCTGATACAAAATTATTTTACATGACAGTAGAGTCAGGAGAACTTTGAATTTCCCAGATATTTCACTAAGTAGACAGCTATTGCTAGCAGGTATGTCTCTTGGCAGTACTTGTCCTTATTGGAGAGACAAGACCCAGATGCTTGTGGAAACAAAAGCAACCTTTTTACTTGTTAGAAGATAATGACAATGTCAAAATCTTTCTAAAGGTCAATGTTTCTTATATAGTAATTGTGACAACACCCATCCTGGTTATGATTATTATTATTAATTCTATTACTTAATAATGCATTAACTATGTAATTTACAAAGTGGATGGTAATCTCAATTTGTATATTATTAAAATCCCAATAGGATAACCTTTCTCCTCTCCTACTTGGTGGGTCCACTGGCGCTTTCAGAACTCTTACTTCCATCTTCACTTACATTTGCAGACAGACATTCTTCTGACATAATTATCATTCATGCAGGTGGAACTTCTTGGTAAAGGAGTAACTTGATCTGTCTTTAACAAGCACCACCCATCCACCCACGTGTTACTCCAGACATAACTTATATAACATGCACAAGTAGTGCCAGTAAATAACATTAAATTTATTAAAGCAACAATCATGAAGAAAACATAAATGAAGGAGTACATAAAAATTGATAAGAGTTATACTAACTAATAAGAGTAATGTTCAAGCACAGTCCCAATGTCTATTGGTCTTTATCATAATAATAAGGTAATTAGAAATAATCATAATGACCCTAACAGTTCAATAGATTCTAACTTTCATAACAGAATCAGAGCACGAGAATTGTAAGAAATAGAGAATGTTCACTTGACCTTGAAATTTCATAGTGATGTCAAATGCCATTAGCTGCATGATTCAACTTCTAACAGTCACAATTAGCACTGGTTTTAATGAGCATCCATAGGCATAAAAAGCCAACATTCGCAGAACCTCCTGTGTGAATCTCCCATCATCCTAGGAGAATAGACCCAATACCCGGTTCAATGTCTGTCTCAGTCCCCAAGACAAACTGGTGCCCAACAGGAATTCACCAGTCAGATTCAGCAACTGGATGAACAAACATAACAAATGTGGAGGACTGTAGATCACTGTAGATGAAGTTTAGCTGACGTCACAGTTAAACTCTAAAAATGTAAAATTCACCACAGTCAGATTCAGCAACCGGATGAACTAACATAACAAATGTGGAGGACTGTAGATCACTGTAGATGAAGTTTAGCTGAGATCACAGTTAAACTCTAAAAATGTAAAATCAGTATGTGTTTCTCAATAAGCTCATGGTTCAGCACAAGACCAGATTTAATAAAGAATAGAAGTGATGAGAGAATCAACAGGATACACACATACACACACACACACACACACACACACACACACACACACACACACACACACACACACACACACACACACACACACAATTTTATATATTAATTATGTCATAAGTATGAGTGGCAACTTTAATCCATCACAGTAATTAGTAATAATAACAAAATCTAGCAGGACATATTTTTGGCAAACTTTAAATGTACCAGTTTGTACAACTTGTTTAATGCCAAATATATCTATATATCTGGCATTAACTTTGATAATTTTCTATAACAGTAGTAATTTTTTTTAAAATAACTTTTTAAAGTTTAAAACTGTATAAAATTTTCCATTCTTGATCACAACACTTATTTTTAAACAGCAAATCCACAAAACAACTAATTTTACTTGATTGTGTGTTTCTTTAGCATGTTACTTGGTGTGCAAAATAGTCTTGTATTTCTTTTTAAATACCTGATGCCTTCCAGTCTGTGGAATATTTATAAGCATTTCATGATGAAATTTCTCTTAATTTATTTATTTTCTGCTGTACCATTTCATTCTTGTTGGAGTGTTTTTCACTCTCATCATTTAAATTAATTTGAAGTGCTCAGTTTATTTGTTGATGATTAACAAATTTTGCACACCTTATTTTCAGTTTTGACTATGAAGATGCTGGCTATGATTCTTCCAGTCTTACAAAGGTTTGTTAGCTTACTTGAAATTGTACAAAAGTTACTGTCAGAATTTAGTTAATCATCACTTACAGTTAATACAGTATATGACACTAAATTTGTATTGGTTTGCACATTTTCTTTGATGATAATGCAGTTGAGTGAATGAGTTTTCATTTTGATCAATTTTGTTCTGTGCATATTTAATGGTCTTTCCAAGTGGCTGACTTGAATCATTTTACTATGTTTACACTAGACTACTACTTGTTTGAAAGAGCAGTGAGAATATATATTGGTTTATCAAAATGTAAATTGGTAAGTGGAATGTTGGAGGGGCTTGTTGAAACATGTGGTTAATATAAAACAAATGATATAAATTTAATCATCAGATAGACTTCCTGCTAAATGGCAACATTGTAGAAGAACTTGCCATGATTTGTCACGTAACTCGTGCTCGGGACACAGCACGCAGGGTTTGTGAAAAGCTGAAGGAAACCATTCCTCGTCAGCAGTTTGCTATAATAATTCAAGGAGCCATTGGTAGTAAGATCCTTGCTCGGGAAGACATCAAACCCTTCCGCAAAGATGTTACAGCAAAATGTGTAAGTGTTTCTGCATTGTTTCTTCAGGAAACATTCTTATTGAAGGTATAAGGAATACCAGGAAATTTCTGAGGTCATGAATAGGGAAAATGACAATTGCATAAAAAAATTAAAAATGGCCAGAATAGTTGGCACTATTAAGCAGATTGTGATTATTGCTTTTAATGACTAGTATATTGAAAATAATACCTCTTATGTTTGTTAATTCTTTGTTTATGCATTTTACTTATTATCATAATGTCATTAAATCAGTGCAGTTTGAAAATTCAAAACAATTTATAGACATACACTTGTAAGTCACGTTTTTAGCTGAATAGTCTGCATCAAGATAATACATTTACTGTAACTGTTTAATATTGAAAATGTGAAATGTAAAAACTTACCTGAATTGCTAATTGGTCTTATTTTTGTATTTCTCTATAAAGCATTCTGAATTTTCATGTTGCATTGGTTTCTTTTTTAATATTTAACAGTCATAATGGTTAAGAAATTATGTAAAGGAACTCATTTTATGAGTTTGTTGATACAGATATTATTCCTAAGGAAACACAAACACTTTAATGAAAAACATTTCATGAAGATGCATGATTCATGGAATTAACATCACTTCTGAATTTTTATTACCAGTGAGGAAAAGTGATTTTGCATTATTTGGTTTTTTATTACAGTATGGAGGAGACATCAGTCGCAAATTGAAATTATTGAAACGTCAAGCAGAGGGGAAAAAAAAGATGCAAAAAATAGGAAACATAGAAGTTCCCAAGGATGTGTTCATTAAAGTACTCAAACGGTGATATAACACTAGTAAAGAAAAAGTTATGAATTAATGATAATACTAAAGGATATTGTAAATGGTGTGTATAAGTAGATGCCAAAACTTGTCATTTGCAAAGGAAATTTAACCTTTTTGTATAATAAAGCACTACACTTAATCAGTTAGCAGAATGTGATTATTGTAAATAGAATTAGCATGACTTAAATAAAATGACAAGCCTGAAAAGTTTCTGAAAAATTGTGAGAAAAGATTTATTATATCCAATTATAGAAAACAGCAGCAGTGTGGTAGTGGGACATCAACTATCATTTGATATAATTTAGCAGATGTTTGATAAATCTGAGTCTGACTGAATGCAACTGCATTATAAAAAACTAGAAGTGTTTATAAAATTGTTAAGACCCCTCATAATAGCACATCTCTCATCTATTTCTATCCATGTGTGTTTTGAGTGTCACTAGTGTCCTGGTTGTTTTTGTTAAAGTACTTTTGATTTTTGTTGTTTTGTTTTTTTTATTGTCATTCAACCTATTTAAGATGTCCTAGTTGATTTTTTCAAAATATTTTTGTTTTCTGATGCTTGTCTATTTTGAGTTATGATAATGCTTAATTTGTACAATTATAGTCTTGGGAATTACTAGACTGTTTACTAGGTACAGTTAATTTATGAGAGCCACTAGACCATTTAATGTATACTCATGATTTTTACAGGGTCACTGCAATGTTTACTAGGGATATTCTTGATATTTTGAAGTTCAAGTTTCTATTATACTTGGTTTGATTATATCCAATGTTTGAAATACCCAACTGCATAATTTCAAGTCACACATCTTTTTAAGTGGAAGCCTGTTTGATAAGCCTTAAAAATTCAGTAAAATAGCATAAATTAATTTTTTTTATAAAACAATAGATCTTTATTGTATTAACAATTTGTGAAAATGAAAGTACAGATATAAGAAAGTATCATATGAACACTTCCTGACACTTGCTCAAGACACTGGCACTATGCTGCCAACATAGAAAGATTTTTAAATACTTTACATTACAAGAGTATTAATTTTATTTTGAAAAGAACAGCACACACATAACATTTCCTTCTTCTGTAGTACACCCTAGTCTTGGAAGATTTACAGCCTGAACTTTGAAGATCAAATAATACTACTAATCACTCACTTTGTCCATAAACACTGTAAACACATTATGAAGGTTTTAGCATTCATTTCATCTGCTTCCAACATTTTGATTAATTGGATGTGCATTTTATTTTAAACGAACAGACATGTCATAGATGAATAAATTTTCTAAAGTTTCAGACATATGCATACAATAATCAGTCAGCAGTTGCTCACTGGATAAATAAATTTTAAATATCCATTAGCATGCAATTTTATTTGGCTTTTTTCCCATGACACAATCAACAGTTTTCACAGTATAAATAATGATGCAACATGTGAAATGTTTGCACACAATAAAACTGATAAACTACTTGGGATATTCTAAAAATAATTTTTAATAAATAATCCATCATAAAATAGTCATTGAAAAAAGGGGAAAGAAACCTAATGTTGTTTTGTTCATTTAATATTCAGCAAAGTAAAAAAGTAAATATTAAAAACAAAATAGAATTTATGACAAAAATCTTGTTAATCTCGTTAATGTTCATCAAGTTGGAATGGTGCTGAATCACCAACTGTTTAAATTTCAACCCACCCAACTTTTGTTAATGAACCTAGTAATTAGAAACAAGTTTGATGCTATAGCTATAATTATTTAACTTTTAAAATATAAATACTATGCATGAAAACTTTTCTGCATTAAATATATGTAAACATATAAAATACAGGTATAAAAAGAACTTGCAAGTTTACAACTCTAATTGTTTCCAATCATTTATGTTCATTTATTAAACAGATTATTTTACAATTTTTTTTTTACCTGCTTTGAGCACAATACTGTAAGCAGAAGCTATGAACAAAATATGTTGAGCAGGATCACATTATCTTTATTCTTGTATAAAACAATCAATAAAATATCAGATGACTAACATTTTCTGATTTGCTGATTGTGGGAATTCAGTCTTATAGTACATATAGTAAAGGAGGGAAAATATGCTTATATACTTGAAGCTTGACTGAAGCAGTTCAAAGTTCAGCAGCTTTATGCAGATAAAAGCAACATAATCCAGAGTTTAATAACCTGAACTAGTTGTCTGATATATCTGCGATAATGATGCACTAAAAACATCTTTGCTATGACTGAAAATTCACTAAAACCAAGTTTTACCACTTTTGGTATCTTTCTTTAAGCAAAGGAAGTTTAGGACTAATAATTAGTGATAAGTATAGGCAGACATTCAAAACAATAGTTTTGTGGTACACATACACATTCTTCATACATAAATACATACTGGTAATGTAGAAATTGGAAACCTAATGATTTTCCAACAAATACTTTTATTATGCTGCAAAGTATTTTAAGTAAAATGTAATATACTTCAGATCTGCTTACCATTATGGATTTACCATAACTTTTGCAGAGAACTGACTGAAATGACACTATTACATATATATATATCAGAAAATTACAGAGATCAAAATTGTGGTCATTTATTTTATTCTTCAAAACTTGACTTCTTGAGAATCCAAAAGATGAACTATAGGGCCAACCAAAGACTGAACTCATAATATAAAATTTTCTGATTGCCCTCTCATTCATTCATAGATAAAGTAAAATCTATTTAAAAAAAGAAGTGCTGAAGACATTGATAATGTAGACAAACCACCTGTTAAGAAGAAACCAAACCTTCAAACTATTTCAGCTGAAATATTCAGAATTTTGGCCTTTAAAAAAAAAAACAACAACCTTGTCTCAGTCATGTTTATTGCATCTTGTGCAACACTGATTTCTCATGTGGCCTTCAAGGCAATAGCAACCCAAAACACCACATAAAATCTAAATCTTATTTAGATCATGTTGCACTGAAGAATCAGACTTCAGAGTTTGAAATCATTTGTGGTTCCCAAGGAAACAGATTTAAAAAGGAAAAACAAGCCATCATGAATGCTGAAGTCATATAATGCCAGATAATTGTGAAGTATAATTTTGTGTAATTGTCAGAGTTGGAGTATATACTAGAAAAATGCTGATGCATTCCAAACCAGTTCCAACTGAAATAGTAGTTTTTCTGACTAACAGTCTCACACTTGTTCATAACAAAATCATCCATTGGGGATGGACCAAAAGTTTCTTTGTTGAAGAAGTATTCTATTCTAATCACTTTGAATTTGAACATAACTTGAGTCTGGTCATAAAGATGATCGTTTGCTTATGGTAAGTTAAATGACTGATAAAGAAAGAATGGAATTAGAATATTTCGTACATGTTTGCTATTGATATATGGTTTGAATTAGAGATTACTTATGTAATTGAATCATTATTTCTAAGTTCATTAATTTGACTACATTGTACATTATATCTGTGAATTTTGAACAATGCTATATTTCTTATGATGTGTGTATGTATTAGGCTAATGAAATTGTTGTGGGATTTTGAGAATGTTTGTAAGAGAGAAAGGAGTTTAGAGATGAAATATGCCTTAAATTTAGTGCTGCATTAAATTGACTTTTGCTTAGAAAGCATGCCTGTTTTCCTTTTCCTTCAAGCAGCGGTGTCTACTGTACTTGCTTGGTCATGCTGGTGTGTGAATCCAGCATTGTCGTCAACTTATCAGGAAAATGTGTTGCTGATGATTCCTATGAATTCCATTCGAGAGCCACTACAGAAGAAATGGTGGCTTGAGTTTGGTCTCGAGAATTCACGAAGATTATTTTGAATGTTCCATGTGGTATGTTGAGTACTACGCACAAAAAGTCAAGACGTTCTTCCTCATGTGCTTGATAGTGCATGAGAAATTCAGGACGATTCTCTACAGTGTGCTTTGTGAGTTCATTGAAGATTCTGGAACAGTTGTGTAACATGTGTAGAAAGGACATGTGGGGCCAAATAAGAAAGACAATGACTTATTGCAAACCACGTGATTGTGAATATGTGCCAGTGACAATCGCCATCTTTGAAAATGTTATGTGCATTTTACTTATTATTTCTCTGAAACTCTACTCTCATTTCTGTGATGATATCTGTGAACTTGATTATATATTTATGTTAATTGACTGCTTGTGTCTAAGCTAGGATAACTGAATGATTGCCCAGCATTAGTCGAACATTGTTGTGAAGTGATGTAAATGTCAATGCTCTTTGATTATATTCATATGTTGTGTATTTGATTGTTGATTTAATAAATTTATTGTTAAATTTACTGACCTTACAAATATAGATAATGCTGGAAGAAAGTGGGTGGATGGGGGCTCGCTAAATATAGAAGACAGATTGTCTTCTTCTTTTGTAAGAAGTTTTCCACCTATGGAAATATTGTGTGACAGTAAATGTTTGTCTTAATGTTGTGGAAGAGAGAAAATGTTTACAGCTCCTGCATATCCACTAAGTGAGAGAGATGAGTGGTGTCTTCTAGAGAATTATGAATAAAATAAATTAAGATTCTCATCACTTGTAATTAGTTATGGATGATTAAATAATAATAATCGTCATAACCACTCTCTAAAGTGGCATTGGTGTCGGCATCATACAGATGTTGCCTAATTCAAGTCTACGTGTACATCGATTAATTATTATCTAGAAACTGCATTATAGTGCTAAAAGAGATGATTATCTTACCTAGTGCTTTTTTAAAAAGTAAAAATAGTAGTACCAAATATACTGTAATTAATTACTCCTATGAAATTCTTTAGACCCTTTCCAGTATTCACAAGTAATTACATTGATATAAAAGAAATGGATAAAAAATTTAATTTTGGTTACCCTAATATACTAGTAGCAGGACTCAACATTTCTAAAACATCAATCAAAAACACCCACTGTGCTATACACAGTAAATATATATTTTTAACAAATGCACTCATTTTATTTTTATTGTTTTTAATCTATTTGTTTCAATGCTGTTTTTATACAGAGACACAAAGCATTGTCCTAGTTTAAATTAAATTAACTAAGTATTTTGAAAAGAATTATTAATAATTTAAATTACTAACTTCTTGCCAAACATTAACCCAAATGCTGCAGTCACATACTTTCTTCCTTTGATTAAAAAAAAAAACCCACAAAAAAAAATTGTCTTTGTTAACAAAAATTCCTATATTAGTGAATAAAAGAAATTTTTCACATGACTTCAGTTTTCATTAGATTGCTTTCTTTGGGATATGAAATTTCTGATCAATTTTCTGGATGTGTATAAAATTGAAGGAGCATCTGTAATCATTGTCAGTATTTATCATATAGTGTATATTTTATTTTTTCTTTTCTTGTTTATCTCTTTTGATGATTCACTTTGTTGTCTGCAGTAAACACTTGAGTTTAGCATTGTGTTATCAAAAGTTGTACAGATAGGGAAGCACATAAATGGCATATAAAATACATATTACTGTCAGGCCTCTCAAATTTGTGACAACATTACTGACAAGAAATTTTCTGAGTAAACAGATATGTATATTTCAACAACTTGGGCAAATATCCTGAACATGCTATAATTCACTGTCAGTTAAAATTGATACTTTTAATTTTGTGTATTCAGAATCACACAATCAGCAGTGAAGTGTGGAGAAAAATAATGATGATGATAAATAATGTATAAGAGATAGCAATGGTACATATTTATGTTTTGTAAATACATGTACTGACTCAACTATCACAGGTCAACCATATATATATATTTCATCATCAAAACGGAATGTAATTAACCAATTATGCCTCAACTTAGTCAGGTGTTGTAACCATTTCCTTTTAATTGGAATATGCAAAATAATCTTGATTCATATCTTTCCATAAATAGCCAGCTAATGAAATAACTATTATCTTTAATCTTATAATTAAAAAAAATATAAAATTTCTGTTTAGCAGAAAATAAGAATTTAACATAAAGTTTTGCAACAATCATTCATCCTTTTTGTCGGGCTTCCTTGTAATCCTGTTAAACAAAGCAGGCAGTCTTGCCAGGCTCAGGAAACAAAGCACCAAACTGATAGTTATGTTGATACGATATAGCCGCACCAAGCTATATGGTATAGTCACTACAGCAATGAGGTAGATAGTCCATCTCATACCTACTGCATATTTCCTGCAACAACACATATTACAAAAAATGCATAAGAAAGTCAGTAATAAAATAAAAACATTTCATATTACTAGTTACAAGCAGCATATTAAGTAGTTAATAAATGACACTCTTAAATGTACTGATCACAAAGCAAACATGATGATAAATATACTAAACTAGAGATACTAAGGAAATTACAGAAGAAAATCATTATTGAACATATTGTACAAGTTATGAACAAGGCAAGAAAGTAAATAACTCTTGTCTTTAATAGCTTCCACCTGAAGTTGTTTTCAGAGTCTGTTGACAGTTGTAGGTTTCAACACAAAAGCTATGTAGGACTCCTGTATTAAATAATGTCTGCTTTATATAATGGAACAATCTTATATTTCTCTATAGTTACAGAATCAAATTATTATCAATGATCAAATAACTTTAAGTGTTCTACATTTTTCTTTTAGCATTTTTGTTTCCTTATAAATTTAGAGAGTATCTAAACAGATTTTCCAGTATTTCTTATGGAGCAGATATAGAGGAAGAAAAGTGTAGTAAGTAAAATCACCCAATGGTCATTGTTGTAAGATACAAAATATGTGAGAATACTGAGGGTTAGCTGCTGTCATTTATCCACTACAAAATGCTTCTATAAGAGAACGAAAATATATACGGTAAGATTTTTGTAATCTAATGTGCACCAGTTTGGAGATCAATAATTTCACAGTAGATGTACCAACTAACCAATCCAATCTTTTTATTTTTTAAAGCTTAGCAGCCACTTTATGAACTGAGTCCCACTTATTTGAAACTTAAGAAATTACACACCAAAAATAGTGGCTATTGTCAAGTATATTATTATGAAGGCAAAATAACAAAAGAAGAAAGGGAAAAATGTTTGATGTCTCATTAGTTTTCAAGGCCAGGTGAAGAGGTCAAATGTATAAATAAGCTACCTCAATAGTGTTTTAGGTGTTCTGTCAGCAAATTGTAAAGCCATAATCCCAGTAAATATTATAAGCAGGTGAAAGAGCATGTTTTTATGAGGTTTATCAATGCTTCTTTATGTACACATAAGGTTAAAGATAACACCAAGGAACTACAACCACTCTTTAAAACTGCAGGTACAACTCTTGACAAAAGCAAACATTTGCAAATATTTGTGCTATTGCATACCATAATTACATACCAAAACCAAAGAGCATTTAGGCACTTTGTATTGCATCTCATACACTGAAATAACATACATAAGAACTGTTAAGTTTGCCAGTCTTGAAAAACTGGAATTACAGAAATATCTGGTTTTGATATATATGACATGCAGTCCATTAAAGTGGAAAATATTTTCTTGATTATGCATTTAATGCAAGTATAACAGAGTTATTTCAGTTTTACATTTTCTTAATTAAAGAGAAGAGGAAAAAAAATTGTACTTTTCTTGCTCTGAACTCTCTGTGTAAAGTAGTACAATGGAAGATAATGTGGCAATGCAAGACGTCCAACGACTAGGATCCATGGATAAGTGCATGGAATGGCTGAAAAATGTTAAATACAGGCTTATAAAAAATTTTAAAGCTGCTGTTTGTTTTTATATAAAAGTAAATGAAAGACATGCAAAAATGATCATAAGGAAAAAACCCAGAAATGATTGAATGATTTCTGCTTAACTTTCACTTTCAGCAATCAGGACAGACAGACATTATTATTGAAGACAGAGCAAGATAATAATACTAAGAACAGAGGAATACAATAATACTGAGAACAGATAGAAAAAGACATGAGAACAGATAGAGGAAGACTGATAATGAGGACAGATAAAAAAAAGACAGTACTAATGAGGACAGATGGAGAAAGACATTCTAATGAGGACAGACAGAGGAAGACATTGATAATGAGGACAGATAGAGGAAGAGTGATAATGAGGACATAAAAAAGACAGTACTAATGAGGAAAAATAGAGGAAGACATTGTAATGGGGACAGACAGAAGAAAGACATTGATAATAAGGTCAGATAGAGGAAGACTGATGTTTAGAAGAGAGAGAGGAAGACACTGATAAGGAAAATGGATAGAGAAAATGATAATGAGGATTATAGAGGAAGACAATGATGATACATGTAATAGAAATCACTGCTACTAAGGTTAGCAAGACATTGATAATGAGAACAAATAGATCAAGATGTAATACTGAACTCTTTATATCAAGACATTTCTCATGATAGAGAAAGACACTCACTGATACTGAGGTCAGACAGATCCACACACAGTCAGATAGAGGAAAACACTCACTGATACTTAGGTCCTACAGATCCACACACAGTCAGATATAGGAAAACACTCACTGATACTGAGGTCAGACAGATCCACATAGAGAGTCAGATACTGAGATAGAGGAAAACACTCACTGATACTGAGGTCAGACAGATCCATAGAATCAGATACTGAGATAGAGGAAAACACTCACTGATACTGAGGTCAGACAGATCCAAATACAGTCAGATAGAGGAAAACCTTGCTATTGACAACAGACTGTGCAAGACATTAATGCTTGAGAGGGACAGAACAAATTAATACTGAGACAGGTAGAACATGACATTTTCAAGCAATCAGAGAAATTATGCACTTGTACAAGTACACACACTCACATAAATACACATACATGCAAATGAAGATATATATAAACTATACAATTATTTCATTACTTATACACCACAAATACACACACAAGAAAACCATTTACTGACCTCAATCCCTTTGCCCATACAAGAATAACGGGTGCATTTAGAATGATCAGCCACATGTAAATAAGTGCAATTATGACATAGAAGTTGAACTTTGAAAGCTCAGATTTCCCACCATATTTAACATGAAGACAGTAACAGTGCATCGCCTGGCAACAGAATATATTAATAGATTTAAGTGGTCAATATGTAAGAACAAAAATTATTTAAGACAGATACTGGTGGAGTCATTATTTCAAAATGAATAAAGTGCTTTCTGACTTAATAGAGATACAAAAATATATGAATCAAATATTTAAATATCAAAAGAAAGCAAATATGTTTCTTAAGCATTCTCATCACTTTAGATCATATACATGCACTTTTTATGTGGTGCACATGATACAAACCTTGGAAAGCAGCAACAGATAGGATATAGAAATGCCTACAGTTCCACACAGTCCAACAGATGATACAAATGCGACAACACTCATGATGAGCTGAAGTAAACAGCCAGTCTGAATAACCTTCTCGGGCAACCTGCACACAAACCATATAGAATTGTGCACAACAAAATAAATCCAGTGAAGTTTAACTCCAGAATAAGATATATTATTAATCAAATAATAAGACAGTCTCAAAATTTGGGCATAAAATAAATACTACTATAAAACAAAACTATAGTTTTATTTCTACCAAAGCATGCTTCATATATAGTTTTAAATTAGTTTGAAATAAAGTAGGGTTGTAGCAAAGAAATAGAAACATTAGAATCAAAGACAACAATTGTACAGTTGCTAAAATTGACTTGCAATTACTAAATAAATTCATACACAAATTAAAGAGCTATAATAATGAAAGCAATACTAGTTGATATAAGTGTAACAAGCATCAGGATTAATCGCTTTCGAAGTTTGCTGCAGCTCTAAATTTTCTAACACATGACGTGGCCATTTTTAGAATTTGAAGATGTTTTGTTGGTTACTAACGGAAAGTGTATGTGCTAAACTGAAGCCAAAACTACAAGATATTTTAAATACTAGTTTCATAGAGGAATGTTTTCTCTATTCATCACAGGTTTCAGAAAGAAAACATTTGTTCAAATAAAAGCACGGCAAAGCTTTCAAAATAGCCAAGTTTTTAATTGATTAACATAGTTTGATTTTTAAAGTTAGGCTAATAAAAATGGATTGGGAGAAATTAGGGCTGCACCTTTATTTTTTGTTATTACTGATGTAAGAAAAAGTAAAATGTGGTCTCGCACAAAAAGAAATTCAAACCAAAGCAAATTTTTCAATCACGACAGACAGCTGCAAGGCCCAATTTTTAGCAAAACTATCCCCAACACTTAGTAAGTATCATTATTTTTCTTTCAAACATGGCTTAAGTAACATTAAATAAAACACAGCAGCATTTTAGATAAAGAAATTATATTTCATTTTGGATAAAAAAATTATATTTAATTTTATCCAAGTTGCATCAACAAATAAATATATTAAAAGTATCAAACTGCTACAGAAAATCACCAAATTTATGCACTAAACACACTTATTCCTGCAAAAAAGCATCGATGGGACTACCTATTGCTAACATATGACTAAGTCTTGCACTACAAAAAGAGTGCTTATTAGATCTAAAGAAAGCCTTAGACTACACAAGGAGTACTTACCAGATGAAAAGAAAGCCTTACAGACTACACAAAGAGTACTTACCAGATGAAATGAAAGGCGTAAGAACTAAATAAAGAGTGCTTATTAGATCTAAAGAAAGCCCTAGACTACACAAAGAGTACTTACTAGATGAAAAGAAAGCCCTAGACTACACGAAGAGTAGGCCTACTTACCAAGTGAAAAGAAAGCCTTACAGACTACACAAAGAGTACTTACCAGATGAAAAGAAAGCCCTAGACTACACAAAGAGTACTTACCAAGTGAAAAGAAAGCCTAGTATTTGACTGATGGCAGTCAACACAAAATGAGCCATGTAGCAATGCAGAATTGTGATCATGAATGCAGACAGATACAACAATATTGGCAAGAACTGCAGCCAGAGGTCTTTTGATTCCAGGTCATCACTGTCATCCATTGGTATGCCCAGGTCTTGCAATAATTTAGACACAGTCTTCATTCTATGATGTAAATGTATAAAGAAATTTACACTAAGTTGTATTTACATGTAATTGCAATTTTATTTGAAGAAAATATGTTGGCACAAAAAAAGATTGTACAAACAAATGGACTGGACTGCAACAGTGTATAAAACTTAAACCTTAACATACATATACATTGTATACATATTTAAAATTAATTTTGGGTGAATAGTTAAAATATATTGCAGTTTGAATGTTAAGGAAAATTTTATTTAGAATTTAAATATTAATAGTAAATTCACAAACTATTATTCTTGAGGTATTCTAGTATTTTTCTCCAAAGCATCATTTTATTAAAATATAGTAATTTTTTTGTAATTAAAGGAGAAACAAAATTTACTTCTACATAAGGAAAAAATAAAGCAAAAATTGAATAAACATGGTATGTGCAACACAATGCAGAGGACATCTTTAGACACCAAACCTACTAGTTAAAGTCCACAACCTAAACAAGTAATATACTAAATTACTAGCATAGTCAAGTTCAAATAATCTAATAGCAAAAGCCCACATCTTCAACATTATTTTACTAGCATAGGCAAGTTTAAATAATAATCTAGTAGCAAAAGCCCACATCTTCAACAGTTAACTTATTTGCAACAGAGAAGTTCAGCAGTACAAGTCCATGCTTAAAATAAACATCTATTTTTAAAAAGCCCAAACTTAAAAAGTTCATATACCTAAATTTACTAGAGAATGCTTACAAATTAAATTAAAATCTATTATCAAAGCCCATAACTTAAAAAAAAAAAAATCACAAACTTGAAACTGCAAATCTCAATTAAAAGTTCACAATTTCAAATTGTAAATCTATTAGCAAAAGTTCACACTGTTATAAAGCATAGCTTTAAGAAACCCAATCTACTAGCAAAAGACCAAAACTTAAAGAGTTAATCTACCAGAAAAATATCCCAATTTCAACTGCAAATTTACCAATAAAAGTTCAAAATGTTAAACATCAAAAGCACCAGCAAAATCCTACAACTTTAACAAATAATTTATTAGCGCAAGCAAAGTTTGAAAACTACATCTATCTGCAAAAGCCCACATCTTTATGCGGTCTACAACATCCAACACTGAGTAAAAACAACACAACTTCAAATAGCAATTCTACCAGGAGAAACCCACAACTTCAAATAAGATTGATAACTTTCAAACTTAACAAATACAGTATTAAAAAGGAAAAAATATTTACATATCTAAGAATACTCTGTTAACCTTAGGAGCCATATATATTTCAATGAGTATAAGCACACTCTGCTGTTAATGACATTTTCTTCAGAGCAAGATATTTTGTTGTTTGTTTTTAAAAAAAAAAAAAAGTGGAATCAAGAAGAATACAATTTTCACAAAAAAATTATTACACCAAATTAGATGGCATTATTTTAGTACATAACAGCTGAAAGCCCTCATAATATAAATATTAAATACATGTTTTGCAATAAAAACTTGCTATGCTTGTTTGTTTTTTTTTTAAATCTATTTATGAAATTTATCAAGGCTTTGGTAATTTTGTTATTGCAAACAGGCTTGCAAGACCACTATGGCATGAGCAAAGGGAGGTAATTTAGTTATCGTAGTACAAACAGGCCAATTACATTACTTGTATGAAATTTATTTTTAAAAAATTAATAATAATGCAAGTTCAGTAAATCTCTTGGATCCCAAGTGTAACAATAAATTTCAGCTCTGTAGATATATATATATATACAAATACAAAAATACATAGATATCAAAATGAAGTAAATACAAGTAATTAAAAACAATAAGCTTCACAAGTTCACAACTTCAAATGGCAAACTAATTCCAAAGCCTAATAAATTCAATCCAAAAGCAAGTGTGGTTCCAACATATTTCATAGTCACCTGTGACTATCAGTTGATGCCTAATAGGTAATAATCACACCCTCTATAGAGGCTCTAAATGTGGAAGAGACAATTAACCATTTATTTCAATGCACTTAGCCTTCTGTGATATTTATTCCAGATTAAAGAATGATAAAAAAATAACTGACATTTCAACCATTAAATAAAAGCATTAAGTAATATTTACAAACCCAAAGCAATTTCATTTTCAGGAGCTCACGCCAAGTAATGAAAAAAGAAAAAGAAAAAATGAAGTGTGGTTGATTAGTTATAAGGAGAGTAATCTGCAATCAGTAGTTTCTTGCTGTAAAAAATATAACATCTTCACTAAAATATGAATGCCATTTCTGGATGACAAAAGGACTAGTAGGTGATGGTGATGGTGTGCAGAATTATTGCGACAGGAATTATATAATATGGCTTGGCCTATAAGACTACTTGCTGACTCACTTGGTGATGGTGTGCAGAATTATTGCGACAGGAATGATATAATATGGCTTGGCCTATAAGACTACTTGCTGACTCACTTGGTGATGGTGTGCAGAATTATTGCGACAGGAATGATATAATATGGCTTGGCCTATAAGACTACTTGCTGATTCACTTGGTGATGGTGTGCAGAATTATTGCAACAGGGATGATATAATATGGCTTGGCCTATAAGACTACTTGCTGACTCACTTGGTGATGGTGTGCAGAATTATTGCGACAGGAATGATATAATATGGCTTGGCCTATAAGACTACTTGCTGACTCACTTGGTGATGGTGTGCAGAATTATTGCGACAGGAATGATATAATATGGCTTGGCCTATAAGACTACTTGCTGACTCACTTGGTGATGGTGTGCAGAATTATTGCGACAGGAATGATATAATATGGCTTGGAATATAAGAATACTGCATCAGCGAACCACACACACTGCCCACCTGGTAACAACAGAGAGAGAAAAAAGGTTAGATGATACATTCCAGTTAATCAAATATCACAAAATTAAAAAAAAGTTCTAACATTTTAAAAATTATAATAGTATCATTTAAAAAGCTTGTCCTAACCAATCATCTCTCCCCACACCTTGTGGAAGTCTCCTGACCAAATGCTAATTTTCCTGCTTCCTGCAAGATGTCTTAAAATTTGGGTGATTCTCCCACATTACAAAATCTATTTTATCAGAGCATAGAAAGGGTGTTGTTTATTTTAACTTTTATTTAAATGTCCTAACATATAAGCAATCTATTTAATTGGAAAATAATGTTAAAATTTTGGAATGTTTGAGATACATAACTTTTATTATTTACTTTACAATTGACAAAAAAAAATATATTTAAAGTTAATGGAAATGCAATTGGTACCACACCAGTTTGTCAGCAACAAATATTTTAGATTGATAAATGTTTTATATTTAAGCATAAAAATGTTTTATTTAATAATATTATGTAATACTGAAAACTAGTAAAACTCTTTAAGTGTTGTAAAACTTGTCATATTCGAACTGTGCTGGCAATCTCACACAATGATAGATTGCATACTGCTAGGTACTGCTTTGGTTCCCCTCCTTAACCACTCTACAGCTTCCACTTCTCTAATACAAAATTAAAGACTTTTAAAGGCACATTAAATACATTACCTAGACTGCATTAATAAAACACAATATTTAGTGTACCCAATTACTGGAATTATACTAGCAATTTGTAACAAACACCTTAGTAATGACTCTGTTACAATTAGATTGTAATTAGGTAAAGATTATTTTCCAAAATCTACATGACTGTTACAGTAGTAATCATAATTGGAATTACTGTACATGTATTTAAATCTTGTATTTACTAAGATTGGGGCTGGATCAGATAGATTAAGAAAGGTACCTTAAAATATCAAATCATTTCTTGTCATTAGTGCACCCATGTGCATATTAAAAAATTCTTTCATTAACAATACTACACAACTTTAAATTATATTTGCTTGGAATAATGACTGGATTATATTCTTCTTTATTTATTGTTGTTTACAATTTTACATACAAACCTGTTGCAAAAGCCGTAAGTTGTCCTCCCAATGCCAATAGTAAGATGACCACAAAACACACAGGTAACAATACAGCATAAAACCTAATGAACTAAACAAAAGAAAACAATAGTAATAAATTCTTATAATCAGTAAGACACTGTATTAAAACATTCAAAAAACTGGGTGTTTCAATTATGAATGATGATGAAGAAGAAGAAGAAGATGATGATGATGATGATGATGATGATGATGATGATGATGATGATGATATAATAATAATAATAATAATTCAACCAACAGTAAGAGGATATAGAAAATGGATGCATGAACTCTAGCTAAAACAATATCCAGGTGATATTATCAGTGAACTTTGGCCCTGGACCAGAAAAGATCAATCATGCATAATAAGCTTCTTAACTATTGTAGAATTAAAAAATATTGAACAGCAACAAACTAATTTAACAAATCTGACTGATGAAGAAATAAATAATGAACTAAGTGATGAACAGCAATGCATGTTAGAAGAAATAAAAGATTTCAGGGACAATAACAAATCACATGTAGGAAGAACACAACTTGAAGACTATAAAATAACAAAGCTTTAACAACAGCAATTCACAATGCAAATAAAATAGTTAAATACATCTCTACAAAAGATACTACAGAAACCAATAGCCTAATATATGCTACAGCAAAAATAATTGAAACATATATAATACCAGCCAAAGTACAAAGAAACCATCCGTACCACCTTGGAAGAGAAGAATAGAAAATAAAATTGAATGTACTAGGAAAGAAATAAGCAAATGACAGCAGCAGTTCATAACAATGGAAAACTGAAACAGGCATTAGTAAACAAATACCATCTAATTAATCTAAATTATGGAAATATTAAGACCACAATAGAAGATGCCAAAGAAAGGCTACAGTCTTAAAAGATACACTGCAAGAGGTCAACAATTTCAACTACACAAAATATTCAAAACTGACCCTGGAAGACATAATCAAGAATTCAAAGGAAATCCCAGAACAGAACAACAGATTTCTAACATCAAGGACACCAGAAGAGAACATTTGGAGCAATTTTCATATGCATAATGTCTTAGCAAAATGGATTGAGGAACTGGAAAACTACCATAAAGACAGGCTGCAACAATGCATTGAGAAGGATCTTAAGAAAAAGTTAAGAAAGATGGCAAACTGGAAAGCACCAGGTTTAGACCAAATACAAATATTCTGTTTAAATACCTTATCTCTTTAGTTTACATGTTAA
This sequence comes from Sinotaia quadrata, assembly GCA_028829895.1. Lineage (NCBI taxonomy): Eukaryota > Metazoa > Mollusca > Gastropoda > Architaenioglossa > Viviparidae > Sinotaia > Sinotaia quadrata. Next base: position 54,182,732 of record CM054182.1, read on the forward strand.
AATTGCTGACCAACTGCAAAAAATACTAAACTAACCAGAAACCTTACCAACCTGGATGATAAAAGGGAAAACAAGCCTCATTATAAAAGATCCAAAGAAAGGCACAGCACCAAACAGCTATCGGCCAATTACATGCTTATCAACTACCTGGAAATTATTATCAAAAATTATATCTGATAAAATCATGTCCCATCTAGAAATAAACAAAATATTAACAAATGAACTAAAGGGTGCTAGACTGGGCAGTAGAGGAACAAAGGACCAATTGGCAATAGATAAAGCTAGAGTTACTGATAGCAAGAAACCAAGAACAAATATTTCTATGGCATAGATTGACTACCAAATGGCCTATGATTGAGTTCCACATTCATGGATACTTCAAACAATAAGAATGTACAAAATAGCACATTCACTACAAAACATTACACAAGTATCAATGACAAGCTGGGAAACTACCCTCCATGCAACAATATAGAAATTGCAGACATTCCAATAAAATGTGGAATTTTTCAAGGAGATTCCCTATCACCACTGCTGTTCTGCATAGCCCTAAATCCTCTGAATCAAGTCATTCAGAAAACAGGATTAGGATACTAACTGAAATCAGGGTATATTATCAATAGTTTACTGTGTATACAGATGATCTAAAGCTTTATAGTAAAAATGAGCATAATATCAATTTGCTGATCAGTACTGTCAAGATGTGTATTGAGGACATTAACATGAAATATGGCATTGAGAAATGTGGCAGAAATATCATCCAGAAAGGCAAGATCAAAACAACAGCGGGCCTACAATTTGACGTCGGAAAAATTAAAGATGTTTCAGTGGGAAAAGGATAAAAATATTTAGAGATACTGCAACATCAAGAGATGGAGAATGAAGTAAAGTCCAAAGCTAAAAGAGAGTATAAAAAGTGAATAAGACAAGTTCTAAAGTTAAAGCTGAATGGTGCTAATAAAATACAAGCCCTTAATGCTTACACAATACCTATCATTAGCTAAACTGGGGATATTATAGATTGGACAATAAATGAACTAGACAGAAAAAAAAATCTACTCACAGTTCATAAAGCCTTACATCCAAAAGCAGATGTAGATAGACTATATGTAACTCAGATAATGGGAGGCAGAGGACTGAAGAAAATCAAAAATGTCATTGAAGGAGAAGTTATAGGGACTACATATGGAATAAAAACAAAGATGAGTCACTGATAGAAGCAGTAAAGATGAATGGATTATACCAAGCCCCAGAAACAGACAAAGAAACATGAAGAAAACAGCAAAACAGACATTAGCAAATAGATGGAGCCAAAACCCTCTGTATGGTCAGTATGTGTAACGAGCTGATGAATTATCAGCAAAACAATCAACATACAGATGGTTAAAAAAAGCAGGTCTGAAAGCAGAAGCACTAATAACAGCAGTACAAGATCAAGCCCTAAATACGAAATCACACAAAATCAAAATCATGAAAATCTCAAATGATTCCAAATGCAGACTCTGCAAAATCATGGATGAAACAGCAGAACATAAACTATCTGGATGTCAGTTTCTGGCTAGAACAAAATACACCAAAAGACACAACAAAGTGGCAAAAATCCTACATAGAAACCTATGTGAGAACTATGGAGTAAAGAACCTGGAAAGAGCATGGATGCACCAACCAGAAGCAGTCATCAAAAACAGAAGAAGTCAAAATACTGTGGGACTTCGAAATAAGGATGGATCGAGTGATTCCTGCATGAAGATCCGACATTGTAGTTGTCAACAAGTCCGACAGAACAGCAACAATCATCAATGTTGCTGTTCCAATTGATAGAAACATAAAACAAAAGAGAGAGAAAAAAAACAGAAAAATACCAGGATCTTAGATTAGAAATCCAGAGACTGTGGAATGTAAAAGCAGAAGTAATACCTGTAGTGATAGAATCTTTGGGGAACATAAAACCTGAATTGGAAGGATATCTGAATAAAGTGTCTGGACAACACAAAATTGCCCCATTGCTTAAAGCAGCCCTCCTCAGAAGTGCCCACATCCTCCATAAACCTTGGATCTCCCAGAATCTTGGTAAGATTCTGAGACCTTGGATCACAACTGACAGTAAAAAAGAAATCATGGAAAGAGGCAGAATAATAATAATAGGCATCTCCATATTGGTGTGTCGACTAAAGACCCAGAAGTTCAGGTTATCTAATGATCTAGACCAGGGATTCTTAACCTGGAGTCCAAGGACCCCCAACAGGTCCATGGCTGGGCTTCAGGGGTCCGTAAAAGTAAAATATTCACTATATTTTTTATATTCTGCTTATGTGCATTTTTCTAGGGAGGGGGTCCAAAGGGGTCCTTGACTCAAACTACTGATCTAGACTAGAGAACCAAGTCTACATATCTCTGCCTTCACCTCTTTGGGATGTAAGGGAAAGTGGCTCCTTCCAAAATATAATGAAATTCATCACATGATGGTAAAAACTATATATTCCATACCAGATCAAATGTCATGTTGGTAACAAGTCTGTGCTAGACACCCTTGTTCCATGGTTCCTTAGAGAAAAAGGGCTACTGGAATACAACCCAAACCACAGGAGGAATTGCCCTGCTGAGGAGAACACACATGCAATGGCTTCTTACTATAAGAGCCAACCACAAGTTAGAGGACTCAAAAAGAATGCAAGAAAATGTGGATCCAAGAGCATCCAGGAGATGCTATCAGTGAACAGAACCTCTTGGACCAGAAGAGATCTATCATGCAAAATATACTTCTAACATCCCTACAAACAAAAAACCAGAACAGCATGCAAATAACACCTTCCTGGATACACATAACAGCAATAAAACACCAAGTATATTCCCCAATCCCACAACAAGCAGACACATATAACACCAAGTATGTTCCCCAATCCCACAACAAGCAGACACATATAACATTACACCAAGTATATTTCCCAATCCCACAACAAGCAGACACATATAACACCAAGTATGTTCCCCAATCCCACAACAAGCAGACACATATAACATTACACCAAGTATATTCCCCAATCCCACAACAAGCAGACACATATAACACAACACCAAGTATATTCCCCAATCCCACAACAAGCAGACACATAAAGCACAACACCAAGTATGTTCCCCAATCCCACAAAAGCAGTCACCTATATTTGTTATATGAAGTTCTGCTCTCCATTCCCAAGAAAAGTCCAATCAAAATTAGTCCAGTAGTTTTAGAATTAGCCCCAGATGTAACAATTTTATCCTATTTGATTAAAAAGGTGTCTAGCCTCATTTTTGACTAACAAGTCTGCAGTGTGTGTTTGATTACAATGATCAGTCAAAAGGTTTTCATAATTTTATTAAGATGCTACATTTATATGGAGAGAATGCTGGTCTACGCTGATGATAGATTTCTTAAGTGACTCGCTGGCATATCATTAAACTATGAGTACCAAAAGATCAAAACTTGTTTGGATATCTTTGCACACTATGACTATTTAATTAGTAGATCAAGAAATGCAATTACACAAAGCACATACTCATGCACTTTTTTTTTACCCCCTTTCAAAACAGAAGTAAAAAACCCTGCACACTTTCTCTATTGCTGATTCTGCTCTTACTTCGTCTTCCAAAAATGTAAATGTATTTTTCAGCACACCGTTTTCGCTCAAGGTCAACACTGGCTGACAAAGTCAACGAAATTGTAGTCGCCACATGTATTACCAGCTGCATAATAATCTGTAACGATTATTCTCGCTCTGACGATTTCATGAAGGCATCGATTAGCTGCAGGGAGGAAAGGGGAAGTAAATAACTTCAGTAGCGAGGCCTGACAGAAACAACCAACTTATAAGACACTAAAACAATAAATAACAAAAAAACATCAATAATCAGAAAATGCAGAAACGCAAACAAAAACAGGCACTGAGAAAAGAATACATAAACATATATGTGGCTGAGTACGCAATCAAAACAGACGCTGGGTGGGGGGGGAGCTACGTAAACACGTGTGGTTGAGAGTGTAACAAGAACAGACCCAAAATATCACCAAAGCAAGGGGCCACAAAACAAAAGTGGAGAAAACAAATTAGTCGCTTCAGAGAAGGCGCTAACACTAATGTCTGACCAGAAATGCAAACGACTGACAGCAGGAGGAAAGAACGAGGACCGACTACGAACTGACAGCCAACCACAAAGCCCAGAGAGTGAGTGCCTTCCAAAAGTCCTGCCAACAGATCGTGAGCCGATAAACAGCCTGTTCGATGAAATAATACTAAGTGACTCCGGCCATCAACTCAAAAAGCAGCATGAGGCATTGAGCTGCTAGGTGACTGGGAAAGAAAACTAACGGGGAAGGGGGGAGGAGTCACAGGAAAAAAGTCAAAGTTTGGAAGAGGAAAATATCGTAGAAAAGTCTAAGAATCAAATTGGGAGAAAAGTCATCAATTCGATTAGGTACGTAAAATGTTTGTATGTATAAATGATTTTGTAAAAATGTGTTTCAAGAATAAACTGGAAAAAAACCCAAATTTTACTAAGAAACAAGTTTTGTGGAAATAAACTACAAAATAAAGTCAAAGCAGCTTATAAAAATTTATTTTAAAACAATTAAGTTATATAAACACTAATGGTATGTATGAATACAATACGTATATACTCATTAATCACAAGTTGACACATCCGTAACTGTATATGACATTCGGAATTTTGTGTATGACTTTTTCCGCTTTCTCACGCTTTATACTCCCCCCCCCCCCCCAAAAAAAAAAAAATAAAATAAAAATAAAAATAAAAAATTAAAGTGCTTAAGCATGCCAGTTAAAGTGCCAGGTTGTGTACCGATGATGACTATCAACAAAGTGCCAAAACGAGCAAATTAAAGTGGTAGATTGTATAGTGAGCAACAAAATGCAAAAGTAACCCAAACCCTCTAACCCAAGTTAAAGTTCCAAGCAACTCAATTAAAGTGGCAAGAACTCCAGAATAATCCAAGCCAAGGAAGGTTTGGCCAGATATATCAACTCTTTGTAATTTCTATCATCAAACAATGACTTCGGCCCAGATATACCAATACTATGTAATTTCTATCATAAACATCGGAACGGAGGTGATCGTTAAGAAGAAATCAATCAATCACTCAGTCACTGTAATTCACCTCGTCTCTCTAGTCTATTTGCAGTTTATGACTTGAGAAACGTGATGAACACACGAATACAGAAATAGTATTTCTATTTCATGACTAAATTAGTTTATGACTTGAGAAACGTGATGAACACACGAATACAGAAATAGTATTTCTATTTCATGACTAAATTAGTTTATGACTTGAGAAACGTGATGAACACACGAATACAGAAATAGTATTTCTATTTCATGACTAAATTAGTTTATGACTTGAGAAACGTGATGAACACACGAATACAGAAATAGTATTTCTATTTCATGACTAAATTAGTTTATGACTTGAGAAACGTGATGAACACACGAATACAGAAATAGTATTTCTATTTCATGACTAAATTAGTTGGCACTGCACCTGACGAATGGGTCAACCTCCTAACAAGGCAGTGCCTCTGTCATTAAATCCAAGAAACATTACACCTACAAAATTAATACTATACCGATAATATAATGGGGGGAAAAAATAGCTTTAAGTCTATGGAAAGCATAAAACACCACCAACCCCCTGCAATAGCTGGATGATCTTAAGTGCATTATATTCTAAAAACTAATCAAAATACGCGAAAGACCGTATTCTTCAATTCCATATTTGCAAACATCCTTCATTTACTATATCTCTCTAATGACGTGAACTGGCTCTCCCTTACACACACACACACACACACACACAGACACGCGGGCGTATAATATTTCGCCATTGTATTTTTTTTTAAATTGAAAATAATTAATCAAAGCCAATGCACCATTAAAAAGAAGCTTGAAAAATAATACAAACAAATTATTGATCAGTCACTAAAGCAACAAATTTTTAATTTAGTTTCAATATCACTGCCTCCGTTATATATGTATTGTTAATTAAAAGCCTTATTTCGTCTCTTTTGAAAAACAGTTCTGATGAATGAATGCACTAGTTTCAACTCGTTTGTAGTCGCTGAGCCTCGTAACAAATTGAATGCCCTGACTCCAGCATGATTGAATGTCCCAATTCCATTGTGACTCTGATTTGAACTCCATCCAGAGAAGTGGCTTGCTGGCTGCGGCTAGTACCTTCACTGTGCGTGGCCGATAAGGGTGCTTGCCCAGGATTAAATTGCATAATGCTACCATTTAAAGTCCTATTTCTCCTCGGCTGCAAAATTTCTCCCCAAAGGCAAGTATCCTCAAGTTCTCTAATATTCTCGACGTCTGTATCGATTGCCGTTTGAAAGTACACACACACTTAATTTTAGTTACCAATTATCAGAAAGCTAACCTTTATGAGGGAAGAAGACTTGTATCCAGCAAAGAAGCCGTTTAAAAATACCCACCTATCTACAAATTATCTTTGGTTTTCTCCCAGAAACATCCAAGATGGGCCATGCTATTTACTCGCAAAGAGCCTGACCATTTACTTCCACATATGGGACTGACATTTCGACAACAACAACAAATTCCTAAGTAATTGTGCATATGCGTAACTATAGTTAATAATTTGAATGACTACACACTTTTTTTTTTTTAAGCGTTGTAACACTGAATTAGTATCATTAGATTGGTAGTTTGATATCCTTTGCTATCAATGAGATAGACTGGTATGTAGTTTGATATCCTTTGGTATAAGTGAGATAGATTGGTAGTTTGATATGAGATAGACTGGTAGTTTGATATCCTTTGGTATCAATGAGTTAGACTGGTAGTTTGATATCCATTGCTATCAATGAGAGATTGGTAGTTTGATATCCTTTGCTATCATTGAGATTGGTAGTTTGATATCCTTTGTTATAAGATAGACTGGTAGTTTGATATAGTTTGTTATAAATGAGATAGACTGGTAGTTTGATATACTTTGCTGTAAGTGAGACAGATTATCTAGATAATGGACAAAAGAATGAGACAAATGGATAATGAAATAATGTATCCTTTGTTGAAAGTAAAAATACTCATATACACTAAAACACACAACACATATGAACACACACACACACACACACACACACACACACACACACACACACACACACACACACACACACACACACACACACACAATGTCTATACAAAGTTGAGTCAGAAATGTCCCACAATTATTTATTGTAGTGTTAGCTGCAATGTTTATTTTGTCAACAGGTAAAAGAGCTAAATTCCTGTGACAGCCAGTTTTAATGTCATCATAACACATCACAGCTGCTCTGATTCCATATATTCCAGGGGCAGAAATCCATTGCAGACCCTAGGCACAAAAAAGAAAAGAGTACTGCTCTAAACCCGAGTAGGGTATAAAAGGATACTATGTTCAACTAGGGTGGCACAAATGTCACTGATGAAAAACATCCTATATAGTCTTAATCTGCTCCTCACAACTATCACATTTGATGCTTTAAGAAGCCATTATTTTGTCAGTGATCTAAAAGTGGAAGAAAGGGTGCATGCCAGGCATGTTACTCAACCAAACACATTTGGGGTCACACACCCCCCCCCCTTTACACCAGGGACAATATTTTCTGACTCACTCTTGAATAATAGAGGAGCATAACAATAGAAATAACATTAAAATTATAAAGAAGAAGAAAGAAACTAATGAAGAAAGAAGCAAAAAGTAAAATAAAAAGGTGAATGCCTCAAATGGTATTTTAAAGTATATATAATTATTCTCCCAAAGAGTAATCATTTGGAAGAGCACTAATCTCCCGAGACTGCTTTCAGCTTCATTTCCCGCCCCTTTAGCTAACTGAACATGACCGAAAATAACAGATTTACACAAACACCATCATTACCTCGCCTCCACCATCCACCTAATGCACGTTCCTAGTTCCCACCATGCAAATGGACGATTTATGGATTGTACATGGTCATGGTCCTGCTCCTTGATTATTGTCTACTTAGTGTACAACTAATTAATAGAAGGTAACTCTATATATCACACTAAAACCACTACATGAGAGGTGCTGATACAGAACCTGCGATAAACTTTCACATACATCATCCATATATCAATGAACAGTGAAAGTTGATATCAAGAATAAAGAAGTCAATAAATTGATTTCTTAGCTTAAGAATACTGCATTCACAAATGATGGCAATAACAAAGGGCCTATGAGTCATGCTTATAAGGTTTTACTGGAAATTCCAGTTGGAATTTGTCCAATTGACTCTTCTTTATCTCATTTTTAGGTTTAGTTCATCCACCTGAGGCTACCCAGAAAAGATGACTATTTGATAAAAGAAACAATACTTGAGAAACAGTATAGTTTTAACACAGTAATGATAAATAGAAATCACAATGTATTTTAAAGAAAACAATAATTTGGGGTTCAAATTATAATAAAGGTTGTTAACATAATTTAATGCGAAAACACTTAATGTAGAGTAAACAAGAATGTGGTAACCTCTAACCCAAAAATGTCCAAAACTAACGAACTGTAAACTTAGATTTTAGTGACAAAGAGACAATGATCCCACAAACTACCAAGTTGCTAAATAATAATCCTCATACAGATAACTTAGACATGCTTTCTACAAAGGCAGTCAAGAAATTAATTCCAAACTGGTTTTGCAATAAACACATCAAGGGAACTTTCATTCAGACTCCTTAAAGAAGAAACTATAGTGCATTTATTTATTTATCTTTGAAAGTGGAGAAGCTCCATCAAAGAGGAAATCTTAAGGCCTGGGGTGAATAAGGGAGGAGAATGCAAAGTGGAAGAGAGAGAGAAAGAGCAGGTGTCAATATTCAGGTGATGAAAATAAATATGAGTATGTTATTGTTTTGGTATGCACCAATATGACCCTCTTGACTGGCAGTGTGTAGACAGATATTTAATAACCTACAGACATATGCAATCATCATGAGCGTGACTCTTAATGTGCAGCAATGCTGGTATCCAAAACTTACAATAAACTGAATTGAGTGTGTGATATAACACCACCCTAGTTATTGGTTATGAATATTATTAATCATCCATAACTAATTACAAGTGATGAAAATCTTAATTTATGTTATTAATAATTCTCCAGAAGACATATCTCACTTGGCAGACCTGCGGATGCTGTAAATGTTTTCTCTCTTCCACAACATTAAAGACAACATTCACGGTCTCACAATATTTCCATAGGTAGAAAACATCTTACCAAAGGAGAAGATAAATCCATCTTTAATCTATATTTAGCAAGCCCCCATCCACCCACTATCTCTCCAACATATGATTATCAATATGTGTAAGAAGGTCAATAAATTTAACAATAAATTTATTAAATCAACAATCAAATATACATATAGCAAATACAATGAAAAGAATACTTGACATCAATATTTCCAAGAACCACATTTGAATAGTTTTAATGTTTATAGAGTCTATATCCTAACAAACAATTCAACAGATTAGTGTCAATAGCAGGATAGTTCTTAACAGAAATGGAGTTATAGGGGATGAGCGATAATACTTTGTGCATAACCTTGTTTAGGTAATGCCACAATAGTCTTTCAAATGCTTTTGTAACTAAGTCACAAGCTTATTGTTCACAACAGAAGTGTTAGTTCTTCACATGTTTCTCTTGCATGCAGGCAGAACAACAATGTAGCAATTTCCAGTAACTTCCTTATACCAAAAATTCCACGTGTAGTCGAGCATTCTTTGCCTTTGTACAGAGTGCAGTGTATCCTTACACTTACACACTGGGGATAGAAGGCTGCTTCTTCCCTGTAAAATATAATCAGGGAACAAATGCTAAATTTTCCAGTTTATTCATCTCTAGCTCCATTCTTTCTTATGTTCAAGCCACAACTTACAGTTTCCTGCAACAGTGTTTATTAGCCTGATATATGCATACAGCATAATAAATACAACATAACAATTTTATGAACGGGTTCACTAGAAACAATGTTAAGTGTTTAGCATACTACATACAAGAATCACTGTTCACAATTTGTAGAAATAAAGATCTACTCAAATAATACATCTCTACATGAAACAGAAGCAAAACATATCAATAGCAAAATGCACAAAATATTTTAAAGTCCATTCTCTCTCAATCAGTCAGTTAACTCACCATTAAGCTAATGCCTGCCTTTTATGACCTGACTTCTTGCACATCAAATTCAAAGTAATTATAAAATACATTCCTTTTCAACAGGTATGCTTTTTATCTCAGTCCACTGGCTGGTCTCATTCTTGTAAATCTTAACCATTGGATACTCATCCAAATAAAACTGGTTTAGATTACACCAGCAAATTCTAGCATATTCTTTACCTGAGTTGTTTACTTCAACTCAAAATATCGTCATAAGCAGTGCCCAAGGTCGGGTCACGTTAACATTGGCAACAATATATAATTATTAAGTTAGATATAGAGAAAGGCAAATTTACTCTGCCAGAGTGTAATTCCCATTCATAAATAATAAATCGATCCGATGTCTGTAGCCAGCAAAGGTAGTTCAACAGTTTTGATTGAATTGTTTTGTGTGAATGACATCAGTGTAACTGGACTACTGTCATAATATCTACTACTGATAACGAATTGTTTTGTGTGAATGACATCAGTGTAACTGGACTACTGTCATAATATCTACTAGTGATAACGACATGCAACTGCAATTAAGTTTTCTATGTATTAAAGCAAAGTAAAAATAATATACCCTTGCGTTGCTGGAAAAAAATGTTTTAAATTAATCGAAACCTATGGTTATCTTGACAACGTGGAATGAATGCTATATCGCCTTCATTACGTCTAGCCACAGCTGGCTAACTTGCACGCGTTGACAAGGGCCGGGGCTAAATCACTAATTATCTATTGTCAGGAATCAAGCCTCACAAACTTGTCCCAACTAGGTTCCCGTGCGTCAAAGCGGAGAATAACGACTGTGTATAACGACCTATCGATTATAACATTCCCTCCCCCCTTCTCCCCTCCGACGACTTCATAGGAAAACTACGACACTTGGCAGACAGTGCGGAGCCTGTTTCACTTGTTGACGCTGGTTAAATTAAAACAGCAGTCGTTAAATGAACCTTCTTACTTTGTTTCATGCTAAATAACTTTCAAGACACGTATTGACAATTTCTTTTGCTCTACAAACACTGGAGGTAAACTGACTTAAGTGCGGCTGGGAGTGTTCTGTTCGCAATGTTACAAGTTTTCACTGAACGTAGTTTGGAACAATAGTTTGGAACAATTGGCATACTGCACTACGAACACTTAGGGGTTAGCAGACTCAGTGCAGCTGGGAGTTTCTGTTCGCATGCTTACAAATTTTCACTGAACGCAGTTAATGGAAGATTGACAAACTGCACTACAAACAGGTATATACAATTAATATATATGCATTAGTAACAATACACAATGAAGAAGAAATGAATTAATTTTGAAAGCTCTAAGTAACTGCAATTTCTGAATATGAGGTATCATAGAACGGGCATTAATAAAAAAAAAATAATTTTTCAATAAAATAAATAACAAGCATATATCATTGATGACTACCAAAACATTACTTGTATTAATCTGTCTCCTGTCTTCTAAATGTAGTTTTTCTTGTTATTGGCTTTGAATGCTATCTTAGAAGTAGCCTTTTAATTGTTATTTGTAGTTAGTAATACTTTAGCTGTCATTTTGTCTTTTCTTTTGTCTCTTAATGCTGTCTAATTAGTAATACTTTAGCTGTCATTTTGTCTTTTCTTATGTCTCTTAATGCTGTCTAATTAGTAATATTTTAGCTGTCATTTTGTCTTTTCTTATGTCTCTTAATGCTGTCTAATTAGTAATACTTTAGCTGTCATTTTGTCTTTTCTTATGTCTCTTAATGCTGCCTAATTAGTAATACTTTAACTGTCATTTTGTCTTTTCTTTTGTCTCTTAATGCTGTCTAATTAGTAATACTTTAACTGTCATTTTGTCTTTTCTTTTGTCTCTTAATGCTGTCTAATTAGTAATACTTTAACTGTCATTTTGTCTTTTCTTTTGTCTCTTAATGCTGTCTAATTAGTAATACTTTAACTGTCATTTTGTCTTTTCTTTTGTCTCTTAATGCTGTCTAATTAGTAACAGTTAGCTACCTCCTCTTTTTTCCCCTCAATTCCTGTCTCTAAATGTTGTCTCATTAATAACCCTTTACTTGTCTCTAAATGTTGTCTCATTAATAACCCTTTACTTGTCTCTAAATGTTGTCTCATTAATAACCCTTTACTTGTCTCTAAATGTTGTCTCATTAATAACCCTTTACTTGTCTCTAAATGTTGTCTCATTAATAACCCTTTACTTGTCTCTAAATGTTATCTCATTAATAACCCTTTACTTGTCTCTAAATGTTGTCTCATTAATAACCTTTTACTAATCTCTCAGTAACCTTTTACTTGTGTTTTTTCTTTCTGCCTTTTACCATTTTCCTTTTTTTCTTCTCTCTCACGATGTTTAACTAATAATCCTTCACATGCCTTCTGTGTTTCTTTTTGTTTCTTAATGATGTCTCTGGTTGTAAATATTATCTAAATAAAAACACTTAAGTTATTTGTTTTTCTGACTCTTGTAAATGTTGTTATTCTAGTTCCCTTGCCATTTCCTTGTTTTCTGCTTTATTTTATCTCAACCCTGAGTTGATTTCTCTTAGTGCTTTTCCCAATCAAATGAGTATCTGAACTTTTACCTGTGCAGGCATGAACCTAAGAATATTTAGTAAAATCATTTTTGTTGTTTTTAATTTTATGTCTCAAGATCCTTTGATTAGATCTGAATCTAGTAAAACCTGACACAATGTTATTATATTTCTCCACTTGTGTAATGAACACTTTTTCCAGTGTGAGAATCACTTGAAATGTTAATACCTAACGTTATAATACAAAATTTTGACACTTTTCTTTAAAGAGAAAATAATTGCTAAGTAAAATGTAATCCCAGAGTGTTATTTTTTATTCACTTTATTGTTTAGAAATGAGAAAGAATTGACACACTGATCAAAGAAAATGTTTTGATAATAGTTCTTTTAGGCATTTCCTCATGGTTCCTTATTAAGTACTGTAGGGGTAACTACACAGATACAACAAAAAACCAATATTCTCTCTGTCAATAAAAACTCCACTTTTAATGTACATGTATATTGCAAATACCATCTACTTTTGAAAAAAAACTATATTGTTTAAGCTGAGATATTTATTTAAACTTCGTAAAGGTTAATATTACTAGTGAGGGGGAAAAAATTCAATCTTTTAATCTTTGTGAGTATTATAGGTACTTAGTTTCATGAACAAAACAAACAATGGAGCATATAATTATTATAATGTGGTTTTATCTGAGACAACAACAGATATATAATAGTTTGTTTTTTTTATCCATGAGACTAAAAATATTTTTGACATCCAGAATGATGTGTGAATTTATACAGGGTATGAATAAATTCACTGTTCATGAGATAAAAACAGGAAGAATAAAATGAAATTTTAAAAATGTCATATACATGTATTACTCATTTTAAAAATATTTTCTGTCATGCATTTGAATAACACTTTAAAAGTTTCTCAGTGGTTTGTGAAAAGAGTTAGGGAGGGAAAAGTGAACATTCTGCCTGTTTCTGCTACTTTCATGACCCAAGGTATCGAACTGAAATCAAGAGAAAATTCTTTGCCTTGGGAATATAATTTCTTTTCTATATTTCAAATGTACCCAGGTGAAAACACACACACAAGGAATGAACAAAGTACCCATTGTTTATACAGATAAGGTGTAGTTTAAATACACATTTTCGATTCAGCTGCTGAGAGAAACAGCCAAGCCAACTTTACTAAAATGTATACATACACAGAGATTAAAAGTTTATAGCATAATATTCCTTCTGACTACAGCAAGGCCATCGAGCATAATCAGTTGTGGTAATCTATTTCTTATTTGCCTCAGAGAGTTGTGGTAATCCATTTCTTGTTTATAGCAAAGAAACTGACAGAGAGTTGTGGTAATCCATTTCTTGTTTATAGCAAGAGAAACTGACAGAGAGTTGTGGTAATCCATTTCTTGTTTATAGCAAGAGAAACTGACAGAGAGTTGTGGTAATCCATTTCTTGTTTATAGCAAGAGAAACTGACAGAGAGTTGTGGTAATCCATTTCTTGTTTATAGCAAGAGAAACTGACGGAGAGTTGTGGTAATCCATTTCTTGTTTACAGCAAGAGAAACTGACAGAGAGTTGTGGTAATCCATTTCTTGTTTATAGCAAGAGAGATTGATAAAGAGCTCAAGAAATACCATATGTGATCACTTAAAAGCTAAAAAAGATTTATGTAAGAAGAGACAATTATTAATTGTTAACGTCTCTGAAAAATTATGGGTTCCTTCTTTTAGAGGTGATTTATGAATTACTTCAACTTATATGAAGGTACCTTTTAATAAAATTAAATAAGATTTTAAGAGTTAGAAATCTGTGCTAATAATAATCCAAAAAGTAACAAATATTAAAAGATATAAAAAAAATGAAATTAAAATGGCAGGCACTGCATAAACAACTGTCATCACAGATAGAAAACCCAACAACTTTGTACATGACGATATGACCATCATGTTAAGGAGTCTGTATGACATATCAAAAGTATTCATCAATATTATTTGTACTGCTATATTTAAGTTATTAGCACATAAAAATGAGCAGAAACAAAAAAATAAATAAGAAAAGTTAATGAAATGATAATTCTAAATAAAAACAGATTTAGTGTATGGTTTTACTATTTGGCAGCAAAAACCCCCTAATCTTTCCCTAAAAAACCCTAACCCAGAACCCTTAATCATGACCCTAACTCTAACCTTTCTCTAAAAAAATAAAATAATGGCAGTCATGTATGGAGCTATTGGGTCTTCTATCCATGATGGTCATGTATGGAGTCACTCCCAATTAAATAATATTTAATTTTATTTAGCTATATTTCTAATACCAATTAAATAAGTAATTATTTGACTGAAGCATTCATTTTACTCATTTATGCAATCTGTCTGAGTGTGCCACTCATTTATGTAATGTGTGTGTGTGTGTGTGTGTGTGTGTGTGTGTGCGTGTGCGCATGCATGTATGTTAGACTATAAAAAACCCAAACAAATCTTATTTTTCTGCTCTTGTAAAAATCAATTATTTTTCTACAAGATATATCTTCAATCTCTAAATTGATATAAGAAAATTCTTATAAATGAATTTGCTCTCACTACAAAATTTGACCATAAGGCATTTCAAGGACAATAGATCATTAAGTGGAATGATGCTACCTTGGTATTCTTATTAATTAGTTTCTAGACATTTTTTTTTGCACCAAACAAGTGTAACATCTCCCTAGGCCAGTCCAGGGTGTAGCAAATGTTTAAATATCAATTTACTTATAATTTTTCTTTGCAGGTTATCATACAGTAACATGTTTTGAATGTACTAGCATAACCAAAGGAGGAGTATTTTAATGTTTTTTCTTCCTTTCAACTTCAAGATACTGTAATTTTCAGTGTTCTGGCATAACTAAAGGAAGAGTATTTTAATGCAATTCCCCCCCCTTTTCAACTTATTTTCAATGTTCTGGCATAACTAAAGGAAGGGTATCCCTACTGATAATTATAATTTTCTTCCTGCAATATACTACAATTAAATGTTTTTAATGTCTGGCAAAACTGACAACAAAGTGAGTGAAAATCAATTAATGAACTTTTTATACAAATTGTTGATTGTAAGATGTAGCAAAATTATATATCTATATTTTAATCAAAGCTTGCTGAATAGTTCTTAGTTTTGTGTATGTTAGTAATGGGGCCAATCTCGTTCACGAACTATGTTTGACATATATTCCATTTCACTTAGTCTTCAAGTCTCAATTGGTCTTTAAGTCTTTTGTTTCTAATCTCAATCTTACTAATTGGGAATAATCTGGCAAATTGTACCTGTTTCAATCTTATTATCTTATTTTGACTTTTGGCTCTAATCTGAAGGCTATCTTGCAAGCATACTAGTTTAATCCTACTTGCTTCCTAATAAGACTTCTGGATCTGATCTGCAAGGCTATCTTGCAAGCATACTAGTTTAATCCTACTTGCTTCCTAATAAGACTTCTGGATCTGATC
The DNA here is from genome assembly GCA_028829895.1 of Sinotaia quadrata. Classification (NCBI taxonomy): domain Eukaryota; kingdom Metazoa; phylum Mollusca; class Gastropoda; order Architaenioglossa; family Viviparidae; genus Sinotaia; species Sinotaia quadrata. The sequence continues at coordinate 54,198,952 of CM054182.1, forward strand.
TGCAAGGCTATCTTGCAAGCATAATAGTTTAATCTTATTTGCTGTCTTAAATCACGACTTACTATATAAACTAATTTCTCATGGATTTCAGTTTGATCCTTAATTCTCTCACACCATTACATTTCTCTACTATTTCAATAGGTCTACAGGGGAGACTTCAGTGATGTTTGCACCAGCACCAGCTTCTTTTTTATTTTTTAAATTCTTTTTTACAAAGAAACAACAACACAATTGTGTACATCTCATAGCTTAGCAACATAACAAATGCATGAAGGAACATTTGGGTTGTCTTTTTATTCTATCATCTGTGTATTTCTCTAATCTTATACAATGAGATGAAACACATATAATCTCTTCAATTGATCTATTTATATTTGTTCTCTCTCTCTCTCCTTTCCCCCTATCCATTCATCTTTATTGATTCACATTCATGCATGCGCACACACACAAACAACAGTCAATGCAACTCTTGAATATAATTAAAAATACTTAAACTAACATTCTCTAATTCTTTGATTTCAGGTGTTCCTGCTGAGTGGAAAGACAGCCTCTAACAAATTAATATCTCCAAACATAATCATTGGTCAAATGTAAAGTGACAAGGGCAAATGATCATTTATGGCAATATAACTGGAAACAGTCTTTAAATAACACTAGTAAACTTGTACAGAATTCCAATTGCAAACAAATTATAACTGGAAACAGTCTTTAAAATAACACTAGTAAACTTGTACAGAATTCCAATTGCAAACAAATTATAACTGGAAACAGTCTTTAAAATAACACTAGTAAACTTGTACAGAATTCCAATTGCAAAGAAATTATAACAAAAATAAACTGTTATAAAATGATGACATTTTAACAAACTGATATAAAGTTTGTATTTTTTAAAAACCCATAAGAACAAACTCTGATGATCACAATCTCTCAGTAAAAGATACAATAGAAATAATGTGTAAAGCAAAGTTTAATTAAAATACATCAATTGCATTCAGATATCTTCAAAATGAATGCTAGCACACTTGCTCACCATACACAAATTCTAGAGTGGTACACTCTTTACCAAATTCAGCATGACCAAAGCAGAATGGACATAAAGAGGCTTAGCAAATGCTCTCATCTCTCTCCAGAAAAATATCAGTCCATCGGCAACTGGTGTTTAGAGGTAAATCCACACTTTGTCAAGTCCACAAAGAAGGAGTCACCAAGGCTGTGTAGAAAATGCAGTTATACGACCACAGTTTTTCCTTCTAACAAATTTCCACAAAACTCTGAGCAATTTCTTCCAGCAAGAAACAAGCATCGTTTGACACACAAGATACTGCTGAGTGGACAATCAGAGCAAAAATCTAGGTCAAAGCATGAAACTAGCAGCATTCAGAACAAGAACTCTGAGTTGAAAGACCATGAAATGGCAACTTTTTCTGACAAGCTGGTCACCACAGATAATGGTAGTAAAGAGAAACATTCAACAGTCCTCCTTGCATTCCAACCCAAACTGCAGCATAAGCTGCTCACAGGGTGGACCATAAAGAGACACAGATACCTTACAGGATTTCCAGCACCAATCTTACCCAAGCCACAGCATTTAGATGGATTGAAATATTTTGGCCATGCAAATGATCACTCTCCTAATTTGCATCATGGAATTTGCAATCAAACAGCCACAGGCCTCCAGACTAAAGCTGTTCTTGAAGATGAAGACTCTAATAGTACATGCCCCACAAGCAGAGGGCAAAATGTTCCAGACAAGTCCACTGCATGTCAAAATCAGTCAGAAACACAAGAACAAAGCAAAGAAGAGAAAGAAAGCAGTTTAGAATTTCACAAAGAAAAATCAATAACCATGGGTAACAGATCCAACTCAAACAACATTCTTAATGTGCTGTCAGAAGATGACTGCAAGATTGCCATACGCTATCACCCACTGAGAGTAACTGACACACGAAACAGTATGACTGTTCTCAAAAATAGGTCACACACCTCCATCTCTAATAAGGACAGGCAAGAAGACAACAGTGACAGTAACACTGAATATCACTATAGCAACACTCCAAATCATCTTAGTAATGGCACAATAATTTCAACAAGCCCATCACAAATGTGGTCAAGTGCAATAGCTTCCAGGAGTGGTTATGGTAAAAGGATATACCAGGCCTCAAATGCTATAGAAAAGGCTTTTGACAACCTGCAACTTAACAGTAAGTATCCTACCATCCATGACCAAAACACTGACAAAATGCATGATGAAAGAAGTGTGTATCATACACGTTTCCAGCAGTTGAACTCAAAGCTACGGCAACAGATGTACCACTTGGTTGACGCTAAATCACATCAGCTGAAACTCAAGTATGACAGGAATAAAAGTGCAAACTCTGTCAAGACCAAAGATGCAAAAAAGGAAGGAGAATAATGGGAAATATGTATCCATCTAGAATCTGCTAGATTAATATCTTACATTATTCATTATTACTCTTATATTATTGGGCACTTGAAATGTGTACTAGTAACTCCATTTACTAAAAAGTGTTTTATTCTGTTTATAACTACACAAATTGAGTCTCCATGTTCATAACTCAAAAATTATTACACTGAAGGCTTCTCTTAAATGTTTTATGCTTTTAATACCTAAACACTACATATCTTCAAGAAAGTACTGAAGGTCATCAAGTTACTGTAAGAAGTATTTTTTCCTCCTGAATTTTATTCTATGAAACCTTCACATTTAAAATCTCATTGTCATTGTTCATATACCTCACACTTCAAGTCTCACTGTCTGAAGATTATTAAACATATCAATATCAACATATCAATTTACTAAGTTGTAAGTTTTTCTTACATAACTTTCTTTTCATAAAATCATCAACAACAACATAAAATAGAGGGCAGCCATTTTTAAGCCAGATTTTAAGATGACATATACCATACATTACAAAGAAGTGAAGAGGTCAAAGGTGATTTATCTATGGCATGGCATGCTAAGGAGTGATATGACAAGAACTCATAAAGAAAGCAGCCATTCTCACTTGCAAAATATCTCACAACTAAAACTCAGCATTCTGTTGCCTGGAAATGAAACTGTTAAAACAGAAGATGATCTAAAAATATGTTTATGACAATTAGTGCTTATATACTTTTTTATTTTTTTAACCCACACTAGTTTGTTACCATGTAAAGTTTTAAAATTCATAGCCCTCCATGCTAATGACAAATTACCAAATGAGTGATAATAATCTCCTTCTCAAAGCAGTATTAACTTTATTAAATTAAAAACTATGAATAGATTTTCTCAGCTACATATGTAAATGCCTCGATAATCAATGATTTTTAATACATATGCAACAAGGATTGATAATCTACTATGGAAACAGGAAAAATTAATGAAATTTATAAATGTCCTTCCCCATTTGCCATGTATCTTTATTAGTATTATTCTCATACTTTGAGGTTACAGTGATTCTAGTGTCATATGTAATAAATCATTATGGAAGTAACAATATATTTTCTTTTAGAGCTACAGTCTAGATCTATAGTTAGTCATTCCTCTGGTTACAAGTAAAATCAAATATATCTTCAGCATCCCAAAATAATTTATATTTTACAAAATTTTCACGTCTGGGGGGTAAAAAAGACAAAATATCTAAGGTACTTAGCTCTAGATCACCATGTCCATTTGGACATTAACTGTTCACAGTCCTACACCGTAAATGTGCATAGATCTAAACATTCTACATAGTAACATGGCCATATACATGCAGTGTTACTAATGTTAGTCATTCAAATGAGCCAATCAGTGTGAAGCAAATAAGTGTTTCCCTCAGCAGACGATTTGTATCAATTCTACCACTGGATAGCGGTAATTAGATTGCTCCTGTGATAGAAAGATGATGTTTTGTACACCCACTGCTTTTCTTTCTCCCCAGCAGCTATCTTGTGCTGTAAAGGAACTTTTGCAAGGCATGGCTTCAAGTCGGAATGCTTTTTTTTTTTTAATCAACTGACTGTTGTCAACCCACAGCTGAATCAGATTACAATTTAGCTGATGATTCATGTTCTGTTTCTTTTGAGGAGGAATTTTTGCCACCCTTAGTGATTTCATAGAAAATTGTGTGCTGATGTCAAGCCAGTCGACCAACATGGTGTGATGTGGTGCTGGGCAAAATGTCAGCTCATATTGAAGAAAAAACAGTTTCATTACTTCATTTGGATGTGTAAACTTTTATGGAATTGTTAAGAAAGATATGCATTGGACTACAGGGCTAATTCTAATTTGTTGTAAACAATTATAAATCTTCACATCACATCACGATTATTTGCTACGGACTGGCTTTTTTTGTGCCATGACTTGCAACAAGTGCTATAATTAAAATAATATATTTCAAAATTATATATGTACATTGTATATAATTCAAACAAATTTTCTAGCAAATAAATTTCATGGAATTTTCTTCATCATTCCTTTTTTTGACATGTACACTCAACAAGTACTTTCATTTGAACTGTAAAAGAAATATACATTTGAAACACTATGCAGTTTCAAACAATATTTCAAGGGGCTAATCTCTTGCCTAACACTGCAATATAATTCATCAAAGTAGTTCATTTTGGACTGATAATTTCTGAAGAATACTGAACATATCATCTTATATGTATGCTGGACATGATTTATTAAAATAAACATTTTGTAATTGTCAAAATGACGTGGTGTAGTGCATGTACTCATTGCTACTTGACTGCCATTTTGAAAATGCGAACTTTGTCCATCAGTCAAACGGGAAGTAGAAATGTTATGCACCGAATTTTTCTTATCCCATCAAGCTTCTAAAAATAAATAAATATTTAAAGAAAGTATTTATTTATATGCAAAATTGTGTTTTGTCAACTAAAATTAATAATGGCTGATGAAATAAGATTCCAGAAGTGCTAAAAAGTACCTGTACATTGAAGAGCAACCAACTATCTCAACTAATCAAATCGAGTCTTTCACATGATTTACATAAAATCTGATCAATCAGGCTGTTAGGTGAGGTGAGGGTTTCTCAAGTAACCGGTTTGTTGAGACTGTATTTTAATGACTATAATGTAAGGGAAATAATCCTATCTGTTTCTGTGAGACATATTCCTTTCTACAATACAAATAATGGTGGCAATCAGGAGTCAAAGTATTGAGTTTTCGGCTTAAGAAATATTTTTTTCAGTACAGGTGGGTTTATAAAACATCTTTATTAACATAAAAAATGCATTTATACATTAAGAAAATATAAAATCCTGAAAGAGAAGATAATGAAATGCAAATATATAATAATCTCAAAAGTGAAAAAGAAAATAAGAATTTTTTTTCTCTTCCATTCTATGGCTTTAAATGTCAGCAAATTTAAGGTAATATAATTACTGCATTAATTAAATCACTACCTTTGATATCTAATCTGATCAAAGACATCACATCTACAAAACTGGCATTTAACAAGAAAATACCAAACTCACCTGATAGAAAGAACAGATGAATAGTTACACTGACTATAATGAACACTAAATTGGTTCTCTTTCAGTATTACTGTCCTTACGAAAATGACTCTCAAAATGGTGTGATGAGGTTGCAGGCTTACTGTTCAGACTGACCCTTGTGGTATAACTATATTTAGATGTGCATAATCTGTTTATGGAATACTGTTCAGTTTGCCCAGGGAATTAATTTAAATAGTATGAAATTGCATAATAATGAATTTCAAAATTGCATCTTTATCTTCAGTAAAACATAAAACCCATGAATGTGAAATACAGTGTACTGAAGTCAAAAAGAGAATTAGTGATTTTGATGATTCAGTTTAAAACAACAAAAAAAAAAAAATAGCAACTTGGATGACTTTAAATAACTTCAATCTGTATAATCACATTTAAATTATCATAGTAACACTACTACAATACAATTAAAATATAACAAAATCAGTAATTCAAAAAATGTGTACTTAATGATTTTGTCTTTTTAAATTGGAAAAAAGTTTTAAAATTTTAATGAACTTCACTCAGCTTCTACACACATACAGCCTATTTTAATGATATTTTGTAAATGTGTGAAGATGGAAAGGAAAGAAGACATAATATTAATTAGAATAAATCTTCAAGGAACAGTGGTGTAGATAGCAGCATGTAGTTGAAGACACCAATCAAAGGAAGCAAGTTAAAATGGCTATAATCAAATTTGTATTGTCATAAATGTGAAAATTATTAAACAGGATGCTGAACCTATATGCATTCTTATTTTGTTACTATATTTCCTGCATATTTATTACATTGTAATTTGTCATCAAGTAATTAAGCTACAGTTCACTTTTTAAAGAATACTTTAAAAGCAGTGAAACATGTAAGTTTAAACATCTCAGACATTACTTGCAATACAAACATACATTTGTTTGCCTTTTTCCTATCGTATATCAGCCATGAAGTCATGATCAGTCTTGTCAAAATCTCTATGACATTTGGCAAATACCATACAAAATTGTGACTGACTTATGGAATTAACTGTCACTTTTATTTGACACTCAATAACAATGCTCCATATCTACACACTGCCACTCTCAAAATAAAACAGAACTGGATTTTAATAAACAAAGAATTGTTTCTTGTACTTGTAAGGATCTCTTAACGCAAATTTCATTTCATCAAATTAATCTATTTTATTAATTTTTATATTAAAAAAAATAAAACAATGTAGAATTTTAACATTTCAAAAATTTGTACATAAAGATAAGCAGAAGTGAATTGGCTAAATCATTTTATTGAGGCCAAGCTGTTCACCCAAAGAAAAAGAAAGCCTTTGCTTACTGAGATATCCAAGATGTCAAATTCACTAATTGTTGACCGCCACTGATCTCTGAAAATGACCACCACAGAAAATTTAGTTTAATATATAATTTTATCATAAAAAACTAACTCAGCCATTATTATAGTCAACTCACTTGCCCCAGGCTACCTCCAGGTGAAGCATGTAGACGCAGCTGATAATGACAACCAGGATGCAAATGCAGCTCTAGATGAGCTACAGAGTTTTCAAATCCTTCCTGATTTTCTCGAGGATATGGTGTCTGTAGCTTGACAGGAAGCAGACCCTTTTCTCCATATCTGTAGTCAATTAAAATGTAATACTCTTTTGATCAGCATAAACATTATTTTTGATCTAACACTGTATCGTATATGCTAAACACTTTGCACTTGAATTTTATATACAATATTTTGAATTGAGTAAGCAAGCAAGAATGCTTATTTAGCAGTGACAATAAATGGTTAGTGACATAAATCAAGAACCAGTGCATTTAGGTAAATAAATATTTCCTTTTAAATTAAAAATTAAGTGTACATATAGCTTTTTTACTTGTGAAAAGTAACAGAATTTTGTCTAAATATAAAGAATCAAAGCAAATGCAGAGTAAAATTGATAGCAAATTGAATTTGATTTTGCAGGCAATACTCTTTTCAGTGTTATTATCTGCTGCATGGAAACATGCACAGCAAATTATGGAAAATTAAACTTTCGATCAGATCAGATAGCATTTGATAATTTTTTTAAAAGTTACTGTGAATATTGTTTCTTTAATCTTAATAACTAAAATGTTTAAATACTGTCAAGAGAGATATAATGCTTTCCATATAGGGCAGTGTAACGCAGAAAATGCAATAACCATACATTAAGTTAATTCATATGTATTTCCCTAAATTTTCTAAATTTTAATAATTTTCTTATGACAAAAATTAACTGAATTTTTGCCATGAAAGCCAGAAACAAAGAAACGAAATAGGGTTGAAATAGGTGCGAGAGGGGGACACAAACGAGCGGCGCATCACGGATGACAGGTTGTCATCCATCGGTAAGAACCAAAACAGGAATGCCATCTATAGGGCACAACCCCCGGGTCGTGACTAGTGCAGAACGGAGAGTGTAGCGCGGAAAAAACAACAACAAAACGATAGTTTTAAGGTTCGACAATGTAAATTTGTCACGGGATAGGAAATATCTGTCAACTGCCAGGCGACGTAACTAGAGGGGAGGGGGTGACTTATGCCAGGTGTTCCGTTCCCATCCACCTAGCCAGATCAGTTAAATACCCAGCAAAACTTATTCTCAGCACTTCGACCCGTTCCATAGTCAAGTCCGGTCAGAGGCGGCCCGAGAGCTGTGGTGAGTTAGCTGATTAATGGAAGAAAGAATGGCTTAATCAAATGTACAGAACATTTCTAAGCTTTCTAATTGATTTTTTTATGATTTGGTAATTAGAAGAGATTTTATATCATATTACGTTATTATGGATTTTAGGACCATGTCGCAGTGAAGGTTAATTTGAATTTAATTATAGTTATGTCCTTTTATGCTGTGTGTATGAATGAAGGGCTAACGATTTTATTGCAGAGATGTAAGTTGAGAATGTTTGTAGGAGAGGATGTGAGTATAGAAATTCCGTAGACAGAGATTCTAGTGCCGTCTTTGGATTATTCTTCCAGAAGCACGCCTCTTTCCTTCCTGTTGTTGGGACCTTCGTTGGTTCGGGACTTTTGTTGGTTCTCCGATTTCCGGTCCTCCTAGCCTCCATATGGATTTCGGCAGTGCGGGTCCACCGACACATTGTCTCGTGAGAAGCCCGTGCAGGGGCCCGTGCAGTGGAGCGTAGAGTCGGGAACTGAGAAGTTTATATGCACGTAACCATCATCCAATCAGCAACTTGTAGCCAGCGCAAAGCCGGGACGCCACACAGCGAGCGAGCGTGTGCATCGCACGGCGTGCTAGTTGACGCCAGGTCATGTACTTTGTTGACTTTTCTATACTCCTCAAAACTCTCGTTCGATGATGAGATAGTAGAATTTAGTATGTGGAACAGTTATCATTAGAGTAAGGACGTTAGACGAATTTCGGAATATTATTTTTTCAAGTGACTGTTGATTTAAATTTGTATTTGTAAAATCTGTATAATAGTTAATAAATTTATCTTTTGTTACTTTTCATTCTTCTTACGCATACCAAATTTCGTTGTATGTCTGGAGTAATGTGGGTGGATGGGGGCTCTTTAAATAATAGTTGAATCAAATCAAATTACTCCTTTAGTAGGAAGTTCCACCAGCGAACCAGTATAAATTATGTGTCCGATGGGGGTGTCAGCTTATCGTGACGAATAAATGGAAGTTTAAAATCTTACAGTTTGATCACTGATGAGCGATTATGACTGTTAATGAAAATAGTTCTTAAATTTAACAGCTCATAATTAAGGTACACACCAGGCGGCGTCACAGGCAGTTTTCTAACTTTCATTTAATAGTGTCATTATGAATTAATAAAAATTTAAGTACTGATAATTTTTATTGATTATAACTAAGGTAATAGATATAAACAAATATAACTTTACATTACATAAAGCTTTACATTTATAATAAAAAAGGTTCACAATTATTCAGTGGACATAGCAGCACTAATTTATCCCTATCATTTTAATTTACCCCTTCCAAATTAATGTACACAAATATAACTGGAATCAAGTCTGAAATCTTACTAAGGAAAAAAGTAGTTTTGAAAACCTGTTTGTTACAAAAAAAAGCAACAAAATCACTTTAGAAAAAAACCCCATCATTTAATACCAATTAAATCTGCTAAACTACAAACAAATACAGCAAAGTACAAATATAAAAATGATAATGCAATAGGAAGAATATATGAACACTAAAATAATCTGTTACAAATAAATATTTCATTAAAATAAATTTGTATTGCAAGCAAATAAAAAAATGCATATAGTACCTAAAAAAACTGTATGTATTCTCATGGCTCCATGGGACACTTAAAGTCATGATGCTTCCCTCGTACAGACCTGTAAATGAATTAATTATATGCTCTGAGACAAATACATGTCACATCCTTAATGTGTCCTAATATATTTGCTTGGTGAACAATTATGATAATTCCAAATCGGTACATGAAAAATTAGAAAACATGCATCATTATGTATCTAAATCTGTGTTCATTTTAGCATATACATGAGTATAAAACATATGCACATACTGTGTACTTAGTTTTGTATTAATATGCATAGATTATCAAGTATCAAGCACTGAACATCTATAAACAGTACTGTATAAAGATCGAACAACTAAAGGTGTATCTGAGAGTAAAATAAAAATGTACTTATATCTGGAAAATTTGTTCCATCTTGAGGATTATATCCCTTATCTTGAAAAGTCCAAGCTATGACTTCCAACAGGGATCTTGAACAATACACAAGAAATGGAGACAAATAAAAACTGACACCCTGTTCTTCAATCCCAACCACACTCACAAATTCTACAAGAATGCAATAGGAATCCTGAAATTTGATTTTTTTAGCCTGATCTTGACTGAGATTAGTCTCTAGGTCATAAAACTGGAGACTGTTGATATCTCTCCTTTCTGAACTTGCTAAAGAAAGATCATTTCTCAATACCCATGTATTCTTCTTTCCTCAACACAGGAAGTGAGGTGGGCTTTTTATCTTTTGTTAGTAACCTTCATGAGAGTAATAGGACGGGGCTTCTATATGGGCAAGAATGTTTTTCTACTAAAATTAATCCCATCAGGTGAGATTTCAAGGTGTAGACTAGTACCTTTCCAAACAGCTAGCTATTTTCTCTGTATCTTAGAGGCCTCCAGTACATCATAAAACACGAAGGAGATGTCAACATTTTGACAGTTACTTGATCACAAGTGAATCAACAGCTAGTAGGTACATTCAGAAAAACTCTGATAAGCAAGAGTGAGGTTTCCCCTAACATGAGTTTCGATATGAGAAGGGGATGGTGACTGCCACCTTGAATTCCAAAGGGAGGCCAGCATTGTGGTTTACTGTTTTTTTCTCTCAAACCTTAAATGCCAATATCTTGGTTATAGTGAAAAAATTAAGGTGCTGTTCACATCTGATGACCCAATCAGCATGCATACAGGAGTTGGTCACTCTACATGGAGATGAGGTGTGCTGACTGGTTTCAGAGGCACCAGGCATGGATCCAGCACTGAAGAAAATAAATAAAACCAGGCATGGATCCAGCACTGAAGAAATAAATAAAACCAGATTTTGAATGATGCCTTCCTTCTTCCAGCAGAAACAGGAGAGAGAGATGATATGTCCAGCCTCTAGCATTTCAAACTCACCAGGGGCTCCATGGTCTCAGCTGTAATAATCTGGACTATTTCTCATCAAAATCCTCCTAAGAAAACACTCTTATCAGACTGGTGCTGAATTCAACTTGGGAAAAAAACAGTTGCCAGGAAACTGGTGACTATCAAATAGGAAAATAATTTGTCAGATTAATTATAACTCTCTAACAAAAATTTACTGGGACAAGCTGTTATCCTATCTCATAGCATACTATTTATATGATGAAAAATTTGTGCAAAGTCAACTGTCTGTTGAGTGCAATAAATATACATTGAGTTTCTTGCATTCATGTGCTTCAGTACCTGGTTTTTTGTTGCTCTGACACCCTAGTGGTGTGACGATAGCTGTGTAAGATGTCAGGACACTGGTCAAACCAGACAAATGCAGACTGTAAAACACGGAACCATTGTGAATCTGAAGCATGGCAGCACCATCTGTTACACTTACAGGAAATGAAATCAACGAGTCGTAGAGGCTTGGAAGTGAATATACCAGATGACGATTGTCCATTCTATATTTGTCTACAATAATTTCCACCTGTTCAAACAAAGAAAAAATGTAAAAAGAGTGTTATTTGTAAGGCATAAATATTTGGAAAGCACTTATCAGATTACTCAAGACTCACCATTGTTGTGTGAAGAATTCTGAAATCTTTGATGAGACAAAGATTAGAATTTCAAGAAATGAATAAATCTTTCCATAATAAGAATTTTAAAAAAAAGAAGCTAAAATTAAAATTCAGTGAGACAAAGAACCAAGATGTAGCCAATAACCCATCAAAAGGCATTCTTCAACTTCAAATTCTGACCAAGAAACTGTGTATAAAATGCTCTTGGAAAGGAAATTAAAGATCTGCTTCTTCATTATCTGACTTGAATGCATTCCAAATAAATACACACTATAGTAGTTCAAATTATGACTAATATTAAAATGCAAACCATAGATTTCTGAAGCAGTCCAGGATTTTTAAAATAACAGTTTAAGTTTCTCGTGCATATTTACTAGATGTATTCAATTACAAATGTACTTAATTGAACCAACAGGGCTTCAGATAACTTTTAATGTGAACAGATAAAGCACAGTGAGTGATCTGATTGACATATCCTTACTCTTTATAATTCTTGATAACATCATAAAATCTCTACACTTAATTCTTAAATGGCTACCCTACCTCATTTATTATTTTTTTTCCTTGAGAGAAGTCTTGTTCTAAATGAAAGACTTCATCTTCTCAAAATATTGTTGAAGACTTTTCTTTATAAAATTTGTAGAAAAAGAAGTTTTACTTTGTATACACACACACACACACACACACACACACACACACACACACACACACACACACACACACACACACACACACATATATATGAGACATATGATTGTAGGTTAGAGAATAAAATTTAAAATGAGCGGATATAGTTATGAGTTAACATGTTTATAAGAGGAATCAATAGAGGCTTCATTATATAAAGTTTTGCAAGCAATTCAGTTACTTTGAACATTATAAACTGATTTTAATATATATATATAATACATGAATTCTTAAACTGTGGTTGGGAGTCACAAGTAGTAAAAGCATTGTTAAATTATTACCATTATTGTAAATATTATTTGATGGGGTTACAAAATCATAAATTTGAGAACCACTATAGTAACAGAGTAAAATTAATTCTATATATAAAATACTTTTTAAATGTTAACATGACCTACAGGTGATACTATTATTTTCTAATATAATAAAAACAAAACCCCAAGTAACTGACCTGTTGAGCTCCTCCAGGAAGGAAAATCACAATGTGAGTGTTATCTCCAAATTCATTTGCATTCATGCGTATAAACTGAAAAGTAATTTAAACAATGTCCTAAATGTCAAATGAAGATGACAAAATCTGAAAATATCATGATTTTTTCATTTTAAATCACTTCCAAAGTATAGGAGTGCAGAGAAGGAATAACAGATAAGCTCAGGCTAGAGAAGTATGGAATAACAGATAAGCTCAGGCTGGAGATTGTATGGAAGGGATATAAATGTAAAGCTGTGGAACAAATTACAATACATTCAATTATCTAAAAATATTACAGAATAAAAAAATTGATATTTCTCTGGAAAACAAAACCAAAAACCCTAGTAATTGAAAAACAGTATGTATATTATTTATTTTATAAGACAGGTATATTTATTGTTCAGTGAAAAGAGAAAGTCATATAATTCTCACCTGTCTATTGGAGTAGCGTGGAGGTAATGGCCTCACACCTGAAGTCAGACTGATACAATCCAAACTGCCCACAAAAAAAATCCAGAGATAAGAAATGTGCATGTGATAAATGTCTTTTTTGAAGTAAGTAAATATGGGGGCAGAGCAGATCTATATCACTTATGCTAAATTATCATCTACGTGTCTTTCTTGAAGTAAATAATAGGGAGGCAGATCAATACACTTATGTCATGCTACATTATTAATCCATATCTATCTTTCTTGAAGTAAATAAATATGGGTGACAGAGTAGATCTATATTCCTTATGTCATGCCACATTATCTTCCACACATCTCTCGTGAAGAAATATGGGGACAGTGAGGATCTACATTCATTATGTCACGCTACATTATCATCCATGTGTCTTTCTAGAAGTAAATAAAAAGAGGGGCAAAATAGATCTTATCACTTCTGTCATGTTACATTATCATCCATGTGTCTTTCTAGAAGTAAATAAAAAGAGGGGCAAAATAGATCTTATCACTTCTGTCATGCTACATTATCATCCACATCTTTGAAGCATATAAATAGTGGGGTGGATGGGGGCAGATCTATATCACTTATGTCAGGCTATGTGTTGCCTAGATGTATTTGCTTTTACCCAGTATGTGCATCATTGAATTCCGATAATTAGTTTCTACCCATATATTTACAAGTGTCTAATCTGGAAGGACTTGCCATTTTAAAAATCAGGTCTAAGCTAAAGGTATTTCAGAAAGCAACCTTCACAAAGGGAGACAAATGAAGCTTGAAACTCCATACACAGATCACTCTTATACAAGATGCAAACATACAAGTGAACAAAGTTTTCTTTACTGCACATATCCCCAAATGCGGCTGTTTTATGAGGCAGAAGAAGAAATATTTAAGTATGAACAACCTTTACATATTTTTTTGAAATATATATATATTTTATCAGTAAATATTTTTCTACAATATTCCTTGAATACCTCTCCCTCACACTTTCCAAAATAAACCACAAGAATTATCTTTACCACTGTGTCAAATGATATCAAGTAGCTAACTTATATCTTCTCACTGCAATCCAAATGACTTATATAAACTTACTTAGTCTTTCAAATTTAACCAGTAAGTTCACAGAACATTGGCTTTACATTTATTAATCAGCCTTTATTCTCCCCAGTGCTGAGTTTTGACAACAGAATTCTGCATTCTTTTATCTGTTAGCTGGTTTTGCTGGTGATTCACTGACACTTTTTTTAAAAGACCATTTTTCTCAAGTATGCTGGCACTTGGTTGGTTCTTCTGTCTAATAATGTCTTGCATTGCTTTGGTATATGGAGGGTACAAGAAGTTTAATTTTATTGTTATTATTCTTTATATATGAAGTAGGATAAAAAGAAATAACTTCTCTCTGCCTTAAGACTGGAGGGCCAAATACAGTGCTGGAGTAATGCAAAACTGATGCCTTTTTAATTCACTGAGTTTATTTTAAAATTAGCACTAATGGCATTAGACACACTGATTGCATTGCATGATTTATGATGAAGGCAAATAATGCCTTAAGTACCTATAAAGTGCTTTTAGAAATGGGTCTATGATTGCTCTCCAGTTAAATAAATGGCTGCAAAAATATGGCTGATGCTCAGAATTTATAAACTATATCTTAAACTCTGGATTAAGAAAACTGGTTTATAGTGTGTTTCAAACACAAATTTTAAGTCACCACTGGTGCTTTCATTGAACATTTTGTCAGGAGAAATTATCTGATTTGGAGTGCACCATTGTCTCTGTGGGGCAGGTAGTGGTTGTCTTTTCCATTTGTCATTACTATTCTCTTGTTTTTCTTAATTTTTAAAACATTTTTCTGGACGCAGAGTTGTTTCGATCTGTAGTTTTTGTTTTCTTGTTATCTGGTGTCGATGAGTTGAAATCCTGTTGTAGTATGTAGTTTTTATTTCTTGTGTCTGTTGACTGCAAAGAAGAAAGCTTGTGAAATTGTTGTAGTTTGCCATGTTTTTCTCTTGAGTGTGAAGGAAGCAAGAAGCAATAACTGGCTCTCTTCAGAGTCACCCCAACTGATTCCATTGTTGGTTCTTTTCTGGTACTGCCAGGGAGAAAAAAAAATCTAATGAGATGTGAACAATTAATTTCTTTCTTATCAGGAGGGATGACCACTGAGGCAGCTGCAGCACACAGGGAATTTCTTTTCGAGTTTCCCTGTGTTGCTGCTGTCCTTGGGAGGAATTAAAAAAAAAATTAAAAATTAATTCAGTACCTCCAGTTTTCGGTAGCTGTCTGAGCTGTTGTATTCTTTCCACCATCGGTATCCGTAACAGCATGGGGTGTTTGGTATAGACTCCACAGTAATGTGTACTTCATTTTGGTAGACAAGGGCTTAAAACCTAAGGCATGATCACTTAGTTATGATGGGAAAACTCTCCTAACTCCTTAAAAAAGTATGCAACAGGCATATAACTGGAGTGTTTCATCTCTTATCTCCAAATACTTACCATCTGTCCTGATCTCTTAAAATCTGACAAGTGCACACCCAGTCAGCAGCTGTCTGGAAAACAAGAAGCTTCAATGATAACTGTGAAGTAACTTACAAACTTATATGATCTGGAATACATGAAGCTATAATGATAATTGTGAAGTAATATACAAACTTATTATATTATCTGGAAAACAAAAAGCCATTAATGATAATTGTGAAGTGACATATACTTATATGAATGTTGATTATATTGTTTAGAAAAAATATTAAATAAGAAAACAATAAAGCATGAATAACAAAAAAAAAAAAAAGAAAGAATAATTAAATAATAAATGTTAAGGATACTTACATTTTTAAATAAAATTTTACATTATGTAAATGTCACTGCAATCTATTAATTTAAAACCATTCAAATGGAGAACAGACAACAATTTCAGACTGCACTATTAATTATGTAAATCATGTAAAATGAAGTTGACTCAATTTTTAACAAAGTCAAAATTGATGCTTTTTTTTTTTTTTTAATCAATATGAACTTAGGGAAATATCAAAATGAAATAAAAATGAATCAAAAGATGATGAAAAAGAATGCCACAAACTGTTATTTTCAAAGAAATAGACTTGTAAATATTGGGGTTAATCAAGTGAAGATGTATGGATCACATTATTTCATAACTAAATCAATAAAAGCCTGAAGTTGTTGAGATATATGCATCATATTTTGATCATAGGTGCACGGCAATGTTTTCTATCAATTGCAAATACTAAAATGATTTCTGATTTTCCATCAGAGAACGACCAAGAAATTGAAACAGTAAAAAACCCTCAAATTTAAGACTTTTTCAGACTATTTTGACATTTTACAGATTTTCCAGACCCTTTCCAGGTCTGGAAAAGATAAAATAAAATTCCAGACTTTTCCCAAAATTCAAGACTTGTGCAGGAACCCTGAGTGAAGACATAAAAGAGTACTGCTTTGTGCAAAAGTGTTTTTTGTAATATTTTTAATTTAATATTATAAAATTCAAATTAAATATTTCTGAAATAAATTAAGATATTGTCTTCTTTCTTTCAAGGGGTTATTCTTACACCCAAAAAAGAATTGCAATATTTTTGGTAGCATGGAGTGTTTATTCTTAGGCAAGAAAACTGGCAGGATGGGAAGAATATTTAATTGGCAATGTGAAGAAATGGTGGCAGATCTATCCTGCTGAAGTCCTATGAACAAAGGCATCAAGCCATACTTACATTGCTATTTGTATTGGTGATTTTTAACATTATTTATAATGGTGGTACCTACATGTTACTTATAATGGTGATTATTTATAATGGTGGTACTTACAATGTTACTTATAATGGTGATTATTTATAATGGTGGTACTTACAATGTTACTTATAATGGTGATTGAGTCTGTGGCATGTTCACCCTCCAAGCTCACAACAGGAACAGCAATATACTTGGAAGATGGCACCTTCACATAATTAAATTAAGAAGTAAATAAGCCTCTAAAGATGAAACATTACATTTGCAAATTTAAAATTACAGATTTTTACCAAGCATCACGTGTAAAAATACCAGCAAGTTAACACTGGGTCAAATCAAAATGATTTAGAGTCTATGGTCAGTTAATCATGATTCACTCTCTAAGTAAAATTATTTTATTTTTCAGAAAATGCCTTGGCTTAAAATGACCACTCCCTGTCAGCAAACACTAATAGCTAATAAACTCATTCTACTTTAAAACAAATGGTTAAAATTATTTTACACAAACAAAACCCTATTTATTCAACAAAACCAAATCACACAATTATAAAACCATGTTATACAATAAACTAAACTATACAATAAAATCCTACCAAACTTACCAAAATCCTAATGTGAACAATTTTTGTAAAAAAAATATTGCTAGCAATTTGCTCACCCTGTCCGCAGAAAATCTCCAGGTTCTCTTTGTATGCAGTTCCCATGGAATCATAGTGTCAAGCTTGATATATTTGTCTTTTTGTTCCTGTGTTTCTGTTCCATCATGGTATAGGAAGTGATGTCTGAATATTTTAGCTCTGAAGCCAACATCTATGGCAGGCTAAAACATACCAATAACACAATAACACATTTCAACTAGAACAAGAGAAGTCTTGATTATTAATCTAGGCAGACCGTATTTAAGCTGTCAGAAATTCTTTATTATTAGTCTAGGCAGTCAGAAATAAAACAAATCTTTATTATTAGTCTAGGCAGTCAGGAACAAGACAGCATGTCTTTATTATTTGTCTAGGCAGTCAGGAACAAGACAACAAGTCTTTATTATTATTCTAGGTAGTCGGAAATGTAGTCTAGGCAGTCAGGAACAAGACAAGTCTTTATTATTAGTCTAGGCAGCCAGAAATAAGACAGCATGTCTTTATTATTAGTCTGAAATAAGACAGAAAGTCTTTATTATTACAGCTGAACCCAGTTACATCGCTGTCCTAGGGGTTTGCCAAAAAGTGTCGAGATAAACCGATGATCGAGATAATTGAAAACCAATATGGCAGCTATATATGTATTTATTTAAAATGTGCTTGAAATTTCTTTATATACATAATGTGCATTAGTAAATGAGAGTGTTCATGCACGTGTTTTTGGTGATTTTTTTTACACAACAGCGTTGCCGCAATTGGTTTGATAACGTGATCAGCATTCTATAAAAATGTACATACAAGTTTGCTAACAACAGAAGGCATATGTGCACCAACTAACAGCAGAGATTTACCAGTATACAATAAAACCCACCATCGATTCTCAATACAAACCTTTCATTATGCATGTATTCTCCAACATTGCAAACACAAAGATCACTCACAAAATCACAAAAAACCTGCGGGGTGTAGTTCGTTTTTAGAAAAAAGCTAACCAGTGTCAAAATTAAATTCGCGAGTCATTTCGCTCTGACACAGCTCTGAAAAGATGTGTGTGTGTGT
Source organism: Sinotaia quadrata (assembly GCA_028829895.1). Taxonomy (NCBI): domain Eukaryota; kingdom Metazoa; phylum Mollusca; class Gastropoda; order Architaenioglossa; family Viviparidae; genus Sinotaia; species Sinotaia quadrata. The sequence continues at coordinate 54,217,798 of CM054182.1, forward strand.
GTGTGTGTGTGTGTGTGTGTGTGTGTGTGTGTGTGTGTGTGTGTGTGTGTGTGTGTGTGTGTGTGTGTGTGTGTGTGTGTGTGTGTGTGTGTGTGTGTTATGCTCCCTCTCACCCTGGAAGCTGCAATAGACCTTTCATCTTCACAATGTCCTCAGTCATGGGCTGCTTCTGGGGGAGCCCCACAGCCTCATGATGCATCTGAGGTGGAGGGCAAGAGGGCTGACAGAAGTGGGGGAAACAGGTTGCACTTAGTTTGGCACACACCCTCAACTGCCCTCCATCGGTGGGGTGGGGTGGGGGGCAAACTCATTCTGAAAAGTATCATACACTCAGTTACTTCAAAAGTGGACTAATTAACATAAAAGAGGTGTTAGCCAGCTGAAGGGCATCAGTGTGCCTAGTAAACCCCAGGCAGGATCATGCCTGATGGGGGAAATAATGCCCTTAAGTTCAAGCTGCAGGATGTTAACAAGCCGTGGCCATTTATTGTTAGCGAGATGGCAAAGTGGCATTGATAACTTACATTTTCAAAAGCTGGCGATTAGTCACGGGAATCGAGATAACCGATGTTAAGTGGCGATTTGGGCCGTCTTTTGTGCTTGAGATATTAGGGTTCGGCGACATAAAAGAATTGACATAACTGATGAGAAAATGCTAAGATAAAGAGGGAATTTGGTGGTTCCACTTCAAAAACGTCGACTTAATAGGGGTGGAGAGTTAATTGAGGCCGAGATAAGAGAGTTCAACTGTAGTCTAGGTAACCATGAACAAGACATGCATGTCATTATTATTAGTATAGACAGTCAGGAACAAGACAACAAGTCTTTATTATTAGTCTAGGCAGCCATGAACAAGACAGCACACTCAGGAACAAGATAGTAATTATGGATAAAAAAAAATACATAACACGACTAATCTTAACAAAATAAAACCCAATTTTCTCATTCTGATATGAATTAATCTTTATAGTATTAGTATTTCATATGATAATATATTATTTCTTCCCAGTTTCTTTAAATTTATATTGCAAATCAAATAGGTAAAATTTTAAAAACCCTACACCTTATCTAAGTTTTAAAATATATTTTTTTAATAAATAAAGCAAAGCATAAACAAACTATGCACACAATATATTCAAAAAGAATGGAAATAATGACATTTAACATTTTCTATTCTGGTTGAAGTTGAAACTTTATTTCTCACTACAATATTCTACTCTAAAGAAAGTAATTTTTTTCAAAATACAGTCAAGTCCGGATATGTCGAGGGCCTAGGGGTTTGCCAAAAAGTGTCGAGATAACTAAAGATCGAGATTACAGAAAACCAATATGGCGGCAATATATTACAGTACTATAACATGCGCTTGACATTTCTTTATGTACATGATGTGTGTTAATGAATGAGAATGTACATGCACGAGTTTGGTGATTTTTTACACAACAGCGTTGCCGCAATTTGTTTGATGACGCGATCGGCATGCTATAAAAATGTACATACATGTACGTGTTTGCTAACAACAAAAGGTTTATGTACATGCGGTAAATATGGTTTCTGTACAAAGTCTAAACTGCTTTGTTGCTTTTTGCCTCTAACATTCTACTTGAAAACAAATGCTTCAATATTACATATAACGTGCTTGAAATTTCTTTATGTACATGATGTACGTTAATGAATGAAAATGTACAATGTACATGCACGTGTTTGGTGATTTTTTACACAACAGCGTTGCCGCAATTTGTTTGATGACGTGATCGGCATGCTAAAAAAAAAACAAAGAGGGAAGTTGGTCCACCGTCGATTCTCGATACATGTATGTACCGTACATGTATTCTCCAACATTGCAAACACAAAGATTGCTCACAAAATAAAAAAAAATCTGTGTGGTGTACGTGTAGTTCGTTTTTTTTTACAAAAAGCTAACCAAGTATCAAAATTAAAGTTGCGAGTCATTTTGTGTGCGTGTGTGCGTCTAAGGTGGAGGGCAGGAGGAAGGGGGGTGTCGAATCGTACAAGCGGTTACTTCAAAGGTAACTTTAAGAGGTGTAAGCCAGTTGAAGAGCAACAGTGTGCCTAGTTTGCCCTTTATTGTTAGCGAGATGGCGAAGTGGCATCGGTAACTAAAATTTTCAAAAGCCGACGAAGAACTGATTTTAAGTGGTGATTCGGGTCCTCTTTTGTGCTAGACAGTACATTACAAAGAAAGAAACAAAGAAACAAACAGACATTGTATTAGTGTTCGGCAACATAAAAGAATCGCCATTACTGATAAGAAAATGTTAACAAAGAGGGAAGTTGGTCCACCGTCCATTCTCGATACATGTATTCTCCAACATTGCAAACACAAAGATTGCTCACAAAATCAAAAAAATCTGCAGGGTGTCAAAGTTCGTTTTTACAAAAAGCTAACCAGTATCAAAATTAAATTCGCGAGTCATTTTGTATGTGTGTGTGTGTTTCACTCACACACATCAAAAGCCGCAATAGATCTTTCATCTTCATGATGTTCTCGTCTTGATTTGCTTCTTGCCTCCCGGTGCGTCTAAGGTGGAGGGCAGGAGGAAGGGGGTAAAACAGATCGCACCTATTAGGCGCACACCCTCAACAGCTCTCCGTCAGTGGGGGGGGGGGGGGGGGCCGAAGCCGCCTCTGAAAATATCCTACAAGTGGACAAGCGGTTACTTCAAAAGTGGGCTAACATAAGTTCTGAACCAGTTGAAGGGCAACAAACAGTGTGCCTATTTTGCCCGTGGCAAACACCGCGCCCAGTTAAGAAAACAATGCCCTTCTTAAGTTTAAGCTGCAGTTTTTAACAAGACATGGTCATTTATTGTTAGTGATTAGTCAGCAGTAGGGTCGAGATAACCAACTTAAGTGGCGATTTTGGCACTCTTTTGTGCCCGAGATACTAGGGTTCGGCAACATAAAAGAATCGACGTAACCGATGAGAAAATGCTAAGACAAAGAGGGAATTTGGCGGTTCCACTTCAAAAATGTCGACTTACTAGGGTTGGCAAGTTAACCGATGCCGAAATAAGTGGATTCGACTGTACTAAATATCAACAACACAACCATTTAAGTGGTATTCATTACTTTAATAAAAAAATAAAGCTTAATAAGTGAAGTTATGCTTAAGTTGTTAATTTGAAAATAAAAATTTCATAAAACAAAATATTCATTTAAAAGTCAGTTATTGTACCAAAGAGTATTTGAAAAGAAATAATTTTTTTAGAATGTATTAATTAAACTACTTGAAAGGAAATAATTTTATATTAATATATTAATTAAACTATCTCATTGTTTTTGATTATATACTTATTTATATTAATTATACTATTTCAATATTTGCAGCTTTAAGCAAATGAATCAAGATCAAAGATTACCTGTAGCGTTTTCTTGTCAACAATATCAAACAAAGCATTAACAGTTGTTAAAACCATTTGCCGACACCTGGAATCAAGAAATAAAAGTAAAGAAATTAACATAATCAAAATACTAACATTTTAACAATAAAGAAGATTGAATTCATCACTGAGAAGAATTATTGCAATATGGAAGTTTCTCACTGCTATTGTTTCAAAACCTCTTTAGTACTCTGTTAATTTGATTAATTTAACTTCCTTCTCTTTGGTTTCCCAATGTGTCTTGTGAGGAGACTTCAAAACTTTCAAACATTGCAGCTGTTGATTATTCTCCTAAAGAGCTCTTAGAACTAATCAAGCCATCCATTTCTCTATTCTTCACTGGCTGTTTACTTAAGAATATAAGATTCCTTCTCTTTGTTACACTTCATTGTCTCAGTCCAGTCCTAATTATCCTATCTCACATGTATACAGTCCTACAACAAACTTGTGCTTATCATCAGACACATGCATTTTTTAAATTAAAACAAAACAAAACAACATACTATAAAATAACTTTACTTGAAGCAACTTATTTTCTAAACTGACATTAATGCAAGTGAAGTCATAGACAAAAATACAGTTTTAATATCTACAAAGAAAATTCTGTCTGATACAGGAATAAAAAAGTTTGAAAAGTATGTTCTTTTTGAAAGATTTATATTCCTGATATTCTCAACAAGTTTGGTTCTTAAGAAAACAAATGATGAAAAGTCAGAGATCAGTATTTTTCTCTTTTAATTATGAATAAAATCAACACATTACAGGAAAATATTTTACGGGGGAGGTTAAGATAACCTATTTTCTAAACTGATCCATAGTTAATTTGTCCTTAAAAAAGCACAAAAGTAATATATCATATAAGCAAGAAATAAGAATTAAACTTTACCTACCATACTGAACACAAATGATCAGTGGACACCCAAGCCAAGGGTACGGACATGGTCTGCACATAGCATATTTTCAAATCAATTGCACAATAATATATAAAGCATTGTGCATGAATAAATATACTGTCATGTAATCTCTCTAATGTGGCACATCCTATATAGCCTTGGAAACTTGTTATGCTAACTTAGGTTTAAAAAAGTGCAAAAATATTTATGGTGCATGAAAAATGAAGAAGTAACTTTGTTACAAATCAAAGTTAGGGAATTAAATTTTAGTATTTTGAATGCATATTCTCATTATGTGTATTTACTGTTAAACTTTAAAAAGAAAGTGACAGTAGTAGGATTAGAAAAAATAGAACATTTTTGTAAACTTTAATAAATAATGTCTATATGGAAAAAATAGATAGACAAATCCTTGAGAAATACACAATTTAATCAGACAAAGGCATTTCAAACACTTTTTTACCATTGGAACACTTGACAGCCTCATCCCACTATTTAATACTTCCAATAGAATATTTGTTGTTATTGGTTGAGCAAGGGAAATAATACCACAACTACACAGCACTCCATCCTGAGATAAACCTTAACTTGCACCACATAACTGTGTCTTAAGAAAATGATAATGATAATACAATTAATACTTCTCTAGCTTTCATATATCTAACTTATATTGGAGTCAAGCAAAATGCTGTTCATTATATGGTGTTAGGATAACAATGTGGATTTAAACAGGTCCTTCAAAGAGGTCTTGGAAAGGTTCTTAAAGTAGGTACTAAAGATATATCTGAAAGACAGACATGGAATAAACAAAAGAAATTAAAAAGCATATACTGAATCCTTCTTCATAAGGAGATATTATTTACTGTCTCTAATACAATATGAATTCAATTATTCATGTGGAATTAATAAACATATATATATATAAAAAATATCAACCAAAATTTCAATGATCCAGAAACAAAATTAATACATTTAAACAAATAATATTAACTTTGTTAACAGTTTAGAGATATTGCCTGTTGATCTGCATAAACATTTATTATACATACAAACATGAGCACAAAATCAACAAATAAAGAGAGAGAGAGAGAGAGAGAGAGAGAGAGAGAGAGAGAGAATACAGAAAAGAATATATAAAAGCAAGAAACTATACTTACAGTAGAGCTGATTTGTCTTTCTTCTGGGAGGAGCTTAAAATAAAATTAAAGTATTAATTATTAAACTATTAAAGTACATGTATATTCAATTAATAAAAATAAATTAATTCATGATGAACTTAATCAAAATAAAGTCCTGCTTACAATTAACAAACTGTAACAAAACTAAATTTAAGCATCAGTAATTAGGAGTAAAACAAAATTTTAAAAATCATGAATCAGAAAACAAATAAATAAAACTTACATCACATATCTGGAGCCAAGCTTATAACAACATAAATAATGTTTCTTTATATATATAGTAATGTGAGTCACAACCAAGAAAACAACTGATGGAGTTCATTTAGGTATAAATAATTCACACCCTACAAATACAAGCTAGATCACTGGGGGGGGGGGGGGGGGGGGGGAAACACACACTCTACAAATACAAGCTGAGTCAATCATCGAAGGAAAAAACAGTACAAATACAAATTAGGTAGACATGGACAAACATACTCAAACAAACAAAAGGCAACATATTAGAAAAACAAAAATGAACTCATGGAGTCCATTGGTAGAGAGAGAAAAAAAACAACAAATACAAGTTAGGTCATAGGGTGAAGAAACCCACATACATGTACTACAAAAACAAGCTTGGTCAACATGGTCTAATATACTCAAATAGAAGGCCACACATTACAAAAGCAGAAATTAACTGATAATATTACTGATGAGGAAAAGCTTGCTCTCTCTCTATATATATACACAAACTAAATCATGGGGGGAGGGGACACATATTCCAAAACAAGCTAGGTCAGTGGGTAAAAAGCACACTCTAACTAACATATAAACTGATGTGTCAACTATCAGAAAGAGTAATTTTTATTTATTAAATGCAACAGCTAGTAACTGTCTCAAACATTCTGGCAACTTACACTGTTCTAAACCTAGAAAAAGTGACTTGAATTTAAAACAGATAATGTTTTATATACGCACAAACTTTATTCATCATAAAATTTTAAAAGGTTCCAGATGAAAAAAAAAAATCATTTTCTCTACAACTGATATACATACTCTTGTCATTGCGGTCAGTCCACTTCGGACTTGGAAGTCACGATAGCCACCCCCAGTGCTCACTACAGTCACATGAGCAAGTGTTGTGTTTCCATACTCGAGCCAATAATCATTTACTCGTTGGTAGAACATATCTATCTGCTGATCAATAGTGATTACTGAAAAATAAATTTAATTACTAAACCAAACTGATGAATCAGCTATATTACAGCAAAAAAATGTATATTTGCATTACTATTATAATATATTGGATAATTGCACTAAACTTACCTAACTTGAGATTTTATTTATGAGTTTATAATACAAGTTTATTTTATATAACATAAGAACTAAAAAAAAGTATTCAACTTGCTTGTTCTACCAGAACTGTCTTTATCATCTATAATGAAATTACAAGTAATTTTGATACTTGTTGCAATCAGAGTGTGTAATAAAAGCATAGGTGAAAACATTCAATTTCCATTCTGACCTGTTAATTTTACATAATTAAATGCTCTCTCTCTCTTGCTTGCACACACACACACACACGCACGCACGCAAAGTCTTAAGTCTTAGGGTTGGTCATTGATTTATGACTGGGATCAGAATGACTCTTGATATTAAGCTGCTTCAAGGCTCAGGCTTCATTCACCTCAGGGTGGGTGGGGGTGTATGTGGAGGGGTGGGCAAATTTAGTTGCATATAATTTATGAATGTAATGTGTAATTAGAAAGTCAGGTCATCTACAGAAATTAACACTAACTTTTTCTCAAAGACCCTAAGATATATTACTCTGCAAAGTCACAAGGAGAATGGGGATCCACTTTACTACTATATTCTTTCTGTGAATGAAGCAATGTGAGGCACTTGCTGCCTCCTCCTTCCACCTACTTTGTCATATACAAGGTGGAGAATGATGTCACACCCTGTGACCCCTCTCTTGTACCAATGGATGTCGTCAAAGTGAATACCCATTGTTCTTGTGTAAATTTTCAAAATCATAACTGAGCAAGAGTAGCAACTGCATCAAATGACAACTGCAGAAAAATAAAGACTAAAAGTTTGATATGTAGTATTTGGTATTAGCTATCCAATATACAGGACAATGAAATTCAAAGCACCTACTCTATCAGGGAGAAGATCTATTAAAAAACATCCCAAAAGCATTTGGTAACAATGATAAGTATTATTAAGATTTTTCATGCTTTACATTGTTAAGGGTGAGGAATAAGTATTAAACATGACAGTAAGTACTGACCACAGTTTTGCATCCATAACAAACCTGATAGAACCATCCTAATCTAAAGGAGACACTTGGATCAGTTTTTAAGGAAGAGACCAACAGCTGAAGAACTAGCACGCACTTTACATCACTAGAACATTCTATATATGCTACACATAAGAGTGACAGTAAAGAAAGGATCAGACATTCTTTATCCTTACATTTCGGAGGGCTTAATGCATGACATTTACAATAGATCATATTGATATCACTGGTTGGTTAGCTAAAATTTTTAAAACTAAATAACATTCAGGTAGTCTGAGTTTTAAATCTCATCCTTGGCATCAACATTTGTCCAAGTGAATGATTGTCAAGTTTAATACCCTGATTTTAGTGTGCTAACAAAAATTCATACTTAATTATTATTTATTATAATAAACAATTCATTTTATAACACATGTAATCAATTTACAACTAACTGGTTAAGAGAAGTCAAAGAATGTATATATAAATGATGAGATAAAAAAGAAGAAAGAAGAATTTTAAAATTTGTATTAAAGATTATCATACTTAATATTATTAAATGTGAATGCTTACAGAAATGGTAGTATCATACTGTTGGTGACTAACTATAACACAAGACAACTTATTGCTACTCTGCAATTTTACCTGGTGCCTGATGTGGGGAAGCCTGAGTTATGATTGTGTGGACACTGTTGGCATCAAAATATGGTAGAGTAAATAATGCCCTGGCAATCATTCCACCCTGCAGAATTACATCAACCAGCAAGTCACAACAGTTTTGCATAATCTATTTAAATAATAATTAAAAAGAATCAAAACTTGTGTAGGTATAGTTACTTCATTTTTGTTGTAAACATTTAAATATAATGAATACATAAAATAGCTTTCTGATAAACTGAAGGAAAAATAAGTAAACTGAAGAAAAAATACATACACAATTCTTTTACACCTACACTGAAATATATTCCAGCTACAGTATCAAATGCTATTCAAGCAGGATCTTTTTTCAAGGAAAGAAGTTTTTCCCTGAATAATTACCAGATGTAAATACTACAAGATCAAACAAGCAAATGACAAAAGAGTCCCTTGCTCCCTGGGGAGATAAAATTAAATAACAATTTTGCTTCTAAAACTGTCTGTTGACAGGAAGACTTTTGCTGACCAGTCTTCCTCTCTGATATGAAAAGGCTAAATATGTATGTTTATTTAATTGTTCAATTTTCTGAACAAACTACTTCTTGGCTTCATACACTTTACATCTTATATATTAGTCTTCAAATTACCTAAAAAAGCATTCTGGCATCAGAGAACAGTTTATTTTGGAATTTAGACAAATGATTATATGTGACCTGTCACCACAAAAAGATACTTAAGTCGGATTTTGGGGGTATTGAGATATATATATCAATAGAAAGAAAATTGAAAGGGCTTTCTGTTGATATAAAAATAAAGAGTGTAGGACAAAACATGGAAAAGTTATGTTTGTTTGAAGTGCACTACTGTCCGGACGGCCATTTTGAGAAAATCGGCCTCAAAGATTGAACACATTTCTGAGAGGTTTTTCCTTAGCAACCATATATTAATCTGCTTCATTTGCAATCAGAGTTGAAGAAGACACAATAGCTAACACTGTAATAACTATAAACAACAAATATATTGTTACATCATTTACAGACAACAGTCTTTTTAAGCCATAACGATTAGAATTTCTGTATGCGAGAATAATTATTGTGGCTCAGGTGGTGTAGTGTCGATCTGTTTGCACCCACATGACCAGTTTTCACAATCTTTAAGTTCACTGTCTTCACTAGTTTCGCCTGGTCCGCAAATGCTGACATCTGGCTCTTCTATTTCAGTATCACTATCAGTTTCACTGTCATTAAATAACACACTTACACTGGCACGCTTGTGCCACTGCCAGCTGTCGTCTGCTTCGTCTTTTTCGTTGTTCGATCACGCGATTCGCTGTCCGTGTCACTTTCAGATGAAAATCCATCAGCTACATCCTCATTAACAAAATAATCAGATATCAAATCTTTAATATGAATGCTTTCTTTACATGAATTCAACAAATTAGCGATTCGTTTCTCCATGTTTACATTACGCATTACAGGACGAAACTGTCTCCCTTGTGTGCGTTTCAACCAATCGCGACCGTCTTTTTATGAGAGCATGCTTGGTAACCTTGCAAGCTTTGATAAAACTGTCTGCGGATTGGCTGACGCTTTTCACTTTGTTTATGCCAAGCACAGCCTTATAAAACATTCTGATTAGACGTTATAAATAACCAGTGTCGTCAGCATAAAAATAGGCTTTTGCCTGAGCATTCTGATATACAACATGATGAGGTTCAGCCAGGGATTCTACCGTCTACTATCATCAGATTATAGCACTTTTGGGCCATATTTTTCCTTCGAAGTTAGACAGTAGGTCACAAAAAAATAATAATAAAGCTATTTCTAGTTCGAATTAAGGAAAAACACGCTAGTAATTTGTTGTTCGATGGTTTGGGAACACGCTAAAATGAAAATCTCAATTTCACCCATGTAGACCCCCGCCTTCGTTTTTGCCGTTTTTCTTGGCTTAGCCTTGCGCGACTTAAGTATCTTTTTGTGGTGACAGGTCACATATATACATGTGTGTATGTGTGTGAGTGCATGTGTGTATGAATGCAGAAATTTATTTTGTATACATCTTTATTTTGCTTGAAATGGCTCCTAACACTATCAGAACACTTTTAAAACACAACTGACAGATTTAGAAAAAAAACAAGCAAACTGTAAATCAAACATTTACTAAAAGAAACTTTTCTTTTGAAAAATGTCTAGTAAGATTCAGCAATGGTATTTATAAGCTAAAAGTAATGACTGTAAGAAAAATATTCAATGCTGATTTATATTTTCAGTTGCAGCAGAAGAATCTCCACCCATTAAGTGAATGTTACACAGATACAAAGCACTTTTTTTGTCAACAGATAAATGTGAATATATTTATTTTACATATTCTTTACACTGGTCTTCAATCCATATCTCCTTTGCCCTTTTCATGCTTTTCTTAATAACCTGGTTGATTTCCCTGTATTGTTTTGCTCCTTCTACTGCCTACTAATGTTTTCACCAAACAACTTCATGCAGGTAGAGTCACCCACCAATATATGTAACTGCTCTCTCATACCTCTATATCAGGGGTGCACAATTTTTTTAGGCCAGAGGGCCAAATTTCCAATTGATAGTGTGTGGATGGCTGCCTGCCATATGGATGGCTCAGTGGAAAAAAACAACACAAATAATAAAATAACGTGCTTTACATTCATAATAATGATAATATCCAAGTCCTCCTAGGGCTGGTTAAAGCCCTGTCTCATGCCGCAGTTTGTGCACCCCTGCTCTATATTAAGTCAATGAGTATGATAAATTCTGACCCAGTTCAGTGTTTGTTTATATATGTCTGCTTTCTTTGTTAGTCATTTCTGCTGGCATGTGTGCAGAAGTGGGTTATTCTACCGCTGCTTGCTACAGACATAGCTAAATTCTACATTCTTGTTATTCCTTATATGTACCAGCTTTAGTGAAAGCAAATCACACAAATACACCCTTACACATGTAAAGTAGGAATCAACATTAGTCACAGACACGTCAAAAATATCAATCAAGGTCTAACAAAAAACATAGCAAGGACATCATCTTAACAAAACAAAAATCTAAAACAGATAGAAAAATATGCCCTTAATGTAATGGAGACAGACCAAAAGATGATATGAAAGGGAGTAGAACAAAAATAAACAATCAAAAGCATGGAAGGAAGCCTAAGACAATCTGGAAATTGTCCAACCTTGTCTTGCAATATGTCCAAACTCATTGAAGCCACAAAAGATTAAGAGATTACTCCCATCATTGGACACTATTTGTGTCGCATAGGAGTGGCATCTTTTGTGGGGGGTACTGTAATGTGTTCTAGCAAACATATGGTATTTAATTTATGTCTATGCATATGAATAAACATTGGTCTGGCAGAAACTTTGCAGGACTAAAAATCAGACACTCAACTTCCCCTAAAATGTAGCTAAGCTTCCATTCTCTTACATAATACATTCCAGTCAGTAGAGAGAGTGATACTATTATTCTCAAGTAAAAAAAGTATAGATGGAGGATGGAAGGATAACTTTTGATATAAGTCACTTGGTCATTTGAAAGATGATAGGTGTGAGGAAAACCCACAATAGACAGAAGTAAGATGTAAACACACCCACTGCATTAAGTTTAGTTAAATTTGTGTATGTAAGATGCAACTCCACTGCAATTTAATCTTATATCTCTAATGGAAAATTAAAGAAATGTTAACTTTGGACGGTATATGTATGAGAGCATAATATACTCTTACAATACACACATCTGGTTTTATAATGTAAAAATATATCTATTAGAAATGACATTTTAATTTTTTAATCAACTGACCATAATATCAGCAAACATTTTTATCTTTACTAAACACACAAGTCAAAATCAATAAAACATAGCTGGTTCCCTATAATGGTATTACAGCAGACCTCATACAAAAATAAGACAACAATAAAACTTTCAAGCCCAAAATTGATATTCAAAATATTTGTTTAAAAAAATTGAATTTAAAAGATTTACCATAGAATGTCCAACAAGAATGACCGAAGATGGATGGGTTTGGGAGGATTTATACAAGCGTAATATCCTCTTCACACAAACATGCACAAATTCTGGAAAAGAAAATAATTACTAAAATATATCTGTCATATCTCTAATGAAACAAAGTGAGTAGAGACTTCATATAACTTAATGTAACATGTTACTTTTTAATTTCCTGGACATTATTTTAACTTTGGTATAAAAGTGAAAAATTACTATTACATCTGTATTCAAATGAAATGAGAAAAGTTTACATTATACTGTAGTTATAAAAATCAAATCACATCGACTGAATGACAGATTTAGAAAACAACTTTTATTTACAAAGTACATAAATAGGAAGACTAATGAGCGAATATTTTTAATTACTAGAACTAAGCAGGAATATTATTACTCAATTAATATATACAGTGAATAAGTTATGTCATGAGACTATCTAGATCTTAGGAATATTTTGAAAGGTTTTCAACTGAAAGCAATTAGTATTTAACCTTTTGATTTCAAGATTTCATTTACTAGTAAATTTTTTAAATAAAATGAGATTATAAATCAAGATATACCTGTATTTTGACTTCAAAATGTCTAACAAAAAAAATTTGCTAAAACCACCCTAAATTATTTAATAGTTCACTTTTCCTGCAATTCTGATTAGATAACATCTAAGTACACCCATCATGATAGAAAATTAAAATGAATGCTTTGCTGGGAACATAAATGAATTTGTTTATTGGAAGGTTTGATTATTAAGTCACATTGCAAGTGAAAATTCGGGTATCATTTAGCAAATGATCTTGACCGTACCTAAGCCGTCATTCGAGATGGATACCCATTGCACCACTCAGTGTATTCCAGTTAGGCATAAAGCAACAAAAAGTGTGTCACCAGGTCAATCGGTGGAATGAAATTAAACTCAGTGCCTGTGGCTGTACTGACGATGTCATAGTGTACTTGATCACGTGATGCGCAATGAGTTGGCCAAAACATTTCAGGAGTTATAACTGTATCATTCTATCCATTATTCCCTTTCAAAACACCTGCTAACAGTTTTTTATAACTTTTGTCCCTTACCTGCCTGGTTTTTATTTTTACATTATAAATCACATTGTGAGTAAAAATTCAAGCATCATTTAGCAAATGACCATGACTGTCAGTTTTTTTTCGTGAACACAACAATGCAACATAAAGCTGGCCATATAAAAAAAAACTCCCACTTGCTTGAAGGGCAAGGACACTTTAGTGTCACTCCCCAAAACTCCCACATGACCTTAACCATTGGTTTTATTGATGAGTATTTTGTTGTCTCTGTTTCATGAAAGCAGCGACAATGCAACATAAAGCTGGCCCTGTTAAAAAAAAAACCACTCTCACATGCTCGAAGGTCATGGACACTTTAGCATCACTCCAAATTGTTTAGCATTTTGCACAGAGAGAAGTGGAAAACTGTCCAAGTGTTGCTTGCTTTTGCCTGCTAATGTTTTCATCAAACATGCAGGTAGAGTCACCCACCAATATAGAAAACAAATATGAAGGCTGCTCTCTCATACCTCTACATTAAGTCAGTGAGTATGATAAATTTTGACCCAGTTCAGTGTTTGTTTATATTTGTCTGCTTTCTTTGTTAGTCATTTCTGCTGGCATGTGTGCAGAAGTGGGTTATTCCACTGCTGCTTGCTAAATACATAGCTAAATTCTACATTCTAGCTATTCCTATACCTTTTTCTATAAACTCTCTTCTTCTTTTAGAAGTTGTACCATTTCAAACACTTTCAGTTCCAAAATTAATGAATTGTCTTTGCAGCACGCTAGAACTCGGCTATTCTTATGTTTAAAAAACTATTTGTTTTAGTTCACTATTATAAGCATGTGCTTGTCTACTGTATGACACACATGAGTATTACATTTATAAAAATCCAACAAATTACAGTCACTCACCAGTCTGTTTCTGCAGCACACCCCCATACAAGGCAGAAAATTCCTAGGGATAGAAATATGAACAGCTTTTTAACCCATCTCATTGAAAAATATTATATACACACAAAAGCATTCATTTATTTGGTGATCTAATATACTTAAATTAATAAATATAAGCAATCATCAGAGGTTATTTAACTTTTCAAGAAATAACTATTCATTTAATAAGATATGATACATATATATTTTACAAAAGTTATATATTTTTTCCAAAATGACCAAACTTTTTGAATGACAAACATTTCTACATAATTTTCAATTAACTCTGAAGAATCTATCGATATACTTTTTAATTAATAAAACTGATAAGGTTATGTACCTTGAACTCTATTTAACATTATATAACTTAATTTTGTGTGTGTATATGCATGTGTGGTGTGTGTGTGTGTGTGTGTGTGTGTGTGTGTGTGTGTGTGTGTGTGTGTGTGTGTGTGTGTGTGTGTGTGTATATGTGTGTGTGTGTGTGTGTGTGTGTGTGTGTTTGTGTGTGTGCGTGCAAGCGCACATGCACATGTGTGCATTATAATACTAGTTCTTTTGGAAAAATCATAGCTAACAATTGAAAATTTCAATTTATGAACTTCACAACTAGACCTAAAGATGCATGGAACACTTGCTTACAAATACATAAAACAACTTTTATGAGATCTGCCATAAGATTGCAAGACTGTATGATTACAGATTTTACAATATAAATAGCAGTATTCATGAGACAAATAATGTAAATTACATAAATATATCTTTAAGTTCCTTGTTCAACAGCACTGCCAAAATTATGAGATAAGCTTGAGTTCATAAGCCCATCAACTATCCGTCTTTGATTTATGACTATTAACATTTTTGTAGAGGTCAGAAATAACAGAATACATTATTAAAATGATTATTTTAATTTTACATTATATTATAGATATATTGTGCAGTCAATGTATGTTAGGTGAAAGAATATAAAAAATAGGTGCCAGATTCTAATTTAATGTTATAACAAATTTACTTTTCATTCAAAAAGCATTTCTTCTGCTCTACTTCATCTTTTATCAGCTAGGTCAAGTACTTCATCTCTCATTCATAATAAATGTTCACATCTGTCTTTTCAAAGCTACATATTTCAAATTAACTATGTTTTAATTTTGGTGTGATTTCTGCATTTTAATAAGATATAGCTGTCCCTTGTCTAAGAAGCAGTTCCTCAACTCTGTACTAGTCTGTTGACTAGGGACACTATTGTATATACCAGTTAACACAAATAATCATTTTATGTCATAGTATGACAGAGATATCAGTCTTTAAAATGATGATCTTTGAATTTATATTATTTCCATTCCAAAAATATTTTAAAATTCCTTTAAAAATAATATAGGACTTGCCTCATTGAAATCTACTACAAAGTAGTTGAAGTGAAATTTTATCCCTGGCTTTTCTGCCATTCGTAATGAAACAGAACCCAGAGAGCGAACTGCAGCAAAGATTGAAAATGAAAAGCAGTATAAGATATATACATCATAAAAACAGAAAACTACAGTTTTAGAAAAACACATGCATGCACATACACACCCTCAAATATGCACGCACACACACACACACACACGCATACCCACTGGCACCTAGTGCTTATAGGAAATATATCATAGTTCTATATGTTTATATATAGTATTTGCATTGAACTAGTAAAAAGTCCATCCTATAAAACAGTGGTTCCCAATCTTCTTTTAGCCAAGAGCACATACAAATTTGTAGAGAAGTGTTGTGGGTGCCAAAAATCTTTAAAGCTTATTTTGTATTGAACACTAAATAATACACAACACATCATATTTAATAATACATAATGTATGAATATATAATACTAAAGAGGTAATTTACACACAAAAGGTTTCATTAAATTATTATTCTTTCACTTCTGTTATGCGAATTTGCTCTTTTAAAATAAAACCTACCCAATAGATAAATTAAGTAGTTGAAATATTGTTGAACAAATGGTCAAAATATATTTATTATTCTTACTTAACATAGCCAGTTATGGTTATTTTAAAATATTTTTGCATTGCTACTAGTATCTGGATCTCAATAAATAAACATACAAATACTAATATATTAAAAATTGAATACAAGTTTTAGTTTTGCTTGGATTTCCATAAACATGATATAAATATGAAAAAGTTGGGTGCAAGTTTTAATCATAATGGCTGAATGGAGAAAAGGTATTATTCATTTTTTTATAATAAGTCAGTGTGATTTTGGCACTATATTTCATTAGTCAGTTTTTATAATTTGGGACAGTAAAATGATTTTACCCTTAGTAGGCATTCATCAAGATGGGCATCTGTAGGTCAATATTTTGTATGTTAATTTTATTATGTTCACCGCTGAAAACAGTGCTTCACATAGATAAGTGAAATCAAACTAATATTTTATTCTGTACATTACGTGTTTTAAAGCAAGAAATCCTTTATGGTCAACCAAATTCCAAAAATTAGCATCTATTGCAAAAGATTTTAGAACAACATCATTTTGAAGATCTGAATCTCCAGTTCAACTTCTTCTCTTCTTACCTGAATGAGACTCACGATCAAAGTAACGATTTTTGTTACATCTAATTGGAAAGTAAGTGGATTCAAAAGTAAAGCAATCACAGGCTTAATGATGAAGAACTGTTGAAAACTCTTCAAATTGCCCCAGAAGTTTGTGAATGTATATAATCAGTGAAGGGTTAAAAATCACTCTCACATACCATTTTCTTCATATTTCAAAATGTACGAGAGACTTCATCTTCATTTGATCATAAGATCAGTCTTGCTTGGAATGTTTTTACAGAGCCTAAGAGACGTTGGATGAAACAGCCCTACTACTTTTCACACCTCTCTGCGGGTGCATGTAAATGCCTTGGGAGATGCCATGGCAACCACTGCTATAAAATATAAATGGTTTTAACAAAAATATCTTTCCTGCAGTAATAGGAAAATATTATATTTTTGAGTCAGCGTTAAGTAATATTTAAAATGACCCCTGGTTCTAATACTATGGCTTAACAGATGGTATAAAAACAAACTATACATAAGTCACCTACCTTTACTTCCAATAGCAGAAAGGTCATATGACACATTTACAATAAAATGTTATGCATATATAGACATGTAAATTTCTGGAAGAAACCAATAGGGTAAATATATGATCTTTGGAATAACATATCTCCTTGTCTGTGACATTGGACAAGATCAAAATGTACTATCAACACTATATTAAACTGTAACTGACAAGATCAAAATGTACTATCAACACCATATTAAACTGTAACTGACAAGATCAAAATGTACTATCAACACCATATTAAACTGTAAATGACAGGTCTGAGAAAAATATCAAATACACAGTTGAGGCAGACTGTATCAATATGGATGACAGGAAAGTTCAGAACTCATTGCTCGCACACAACCTTACATTTTCTCTAACATCACATAAAATGTGACTGGAAAACACATTCAGTCACACTCTTATTCCATAAAACAATCAAACTATAAATTTGTTGTATATGGAAGAAAATGAGTAATACCCACATAACCAATGAAAAAGTATACAAAGTATGTAAGAGGGTATGGTAGAATGATTAACATGCTATTTGTTCTTCTATATAAAAAAAAAAAAGATACAATTTCTTGCCATGCTCAGATGCTTATTTTCACAAATGTATTCACAATTCATACATGTTTCTTGACTGACAAATAAAGTTTGACATTGCTATCATTTAGACCAAAATATACTAGTTGAGTTTAAGGACTAGAAGGAAAAAAATTTGGTTTTAACAATAAATTAATGCAGAAGGAATATCAAAGTGAGCAAAATTGTCACCATCTTAGAAAGGAATGGCCAGCTGAATAAAAGCTGTAAAGTGTGAGTTATTGCTGACATTTTGGCTCCATTTGGTTGATCCTCAACTGGTTTTAACTTACAGACAGGTAAGTGTTTTGTTGAAGAAGGGTGAACCTCCTTTATGCTATGTTCTATAACTAGCTCAGATGCTTAGACTGGGTAAATAAAAATTGATATTTGAATAGCTAAAGCGTGAAGTATTTTATAGCTAAAAAGAAATTAAATGGCTGATAAATTTATATTTTTAACTGTGTATTGCAAAAGTAATAAATAAAAAGTGAGATACAGAAATATTTTAAAAAAATTAATCAACATAATAAACAAATTATATTTAACCAAATATATTTTTTAAGTATCATACATTTTGAATGTGAATAAATATACATATATAATATTAATGGTATTAACTCTTGAGACAGACCTATTCATGAAGCATTTTGCATAGCATCAATAAACTTTTAATACTATAGGTGAACTGAATATCCTTTGAAATCATGTAACATTATTGACATTAGAGGTGAAATATGCACAATTTTTTAATATTCTATTAACAGTATTAATTCTAAAATTGAGAGATAAACATTTTGGTAATTCAAGACTTCAATTCAAGTTTGGCATAAACAAACTTTCAGGCTGTCTCTTAGTTTTAAAATGTAACCTTTAGTTTGCTAAGAGAATGCTTTGGCTTTTCAAATTTTTTGTTTCACTAAAATAATATAACCTGCTAAAGACTACTTTGAACAAGCTAAATCTTTAAAAATTTAACAAGACAAATCTTCGTTTTAGGTTATTTTTAGCTTGTCAAAATTGACAGTTTGCAAAACATCACTTTCAGCTTTATTTTTATCAAGCCAAATCATTAGGCACTTTGGGTCACAACTAAATACTGATCTTGTATTCTGTGGAGATGGGATAATATATACAGTAATATTACAGCTTTACATGCATTTAATGTGAATTCAACTATAAATACTCAAGAGAAAAATAAATTTAAAAAAAATGTGGAGTGAGTGGTGAGATGAAAGACATGCATCTGGTTGGTCTCAATTTCTGAGTACCAGTCATAGTGCCATCATCTTGCTACACTAGAGTATATATGTAATTCTAGTACATTGTATTTAAACATTCATACACAACTTTTATACATGAAAGCCAACTACATATACTTCTTCTGATGCTTAGCCAAAGAAGCAGAAATATGAATGATTTAATTTCAGAATTCAAGTCCTTTATGGAATACAGTCTTAAAGACAATTTGAGATTAACCCAAGAATTGTTGAAGCAGTTCAGGACAGTAGTGATAGTTACTATCATCAGGTAAATAGTAGCAGATGAGCCTATACTTCTTGAGCCGAATCAGAGCCAAATGCTTTGCATATGAATCACTTTCCAGCAAAGAAACAAAATCACTTTGGAATAAACACACATTCAGTAGGGCTGTCAAGGAAAGAGGAAGACTAATCACTGCAGTTAGCATTTGTACACTATTTATCTTCTCATAGATATCATACAGCCATTCTTTTCTATACATGCTGACATCAGAATGTAATCCTGGCATAAGATGTGACACCATTATCTATATATAATCAACAAACACAACCCATTCTATACAAAATCTACAAAGAATGACAATTATTTGTCAAAAATCCTCATAACCAGAGGTCATATGCTCATAGTTTGATTTGAAACTGTCATTTCAATTAACAGAGATTAAAGGTATAGTTCAATATTTAGTTGTGACCCAAGCCACAAGCTAGTTAGGGTTTGTTTAATAAAGTTTTGATAAGCTAAAGACTGTCAACAAATAAGTTTTGACTTGAGATTTAGCTTGCTAAAAGTACATTTTAGTGAGTCAAATTAATTTAGCATGACAAAACAATCTTGCAAGCCAAACTAACATTTGACTATCTAACAGTATTATTTTATCAAACTAAATGTATATTGGACAAGCTTAAAGTCTGGCTGAACCAAAAATGAATTGTTGCCTTAATTGCCACTTTTATCATGATGTCTAGTTACATTCTACAGAGATATGATCTTCTTCATGCCCTTTAAAAGAATTAATGATATAGGTAAGATTTAAAAAAAAATCATGTTCAGTAACAAAATTAAAGCTACAAAAGTTACAGGAACATAGGGTGTCCAATTGTATATTATTAACACCTTAAGAGCAGAAATGAACATATTTGTGATATTCATAGACTTAACAGTACATGTGATATTAAAATGATTCTATTCATGGTGTCCAGTAAATGAATTAACACTACAGGTAAGAGGTCCATGTAACCATTCTGAATATCCTTGGAAGCATTATGAAAAACATGAAAATTATGATGATCATGATGCAACAATAGAGAATGAACATCTCTAGAAACATAAAGGTATAAGAGTTATATACTTTTTCACCTTGACACAACAGCCACATTATAACATTAATAAATAATCACACTGACTTTATTTGTATTAAGTGAGAGACTGAGAATGGGAGAGAGAAAGTTTGCATGTGATAAAACAGACTCAGAACTTGAATCAAACATAATCATAAATACCTTGTTTGTAACTGCCAGCATTACCAGGTATGAACAAAACTGGAATGCCTGTAAATCTCAGGTTACTGCCAAATAGACAATACATATGTGTGTGTGTGATTTTCTTCATTTTGAAAGCATGGTGAGGTAATACATAAATAAATGAATAAAATTAAAATGTTATTACTTGATCTAGAGTTCTATTAATATTATCAATTCAAAAATAAATAAATAAAAAGAGCATTAACTCCTGAAATACATCAAGTGGAACTAATTATTGATTAGTATATGCCAAGTGTGACAAGTTCTCTGAAAAGTATAATTTTTGATTTGTATAAAGCACAATCCATGAATGAAAAGACATATTAACTTATCTTTTTTAAATGATTCAGAAAAGTTAAAAAAAATGTATTAACATTAACATTTTAAATGATGCAGAAAAGATGAAAAGCAAACACTTTTTTTTAACTAATGAAAGCCACATCTAGATGCTTAAAAGATAATATCAACTAGAGGAAAAGAGTGAAAACAAAATTATTTTAAGTGAGATGTAATATCCACAGAAAAAGCAAGAGAGAAAGAGAAACTATTTACTTTGCTTGTTAGATAGGGTAAAAGCACTTTGAACATAACTATTGTTACATGATTTGAAACTAAAAATTACATTCATTGTTTATCTCTTTAGTTAAAAGTCTTTTGCATTTATAAAAAACAAGGAATGAATTAAAAATGAAAAACCCTTTGCATTTAACCTGATGATTTTATGACATAACAATTTGGACATGAACAAGCACACAAATGCTATCAAATAATTTGTACCATGATTTTTTTCGCTGACAATACCCCTAAGAAGCTGCAGAAGACTTTTTATTGTAGGATATTCTCAGTCTTCATTTGCTTCTGAGGGGACTTCCTCTTCTCACTGAATTCTGGAGAGAGGGAGATAAGGAGGATGTGTGTTGGAAGTAGTGGTATTCCTTTCATGGATGAGATACTAGTCTATTTTAATAAGCTTCTACAGTGGGCCTTATAAGACCCAGATGCACACGTGCTTATTTTTAGTCTTTCAAATGAACCAATCAGTCTGAAGCTAATATCTGTTTGCTTTAGCAGACAATCTGTATCACTTCTACTATTGGATAGTTTTATTTAGTCTGCTTGTGTGATGAAGAACAGCTGCTTTTGGGGGTCACCTATTGTGATTTACCAGCTTGGAAATCTTGTAAGCCATGGGACTTTGAATGCATTTGAATGTCAACTCTAGAGCCAAATTTGGACTTGAAACACATGTTTCTTCTATTTTATTTTACAGAAATATTCAGCAGTATTATTCATCAGAAATTTTCATTGGAAATGAACAATTACCAGCTCCTACTTTGATGAGCGATACTGACCCACATTTGCCCAAACCAGACTGGTTGCTTTCAAAATGGTGGGGATTGACAAGCATGCAGATGGACTATATTCAACTTAAAGAAATAATTTTCATTTAGAAAATATCTTAGGACTGAAAATTATGAAGAAAAAATAGTACTTTTGCATCTAATCAACAACAGACTTGCAATATAAATTGTGCAATTTCACTTGTATTTGTTTATTAAAATAATTCTTTTGAAATTGGTCATTTCTTCACCTGGAGTTTCTGAAGACAAAATTGATTTTTATCTAATAATCAACAACTGACTTCAATTTGCAATTGGACTTGTATTTGCTTTTCAAAAAAAGAAATATTGTGAACATTTTCTTAGGACAATGTAATGATTTTTTTCACCTTGCATTCTGAAAAAAAAAATCATCATATTCATTAAAAGGTAAGGGAACTTTATATATATATAATAATTTATTTGTTTAATTGTAAATATTTTTCAAATAATAATTTTTCAATTCTTTGATGTTTAGCATAGATAACAATTTACATTTTCAAAATCCATTCATAATTACAGCTGCTTTTCATTTTTTAGTTAGCTCACCCATTCAATTATCACTGAGTGGAAAATAATCTGACAGACAAGAGGATAAACTGATTGATTTACAAATTCTTTTTAGAATATTTACTAACTAGCTAAGTAAGCCTGTTATTCAATGGGAAGTGGGATAATACATAAATTAAGGTAACAGTAGTTTTCTTTTATTTATTTATTGATTGATCTCTGTAAACAACAGTTTTTGTAAACATGGTATTATTGCCTTCAACTAACTGGCCTTGTTCTTGACCAACTTCCATGCTTGCAATCATGTTTCTAGCATTTTTATATTTCTTTTCTTGCTCATGGTCTTTTAGTTCTCTGTCATATTTTAACAAGAATTCTGATCCTACTCAGCTTTTCAACTTTTTGCTTCAACTCTCTCCTCCTCTGTATTGTTTCTAGCATTTTGAGTTTTCTTTCCCTTTCCCACTCATGGTTCTTTGATCTTCTGTCTTATTTTCATGCTGATTCTGGTCATGTTCCACTTTTCATCTTACTAATAAAACTATCTCCTCCTCTATATTATTTCTAGCATTTTGAGTATTTCTTTTCCTGCTTATGGTTGTTTGGTATTCTGTTATATTTTGACGATGATTCCGATCATATTCAGATTTTTGACTTTTTGTTTCAACTCTCTCCTCTCCTGTCAGGACTCTTTTGGGTACCATTTTTGTTAGGTGGCATTCTATAGTTTGCACGACCCATTCACAATGAGACATTATTGATGCATGCACATTTTTTGTGAAATGAATTATTTCATTACAAGAGAAAGCTAAAATCAAGATATCTATCTTTATCAAAACACCAGCAATAACACATATAATAACTTCATAAGTGAAGATAGATTAAATAAAAATAAAACAAATTAACAAATAACTATTTAAACATGAGATAGTGACTGAAATAAAATCTTGAGTCAACCTTTTGAAACAATGACACCCTTCTATAGTGCAACTAAATTATTTACAATGACAACAGAATAAAACAAACTAATAAAAAGTAATATATATAATGTATATATAAATAATTAATGTGAAATTAATAAAATAACTTTGACAGTTGCAAATGTAAAATGGCAATTATACCAATAATAATTCCTGGAAAACTGTAAAACTGTAAAAATTGTAAAAGTGAAAAACAAAACAACTTTACCTTAATTCTCTGGTATAATAGTCACTGTAATAAAATAAAAAAAATAAAAATAATTTAACATAATTTACTTTTAATTATATAAGTCATATAGATCAATAAAATAAATTCCAATAAACAAAGATAAGTATTAACAGTTAAACAATGCCTAATTTGGTCAAAACTATAAATGTTATATTATTATAAACTTTGTGATAAGAAAGGTTTATATCAAACTGACAGAAGGTAATTGGAATAATTACATAAAATATACTTATCTATAGCAGTTAAACATTAAAATATATATTAGCTATAAATATATATAATTGAATAAATAAACAAATTAAAAACCTTAATTAAAAATTTGTCTCTTTTTCAGAAATCTTAAACAATTCAAGAAATTTTTTTTTTTAGAACTTGATCTCATTTATAAGTACATTCAATATTAATTATTACTAAATGTCATTAGGTCATCTACACAAAAGTGTCAAAGCCACTTAGAATGTCTTTATAAAACAGAGAAGGGGAGAGAAAAAAAATAAGACAGGGAGAGAGAGGAAAAGAAAAGACTGAACAATGAACTATATGAATCTGTGGTCAGCAAATGACTAAGGAATTAAAACATTGCACTATTTCAGTATTTGTAAAAAAAAACACAGTTATTTAAAAATCACACTAGACAGTGATAAAACTGATATAGTTTTTTCCTATTATTTATTTATTTGTACCAAATCCACCAACACTGATACAATTCTTCTAACCAAAAATAAATTATCCTCATAAATCTGTTACTTCAAATGCTTCATTTTCAATAACACTAATTAACAGTTTATTATTGTTTGTATTTAAATGCTCTAGCAATCAAAAACACAAAACTTGTCTGAACTAGAACATATAACCTTTGCAACATAATTAATGTGTGTAAAAGTGGTCAATCATGAGAATCAGAATATTAATTAAAATGGACATATTAAACATAGAATGACAGATAGACTTAGTACTGCTAAACTATAGAAATTTTAGAATAGAATTTATGTAACTACTAAACTAGTAAACATTTCTTTAATTAGTTTAAAATTAAGTCCCTACTTACCCTTCTCCATATACATACAGCTTGTAAGTTGGGTAATTCTTACTGTCAGTGTCATCTACAGGCACATTCTAACAAAGAATAATAAATATATATAGAAATTAGTTAACATGGCATGTTCTGAAGGGGAACATTAGTCTAGTGTACTGAATAAATACCTGTAACAAATAATCATATGCCGCTGAAAGGTGCATCGCCAAATAACAGAATGATCAAATACATGTATTGTTAAATATAAATTCTCAAAACATATCAATACTTGCAATTTAAAATATTTCTTTTTAGTTTGTAGCTTGAATAAACTTAATGAAACAATTCAAAATATATGCTTTTAAATCAATGATCATTGAGTTCACACATCAACTTATATTGTTATTTAGTGTTTAAGTGTAATTACTCACCTTTGTGTATGTGTGTGGCTTCTTATGCATATAGACCTAATCATGGTTTGGATGGGGGTTGATTGAGCTAAATGTAACGTTTTGAATGCATATTAATTTAAGAGAGTTTTAATGGTTTCCAAACCGGGCTATTGTACACAAGTTTGTCAGTTCGTAAATCTGTTTGTCTTGACTACGAGGACGCATTTTTAACATAGACGAAAGATAAATTTGAGCAACCAGTCTGTTTAGGTTGGAGAGAAGAAATTAATTTAACTATTAAATTAAAGTTTCTATAAATTCCTAAGCAGGGTCTATAAATAAAAACTGAACACGTAACAAGTGTGTGTGTGTGTGTGTGTGTGTGTGCCAAATATTAGTGCTAAAGATGATCTATTTACTTCATCTGTTTGTGAAATTTTAGTATATAAATTGATTTCTGAGAGTTCAATTTCAATTTTCAGGACCAATATTTGTTCTGGGTGACTCTATTTATGTATTATGCAATATTCAATTACCAGAGTCTTTACTAGTACTTTTATGGCACATGGATCAGCTAATTTATGATTTATCATTCTGTGACAGTGCGAGTCCCACTCCACTTGGCTCACTACTACCAAAACCTAAAATATGAATCTGTTAAAGTTAAATGTAGAAAAAGCAATATGTTTATAAAGTATAACTGACTAAGTCTTAGTGTACAATTATAATAGTTATGAGAGAGACAGAAGAGAGAGACAGAGATAAATTCATTCCATACAGTTTCCTAATTTAATTCTGATCCAAATGCAAAAAAAGTATGATGCTATAACATAAGATAACCTATAATTCATAATACGCACACAAAAATACAACTAAATACAAACAAAAACATGAATTTTTAAGAATATTTTAGCAGTCATGTAGTGAATACAATTATCAAGTGAATACAATTATCAAGAAATATTAGTATAAAAGAGAGCTTCACTACTGTCATTCTTGTTTCAGCCCTTTCAAAACTGATTGCCTAATTATCATGCATAACTGACCAATAGCAACATACCTATTTAGTCATAATACATAAGCAGAGATTCAAATGATATGCTGGTCAGCATGCTCCTGGGACAATTGCACTTCAGAATTCCAGTAAAATACCAAACAGTTTCTAAATGAACCCTGCCAATGAAAGATTAAGTAGACAAATCTAAATATATATTTATGTTGCTTAAACTATATCTATTAGTGATATAGCAATGGATTGTGCAGGTTGTGCAATGCACAAGAGCCCGGCAGTCGGGGGGGGGGGGGGGGGGGTGTTCCTGGCAGCAAGCAGAATCTATTTTTTTCTTTCAGAATGGAATCAAATTAAGCCCAAATCTACAAGTATGCACTCAACAGTTTATAAATATAACTTATAAGTGTAACAGAGGAGGTTGGATGCTCAAATGCATGATTTAGTAACCAACCAGTGTACCTCAACAACAATCTTTGACTGGAAGTACCTGATTTATGTTGTAATAAGTATGCAACCGCATTTTTTTTTTTTTTCATTTTAAACCAAAGGGCCCAATAGCTTAGCAATGGATTGTGCAGGCTGGAAGTCAGGTTTGGGCAGGCAGTGAGCAGAATCAAATTTTTTAACTTTCAGAATGCAATCAAATCAAGCCCAAATCCATACATATGCACTCAGTAGTTTTATTTGCATTAAAAGGGGATGAATGCCCAAATGTGTGATTTGGTAACCAACTACTACATCATAATACTAGCAATCTTTGACCAGAAGTACTTGATTTATGTTGTATACAACAGCATTTTTTCCATTTGAAATTGAAGGGACCCACCTCTGAAGCTCTGAACAAAGGACAAAAAAACCCAACCCTTGCTATGCCCCTGATGAGCCCACCACTGAAGCTCTGCATAAGGATCCAAAAAAAACTTGCTACACCACTGGTATCTATTAAATTACATCACTTTGCAATTTTAATTATCTCAGGACTGCCCCAAATGCAGTGGCAAATCACTCTGGTGCTCTTTCTCCTGCATAACACTACAGTGTATCTATTAGAAATCATGTAACACTTGGAATAGCAATATTTTATACTATACAAATTACAATGTGTCTTTTTCTGTTCCAACACTGAGTGATATATATGATATTTCTAGCATGAATAAATGAGATGTCTTGTTGGTTATAAATACTCTATACTATTTTATCCATATGAATGTAGTTAGTCATTTAGTGCGCTAGATGTGAAATAATACTAATAGACATCTAAGGGTCTTACCAATTTATTCTAGAAATCAGCACTCTGTCTCTGGAACTACTTATGGATGTACAGGCCTGGTAGTCTAGCAGACACCCTGCCAGATGAGATACTTAGAACACCAGGCTGTAACCAACCTTAGGACAGCAATTCAGCTTTACTTCCATGCCAACTAACACCATGTATGACCATTCAACATCAACACCTGTTCTTGCACCACACTGATAGTGTCACTCTACTGGTTTTATCTTTGCAAGAGTCAAAATACTCATATCAGATTCTGGACATAAAATGATAATTTTAATATCTCAACATTTTTAACAAACTGAGATCCCATTTTCCTTTAACTAGTCACAAGTATTAATACTTTAATAGTGATACACAACTTGTTTTATCAATTTATGTTTATCTTTAATGAAAGAAAATATAAACTGAATAATATGTGAAAATTATCATTTTTTAATAGAGCTCTCTCCTTTAATAGAATTCTTAAAACCCACGAAATGACGAAAAGGAATCATTATGTGATTGCTGATGGTAAATTAAGATAGTGATACTATACTAATGATACATTGATAGGACTAGATGCAGTGGTTGCAATTAATTTAATATTAATTAATGATATATAACTTTAACAAATACTCACTATATATTTTGGATATTCAAACATCCACGTCATTTCACATCCATTTTCTTCAAAATTAGTAATACAGTCTAGAATTCCCCATACTAGAAGTCCAGTTACAATGCAAGCAAAAACAACCCTAATGGGGAACGCCATGTTGTTGAACAAAATTTAAAAACAATATTGAAGAAACAAAGTCTTGGAAATAAAGAACTTTGATATATTTGAGAACACGACAGCAGCAGACGACGCGATCTATAAGCTTCGGGAAATTTTGTCCAAAGCTAGAACTGAAATTTACAAATATTTTTCTTATACTATTTGCTCTTTAAAATCAGAAACAATTTATTTTTAAATACGAAAAATACAATATTTAACTTTCTTTGTGTTGCGGTTGCGGATATGATAATTACAAATAAAACTGAATTAACTCCACAAAATAAAATAAGATGTATCTAATTTATTAAAATTTTATTAATTTGTTGACAGAAACTTAATTACTTGATATCTTGAAGTTTTTCAAAAATAAGTAAAACTTCTTCTTTCATAGTCTATTTTAGGATAATGTTATAGTTCTATTCCGTTAGATCATCTGCTTGGATTTCTTTTTTTTTTCTTTTTCTTTTTTTCGTTTTTTTTTTTTTTTTTTTGTTGTTGTCAACATGGCGTCGATGGAAGAAAAATATGATACAGCTCTGATAGGCATCTTACAAAATGAAGGGCAGATCGCAAAATTTTTGGACGTATTGTTGGGATTTCTTTACAGAAGGTATTATGAGCTCGCTATACTTTACAAGTTTGATCGAATTTATTTCATATAGGCCTACATGACATTTAGAATAGATTGTTATTGTGATCTTTTTTCTACTATTTTTCTACTGTTTGAAAGACTTCAAAGAGAAAGTTCTCGATTTCTGAGTTTATTTTGAGATCTATATTTATTTTTTATATGATTTTATGTAATACTCCTAAACTCGAGCAAAAGGACTATTATGCACAGAAAATATTTACAGTTAAATAGCCAATCAAGTTTGAATTATATAACTGAAGAACTCAACGAGAGACGATGAAAACGCAAATTATGGAAATTTCGAGAAATGTCCACAGTAAATTTAAATTTTATTTTTAAATACAGAAGCACATAAAAATGAAAAGGACAAAGACCACCATCACCCTTTTTTTTTTTTTTAAAGAGTTTAAAATTATTGATATATATTTATAATAAGATATTTTTGTGTTAAAAGAAGAAAGCTTCTGCCACCGTCGTGAATAATTTTTTAAAATTTTAAATAAACAATATAATAATGATATACTATTTTTTTTCATTTAATTTGGTTCTGTTTTAAATTTTAGGACTGACTTTTTCCGCATTATGAAGTCAGAAAATGACAAACTTGGATTTCCAGCTGGAGTTGCCATGAAACTTCTTATGAGTGTATGTTGCTGTTCCATTCAGTATTTTATAATAAAGTCAACTCATAGTTATTTGTTTTTAATTCACATTTCATTCTTAACCCTCATTCTTTTTGTTTTTCCATTGTCTATTAAAATTGTTAACTCCCAGAAACCTGTATTGTGACCTCAGTGAGGAAGTTCATATGCCCAATCAGGTACTGTCAGCACCTTTGGTTATCCAAAACCTAACCTGCAAGGCAGCAGGGGACTCGTGGAGAGTGGGGTCATCTATATCACATTTAATAAATGTGAACATCTGCCCACTGCCCCTGTTTATATAATGACTAATATATATTTGTTAATAGTCTTTTGATTTTGAAACAAATTATGACTTATTTTATTAATAGTAGTTAATTACCTTCACTCTTAAACATTTTAGGTAATGAGAATTGATAATTAAATTTTATGGTTATTAAATATAGATTTAGAAGTTATTGTAGATAGGCATTCATTCAAAGCAAACAAGTTAACAATCCACCACCACCCCAGATAAAAAAGAGATTTTCAACATTTATTTTAAGCAGCTAAATAAAATGTGTGTATATATATATATATATATAATTCAGCATATATAATCATGTGTTCAAGTGTACATTTTGGAGAATTGTAATTACTCACGTATGTTCACACTTTGATAAGGCAACTGTATTTTATCATTAAAATCTGTATAATGTATTTGTAATTTGCACAATGCTGATTTACTCTAGCAATTGCTGTAATGCACTCTCTGAATCTTTAATTCCATCATATATTATTTTTTTCACTTTACAAATATTGTATTTTACTTTCATAAGTTAACTGAATAAAATCTTTAATTCTGCTAATAAAACTTTATTAAATATATAAATCTCCCTTCCCCCCTTTATTTTTTCTTTCATTATTAAGTCAGTTTGTTTTTTCAGTTATTATTCATTATTTTGCTAAAAACAGCAAAATCATTTACATGCTATTTTTTAAAGAAATTAAAACAATTTTCTTTTTAAAATTAATTCTAAAGCACATAGATGGTATTTTTCCAGGTTTTTAAAAAATATGAGGTTCTTGCAACACAGGATGAAACCAAACGCCAAAAAATATTAAAGAGCAAAGAGACCCAGACTTCTCGTGAGACAATTATAATTCTTATATTTATAAAGTAAAAATATTAATTATTATCATTTATTGTATTCTCCCATAAAAGTTCACAGAGATATAATGTACTTTATTTTAAACATTTCTTTTCTGTTTTCTGTCTTTCCCTTATTTCGTCTCAGTCTTTATTTTATGGATGTAAAGATGTGTACATGTATATATTTTTTAAAGTTCTGATAATTTTATTTTTTTACATTTTATTAAAAATAAAACTGGTGATTTTGTGTGTGCACGTGCATGTACCTCACACAATGTGCTAAAAAATGAAACAAAATGCTGGTACTATTTATTGTTTATAAATTATGCATAAAAATATCTTATATTCTGACAATGATTTGAATTATTTTATGTAACAAATCTAAGTAATTTACCAATTGTATACAGTGAATTCTTATTATATTGAAATCAGATTTATCAAATCCACATTCATTAAACAGATTCCTTGGTCCCAACAATCACATTACTAATATATCTAAAAATATTTAAGTTTTATTAAGCTTATTATTTTTAAGTTTTGGTTTTATCAGATGTTTTTAGATCCTTTTCATCTAATGACTAGTAAACATTGAATATATGGGCTAAAAACATTAATAGATAATGTATCTTTCTACTGTATAGTCATTGTCATCAGCAGATCTGAAGTATGTCACTGTGTGCACAGATCTCTCCACAAATAGACTTTAAAAGTTTCATTTGAAATAGTTTGCAACTGGGCTTTATTTCATGTATTAGCTGACCAAAATTGAATTGTTATTGGAATTTGTTAAAACATGTTAGCCTTTACTACTTTTAAATTGTCTTGGAATTTTAAAAATTTTAAATGAAGCTGAAAACTGCAAAATTCTATTTTAGATATGTTGGCAAAAAATTAATAATTTTAAAAGTACCACTAATGAAATACACACAGTAACAAAAGTGCTTGTCTAAAGAAATACTTATTGAATAAAACATACATTTAGCATTAAATTAGCTATTTTCTTTTTCTATTTTTAATTTTTTTTTTTTTTTTTTTGGGGGGGGGTTCTTAAAAAAAAATTATTGGAAAAGTGACAGCTGTACATTTAAACGAAAGTTTCTCTGATATATTTGAAGAGAAAAAATAAATTATTGGCCCAAATTTTGAAGCTGACAATTCAGAGGTGTACCAAGTTTTTTGGGGGGTCCTTGTGAAGAGCTTCAGTTTTGGGCCTCTTTGAATTTAAACGAAAAATACACTGTGCATACAGCATAGATATACATAGACTCCACTTGCCAGCCCCCCTCCCCCCTCACAACCCCACTCCTCCCGATCAACACAGCCCTTGTGCATTGTACAACCTGCACAATCTACTGCTCATCCACTATGGTGAATATTTGAAATGTTCTGAAAATTAGAGTGAACATGATAATTTAACTTTTTTGTATATATGCTCCTCAACACATTTACATTAAAACTTGTATCAGTCCCTTGATTCACAATTATAGTACTGTACTCAAAAACATTTCTATAGCAAAGGAAAAAAAGAAAAAAATGAAGCAGATAATAAAATAGATGCTCATGTTTACAGTATATTACCAAAAAGAAAGTACTTTGGCATCAGAAAACAGCAACAACCCAACTTATATTCACTTTTATATGAAGAAAATATTGACATTGCTAACTTATTTAGTACTCCCATTTCATTGCCAACCTGAATAAAAGAA
Source organism: Sinotaia quadrata (assembly GCA_028829895.1). NCBI lineage: Eukaryota > Metazoa > Mollusca > Gastropoda > Architaenioglossa > Viviparidae > Sinotaia > Sinotaia quadrata. Next base: position 54,250,251 of record CM054182.1, read on the forward strand.
ATAAGCATATTCATTCATGATTGATTAATTTTTAAAAATATTAAACATATACATAAATTGTCTACCTATAACTGTGACTGATCACTTCTTACCACTGTACATATATTCACAATTTCTGGAATCTGGTTATAATCATTTACTCTAATCCATTAGTCATAAACTTTTATATATTTATAGATATTTTTATTTGCATTTCCATTGTTACATATTATAAATGCAGCCAACACTTTTTCACGAATACTAATTATATTATCTGTTTTAAGCTACAACACAATACTGACAGAATGTGCTACTTTATATGTGTACTACATTCACTAAAAAGTTATTGCCTTGAAATTTTGAACCTTTTATGATGATCCCCTGAACCTCATATAGTGAGATTTCACTGTATATACATGTATTATAGTTTTAAATTTTTTCAATTATTCTCTGCTATTTAATTTACTATTCTAAAAGAAAATTAGTAATAAAAGATGGTTTTATTATACTCTGTCATATATATTTTAAACTGCCTTTTATTTTAACAGCCTTTATTCAAGCAAAACCAGGAAAAGATAGTATCAAACCATCATCTGTGTCCACTGCAAGTCCACCTTCTGAATCAATTTCACCAGCATTAGTTCCTTTTAGACAAGAACATTCAATGGCAAATGGTGATAGTGCATCTGAGGGATATGATCTGGAAAAGACGGCATTGTCAAACCTTCAGACATCACGATTGTTTAAAGAAGGGGACAATGTGTCTAACTCTAAAATGGAAATTTGTGATTCGCCTAAATCCAAGGAAGAGGATACACATTTGGAAGTAAAGAAGGAGAAAATTGAGTCTGAAACAGCTCATGGGAATCAGGATGATTCAGAAATGGAAAGGTTATTTATCTTTTGCACCTTTTCTTTTAACCATTTCCAATTTTGCATGGACTTTAAATGATTTTCCCATTAACACAGGAATTGAGGAATGCAGCCAATAGTAAAGAATATGAATTGCTGAATGACACTTGTAAAATATGTCTGACTTATTAAATTGTTAAAAGCTGGCGTGTTTGTTCATCTTTTCAGATGGATCCTATAATAGATGGTTTCTTTTTTCTTAGTGTATTTACTTTTGAATATTTTACCAAAATTAGTGCAGAATAAGAATTCAAAATGCTTTTTTGTTTACAAATAAAGACAACTACAATAGTGAACATTATAGCTAAAAGTTTTCTTTAGGACAACATTTATTAATAGAAAAAAATAGATGCACCTTCTTTATTTTCAAAACAATAATAGTATGTATCATAAAATGTTAAATTGATTTGTATCGCTATTGTTTCTTAAACCTAAAATTGCTAATTTACTGATTAAACAACCTTCCTCTCAAACTTGTACATCATACCCAAAATTTATTGAGGTTAATAATTTCTATTAATAATCTGGATGACCTGTCATTTCTGCAGAGTCTTGGTTGACTTCTCATTTCTGCATATAGCTGCCCTACAGAAACTGTATCTGAAATATTTGGTCACTGATATCCATCTTTTTGTGCAAGGACTACTTTTAGAAAGGACAGTCCTCCTACTCATCATGTTTGTGAAGATCTGAATCAACACATTATTGTTCAAATCACATATGTTTACAAAGAATGCCAGAGTTCTTTACACCTGCACACCTCATAACAATGACTTCATAGCTCAGAACATAGAAACATATTGGTTCTGTCAACTGAACTTGTACTGATCAAGAATAATTTTCAATTTGATGGTCTGCTGTTCTGTTTTTTTAATCCAAATGATGGTGTGGCTAAGGGTACAAGAATATGCAGATTTATTCATGGGACACTTGGAAGACTAAATTCATCAACAGTATCAGAACCTGTTCAAAAATTATACAAGAATTTTACAGACATTGGGTGAGGAACTACTATGAACAAATAGCAGCTCCTAGAATTTGTCTAGTTTGTGTAAAACTTCCAACCTGCAGAAAATGTATGTCATGATCTCCTATTTCTGTTGTTTCTAAACATGAACATTTCAATTGATAATGAATAATTGACAATCACTGTGCACTACAAATCCAGTGTTCTCATTTAATGATTTATACCTGATTAGAAGTCATTTCACAACCCAAGCACTGTATGCAGTTTTTCATACCCTAAATTTTTTTTGCACTACAGATCCAATGTTCTCATTTATACCAGATTAGAAGTCATTTCACAGCCCAAGCACTGTATGCAGTTTTTCATACCCTAAATTTTTATGTCTGTGACAGTTCTGTTCAGATGACAATGATTTTAACACGTACTGAAATGAAGTAAGAACTGTATTTTATTGATAGTGGTTATTTTGTATATTTTAAATGTTTTGAATTTTCATTTGCATTGTTTTTCTATATAATGCTGAACATTTACAATGTTTATATTAATTAAATAATTCCATTCTGTTTAGTATAACATTCATATCATCATGTCTGAATATTTAATGTCTGCACATTTTAATGTAGCCTTGGTATTAAAGGCACTGCTTATAATAATATTAATATATGCACCTTTTGATCTGTAGACTACAGAAACTGTACCAGTCCAATCCAGAGAGCTATAATGGAGCAGTGCGTGAAAAATATTCCTGGTCTCAAACCATTACAGATCTGGATGTCATGATTAAGGTAGTTTTGTTTTTCTCTTTCAGTTTGTATGTGATTGTGTCTTCACAGGATTGTGTGTGAAGATTTATTTATTGAGGGCAGTCTTTTTTTTTGTTGTAATTTGCTACTATCAGTTTTGTTTGAAATGATACCTAAAAGAGTCTTTAAAGTGGAACTTAGAGAAATAAATATGAATATTTTTCAATAAATGTATAACTTTTATAAAAGTTCTTTCTTCATTTGCCATTTCCAAAGTGAAAGTTAATGTTAGCAAAATAACTTTGACATTAAAATATTTAAATACTGCTGCATTATGGAAATTTTTACATAAATATTGAAAATAGAAATTCGCCCTGTCCTGGAATCCTTGCTAGGATGAGATTATGTTCCTTTAATGATAACATTTTGGGTGTGAATTGTAGTAATAATAATTAATCATGTGAAATCAAATCATAAACAAACCAATATAACTCTATGTAGTATTGCAAATACAGAAAGGAATGAAAACTCCACATTTCTCTGAATTCTGAGAATGGCATTTCACGTTGTAGAAGGCAATTTCTTGGGGCTTGATTTTGGTACACCAGATGAGAAAAGACCATTGTAGAGGTCATGTCTTGAATTTTGCTACTCACCTAGAGCTCATTATCTCTAAATGTGCAGTATTTAAGCCTATTACCTTACTCAGCCTAAACATTGCTACTGTAAGTGGAAAGATTTAATTGTGAGCCTGCATCTTACCAACCAGCACTATGTGGACTGTGCTATATCTCTTATTCTTTGCTTCTTGGTTTTTATGCACCAGTATTTATTCCATTTGTAATTCTAATCGACTTCAGCATGGTGCCATGGAATATTCCCAATTTTTAAGGGAAACAGAACTGCCCCCACCCTACTCTGAGTTGTCCCATGCTAGTGTTTTCTGACTTTAAGTACTGTGGAAAAATTCCTGATACACTAAGGGTGCTGTGATTGAGACAGTTTGGGAACTACCCTTGTAGTATATAAATATCACTATATTTCAGTAATCAGTAGTTTTTCTTTTTATGTCATATGATTTCTTTTTTAAGTATATTATGTTTATACTTAAGTCACATGTTACTCAGTCATTTGTGCTATATTAAAATCTGCAAAACTACACTTAAAGTTATTAATTAAATCATAATTACATTTTTACGAAGTATTTAAAATACTAAAATAAGTAAAATAGCAATTTAAATTATATCAACACTAACACATTATTAATGGCATTCACATAAGTATGATGATTTAGTAGATTCAGCATGCACAAAGTGTCCAATTTTATATGTAGTAAACTAGTATTGTCAGGTGACAAATGATTGTGTATATATTCACTTATAATTATAAATGAAGTTCTATAGCAGTTAATTAGATTTATATAACTAATAGAACATGCTTTTGAAACTTTGAAAATATCCTCTGATGGTGCACTAATTGTACCAGGGAGTCAATAATATATTAATTTGCAGGTATTTAACATTTTAAATTTTTTTTCTAAAAATACAAATAATGGTATGTGTAACTTATCTTGGTGCTGGTAGTTGTTTTCTTGCAATGAAATACAATGGAGTTGGATCATACACATAACTTATACAAACTCAGCTTTATCTGCACTGCAAAAAATAAAAGAAAGAAAGAAAGAATAATTTAAACAATTCTGCCTGCCATTCCATTTGATTGTATTCCATGGAGTGAGCATGATATTGGAGAAATTAATCTGTTGTTTCCTCGGTCTCAGTTCTGTATGCTCCACAATGTAAGCATCCCACTGTGCTGGGCATTATTCTTGTAATTTCAAGAGTAATTTTGAAATATTTGCAGTTTTCACTTTACACATTGATATTAGAACTTAATCCCCATCTACGACAACTCCACAGTATTATATTTAAAATAAATGCCAGAATTAACTACCATAAATAGCATCTAGTACTACCGACCTCTTAGTGCCATTACCACAATCATTTTTCATATTACCTAATATCCCTAGCTCTAAAGAAACATTTTTCATTTTACCTACTACTAATGATACCTCTTCATTTATTTCTTTGGATTAAAGCTTTTGTGTTTTATTAATTTACTATATTTTTATTCTGATGCTCTATCAGGTTCCAAGTAATATTGTCAAAGGCAAAAATGTCAAAGTAGTTATTAAAAAAAAACATATTCATGTAAGCTGCCAGGACTCAGAAGGTCAATGGAAGAATATTGTTAAAGGTGATCTGACATGGGAAGTCAGAGCAGAGGAGTCAGTATGGTCACTTAATCCTGGTCAGCATGTTCATGTAAGTATTTAAATAATTGCTGGTGTATTTATATTATCATATAAATTCCTATTCATGTATTGATTTTCCCTCCGTTTGTCTATTATCTAAATTTTCTGCTTCTTTAAGGGTGATATTGTAAATAGATAGATTCGTGTATTTTTTAAAATAATATTTTGGCAAAGAAAACTTATAATTTTTTAATGCTTTTTGCAGTTTGTTTATTTAAAATTAATTACATGTATTATTATTTTTAAAAATATTTGTGCATATTATTATGTATTTGCTTAATTCACAACCCAGAACATTTGTAGCACTGAAATTCTGTAGTATCACTTCACTCAGTACTAAATGAAGATCTTGAGTTCATAATAAATACTAATATTTTGAGCTTTTTCCTCTGAGTTATTTTGCATGATTTTTCTTTTAAATCTTAGTCTATAGAGCAACATATTTTGTTGTTGTAAGATTATTTAAATAAAAATTATGAAAGTATTTGGGGTTTTTCATTTATTCATTCAATAATATTGACAGTCAGATATGAATATAAGGGCCCTCATAACCTCAAGCACCCTTAGACATTTACTTATTGGGTAATCCTACACATATTTCTTTGTTAATTTTAAATCTGCTGATACTTTTTAAAATTTGTTTTATAAGGAATTTTATATTATTCCACTAATATTTCTTATCAAGTTGTATATACACTAATAAAATATGCAGTTTTGGGTGCAGTAAATTTGTTTGTACCAACTAGTGGGATTTTTTCCAATCCACATATCTTCTGCCTGTCCATCAGATAGATAGTACAAAGATTTACATGTCCATCTCTTATATTGCCTTTCCAATGCTTTACATTTAGATATCTGTTCAAACTACACTTCAAGGTCTTTTCCCACAAATTCTAACAAAAGTAAACACTAAAAATAAAAAAGGAAAGAAACATTTCTTTACTTATTGCAGATGTATGAGTTAGATAAAATAGGAGGTAATAATGGTTATTATCCTTATTTGCTCAGTTTCAGTCTAATGTAGTGACTAAATGGTTTTCATTTTGGTCAGATACCAGCTAGTGGGGAAAGATTAGTTTAGTAGGTTTGATTGATTTGCATTTTGTGTGTTTTGTTTTCTTACTTGGTGGACATATCACTATATGTATGTATATTCAAGCCCATCCTTTAAATTAATTATCATCTATCAAATGTATTAAATCAAAGGCATACTAATACCCTTGTAAAATATAAGTTTAAAATGTAATTTAGTAATTTTATATCATTCCTTACTGTCTCTTAACATTTGACAATGATCTATTTCCATTTTATTTATGCTCCTTTATACCCTTTGTTGGTCTTTTAAAGAACAATAAAAAATGCATTTTTTTAATAAATTGTTTTGTTTGCATTATAAGGTAAATTTAGAGAAAAAAGAAGAGCGATGGTGGGAGGCAGTGTTTGTTGATGAGCCAAAGATCAACACACGCAAAATAGATTGCAGCCGTTCTATCACTGACCTGGATGATGAAGCACAAGCTAAGATTGAAGAAATGATGTACAATGAACATTGCAAACGTTTAGGCCTCCCACAGTCACATGAAAAGGTGTCACATTAATTTTTATTTGTAGTTTTTTTATAATTAAATTGTTAATGTACCCTTAATTTCACAGTCAAATTAAACTTTGTACAAAAATACATTCTAAAGTCCCTTTGCTTTATTCATCAATTTTCACCATTTGATGATTGATAGTTTTAATTCATAGAAGTGTACCTGTTGAGTAAAAAAGTAAAAAAAAACTTGAAGAATAATAAATAATTATGATTAAATAAAACTTATTGTACATTTAAAGATTTAACACCTATACAAAGCCCGAATTAGCCCTTAAGAAAGAATGTGGCCTATGCAGGACTGTATACTTTTAAAACATTTTTTTAATTGTTAATGGTGACTTTATTATGCTGATTTGCTATTTAAATGGTAGCAAATAATATTAATTGTCATCTTTAAAAACATTGTGAACAATTGATATTAACTATTTTAAAAGGACAGGATATATATATATATATATATATGTTTGGTTGTAAACATTATTGTAGAGGTTGAAAATATAGATTATCAAATGCAGATATAAGAATTTTACTATTCATAAGTTAGCTTGCCTGAACCAAGTGCTCAAACTGTAATTTTGTCTCAATTTCATATACATTAGACCGCACTTTACAATGGTAATCCAATTCCAGAAACCCCATCTTACAGTGGAAATATCATAAATGTGAACCTAATACGTTTTTCTTTTTTTCTTTTTTTAATTTTCATTCCAAGACCTGGATGTTGAAATTTTAATTAACCAAAAGACTAAGCTATTTCTCACTCTAAAGGTGATTTTTACAATGGAAATATGTATTAGTATCATGTAGGATATTAAATAAATAAATAAAGCATGACAGAAACTTGAGAATAAAATGAAAAATGATATTTGCATCCTTCATGTTTTTCTTTTATCCACATTACAAAAGCCTTTCTGTTTTTAATCAGTTCTCTGCCCTTTTTTTGCACTGCATTAGATCCATCATTTACTTCAACTTTCTTAAGGATTTTTTAGCTATGGTAAAAATAATGGATTGAAACCAATGTACTAATTTTAGCACCATCATCATGTGTTTTTAGTATTTAGTTTTAAGGGAACATTTTCTTCTTACTACTCTGTTTAGAAACCATAATTATCAGTTTACACAATGTTGTAATTTAAATATAAAATAAAATTAAATAAAATTTTGTCAATGATATTTCATGTACATATTCATTACACTTAATAAGTACAGTATACAGCCACTTCAACCAAAAGAAACACAAACTCTGAGGCGCTTTCTTTCATACATGACCAAGATATTACAAATGTCACTATTGCTTGCAATGTTACCATAGTATCACTTCATCGCCCCACCTGTGTGGTCTAAGTGCATATTTTATCATAATATGAACCATTTCATGTCAGAGAAAGCCCTTCATCAAAGTTATTTGACGATATTGTGGTCCCATTTTAAAGCTGTACATTTAGATATTTAACACTATTAAGTTTTAGGCAGAGCGAAAATGAATTATCCTGAGATGAACAACAGTATATAGTAATGGCAATGAGAAATAATTACAAATTATAGAGAAAAAAGACCAGCAAACAATGTTAGAAGTGGTATGTAGGGTTGGTTACCAGAGATGTATTGTCTGTAAGAAGGGAAAACTGTGTTTTATTTTTGTCATTTTACTTGTCAGTTCTTGGGTAAATGCCTTGAATTCAGAAATTGTTTTCCTAAATTTTGGTTGGCACTTGACCCCCGTAATAAAGACGTGTTTGCTATTAATTTGTTGGAACAATCTTATTTGTATTTAATATAATTTTTGCCAGATATTTAGCCAGAGATATTAAATGTTGCATTAATAACATTTCACAAATATTATGAAACAATAGTCCAACCAGAAACATATTACTCCCAGTTACCAGATTGTCAAGTATATATTATTATTGTCAAGGGGGAAGTTGTCTTGGTTTTCTTTCTTTAAAACCGATCTTTCACAATACTTTCCAACTTGTCAGGCCGTTTCAGGCTCATTTTCATGATGTAGTATATGAGATGCAGAAATCTTTAATGAAGTTTTTTCAACTTTGTCAATTTTATCCAACTCTTTTAACTTTTATTTCGTTATGTCAGCAGCATTTCTTCACAAGAGTGATAAAGAATCAACACACGTATATAGTAATAAATTGAGGCAATTTTTGTGAAAGTGATTAGAAAGTTAAAATCTGTATCTGATCATTCATCCTTGCCATCATTTTTATATTTTGAGTCAAATAATTTGCACATTAGCATAATATTGTAGGATATTTGTGTACATGTGCATTATATGTATATTTATCATAGCCAAGACCAATAAGATAACTTTATCATCATCTATCTGAATTCATTGTCCAACTTACTCAGCCAGCATCTGGGTCAGATATTGAAGATGTTCAACATCTTCTTTGCTATTGGTTAATGATAATATGCCAGAAACAGCACAGAGACAACATGGAAATATCACTAAGTAAAAAGGATATGCACAAAGTATTTTAAATGGTGGCATTCCAACAGATGTGGAGGGGTAGTTGCAGAAAATGTAATGTTATAAAAACATTTTTTATTATGTAAAAAATTTGTGCTTGCAGTTTCAGAATAAAATAAGTGACATTACATATCAGTTCCTTCATTTTATTGTTTGTTTTTATACGAGGCATTAGTGCTTGTAACACAAAGATTCTTTCTTTTTACCACCATCTCCACTGATATGACTGATACCGTATTTGCTCTTGTGTCTGTAAAATGGAGGCATATACTTATTCTCTGAATCATAATTAAGTTAAAATATCTATTTTATGTTCTCAGTAAGAGTCACTTTAGATTGACTTCCACTTAAACTGTTTTAACTTTGGATCATGTGGCCACAATTGCAGAAAGTCAGATAAGTTTTATTCTGTCATGATCCAATAATGTTTTACTATGCCTAGATCAGTTACCCTTCACTTTTGTCAGAAGATGAAATTATGCCAGCCCCTTCTATATTCTTTTAAGATTTAAGTGTCTGATATTTTTTTTTACTAAATATAACTTTAGTGCACAATTTTATTATTTATTTGTACCATTATAATAATTCCCCCCACCCCACCCCACTTGATTATGTATTTTTAATAGAGAAAAAAGTGTTTATTCATGAATATATATATATATATATATGTATATATATTGCATTCCGAAAGCAAACAGGTTGCAACTTCAGAATAAATATGTAATAATTTTAATTGCACTTCAGAGACTAGTTATTAAATTTATGAAACATTAGCAAAGGAATGTTATGTATATTATCATTAAAATATTATTATAATTAATAATTATTTTTGATAAAAGATTGATAGACCTTTTAATATTTGTTGTTGTGTTTGTCTGATGAACTTTTTTCTATTCTTAAGAAAACCTTGGATATGCTACGACAAGCTTGGGATGCAGAAGGATCACCTTTTCGTGGTCAAAAATTTGACCCCTCAGCCATCAGCATTGACCCAAGTGGTACTGTCAAAATGAAGTGATCTTTTCCCCAACCATTGTAATTAAGCCCTTTATATATATGTTGGTAAAACTGTAAATGTATATGAAGTGTGTTTCCTAAAACTTGAATTTTCAGTTTTATAGAGGATATTCTTTATTTTACATTATTTCTTTCTTATTATTGAAACCTGTATCTTTCTCTTTACAGTGACTTCTTAATTACATTTTTTTTATTATTATTATTGAAACCTATATCATAGTCAAAGCTAGCTCAGAATGTTTTTTACCTCTGATGATAAAATTAATGATTAGGTGTTAATACTTCAGGTGTACATATTTGTAACCAAAGAGACAGAATAATAATTTTTTAAAGATTTCTGTAGAGGAGTCACTTATAAAACTATAAAAATGTTAAACTACTGGGGTTCATTAAATTAAAACATTTTTGTTTGTTTCACTATAATAAGGGGAACAAAGAGATCCTAGAAAAAACTTTAATGTAGGAGTTTGTGCAGTCTTGGGTTTGAGGTCTACCCTGATTGATGAGATTTTTCACACTAGTTAAAAATGTTCAGTCCAAATTGTAACTAAATATGAGCCACTGATACAAGTGCAAATTATTTTCAGTATTAATTTTACTGAAAGCTAGTCTAAAATTTAGATGCCCAAAGTTTACTTAAATAATGGAATAATCTAAATGCCAAGATGAAATTCACATTTCCATCTGCAACTGGAATTTGTCAAACCTGTACATTTTCTTGCACTTTTTTTTATCAGAGGATATATTAATAAAAAGTATGATATTGTTGTTGTGGTTTTCTTTTGTTGAGGTCAGTGCCCATACAACCAATTTGCAGCTGATGATAGAAAATCTCTGTATATTTAATGCATTGCAATTTCATGGTTTCTAAATTGACAGGATACAACTGATGAAATCAGCCCTGCAAGTTTCACTTTCCTCTCAAACCATATTATGATCCATACAAATCTTATTCATTGGTCTAACGGGTACCAATCCTAGTTTCTGTACAAAACTGGCATTGGTGACACAAGTTTGTCCTGTGAATTTTACACAAATATAAATTTCAAAAGAACAGAATGCATATCTTCCCAATTACAATGTGTTGTATTTGCCTTTTTAAATAAGTTCAAAAATATCTGGATGCATATAACATCTATTGTCAAACTGTTTTGTTTGATATAAATCTAAACAGCACCAAGATTTAAATGAATTGCACTCATTTAAAAAAAAAAAAAGTACATATTTGTGTTCAGTCTGGGTGTATTTTGTATTTTGGGGGCATAAAACAACTTTATAAAAATAAATAAGAATTATATATTTTCAGGACATGCATAATTTTGTTTCTTTTTGACCTACTTGGCTTGGCATTCAGTATTTTGCTTAATATACTTTAAATGCATCCAGATTTTATCTTGCTACTTCTATGTAAAGAGGGGGTAAATTTGGGGATCCACATTACCAATCTCTCCCATTTAAACTAAATAAAATAGTGAACATTTCAAGGAAAAAAATATATTGTAATAACTTTTAGCCATATATTCAGTAAAGGTGCAGAACATGAATGATATATGTTATTTGCAAAATAAAGTCACATGATAGCCAGATAATTGTTCTTTATGGTGTATTTGTGTGCATGAATAATAGTTAAGTTGAACTACTACTGTATCTGATTTATTTCTTTTCACGTATCTTTAATTTTGATAAGAGTGGAGAAAAATTAATATTTTCAGAGATCCTAAATGCACAGCAAAATAAATAAATAATAAAAATATCTTCTATCCTATAACTCTTATCCACATTAGAGAAAAGAACACATACCTGGTGTATAAAAGTTTACTAGAACTAGTCAGGGCTCCAAAAGACTCTACCATGAAATGATAATCCCCCCCACACACACACATTCCTTTTATAAGACTAACTTCCCCTAGTCACTAACTCAACTAACATGGTATATTTATGAAACATTACTTGTAAGGCTGTTTAGTTTTGCAGAATTGTGAAGGGCATCAACTTCTACACATGTTTTTTTATTTCTTTTTATTGTCATAATTTTCATTTATTCCTATTTATGGAAAGGAGTGGTTTTTTTGCTTGGTTAATGGCCAGTTGTCTACTGTACTTTTTTAGTGTCAGGGCTGACCTTGTCACTGGTTTTTAGCAATGTCCTCAACAAGGATTTTTAAAATTTCCTTTTGTGTGTGTATAGTTTTTACCCTACTCATTCTCCTAAGGCAAAGGAGTCTATAATGTAATTCAATAGACATATTATGTACACTATATATTAACTATATAACATTAAATTATGATGTATTAACTCAATATATTGTTAATAATTATTGAAATGCTTAAGATTTTCACTAGTCAGAATAAAACAGCTAAATATAGACAAATAGGTAAATATAGGTAAAACGTGCTTTAGGTTTTGTCTGATACTAGGTAGGATGTGAAATATGTGATGCATGTACACAAGCATGAAACTTTCACAGCTCATAGCAATGGCTGTTGATTTCACAGTTGATATACAAAAAAGACCAATAACATACCTATATTACAGGTACCAGAACAAAGACCATACTATAATTACTTTGTTTCATACTGGAAACGAAGGAGACCAGAAAATTTTGTATGACATTACAGGACTTGCATGGCAACATTTTTTCTTTTTATGATGCCACTAGATACTCAGATAGTTGAATTGGGAATTAACTGGGTATTCAACACATGTGATGAAGTTGACTGAACAAGATAAAGTCTTCTTGGTAAGATCATTAATTGCCTGAGCCTTTGCGGTAACTGATTGACACAATTCAAACCAGACATCTGGCATGGACTGCCATTGCCTCAAGCATTTTTGCTATACTAAACTAGATCAACTGTGCTTATGCATTTTTCAGTAAGAAACAGTACCCAGTCTGATTGACACTTCATTTGACAACTGTCCCAAGTAGAGGGAGCAGTTTGACTGGGAACGTTAGTGATAGAGTTCCTTAGTGATAGGTCATTTAAGCTGAATGTATCAGACATCCCCCTCATAACCTCCCAGCCACCCTACTATTTTCAGTGCAAGTGGTTACTGAAAATTCTTGAGTGATCTTCAATTCTCATTTCATTCATTCATTCCTTATGGAACCTGTTAAGCTATAGTAAGCTCATATGCATCGTATATATGTACCATATCTTCTAGTATGGGCATGCAATAAGTCTACAAAAAAAATGTACTTTAAAAATACCTTTTCTTTCATAAAGAGCTTAATATCATTTCATGATATATTATTTTTGCAACAAGCGAGTGAACAAAAATAAAATACAAAAGAAATAATAAAGAGAGGCATTTTCTTTATATTTCTACTGCAGTCAAGCAAAGTTCAAATGAACAAACAAATCCCACCAATTATACCAATAGTATTTTGCAGTTTTGTGACCTTGTTACTGGTGATCTCTTCATTAAAAAAAAAAAAACTAAATAGGCAAGCATAGTTTATTTTCATTAGCTGTAAAAAACAACAACAAAAAAATTAATGAATGTTATTATAAAGGTCAGTTAGTGGTCATGCTATATAAAAAAACAGTCTTAGCTTAAATGAGATGTTTTACTGTCTCACACAAATACTTTGAAAATGAAGGGTAGTGTAGGGACAGACTAAGGGTAGAAATGAATTATGCTTGTAAGAAGAAATGAATTATTCTTGTAAGATAGACAAAAGATGAAAATTAATCATGCTTGTGAACTGCATTGAATGAGGGATGACAAAAATGCAATTCAATTAAAGAATGAGATATTACAAAAAGATGTACACATCCAAAACAGTAGCAGGTGAACAGGTCGCTGAACATTCATACTAACCTTTCCTTAACTGTTTTCATAAATTAAATTTGATTGAACAGTGATGACTAGTGTAGTAGTAAGTAGGCAGCAATCAAAGGACATGAGAAACAGTTTTGAACAGTTCAAATAACCCAGACATTTATTTTAAATAATAAATTTATTGTTTCAGTACTGACTGATTCTATGTCTCTCAATTTCTCTCTCTCACACATAAACAGATTTACACAATCTTTACATGAGGAGACTGATTAAAAGCTACAGTGAAAGTTGTATTTTTTAAATTGAATTAAGGAATGATTTTATTTAAGTTCAGGCTAAATGTAGAGCACTAGGAATTGGGGAGAAGAAACTATTAGTTAAAAATATTACTGTGTTGATTGATATTCACTAAATAGGTCACTGTGGAGCTGTCTTAAACATTGAAAATCTAGAAAAGCAGTTAAGCTACTTTATGGACTGTCTTAATGTTATGATGGTGAGTCAATAAATAAGATGAGTTTACATTTTTCACAGACATACTCATTACTGCATGGTCTGTACATGTTGACAGCTTAGTAAAGGTGGCTCTTCTGTTAGATTGCACTGTAATTTTTTTAACATCGGATTGTCATCCATGTTTTTTTACTGTGGTGTGTCATATTTACTGTAGAATCTTTGCACAAAAGGACAGTTGTTTATAATTATACTATAAAATTTGTATAAATGGTGTGAACTGTTCAGAAAAGGTTGCACAAGTGTAGTGGATAAACATATGAATGTGCGGGATTGTTGGTGAATTGAACAATCTACCAAGTTCAGATGTTCATCTATTACTTTGTGCAACTGTTTATCTCAGACATGCAATGATGAGGGAATTTAGTAACGAATACCCGTCTGAAAAGTGTAAATTTACTTCATTCATTGATATTCTTATAGAGTTCCTTAGATATAGAATAAACAACCAGTCAGTGTTCGGTAATACATATTTGGCAAAAATCATGTAGTTCCCCTTGAGAAGAGTACTATTTTTTATTAGAAAGTGGATTAGAGATAGTTATGGCTATTTCTCTTGTTCTTAACCAATTAATAATAATACAAATACAATATGAAGTCACATATTGGGTAAGGATAGACACAGAGGAATTGTACAATAATACAGAGATAAAAGTTATGATCTTTACCAAAAAGAGGGGAGGGATCTAAACCCATACTATCATGGCTTTGATAAACAATGCCTGAAGAATATCTTTAAATCAAATGCTAGCAAGATTACATCTCAGCCTCAGCTGGGCCATAAGAAATAGACTAATAAAAGAATGTCATAATGCCTAAACTGTTGTAAGGGATGCTTATTACAACATTGAAAAATGCCTTGTATACATGTAGTCCACTCTGAAAGGGACATTTCTTTTGCTCTGATATTACAATACTGAAATTTAGAAATAGACTTTTCTTTAGAAATGGGTAGAATTGTAACAATTCTTTATTAATAATGCAATTTGAATGCTTTGAAAATGTTTGTTTGACAGCTGTCAAAGCTGACTTTAGAGCTAATCCTTATCTAGTATAGAAATACCTTGCACTACAAGAGGGGTGCATACCCCCAAAATCTCAGTGAATTGCAATTTCACATAATGCATATGTGTTTTTTTGTTTTCTTATGAGTGAAGTAGCAGATACATGTGTGAAGAAAGAAAAATAAGTTTTCTTTTATCAAAATACTAGTCACTAAGCAATAGAAAAAAGTTGTAATGATATGTCACAGTGTTTAAAATAAAAAGTAAATAAGTACAATTAATCCAAGTATCTTTCAGCCATAGTGAAAAAATATTCTTCAACCTCTGGTAATAGAAGTAAGCAAATAAAAATCTGAACATTCATTTAGCTTTTAATGAATCTTCTAACATTCTATACAAATGGTATTTTTAATTACTAAGCAACTATTCATTTCAACCATTGCAGTTTTATTCTGTTATGATACTCAAAAGGTGTAGCAAACTAAAAAAATCTAAAATTTTGTGGCATCTCAGTCCATCATATTTAGATTGGAAAGAGTAAGGGATGAACTCTTTAAGACATCATCCAAGGGCTAGGAAGTTTAAAACATGTACATACTGTGACATGTCCACTGCCACTGAATCAAAAACGTTATATTACCTTAAGAAATATGAATACAATTCAGATAAACTAGAAAATATATGACTGACTGGTCTCATGAGCAGTTTTGCTGTTTCGATGTTAACCGTCTGATATGAATGCTATAGCATTGACATTTTATACAAGATGGAAATACATAAATCCAAATCAATTGAGTGTACTATAAAGTTGTATAAAAAGGTCAAAAGCATAAATTCAAATGTTGCATTTTGCAGATCAGCAAATTGCAAGTATTGCTATTTCCTTCACAGACAAGAAACTGAGGTACAGACAAAATTAAAAACAAGCTGAAAGAAGTCTATGATTGCAGAATTCAGTTATAAAATTTCTAGAAGTTTGTAATCCGAGTTATTTACAAGCTCTCTATGATGCTGTGATGTAGGGCTGAACTATGCTTCAAAAGTATTTGAGCAAAGTTTAGGTTTGTATCAGTATGTTTAGGTTTGTATCAGTATATTTAGGTTTGTATCAGTATATTTAGGTTTATATTGGTATGTTTAGGTTTGTATTGGTATTTTAGGTTTGTACAAAAAGCAATAATGATCTACTTCAAGTATGCTGACAGCCTGAAGGAAAGTTATGTGCATGATGATGAGAGGTAAAAAGAGGCTACCAGATTAAATAGCTACCATAATCCTGTAATAATGCCAAATATTTTTGTCTTGCATTTTCAAATCTTTAATTTTATGAAACTAGTTTAATGTGAAGGTCGAAGACAAAAAATATTATTGAGTTTGTGAATTTTTAAATAATTAATTTGTCCATAACATTTTAATGCATGACAAACTATTGTTTTATGAATGATAAAGGATATTAAGCATCTCTAACCCATAACAATCAAAAGCAGGCTATTAAAATATACTTAGCTTATAATATAGACTATATGAACTCTAATGCATTTGATGCTTTAGTGTCCTTAAAGCTAAAGCATGACTGGGAGTTTTTCATTATTTTTTATAACCAATTGATAAGCAAAAGAAAACAATAGCAATCATGCCCTTATGTCTCAAACTTGCCTTACTATTTAATTGTTAAATTTGATTTCAAATAAACATTTAACAATACAAAAAGCCACAATGATAAATCATAAATTAGTAAATTGTTGTCCTGTCCATATTTTTTAGTTAAAATCGTATTCATTGTTGTCTAATTGCCACACAGTATATCTTACAACATTAAGTTATAAAAATTCTCAGTAATTTTTGTAAAAAAATAAATTCACATCACAACTGGAAAAAATTACAAATATTAAAACTATTAATATACAATAACACAGTACAGTCCTGTGCTCTGCACTAGGAAATTATATGCTATTTATTAATCAGTACACTAAAGGTGAAGAATACTAACATAAACATTATATAATTACTGTATAACTTGAGAGAATTAATATGCACTAACACCAATGTCATTCAACATAAAATACATGTAATAAATATTAATATAATTCTTTGTATTATTTGAAAAATATATAAATGGGCAACACCCTGTTATACTCTGAAATCAAGTCACAAAAAGTAATACTGAAAAATACTCAACTTCACATAGGCTGGTAAACTTGTATTATTACAACATAATATTAAAACTATTTTAATTGTACAGCAATCAGGTTCTAGAATTGTTTAAAACATCAATCAGTTATATAAATCCAGTAAGATATGAAGCTATACTTCACCATTTACTAACACTTTGTCCATATATATATATATATATATATATATATATATCATATCTGAATCATTATTCATGATTGAATGAATATATGTGCCAAGATTAGGCAGATCATTATGGGACTAACTTTTTCAATCTGGTGACCAAAATTTGACTGGTAGAATAAAAATTAGAAACAATTCTTATTTGGCACCCAATCTGCATCTGTCTCTTTTTCAATCTACATTCAGAAAATAAGTATTTAGTAATCATATTTGATTCTATCTTTATTCATAAGTGAATTGCACATGAAACCAACTTTTACATTTATATTAAATGATGCTGAATATAACTCATTCTGTCATCATGCAGAAAATCAAGTACATATTAACTTTCCCTATGTGAAAAATACACTTGCCCGTGCAGTATCAAGAGTAAATTATAATCACACACTTTGGGCCCAAGCAGATGCAGTTATATATGCTGTGAAAATATGTAAAAAATATTCATTGTGTTTTTTTATGTTTACACTTCACATAAAAACAAAAATCAGAAATAAACATTATTATTAATCTTACTGGTATATTCAATCACACTAAATATTAACATGAACACATGTACTACTATATTATTTTTGTATCTTTTAATACTTGTTTGTGATTATCAAACCACAGTTTTATAAGTTCAGTGTTTTTATAACAGTTTTCCTTTGATAAAAGGAATTTTTAAATTTTATTTTCACTCTTTAAACTGAAAATAATGCTACAAGCAAGCAGTCATGAAAATCTCTCACACTCCTACTAACTGCAGAGGATAAACAAAGCAGTAGAAGGTCCTGATTAATATGTATTGATAGATACCTGGAATGAAGATATTGTGATATCCATGCCAATTTTAAAAGCAGTGACTCACTGCTATTTTGCAATTCTTCTGAAGTATCATTCTGAAGTTTTTAAAAAAAAAAAAACTACAGGGCACTATGACTCTGAGAGTTAACCACTTCAAGTTGAAGAATTACTCCTGCTTGAACAGGGCACAGACAATTTTCTTTCCAATGAATTTCTTCACTCTTGACAAAATATATCACACTTAATTCAGACAATATCTCTAAAGTCATCACCTTTTGTGATAAATCTGTCTAAGTATCCCACAATCAAATGCACTGTGTCATAAAAGAGTCAATTTTCTCACAGTCCTTTAAACTTAAAAAATTCTTTGCGATTATGAATGCCCATATATATCTTGAATATTTATAACAGTACTGTCTGGCATGCCTTCACAAGTTCTGGGCAAGGTTGAAATCAGTAATCCCAATGTTGATCATAATGCTGGTCACCATCCTTGATACTGAATGCCCTGAGATGGGGAAATCTGTTGTGTCTGTGAGGCTTGTTGTGCTCTTGATGCTAAAGGTTGCTGCCGTTTCTTTTTCCCTTTATTTCCGCCTGACTCAGGTTGATCTCTGTGAAATGTATGCAGATTAAACATTAACTGTCATGTAAAATTTCTGGTAAAAGCAAAAGCCAGTGTTATTTAAACTACACATTTAAAATTTACAAACCTCTGCACCCATGTATGAACAATTACATTTCTTGTCCAGCCCACATTAGAAAAGGTCAGAGCATGGTAACAAAAGTGCTATCATAAATACTAAACCTCTTGACTGCATCAGCGTTTTTTCATCACAGAACCAGATGAGTATGCAATAAGAGATTATACTGTTTTGTAAATTGAGTTAGGGCAGTGACTATAAAAAATGGGTCAAGATAGCTTATGAAGTAGCAAAATCCCCCCAGTACAAATTTTATGCTGTGCAAGTAAGATATGCTAGTGCTTTGTTTTCAAAATATTTCTGAAGAGATGTTGGTTTCTCTCACATTGCATTTGTAGTTATTTTGGTTCTTTTTATTCATATCATCCTTTATTCTGAATCCAAGATAAGGCACATTTACTTATTGTCAGGTGATACTTTATAAGGGTTGTTTTAAATGAACAGATATATGCACAAAAGCTGACTTTGTGTTTCTTCTGGCCAACCTAGAAATTATTCTGACTCTAAATCTACAAATGTAATTTGTACAAACTGCACAAGTGAACATTCCAGTTTTGCGAGTGCTGGCCAAGTTCTTGTTGGGAAAGATTAGCACATAATCACTTCATTTCATATTGGTGTCAGTAAATATAGCACTAAATGGGTCAGCCACCATTATAATGACACTGACATGCGATTGTCAGTCAATGTGACAGTGATCATTACAGACTTTGGACATTAGTAGACAGCACACTGGGTCTGATCAGAATACAGCATACTCCTCACAGAATCTTGAGGAAAGGATACAACTTTTACAAGAAAGCAGCCTCTACAGAACGGGAGTTGAGATTTTGTCTGATAGTGGCTCTCGTATAAGTTAGACCAAACTGTTTGGTGATAAAGATAGAATATTTGAGTCAAAATCTAAAGTGTGCTCACTGAAAAAGTTTCATGTGCTAGTGAACAACCTAATTTATATATTCTGGTATAAAATCTCCAGGATCACTCGTGATCTACTGACACACTGGCGGGGTTACGAAATGAATCTAAGTTTAATGGAGAGAGTTCTGTGCATATTGACTCACTTCTTGTGAAAACAGTCACTGAGGGCACTAATGTGGTCAGATAAATTCAGGAGTAGATGTTGTTAACCTAGCATCAATGGATATCATCCCCTGTTTCATCACCATTACAATGACAGCATTTACTGGCAAGTTAAGTATATTAGGTGCTGTCTGTGCAAATGTAATAGTGATTGTTTTAGTGGTGAATGTCACAGTAGGAAGAAAGGTTCCAAGCTATATTGCAGAAATAACACACAGTCACTTTATAAGTTATGACTGACATTTCTCCTATTCCCATCAACCCCCAGAAATGTCTTGCTCTGGTCTATATTGGCTCCAAGGCTCATAATGCAAAATTCTGGACTTACTTCATTGCCCACTCTGATATGAGTCCTGTTCAGGTCTTAATACAGGCTCAGTGCACTCCAGCAGCTATGAGATGAAAGTTATGCCAGACATGCAGAAAATGTCACGTCATGTATAATACTCTGACAAAGAACTTATGGCATTAGAGAATTGTACAACAGCTGATAAAAATAAAGCTCAACATCTCGATCACCTCAGATCCTTTTTAGAAAGTTCGTGGTTTCTTTAATTCAGTTTTTGCCAGTGGATGGAATTGCCAAATTTCCATTTCCTTTCACACATTCCAAAACACCTCCATTGAGTTTCTGAATACAGAAGAGGATGCCTTCATTGTAGACCTTTCTGATGAAACACTTCTGATCAAACTTGACATTAAGCCCATTCACACAACATAGCTCCTTAAAAACATGCAGAATTGTATACTGACTGGCCTTATAAGTTTTCTATAGCCTTGTAAGTGACGTCAGCATCATCACAGGGACACTGATCCACTTAATGGGGTTAATTAATAGAGCGACTCAGTACGCTATCATGGCCAGTATTGCAGCCAATATTACATGCATTATTCATATCATCAGCATTGTGAAGGAGGCCATTTTGTTATTCAGCAGTAGTGCACATTTCAGCAGCTAAAAGACTTGGTGTTGTAATTTTATCAGATCATATGGAACAAACAAAACAACCTGCCATTCAATTGAATAAACTGCTGCTTAAGTTTTTCAGTTTAGATTTCTTGGATTTATTTAAATCACAGTCATATTACCTTTCTCATGGCACTTACATGACAAATAATTTTTCTTTTAGTTAACTGCTACCATTCATCCGTTTTCTTCCTTTTCAGATTCTCAATTTAAATTTTGACAAGGTAAAACCCTGGAACCTTTGATATTGACCATGGCTAAAAATAGGTTCTGGGAGTTACATTCCAACCTTGAATGGACTAAGCATATTCATAAGTGTCTAATTGACAGAAGAATGTGTGAGGTGGTCATTGCTTCTATTAGAAACGAGCTAAACTTGGTTGAGCACTGATGCATTCAGAGTGCTGCCCTTGAGTCACAATTAGAAATGGGGTAAAACCAGTTGAATAATGATGTTGAACAATTATGTTTGTGCATGTTGGCTTGTGTATGTCAGATTCAGAACCAGCAGAGGACTTAGCACTTTATACAGTAGGATATGTTTTGCTGCGGTGCAATATTCCGATTTCCTTCAGGTCTCTATGGCTAGACTGACTGGAGGGTTTATATGGTTGTTTAAGTACAGAAATTGGCAGTTACCAAAATCAAGACACATTAATGGTCCTACTCAAATCTTATGGCCAACATAAAGAGAGAAAGACCCAAAGTATTTTTCTTTGAATTCTGACCTGATTGTGAAGTACAAAATTTAAAATAAAATCTTTTACAACTCTCTTTCTCATGGCCAGTTAGGGACATATCTTATAGCCTAGACTAATTTTGTCCATCTCTTCAAGAGTTGGAGATATCAGTAATGAGATATTATCATCTTAAGCAAATCATTAGAGATACATTGAAATACTCTTTATAGGCATTCCTAAATTCTATTTCTGCCCAGAAATCAGAGCTATTTCATCCAGTTTAGCATTTTACAGAATTGTAGTCTAGAAAGTGATTGGTGGTAGCAATGGGCTGGAGGATACGCTCATCTCTCACACATTTCTATCTTCCAGATATATCTATTTTGGCCTCTGACCTCTCTGAGGGTATAGTTACCATTTAACAAAATTTTCATGACCTTCATGCATAGTATATATATTTTATTTTTTTTAAATATTCATTGAAATACCCATTATCTAATTGTTATTCTCCCAAAACCGAACTTGTTGAATGATGGAAAAGAATTTTTCTAAGTAAAATATGTTTTTCCTGAATATTTAAAAACTTGCTCTGAAGCCTTACCACTGTACCAGCATCCCCCTTTTTTAAACCTAAACTTCTCATTGAAATACTATATGCATGAGACTTTACTATTGGATAAGCTCTCTTCCCTTCAGGGTTTGGGTCCCTAGCTCTGGTATGCAATATAATTTCCAATGTATGCTTGACTGTCAAGTATTAAAGAACATAGTTTACAGAGAAAAATTCCCTTTTAGAGCAAGTATTGTCTATACAGTGCCATTTTGTATCCATAGTTTTAGGGTACATATAATTGTAATCTATATCATCTGTTCTAATAAAATATAATAAAATGACATCTAAATATTAAAAATAACATCTAAACTGAATCTTTTATGCTTTCATATAATTATTATGAAAATGTAGCTTACTTTAAAACTTTGTACTGGCTTGTATACACTGCATTATAAGATGTTGTATAATGCACAGTGGGATTAACAAAAAGAAAATTATAAGATATCTTGTAATGCAACTAAGAGATTAATCATTTTTTTTACTGTGCAAATTGAATTTTTAATAGACAATAACATAATAACCCGAAGAAAGGAAGTAGAGAAGTTAATTTTGCTTTGCATGTATCTGTACAAAGGTCTGGGTTCTTTTCCATCATCAAGTTAATGACACTGCGAAGATACTGCTGGAAACCCTGGCGTCTGCTTTCTACCACACGAGTATCCTGCAGACATTATTAGAGAGTTTCTAATAATGAAAAAGCTTAGTATAACAGCATATCATAATAATAATTGATACTTTTTTAAAGTATTTTCCAAGAATTAAGGTATATTTTTGTAATATAATATGAAAGTGAAAATCACCATAAATTCCTTTCTATTTAGATTTAATATCTAAAGCCAGGAAAAGGCGCATTCTCATATATATTTCTTTTTGAAAAAATTATGTGTTAAAACATTATTTCATTTCATTAAATTATATTGTTGTAAGTATGCCTTCTTGAAAAATTCTCTATTTTAAACAATATTTCATCAGCTAAACAAACAAACACATTAAGTATGGACTGTAATTATCCTTATCTGTACATGGAGCATCAGGTATACAGCTTTATCTTTCTTATAATCATTAAATACTATTTCATGTAATCTTTAAGCTTATAGCTTGAGAAAGCATGAGTCTACCTTAAAAACTAGGTTAATTCAGGTATTTGGGTTTTATGCCAATAAAGTTATGAAAACTCTTTAATACAATGAAATAGTTGGCTGTTATTATTAATATCAACAAAACATATACAGATCATTCAAGACCTTGCCAAATATTCTAAATCAGTTAGATTGACAGTAAAAAATAGTGTTACAAATAAAAATATACTCATTAGTAAATATAGGATTAAGTTTAATTATTAGTTATGATCACACTCAAGACAATCCCTCTCCCTCCCATTGCCAAGACACGCTTTAATAAAAAAACTCTGTAAGCTTACCTTGAAACCCACTGTCTTTTTTGGTGGAAATGCAAATTTGTTGACAAGGGGGTACACCTTTTTTAGTCGAGTGTGCAGATCGAGAAACTGGCTGTAACGCCGAAAAATATTCCACTCTTCATCACAAATTCGCACATACACCTGATAAACATGAAACTTGTCTGATGATGTGCCACGTAGGAATGCAGAAGGAATCCAGATATTAATGAGATTTCGACCTTGCAAACTTAGACTGTTTAAAAAAAGATTGATTTGTAGTTTTTAAAAACTCAATGTAAAGTTGTAGTAAAAAAAAATCACTCTATATTTATAGTAAAAATAAAATAATCACTATGTATTTTCAATGTAAAGTTGTAGCAAAAAAAAAATAAAATCAATGTAAAATGTGTGTGTGGGTGAATAATCACTATATATTTGTAGTTTTTTTTTTTAAAAGTGTACATTTGTAGTTTAAAAAAAAATCATTGTTAAAAATGTGTACAAAATCTTAAAACAATAATAATGTATTCATTTTAAGATAACTTGAGATAACGTGTCTGCCTGCTAATCATGAATAAATGAACAAAAATAATGTTTAATTAAACCCTATAATTGTTAATGTGAACAGCTTATGACTAATAATAAACAAGAGGTACGATGACAAAGTCTAATAAAAAAATAAAGTGTTTTATTTTGAAGAATACATATTTTCTATAAACAGTAATATCCCAGTACCTGTATTAAAAATACAATTGGATAGTTGAATAAAATAAATAAATAACATGATGGACAACTAAACAGCAAACCAAAAATATTATTTACATCTGTAGTTGTTTTTTTCATTAAGACCCAATACTATGACTGTTTTTATCCAAATTCACTTCCTATCCAAAATTTCATGCAAATTCTTTGAATTCTTTTTTCTTTCCCTCCAGAAATTTTAATAATTTTTTTTCAATATGAAAATTGTAAATGCAAACAGGACAAATTTTCACAAGCCATTTAAGTAGAAAACGTCCAAATACACTAGAAGTGAAATAATTAATAAAATGGTATAAAAAATAACAAGTGTTGTAAGTGGAATAATTAACAAATGGCACAAAAAAACAGCAAACACTATAAGTGGAATAATTCACAAAATGGTACAAAACAGCAAACACTATAAGTGGAATAATTAACAAAATGGCACAAAAAAACAGCAAACATTGTAAGTGGAATAATTAATAAAATAGCAAATACTATAAGTGGAATAATTAATGAAATGGAGGAAATAGCATGTCATAAAAAGTACAATACAATAACTTGTCATCACAACAAAATTACCTGTCCAAACTGCTTGTAGGAGATTCCTCAAAATGCTCCTCATAAGGAAGCTAAAACAGCCAAAAGTGATTTTGATTTAACAGAGAAACAGCTATGGGTGATGACCAAGTCTACTAATGTGTGAGAACATAAAGCTGGGTGGCAATTTTATATTTTTATTAGGTAATAAAAAAAAATACTAAATTTCAAAAAGCAAATTATTATAAAAATCTTCATTCCAGTAAAATAGAATTCTTAATAAAACTCTGGGGGCCAAACAAACCAGTACTGAGACTAGAATAAGTACTTCATTGATAACTTTGAAAATTTAAATAAAAGTCTAACTTCTTCAGATTTTACAAATCTGAAAAATTATTTTTTAAAAACCCACAGCAACTAAAGTTTTGGAAATAATTACAAGATGCTCACAGTATCAAAATTTATTCCATATATACGAACAGTTTAAATTTTCCTAGATGATATAAAGAGTTTAATCTGGGTCATTTTGCATGAAATCAATGCATTCTTCATAAGGAAAAGTTTCAATTAAAATTTGGAATGTTTCAATCAGCACAGACATTTATGTTCCTGCTCAAACCCACTTTCCAAACTTCAAAAACCGATCAATATCTTCAAGCTATTCTAATACAAAATCCTATTTCACATAAAAGAAACGAACTACCTTGTGCTCATAACAAAAGTTAAATATCCCCAGAAAACTTTTAAAAAGGATATTTATGGGATTGACATCTTCTATTACTATTATATCTGTTAAATGATTGGAATCCAAGATGCTTGGTCATCCAAAGTCTGCTAGAAGAAAACTATATCAAAGGGCTGGTCATCCGCATGTAAGAGTAACTCACAGTTGATCTGCTTGAAACAGCAGGTCTGCTAGGGGTAACTACTTCAGTGGGTCTTGAACAATCCAAACAACTCACAGGTCCTCGCAGTGTGACCAGTTCCTGTCGCAACCTGCGCAGCATTGCTTCCTTGACATTGAGCTGTCTGTGTAATATCTCGTTAAATTCCATCAACTCTCCATGCATTTCAGCCACCTGAAAGCCGAGTGATAATTAAGAGGAATTATGTGCTCTGTGTCTCTTTCTGCAATATCTCAAGTTAAAAATCAATTGGTCATTTATTTATGTGGATATGCTTTTATTTAATAAAATATAATAAATGAGAATAAATAATTTAATCTGACATTGGGTTACAAAAAAAAGACCAATTACAAAACAGATTTTGGCCTGAAATATCTGTTTTGAAATCTATCCTGGGAATATAACTGTTTTATCTCTTCTTTGATGTGAATTGCCTAAAGTAGCAGAATAGTATGACATGGGGTGTGATTGTTAGAAAAAAAGGAAAAGCTTGAGTTTGTAAAATAGTCTAGCAAAATAGTATTAATCTATTTGTTTTAAAGTTTGCTAGGTTATAATTATGTGTATACAAAAACAGATGTATGCTGTTTTTGGATGGAGAGAGGCTTTAATTTTATACGTACTTGAATGAGTTTCTGCTCATACTCTGAGGCCTCATGACTGTAGTCAATGTTTGCTTTGGGAGGTGGTATGCTAGGCTGAGGCTCATCTAACCGAATTCCCAAACTATCTGCTGAAATATATAATTGATAAAGACACAAAAGGTCAACTCTTGACAAGAAAACAAGAGAGAAAATACAATAACAAAGTGGTTTCACATCACAATAAAGCATTTCCTTTAAAACAGTTTTCAAAATATATATTTATTTAATTTTTAATATTTCTCTTTCATTGTTTTAAACGAACACTTCTTGTTATACAAATTTTCAGATAAAAAGCCTTTTTTTCTGTATAATTAAGTAATTTATTTGATAATTCATTATTATACCCTGAACATATAATTTTAATACTTGTAAAGGAAACAGAAGTTAGGAAAAGATGGTATGGCAGAGAAATTTTCCTTCCCTATTTCTAGACTTGTTATATAAATTGTTAAAGTGTCAAAGTGACCTGACCTTGGGCACTCCTTGTGATGGTATTTTTGTAAGTATCAGAGTTGAAGTAAACAACTCAAGTTGAGAATATGCCAGAAAATTACTGACGCATGGGGATGGACTAGAAGTTTCTATGTTGAAGAAGTACTCTATTTTAATCACTTTGAATCTGAACAAAACTTGAGTCCGGTTAGTAAAGGTGATCATTAGCTTATGGTAAGTTAACTGACTGATAAAGGAAGAATGTACTTAGAATATTTCGTATATTGTTTGCTATTGATCTCTGATCTGAACTGGAGAATGCTCATGTAAATTGTAATTGAACCATTATTTTTATTTCTATGTTCATTAATTTGACTATGCTGTACATTATATTTGTGAATTTTGATTGATGCTATATTTTTTATGCTGTGTGTATATCGGGCTAACAAAATTGTTGTATAAGTTGAGAATGTTTGGAAGAGAGAAAGAAGTTTAGAGATGAAATATGCCTGAAATTTAGTGCTGCCTTAATTTGCCTTTTGCATGCAGAGCAAGCTTTTCGGTTGTCACTTCACGCTACAATGACTACTGTACTCTACTTGAAACGGTGGTGTGTACATCCAGCATTGTTGTCAACTTACCAGTAAACCATGTTGCTGTAAGTAGATTCCCATACTTCCATTTGAGAACCAATATGGTAGAGATTTGTGGCCTGAATTTGATCTAGAGAATTCACATAGATCATTGTGAACATTCCTCGTGTCCTATTGAGTAAATGCACATGAAACTTCGAGAACATTCCTCCTGATGTGCTTGATAGCGCATGCAAAATTCAGGATGATTCACTATAGTGTGCTTGGAGAGCCCGTCAAAGATTTTGGAAGTTGTGTAATGTGCCTCTAGAAGGGATATGTGGGACTTCACCTAGATTTGAAAGGCAGTGACTTGTTGCAAACTTTGTGATTGTGAAACACATGCTGGCGACACCACATCTTTGAATATGTTATATGTATTGACTTTAACTATTTCTCATAAAACTCCACTCTCATTTCCATGATGATATCCATAAAATTGATTATATATTTATGTTATTGACTGCTTATGTCTATGCTAGGATAAACTGAATGATTTCCAGTGTTAATCAGTGTTGTGAAGTGATGTAAATGTCAATGTTCTCTGATTATATTCATATGTTATATATTTGATTATTGATTTAATAAATTTATTGACCTTCTTATACATATTGATAACCATATGCTGGAAAGACAGTGGATAGATGGGGCTCACTAAATTGAGATTAAAGATTATTTTCTTTTCCTTTAGTAAGAAGTTTTCCACCTACGGAAATCCTGTGTGAGGGTAAATGTTTGTCTTTAATGTTGAAGAGAGAAAACGTTTACAGCGCCTGCATATCCGCCAAGTGAGAGAGATGAGTGATGTCTTCTGGAGAATGATAATAACAAAAATTAAGATTCTCATCTCTTGTAATTAGTTATGGGTGATTAAATAATAATATTAATCAAAACCATTAACCAGGTGGCATTGGCGTCACAGATGGCCTATAATGGAAATTTTTAAGTTTGTCTGGGGATTTAATTTCCTTACCTTCTTTGTTGATACCTTCTGTTCTCAGTAACTGCACTGCATTTACATACTTCTTCAGCTGATGCTTCAGTAATTCATTCTCACTGTTACAACAAAACCATGAAATGTTTTAATGCTATCTAAATTACCACTGTTAAAACAAACCATGAAATGTTTTAATGCTATCTAAATTGTCACTGTTAAAACAAACCATGAAATGTTTTAATGCTATCTAAATTGTCACTGTTAAAACAAACCATGAAATGTTTCAATGCTATCTAAATTGTCACTGTTAAAATAAACCATGAAACCAATCAATAATCGAATTGTGAGTCTATTTCTCATCAAAGAAATCAGAAGAGGAGTGAAAAGTGTAATAGTTAATTTTACATGACCTTCTTATGATGTAAGCTCTCACTGGTGCAGTTTTTGCAACAATGTCACAGGCTCACTTTGCTTGTGTTGGATAATGGGTCTAACATGTGCCTTTAGGTACACTACCCAAACTGTTCCAAGAATTTTGTGTGCAATCTCTCCAGACAAAGCCAGACCCAGCTTCTGCCATATAGTTCTGGAATGGAGATTCACATAACCAATTTTCAGCAACCCTGTTGCCAGCAAGTGTAACAATAGTGTCAGACCCATGTACGACATAGTCAAGTAGAGGGCAGTAGATCCCTGCAATCTGAAGTTGATAACATAAAACCAAGAAGGCTTGCTCTTTTAGAAAAGTCAAATCATGGGACAGCACATAAGATTCAGGTCTAAAATATTCCCATATTTCTCCACAAGCATTCTCAAACTTACATTCCTGTAATAAAATTCATTAGCCCAATTCACACAAATGGGCATAAAACATAACATAATCAAATTCATGAATAGCTTCTACTAGGGAGAATATCATATGTTCAACAATGCAACATACAAAATCTCTCTAATTATAAGTCATAGAACATCAGTTCAAATACATAAAAATAATTTTAAAAATCTAAATGCAAACTCATAAAAGTCAACTTTCTAAATACATAAAATCATCTTGAGTCAAATGACAAACCATAAATCAACAGTTCAAAATGCAAGAAAACATTTCTAGTCCACTCTTTCTGTATCAATCAAATAACACAACAGCATGTGATCAGCATTTAAGACCGGACTTGACTACAGACAAAATCAAAGTGATAAGAATAAGGGATTTTTCTAAAAGTCACTTGCTGTTTGACTCTTAATGGTTAGATTTGTTATTGACCAGTATCAGATAATAAGTGGTTATAACTAGCCAGCCGCCTAGAACTGGTTAGCATCACTAGGTGAGTTGTTTATTACTCAGCCTGGTTTGTTCACTTCAACCATAAAAAATAACACAAAGGATGACATGGTAACCTTGATTCAGGCTGTCATTTAGCTATGGTTCTGGAGAATTCTGACTCCTTTAATATTTCTTAAGGTGTAGTGCATGAAGTCTGCTTTTAATTCTTGCTACATTAAATATTAGCTGCATAAATATAATAATTGTTAATATTAACAGATTAATATACAATAATTATTTCATAAATATGTGCAGGCAACTTTGCTTTGTCACACCTATATAAAATGTCATTGTTACAATAAACCATGAAATGTTTTAACACTTTTTAAATGTCACCGTTACAATAAACCAATATATATTTCAACACTTTCTAAAATGTAATTGTAACAACAAGCCATGAAATGTTCTAACACTTTCTAAAATGTAATTGTAACAACACTCATGGAAATGTTCTAACATTTTCTAAAAAGTAACTGTCACAACAAGCAATAAAATGTTCTAACACTTTCTAAAATGGAACTGTCACAACAAGCCATGAAATGTTCTAACACTTTCTAAAATGTAACTGTCACAACAAGCAATAAAATGTTCTAACACTTTCTAAAATGTAACTGTCACAACAAGCCATGAAATGTTCTAACACTTTCTAAAATGTAATTGTAACAACAAGCCATGAAATGTTCTTTCTAAAATGTAATTGTAACAACAAGCCATGAAATGTTCTAACACTTTCTAAAATGTAATTGTAACAACAAGCCATGAAATGTTCTAACACTTTCTAAAATATAACTGTCACAACAAGAAATTAAATGATTTAAATATTTTCTCCAAATATTACTATCACAACAATGAACTGTTGCAATAGTAATAAAAATTTTAACGTTTTTTTATAGTCAGTACAACCCAAAATATATTCATAAACATGTACAAGAATTATTAAAAGAAATAAAAATGTGAAAACATTTGGAATTTATTTGATCTGGAGTTATGGGTATAAGGTGAGATGGTAGTGTTTGTGGGTATGAGAAGCTAAGTTTTTATGAGTCTGGGTGGAGGTAACCCTATCATCATATTACCATCAAGTGGTTAACTAGGTTCCACATTATGAATTTTAAAAATAGGTTTGTCCCAGATTATAAGAATCAAATTACAAGCTCTTATTAACATTTTTTTTCAATTCAACCACCTCCTCACTAATTTCCATCTCTAAACATTAACTATGATCAGATTCTATAAAAAATTATACAAAAGAGACATAAGTGACACCTAATGAAATGCTATGATGGACTATAGTTGTTTTAAAAAACCTAGAAAACTTTATTCATGGACTTAAACTAATAAAGAAATACAACTAGAAAACTGTTTGATGGGTAAAATCAAGCAGCTAAATGACACAACCAGAAAATTGCTTGGATGGGCAAAATCTAGCAAAGAAATGACAACTAAAAAACTGCTACAGAAATGACAACAATGCTTGGATAGGCAAAAGCAAATAAAATAAATACTACTATTATTAATTGTAACAATTCATAATAATTTAAGACCTAAGATCTCAAATTAAAATAACTATAATATATAACAATTCAAGAAGATTTCAGAACAAAAACAAGTGGGGTTACATAATGAGTGATGATTTCAGATCAGGAATGCAGAATTAGTAACTAATAATGAGTTCAAACTGAAAGATAAGAATGCAAAAATAGTGACAAGTGATAATTTAAAAATGTAAGCTAGGAATGTAAAATTAGTAATAAATGATGATTTAAACTACAAAATTAGTAAACTTAAAGTTATTTTGCAAACCAGAGAAAACAGAAAGACTGCAATGTCAAATCATGAAAATATAGTGATGATTTCCAAATGAAAGTTAGACAAAAATGAGAACATAACCAGGTAAGGTTTTCAAATTAAAAATGATTTTAGAAACAAGTGAAAAGGTAATAAATGATTCATAAGCAAAAATTATTGGAAAGCGACTGAAAGACTTCATAATTCTCACCATATCAAAAGTAGTACTCTAGTAGTATGTCTTATATTTGTTTCACTTATAAAATACAAATTAATAAATAATGTTAATGCTTTTCCAATTTCAATACATTATTGTTTGTTGTGTAGTCAAAACTTACAATTCTGGCTGTTGCAATATGTTTATGCAATATAGAATGAAATACACACTGAAAATTAAGAAACATTAAAATCCACACATCTACAAAATCTAGTTACCTTTGTAGTTTGCTTATTCTGGTGAGATCAGCTTCTTGGCGCTGTGAATGGAGATGCTTTAACTCAGCAATTTCTGCCCGTAGCATTGATGATGTGTCCATTTCCTGCTGTAACAAGGTCTGCAGCGAGTGACTGTGCTCCTCAACTTCATCTTTCCGCAACATCATTGCTACAACAGCCTGTTTTAGCTCGTCTGAAAATACCAACATTATTAGGTCTATTGCTACTACAACATCATCTCTACAACAGCCTGTTTTAGCTCCTCTGAAAATACTAACATTATTAGGTCTATTGCTACTACAACATCATCACTACAACAGCCTGTTTTAGCTCCTCTGAAAATAGGTCTATTGCTACTACTACTTTGAAAAACTTCAAATTTACTATAAATATTTTTCAATATATATATATATATATATATTGCAAGAGATGTAAGTACCTGTTTCTCAGATATTTTTGTCACTGTTAAACTAAACTCCAAACCA
The DNA here is from genome assembly GCA_028829895.1 of Sinotaia quadrata. Lineage (NCBI taxonomy): Eukaryota > Metazoa > Mollusca > Gastropoda > Architaenioglossa > Viviparidae > Sinotaia > Sinotaia quadrata. The sequence goes on from CM054182.1 coordinate 54,283,013, forward strand.
CTTGAACAAAAGGCAGTTGACTACACACATTTCAAATTATAAGGCAGAAGGCCATACATACAAAATATAGCTAATCCTTTCACCCTCAGATTTATATTTTGAAGCAAAAGAAAGTGGGTTTGCCAAAACACAAATGTTTACCTTGCTATGTGTTATAGTTAAATGAATAAAAGACTAGTTATCATCTATTTGCAAATGGTTACATCCATTAACATAATATTGAAGTTTTTGTTAATTATGTCCAAGTTTTAAGCGGTTATAATGATAAAAGATTTTCTTCAACTTGTGTATTCAAAGCGGACTTCCTGTACATATATTCATAAGAACAAACTATTTGAAAAGCTTGATGGCTGGGAACAAAATGACAATGATATGAGGGAAGATGGTGAGGTAAACATGGAGATAATGACTATAATGATGATTGAGAGAATAGTACTATTTATACAAGAAATTCCAATTAATTTGATCTAGAAAATATAAAGATCTAAAGATAGTATTTTTATATGGTTACAAAAATGCACATACATAAAAATGTTTAGTAAAATTTAGTATATCTTACCATGTGTCATAAGCTGGTGAGTCTGTTCCAATCTTGCCTCAGTTATACCACCATCTCCATCTGTGCGAGCACTACAAGCATACAACATTCTAAAAGTCATCTATCAACCAAACATTGCACTGATCAAATTGTCTATCCATTTAAAACAATTAGTAATTTACCAATCAATCTGTTTTCCTTTATTTTAGAAAATGTTATTTAACTCTGAAACAATCCTTAGCAATTCACATCAACAGATTTTTCTTGTCAATGTAAGCACAAACTCAACTTCTATCAAATGATTCACAAATACAGCTGGTAAATGCATCCACATTCTTGCAGATGTCTGAACTCTTGCCACTGCACGTTACATCCAAGATTTTACCAAGCTGTCCTGATATTTAGGGAGAATGCACTGGTTCAAAGCTTTCTTATAAGACAGTGGATAATATGAATCTTAAACCACTTTATCTAATCATTGATTAATTTTTTTAAAATGCTAATTTGGAGAAATTTAGTCATTTTTGTATCATTAACTAATTTACAATAATTAAATAAATGTATATTTTGGATTTTAAATTTTTAACAACAAGCTAACTTTTACAGTAAAACAAGTTTTTCATAAATACTCACTTAGATGTCCACATTAGAGGAACTATACACACACTTGATTCACACCAACTTAATAAAATCCATCAAGGCTCCAGAAAAACTCCTTTCGAATGAAAAGACATTTCTAAAACCACTCCTTGTTGTCTACTCTTGGGAATAACTTTTCTTGGTGTTTATATGTGAGTTAACAAAATAAAATAATGGCAATGTTGGAAGGAAATATGAGCGTTGACATCTGATAAGTATTCAGGAAAAACTTATTTTACTTTTAAAAAATATTTTTTCAAATCATACATTAATAAAGAGGAGGAGAGTTTCTGCTTGTATAAGACAAACATTTTAAAGAAGTACAATGTTAAGTCAATAGAAAAGAGTAGGCCTTTAAGTATCAAAATATCCAAAAAGTGCAATATAACGTCAGTGGCAAAGTTGAGTAGGTCTTTAACAGTCAACAATCCAAAGCCAACACTGACTATTGCTTGACCATAACCACCACTGCTTTTATAATTCTCTAAATGTGAGTGTTTTCATTGCAACCTGTGTCAAAATGCATGCCTAAAAAATAAAGTGCCTAAAGAGCATTATGTCTAAATTTTTCTGACACAACTGGTTTAGCAGAAAGTGTGTCATGTTGTGAAAGAGAAAATCAATGTGACTAATAAGTGATCAAGATAAATGTAAATAGCTGCTTGGGTTAAAGTCTGCATGCTTTCATTTTGGTTTCTGTGATGTATGAAGCACCAAGGGGAAAACGAGAGGCCACAATGCAAAACAGTAAAACTCAGAAACGAATCAATTTCTTTGAAACATAAACTCACCATCAGAAAATAAAAATACAACTTAAAGGTCTAAGCTTATGACAAATGCTTCTTGCAGAATACAATTTGTGTCCTTGGTGAAAAGTCCCCTGAAGACTACTGATACCAGTAACAGCTGAAAATAAAACCCCAGGGATTTGATCTGTCTAATCTTCAACTGAAACAAATTACTTGGTATATCAAATGACCTTGAACTAATATGCCATATGTACTTTAGCAGAGGACATTTCCTGGACCAGAGGGAGCAGGAGCAAAAGAGAAACAAAACTGATCAGATCTGTAAAATCCACCCATCTTACCATGTCAATATAACTTATAATAATTTGGGGATAGATGAGAAGGACAAAAATGGAATGGAAATCATAAGAACATACCAACATGGATAAAAGCCATGCCTTTAAAAAAAATCTACAAAATTGCATAGCTCTAAACAAGAAAAAGTGTAAATAATCACAAAATTATATTATTATGAAAAATCATTTCTTATTTTTTTGTTTAAGCTTAAAGGCCATATGATTAAATTCCAATGATTAAAGTACACACACACAAGTCTGCATTCTTTCACATTTGTCTTTATTACATGAATGAAGATTAAGCAGAAACAAAACAATTTTAATACATTTTTTTAAAAGTACAAGGTTTCTTGCAATGTAAACACAAAGACCAGGCCAACTTTGTTATGAGATGCAATGTAAATACTATAGTAAAGTGGGCATGAGCAGCAGTCTAAGATAGAATCATGTACATGATCTTGACACAATTAAATGCAATTTTTCTGTTAGGAAAAGAGAATGTGTGTTAGTGACAGAGCTATGTTTGAAAATATGACTCACAATTTCTGAGCTGAGAAGGGAATTAGTCAAAATTGTGTATGATACTTAAAATGAATTACAGAACTTGAGTCCAGGATCAACAAGAATAACAAAATCTTTATTTATTATATCTTGAAACAGTTTAAAACAAAACAACAAATAAACTTTGGTGGATTATTTTTATCACATATTCAAATTATGTGTGTGTGTAATAAATTATTTTGTATATATGCAGTAACATTTCACTTGCATTTTAAGCCCATATAGCTCATGACTTTTCTGAAAAATTGCAACAACATCTGACAGGTTAACATCATATTATTACCTTTCTAAACTTTTCTGGGCCGCAGCTAATGCAAGAGATGCACTATACACATCATCCCTTGAAAATGGCACGATTTCAGATGAAGCATCTGCAAAAGTGATGACAAGAGAAATCAAATAAACATAGTATTACTATATACTATCGTTTCATAAATATAAACTCACAATATCTTTTCCCCACTCAAAATTCAATTATAAATTACATTTAATACAAAATAAATATGAGTTTTGAAATGAATGATTATACTTACTGAAGATTACTGATCATTTCTACTGGAAGAAATAATTATTAAATAAACAATTCCCTTGCTTTATTAGTAATATTAGTTGCTAAATGTGAGATTTCAAATGTCAATATTAATGGACTACCTGAATGAGTTATATCTCCTGAATGGAAGGATGTTGACATGGGTACCATTTCTACATCTAATCCATCTCCAACTGGAAACATCATGCCACCTCTTTTGTAAAAATCAAATATCAAAAGTATATTCTTCTTTTAATATGGTACATCATTTTGTAAGTGTATTATAGCTTACTTTTATTTTCATTATTCTAAAAGCCTAAACAAAATAAGCAAACACAATCTCAATGAATAAATCCTTTGTTCAGTATCAGGACAACTTTTTTTTTTTTTATTGTGGTTTAGCTTTTGGAATATCATATGAATAATTATATACAGCCTGTACAAATACACAATCACACATGTATGCACATTCTCACAAATACAGGCACACACACTCGTACATACATACATACATACATACACCTGCAGGCCCACAAATTCAAAAATCTTGTATGAAAATGCCCATGCTAAGTTATATACAAATTGAAGGTATGCATTTAGATTTTTTAAAACATAAAAACAAACATGTATCATAAAATCTGACTATAATAACATATACCAATATACACACAAATGCTGTGAACTACTGATTATAATAGTACACACCAAAACATTCACATGTACATTTCAATGTCTAAATTTAGACAATACACACACACACATATATATATATATATACACACACAAAGACACAGCTATACATGAATACTTACATTCAGATGAAAACTCATCAAATTAATTTGTATAAGCCAAACAAAATTACAATGAACAATATCATTTACAACTCTCTGTTGTGTAGTGAAAACATAAGATGACCATTAAATTACCTAAAATCAACCCTAGATAAAGCAATCATATAAACTTAACTCCTTCACACTCCTTAATAAATGCAATGAATTTTTTTCTGCCAAAGCAATCAACACATTTTATTATAAATTAACATTATAATTAATAAATAATGTGGGTCTATTTATTTTTTAAAACTCAAATAATATAAAAATGTCATCTCACAAAAATTAATTCAATCCAATTCAATATAGCAAAAATACCCCCAATATAACAGCCATTCCTCTGTACACAATATTATACAATAGCATCTGAGTAAACATACATAAATAATAATAAAAATGAAGTGGATTTTATTAGCACTTCATAACCTAAATTTGCTAAACAGTCACCATTCATAAATGAGTCAGCGAGCTCAACAATCTCAAAGCAAGGGAGAGAATACATTGAGTGGAAAAATCCCACTGACAAATGGTCACAAATGCACAACAGCTAGATCTTATGGATACTAGTTCCACAAATTAAATATAAAAAGAATTCAACATTAGAAAAATATTCTATGTCAATGACAACAGTGGTCCACAAAGAGAAGACAATCACAATCAAACATACCCTGTATCAGTGTCCAAAGAGCTGATGGAACCAGTACTAGACTTGGACGTAATGTCATTCGAGATACTAGATTTCATTGATAAGGAACCGATGACACTGGATTTTTGCTGCATCAAAAGACCTCTAGATCCAACCAATCCTGTTGTGTCATTGAATTGGTTTGAACCAGTGGAAACTTCATCAGACTGAAAGACTGGGATGTCAAGAGAACTTGACCGTGAACAATTTTGAAAGGCACTGCCATCATCATGATGATTATGTGAATCATCACCTTGTCTGTCATCACCAGCAACACTGCTATTTGTGCTTGCCACACTGCTGTGTCGGTGGGATTTTATCTCAGAGTCATCCTCATCAAAGCTCACAACATTGGCTACTTTCTTTTTTCTCTTCTTTTCTTTCTTTTTGACTGCAAGAAAAATAAAATGCATACAAATAATAACAAAAACCCCATGCCTATGTATTTTATAAATTAAAAAAACTGCAAGCACAGTGGGTTAGGTCATTATAACAATATTAAATATGACAGCAGAATGAAGTTGTATATTAGATAGAAAAGTATAAACACTGCATGGATTTCACGACCACTACACAATATAAATTAAACATGTTGCACTAACACTATCTATGACAGGTAACTTCAGAAAATATTCAGTTTAACTTGGACAATATCAAGAACTAATTAACTTTGTATTTTTATGACAGTTTCAACTGAAAACTATTTACAGAATACCTGGATGTATAAGTACTTTAGTGCTGATGTCAGTTAGTGAGCTGATGTTAGCAGTAAGTTGATGCCAGTTAGCAGTGAGCTAATGCAAGTTAGTGGTGAGCTGGTGTTGGTTAGTAGTAATCTGATGCCAGTTAGTAGTGATCTGATGCCAGTTAATAGTGAACTGATGCCAGTTAAAAGTAAGCAGAATTAATTAATGAATTTTTAAGAGTGTACAGTAATATATCTGTATATTTTAAACTCAAATGAGTTAATTCAACAAATGTGATGTAACAAGATGCACAAACTCAAATGCAGTGACTGACCAACTGGTGAAGAATCTCCAGCAATGACTGGGCGTGGCTCATCGTCACCAGTTCCAGGGATGACTACGTCACCACTACTCACAACATGCACCAAATTCTGATATCCTTTGTTCAGTTCTGGACGATCAATTGTGATTGCAAACAAAATTGAACCCAGACCTGTAATACCAAAGAAAAGAAAAAAACTACTAATGGTTAATTGTGTGAGCTGTATATTAGAGAGCAAAAAGCCCAAATAACAATATATACAAAACAAACACAAGCAAACTTAAAGACAAAAAAATATTAACAAATAAATACCCTGGTCATTCAAAGTAAATTTCACATTTCTAATACTAATATTATTACAAAAGGTAATGTTATTCAAATCTGAATCTCACATTTAATGCTATTCATTTAATATTATTTCAAAATGTCAAAGTTGTTCAGTGCTTTATTCTGGTACAAATAATTATAAAAGTAGTATTTGATTTTAGCTTGGGTATGATAGCAAAAGTATATTCTTGTGTCTACTTGTGACATATAATGCCATAACTTAAAAATCTGTACAAAGAATGCTTAAATGTTCTAGTATTCAACTCAAGAAGAACTCTTATTTTAAACAACAAAAAATCTGTACCACATTTTAGGAATTTCAGGTGTATATACTGCAAACAATGTTAAATATAATGCTTTTAATGAATTATTACAAATTCTATCAAAAGTCTTTTTAAGCATTAATTGTACCAATCCTGGAAAATCTCAAACATCTTGTAATGATTTGGATAAAATTTAATAATTTTCCATGAAATCACCAGGTGGTATCAAACTTTTAAATGATTATTACCATTTATATAAAATGAAAACATGATATAATACTTGTTAAATGACTAGATTTGCCCAAGCCTTCATTCACAGAAATGTCAGTTTTCAAAATATGTTGCTTAAAATAAAATTATTTTAAAGTACCTTTCTTTTTATCGTGAGGTAGGAACCATAACACAGTATATCAAAAAATAAAAAGACAGAGGGATGGGAGAGTGTGGAGAATAAATGAATGAAAGAATGGAATGGAAGAAGCGATAGACTGATAATAAGGGAAAAGAGAGAATGTGACAGTGGGAGAGAGAAAAAGAGATTATAAGCAAGAGAAAGATAGAAAGAGATAAAAGAAGAGAGAGAGAGAATTAGAGAAAGACTGTGGTTTGATCTCTTTCGGATATACATTGCAAAAATAAGAGCTAACCACACTGTAATGTGATTACAGATTAAAAACTAATACCCAGAATGAAAAACGCAATCTGAGTGAAACACAAATCATCTGCACCAAAGGTCACAAGTGCAAATGTGCTTTATTTTTAATGGAAAATTTTCATAGTTCTAGGGCTACAGGCAAGATACAGTGATGTTAGATAGTCGATTTTGAATCTAGGGCACTAAGGTATACAAAAAACAAAATCCAATCAAAATCTGTCCAGTACTTTTTTACTCAAGCAAACACAAACCCACAACCATAGCATTTTTATTAAATGTATAAATTTCTCTAACCTGCAGCCATAGTAGGTAACATGCTGTTTCGTTCCTGGTCACACATGAATGCCCAATCATGATAATACTGACTGAAAACAAAAGAATTGCTAAATGATGTGAACTAGAAGCTTTTAATGATTAATTTAGTCATAAATTTAAAATGTTTGGAAATGTATGGGTGAAAGGAATGGAACAGCAATATGCAAAATAATTAAAATGTAAGAAAAAATAGTTTATAATACGTCATTTACAAAACATTGTTTTCAATTATGAAATTTACATTAATTTATTGACAATATGTTAAAGAGTGTTCACATTTAAAAAAAAAAAGATTCTCTACAACTCCAATTGTTGATGATTCAATATTTGTCCAATTTTTCTTTCAAATTTAATTTAAGTATGACTGTCACTGTTTAGAAAGCATTTAAGTTTCATCTATTTTACTTTTATTCATAAAACATTATAATTTAATAGAATTAAACCAATAAAAATTCTATTTATGAGATTGCCACAAACTGAATCAATACAAAACTAGATACCCAAGCAATAAACCCCTAACATTCTATTTCTGAGATTACCACAAACTGAACCAATACAAAAACTAGTTCCTATTCAATAAACCAATAAAAAAAAATTTCTATATCTCAGATTACCACAAACTGAACTAATACAAAAACTAGGTCCCTATTCAGTAAACTAATTTTTAAAAAAAATCTATTTCTGAAATTATCACAAACTGAACCAATACAAAACTAGATACCTAAGCAATAAACACCCCAAATTCTATTTCTGAGATTACCACAAACTGAATCAACACAAAAACTAGATATCTAAACAGTAAACCAATAAAAATTCTATTTCTGAGATTACCACAAACTGAAAACAAAAACTAGGTACCTAAGCAGTTCTTCTTTCTCAATCAGCATGTGCATATAGCGCTCCAGTGAATGTTCATTCATGCATGCCCTCAACCATGCTCTGCCTCTTCCCATGTCTGAGCTGATTTGCTTCAATGTATTAAAACGCTGTTGTTCATGTTTGGTCAAGTGCTCTCGTACATAATGCCAATACACTGCAAAAAGGTAATGCCTTATTGTCTAAGAATTAGAGTGGTGCAATATTTTAATGTGATACTAAGTAAATTAAAAACAAACCCCAAAAATTTATTTTGAGTACTTAAAATATAAAGAGTTATTACTAAATGTCAACTCTTTGAAGCCTATCTACTTCAGGTACAGAGAGAGAAACAGAAACTGGGAAATAGAGAGAAGCAGAGAAAGAGAGAAACAGAAAGAGAGAGAGAACATATAACTTTTGTAAGACTAGATATTTTTATTAACTGATTCTATATGAGTGAATTATGTTGTTATTTGTAGTTATTCTGCATGATGAAATTCTGCTGTTTTCATATAGTGTAGAAGCATAGCACACTTCCTTTTTGAAATATGCAGAGTACACAAGCTCTAAGTAGGAAATGGACAAAGGCAGTGAAGGGTCAATGCACAAGTGTGCAAGTCAAAAAACTACAAGAATAAATATATTAGTGATGCAAACTTACAAATATTTTTTAATTGTTAGCTTTCTTTTAAAAAAAGGAAATTACAATAAAAGCAAGTAAGAAAATGAACTAAATGCATGTACACATACAAATAATTTAATAATTATTATTTGTTTTAAAATAACCTGGATCTGTGTCAAAGTTTTTCACTTCAGAAAAGAAGTCGGTCATTTTCCCCAGACCTGCTCTCTCAGTCACATGTCTGTAAATAACAGAAAAGTCAGACTTAAGTAAATAAACAATCAAAACATGGAAATGATTAACGGAGATGAAGTGGACAGAAGGAACATTTTTGCAAATTAAAAAAAAACAACAATATAATATTTAGCACAAAACTCTAACTGATTCATAAGAGAAAGGAGTGACTGCATTTTTCTTAAGAAGTCAATCTGTCTGCTTTATGAAGTTTAGATAAACAAATAAATGTGTGCAGTTTATATGACAACTACCTCATATAAACAGACTGCACTTGTTTTCCTTATCGTAATACAAATATGTTGATTTTAAAATCAACTGCAATTTTTTCCAAATAAGATTTTATTTTGTTCTTTATAAAAATGAAAAAGAAAGGAGAACTAAAAGAACTCAAACATATCTAAAGTAAAGAAATGTGTAAGTCGTGTGTGTGTGTGTGTGTGTGTGTGTGTGTGTGTGTGTGTGTGTGTGTGTGTAATTGAGATAGAGACAGAGAAGGTGAGAGTGAAAATTGGAGAATAAATATGTAAGAGAAATAAGTATTGTGCATGTATGTGTGACAGAGAGAAAAAAGAGATTAAAAGAAGTCAATAAATACATGAGAAATGTAATGAGTATGTGTGTAGTTCAGGTAGAGAGAGACAGAAGGAGAGGAAGAAAAACTGAATGAGAAATAAGTGATGTGTACATATGTGAGAAATATGTTGTGTACGTGAGTGAGGGAAAGATAAAAAAAAAAAAAAGAAGAAAAGAGATGAATAAAAAATGTGTTGTGTACACGAGTGAGAGAGAAAAAGAAAAAAGAGATTATGAAAAATGTGTGTGTAGGTGCATGAGTAAGAGAGGAAGTAAAAAATAGAGGAAAAGAAATGTTTGAAAAAGGTGTTTTGTATGTGCATGAGTAAGAGAGGAAATAAAAAAAAAAAATAGAGGAAAAGAAATGTTTGAAAAAGGTGTTGTGCATGTGCATGAGTGAAAAAGAAAGAAAAAGAAACAATAGAAGAAAAGAGTTGTAAGAGAAATGACCTGAGTGCCTTGAAAGCCTTGGTTTTCTTCATGCCATGCTGAAGAACTGCTTCCCATGTTGCACAAAGGCATGACACCCTAACACCAAATGCAAAGGTATACAACTCTTTACCAGTGTTCAACTTGCACTACTCTCAACAAACTATGTTATTAAAATAATCACACCTACACACCCACCACCACCACCAATCAAATTTTCATAATGTTCATGTATTCACTAAATGTCAAGAATTAAATGCTAAATCAATGCAAATATGAATATAATTAATCAATAAATGGTGTTTAAAAAAAATCACAAAGCAATGGTTCATCAAGGCCTTCAATCCATAATTATCTTAAAATTATCAGACTGAAACATGCTGACTATAACACTACAAAGTTAATATAAATGATAGTAAAAGTATACCATTCACCTATGTGATAATACAAAAGATGATAGTATGATATTTGTAAAACACATTATCTTAAGTTTTTTTAATTAAATAAAACTGTCAAAAGTCAACAAACCTGCTATCTGAGTCTGTTGCAAGTTCTGACCGTCCTCCAAATCGAACCTGGCACTGTAAACCCAATAAATGCATCAAATATCTCATTCTCAAATTAAACCTGGCACTGTAAACCCAATAAATGAGTAAAATATCACATTTAGTACTTTGCTATTTGTCTGATAATCAATCTGAACAAATATGGCAATCTCTGCCACAATAAAACTTGCTTTCACAGCACTTCGTGATTTTGCTGTGGTGAAAAATGTCTGCTGTGATGTTAGATATTTTTTCAATTCTTCTACCTTCTGTAGCTTCTGCTCTGCATTCAGGTTTTTCAAATTGTCTTTATGTTTAGTCTCATAGTGCCATCTCAGATTATATTCCTTGATCACAGCCACATTATCTCCACAAATTAGACACACAGGTTTACTGCCAATATCAGTAAATATATATTCACCCTCCCAGGGCTTTTCAGAAACAACTTTTCTCTTGGCCATTTGAACGGCTAGCTTTGATTTAAAATTAAGATTGTTCATCTATCGACAGATGCTTGATTGGTATGACATAAGTGGGAAGGAATGATGTAATATCTGGGCAATACACAACTTTCATTTCATATGCACCAGTCTGAAAAGAGCAACAGGATGTTGCTAGGTTCTGTAATGACGAAATCCACCTACTACACAGCTTTCATTTTTGCTTATTCTGATCGACTCGGGAATGCTCTCAGGCAGCCTTTCGTTCGGCAAGGCTGCTACATTAGGGAATTTGATTTGCACTCCATATCGGTGGGCCATTAAAAAATATTCTTGCCTAAAATTCTCATGGGCCAGATATAATTGTACATCAGGCTGGATGTGGCCCATGGGCCTTGGGTTTGACACCTGTGCTTTAGAGAGAAGCTTGCAGGTGAAAGAGTCATCATTTGTCCAAGTGGAAAACAATAAATAAAATTTTACTCCACTTTCAAAACATACTGCCACTTTTCACACAACCTTTATCGAAGACTGACTTATATTATTAACTAATAAAACTACAGAGTTCAAGACATCTGACAATTATCTGTGTTTCATGGATAAACATGCATCTGTTAGAGAATAAAAATATAGTGCAACTTTATATACATTTAAAACTCAATCTGTTGCTTTATTTTCAATAGCTTGGGAACAAGTATGTTTATGCTTGAAAGGCAACAAATGTCACATAATGTCAACTGTTAATGCTAAGGAGGTGCGAATTAAAGCAGAATATTTTGCATCATAATTAAATAGGACTCTAAAGAAAGATTCTATCAAATGGCAGTGCATAATCATGAGAATGAAATACCATTTTAAGTTCAGTTTACTAATAAAAAATTACAGCCAAAAATAACTAAAATGGAGTAACAAGAAATAAATTTTTAAAATAAAGGGGAATACTATTACTATGGTCTGTAAAAAGTTTTTTTTAATTCTTAAATATTTTCAAACTAAATGTCAAAATCAATGTAAAATTTCCACAGCTGTGCAGCTAATTAATCTGCCTCTAGCTTGTCTCCATTTAGAATATGCAAATCTGAGAATGTATACTATAAATTGATGATAAAAGGAAAAAAGTGGCAATTCTGCCAGATAATTATTACTAGGTTATCAGTGAATTTGGGTCAACAAAGCAAAAAATGAGGATCAGTCTCTACGATAAAATTCAATTGAGAATGACAGTGATTAGAAGTTTGCATTTATTCAAAATGACTGTGACATTGTCTAATGTCCTAATAGATTTTAACAATTCTGTTTTATTTTACTGCTGTATATACAGAAAACATTTTCCTAAATGTTTCTTGAATAATAAGTGCACCAAATATGTATTGTAAATATAACAAATGTTACCAGTTTGACAGCAATAACATTAAACTCATTTGATTTTAAATCACAGATTAGATTATTTTATATTTTTGTTGATAACTGCCAAAGTACTTGATAGGATATTAAAATTACAATTTAAAATTAATGAATCAGAATGAAACTCTTTGCATTTTACAATATAATTAGATTCACACCCAACTGTTAATAATGATGCATGCATTTGAAATCAAATAAAAAACTAGAAAGAGTCTTAATAAATGTAATTATAATTACACAGATACCTGTTTGACAGCATCCAACAGTCGTGTAAGCAGACCTTGTCTTTCACTTAAATGTGGATCATCCCCTAAATATTAAAACAATTATAGTACCATTATTGTCAGTCTTTGTTCTTGTGGGTATTTACTTATAAACAAACATTCCATATCTATGTATCTAAATCGTTTAACCACCTCCGATTTATATTCTTTTCAAATGCATTTTGAAATTATAACATAATACTAAAATATCAAAATAGTTATTTATAAAGCTGTAAAGTTTGCAATTGCTTTAATCATAGCTAATGAAGGGCAAAGTGTATAGTCCTAATTTGATAAGTAATTTTTTTTAAAAGTTCAATTAAAAACACCACACAGAGTTCAAGAGAGAAAGATGCCTGCACCAATTACTTTGATCTAAGATAATCAAGACTGGTGACATTCAAGTAATTCAACTTTGTTGATAATGAGAGTTTAGAAATGTTAATAATATTTACAAAATTCTATAAGCTATAACAGATATTTATATCAACATAAGACAAAAAAATTATGCTATAAGTGTAAATCTGATCAAATTTAAGCAGTAAAAGTAAAATTATTATAATTAAAGGTCTACAGAGATTATTTCTCTCTAAATGATGTGCATGTAATGTGAAATATATACATATTTTATAACAAAACTTAAAGTTGCTACTGGTTTTCAACTGATTAAAGTAATCCATCACTTGAAAGAAATGAATTAAAATCAACTGAAACAAGTCATATTTATATTTTACAATTTCAAAAAAAAAAAAGGTTGGGGTACTTCTCCACATGACCAATGCCCTAAACAAATACTGAAATAGTATAAATAACTACTTATGTCTTTTTACAAATGTACCAATTACTCACTTCCAGTTTCATTAGCTTCTGCTTAAATGCATTTTCTAAGAAATTTTGAAAGGCCATTTCTGATAAAATTATGAAGGCTATGGAATACTTCAATCACCTATTTGCTTTAGGGATTATTGTAAATTTGATTCAGCACTGAATAAAGATCATGCCTTATTAATTTATATTTTATCCATGAATTTTAAGTATTTTATTAGTAATATACACAATTAAAATAGATATATTCATGTATACTGTATATTGATTTTGACACATAAATTTATTTTTCTTTTTTTTTTTTTAAATGCAACTATGTGCAGGACAGAATGCATTTTACTTTACTGCTCACATGAATAATATTTATGTAGCCATTTTGAAACATGAAATTTAGTTTTATAAATATTTATTGTTTATGACTAGTGACAATTTATTTCTAAAAACAACAAAAAATTCTTGATCAAGATAGAAATCTATGCCTATATTTATTAAATCTATAGGTTTCATTTATTACAGTATTCTTAATTTGAAATTACTTTGTCCTATATTTATTTAGAAAGAAATTATATCATACTGCATAAGAACAGACCCTTTAAATATTTTCAATAAAGCGTTTATACACTTTTGAAACTGTAGTACTTTTCTGTTTTTAATTCTTTACTTCTGCAGAAGCAATCTTCTAGCCAAACCAAGTCAAGAAATTACAAATACAATCACAATGTAATGTTATTTTCATGACTGAATAAAATATACAAAAAAAATATTTGCACACTTAAGTTTATTTGTAATCCTAGCCTATGTTAAATGAACGTTGAAACTGTTAAGATAATGTCAGAAACTGACAAAATCTGAGGGATATATGATTACTGTAATGGTGAAGTCGTGGGAACTAACCTCTAATAGGTATTATCATCACAGTGATGTGAATGTTCTGCTGAAATACTCTATTTATAAATTTCTAGTCCAAGAAAATTAAAATAGGATACAATTACTCATTTAAAAAAAAAATCAATAGCTACTGCTAAAAATAACTGAGATATGGTGACAAACATATAAATATTTCCAGTTTGTGCAACTTGAGATGAGGTATTGATTTAGAATAAAAATACTTTTAGTTTAATGTCGTACTCTTAGATTTTCTTGGCCTAGGTACAAGTCTGAATCTGTAGCCACTGCCAACACATTTTAAGTATTTTATTAGTAATATACACAATTAAAATTACACAAAACATATATAAAATATAACTTTGAACAAAAAGATCAACCACTACGCTGAGAGGTTTATGGACAAAATGTAGCATTATGAAAATGTGTTTATATATATACAGAGAAATTGGCTCAGGTTACCGTTCGAACTACAAAACTACTGTACTAATATTTTTAATTTAAACAAGACACTTTCCTTCCTCCTACCCACCCACCCACCCAACAACAACTTTATAGGGCCTACAGGATATTCTTACTGAAACTTATACAAAGAGTAACACATAAAAGCAATAAAGTTTCTCTAAAGAAGACAAACGGCTTTAAATTAAATTAAATGTAGGTTGGGGAATGTCAAATAAAAATTATTAGGGCCTATATTGTTAACAAAAAAAAGTGAATGTTGAATGATTATTTTTTGTTTGTAGCTGTTGCAGTTGCTCAAAATAAAGTATTCTTACCACTCATTTTCAAAATTGTTTAGTAGCACCATATAGGTGATCTCAGACAAATCAAAACAGCAAGGCATGGAATAACTAACAAATTCTAATTTGTTTACATCTTGACCAAGAGCAGAAGACACGAGAGACACTCGCAGAGATCCGCCTTCCCGATCACATGATATCAACTTCCTGTTAAGTAGAGTTCTTTCCCGTCGGGCTCTTGGTAAGAGTACGTGTGTTAAATATTGCTTTCAAATATCCTACGACATCCTAATAAAGGCTTTAATTATAGCGGTAGAAATGCAATTTAGTTATAAATAATAACTTAATTTTTTATTTCAAGTAAGTTATTTGTCTGATATTTACTTGTGTCTGTTACAGATCACCATGGGGCGCCGACCCGCAAGATGGTAAGCATTGCCTGTCTATTTTATTACTAACGTAGAATGTAATCTTTATCATATATGTGCTAAAAATGTGAATTCTGTAAACTAAAATCGCACACACTATAATTAGTGCTTTACAAGAATATTTACGTACTAAATGTATTTTTTAAAATAATAAACATATATCTACTTGTATTTTGTAATTGTATATGCTTATTCAGTTATTGTTTTTTTAGTCCAGGTACTTTAAAAATAAAATACTATAAAGCTGGATTAGATAAATAACTTATTTAATAGCAATATTTCGTTGTTTTTTTTAAAAAAAATACTTGTATAAAACACTACATGAAATTATACGCGGGGTACGACAACAAACTGATTCTCTGGTACTGGTAAAATATTGAGAGAGAAAACTTTCAACGATACGGGCTAAAATTTCATTGGTTTCTAAGACACTGTAGAGCAGGGGTGGGCAACTTCTTCAGTCGGCGGGCCGGGTATGGGAAAATTAAGTCCTTGGCGGGCCGGATTACTAAATCAATACCTTAATCGCGTATTTATCCACCTATGCAAGGAATAAATCATATTTAATGTAAACTTTAAAATTGTAAACATTAAAGCATAGAGACCAAAATCAGTATTTAATGAATTTAACGTAATGTACTTCAATAGCTGCCGAAGTCAATGAGACATCTGTGGTCGATCAAAGTTTTCAACAAGTTGTTTGAACTCTGGCTGCATGTCGGACGTAGAAATTCTCAGTAAAGACTGCACGTGAACATCAGTTAGATTGGAACGCAACTTTGTCTTGTTAATGTTCAAGGTCGAAAATGTTTGTTCGCAAATGTATGTAGACCCGAACAGAACAAGTAGTTTCATGGCCATCTTTTCTCAGGTTGGCAAACTTGGACTCATTCAGTGACGCATAAAATTTGTCAATGCTTTCAGATTGGAATTTCTCTTTCAGGGTAGAGTCACACTGCAGATCAATCAGTTCCAGATGTAGAGCATCCGGCGCCTTTTCAAAGTCAGTTGTAAACGGTGATGACAAGATATCAAACTCAGCAGCAAGTTTCTGGAAGTCCGCAAAACGACGAGAAAATTCATTGTCTAGTGCAGATATCATATTGGTGTACTTCTCAGTTGACATCATCTGGTGTGCCATAGTTTCGAGTGTTGGAAAGTGTGTTGTGATATTCTGACTGAGCTGGCGAGAAAACAGTTTTAGCTTCACCTTGAATGCCTTCACTGTTGAGTACATTTCGTGAGCAAAAGTGCCCTTCCCTTGAAGTCTGGTGTTCAATTCATGCATATGTTCAAAGAGATCAACTGCAAACGCTAGATCTGACAGCCATTCTGATTTTCTGAGTTGAGGATATTCTGTATCTTTCCCTTTCATCTCCAAAAAACAGTAAGATTTCTGTTTTCAGGTCCCAGACACGTCTCAGAACTTTCCCGAAACTCAACCAGCGTACAGCGGTGTGATACAAAACATCACTGTGATCAGAACCACAATCTTCCAGAAGTGTGATAAACTTTCTGTGATTTAGACCTCTCGCCCTGATGAAATTAACAATTTTCACAACTGGATCCACAACATGTTTCATGTCAAGCACACTTTTACACAGCACCTCCTGGTGTATTATGCAATAAATAGAATATTAAGAATTAAGAAATATCAATTCCCTGGTGCAATCGACCTCTGCAACACGGTCACGCAGTCTCTTCAGTAGAGCAACTTTCTTTCCTGTCAAAGATGGAGAACCATCCGTAGTGACCCTGACCATTTTCTGCCATGGTAATTGCATTGTGTGCAAGGCAGTTCCCACACATTCGAAAATATCTTCCCCAGTAGTAGTGTCTTTCATTGATTCCATTGACAGCAATTCTTCTGTGATTTCAAAGTTTTCTGAAATGCCTCGTACAAAGATCAGCAACTGTGCAGTGTCATCGATGTCAGTGCTTTCATCCAATGCCAGCTGAAATGAAGGTACACGCCCTTTCAGTTGTGATGTCAGATCTTCACCAATTGCTTCAATGCTGCGAGCCACAGTTCTTCTCGACAAACTGACTTCTTCAAACTTCTTTCTGTGTTCTGGACAGACTTGATCAGCTACATCGAGCATGCACTTTTTGACAAATTCACCATCACAGAACGATTTACTGTGCTTAGCAATGTTGAAATGCGACCACAAAGCTGGCATGAGTAGCAGCTTTCTGGGCTACTTTGGCTTTTCCGAATACATTCTGCTGCTTGACAAGTTTTCTGTCCAGTTCTGTTGCTTTTGTTTGCCGTTCCACTGCTGATAAAGTACTGCCTTAGCCTGCAGTTCCACTGCTGATAAAGTACTGCCATAGCCTGCATGTTTCGTCGCATAATGGCTAATGTTGTACTCTTTCAACACGGCAACACTTTCACTGCACAGCAAACATATTGCTTTCTTGCCGACTTCTGTGAAAAAGTACTTAGGCATCCAATCTTTGTTAAATGCGCGTCGCTGTCAACTTTACGTTTCTTGGCAAAATCCATGATAAAAATTTTATTGTAAATTCTAAATCTAACCGAAAACAATCAAAGAATAACTAACAGTCACTATTACTGCGACACAGTAAGAAAGTAGTGGGAGATTGCAGCAGGATGTGGCAGAATGTGGATGGGGTCACATTACCATGGCGGCTAATGTTGTACTCTTTCAACATGGCAACACTTTCACTGCACAGCAAACATACAGCTTTCTTGCTGGTGAAAAAGTACTTAGGCATCCAATCTTTGTTAAATGGCTACACTTGCTGTCAACTTTATGTTTCTTGGCAAAATCCATGATAAAAATTTTATTGTAAATTCTAAATCTAACCGAAAACAATCAAAGAATAACTAACAGTCACTATTAACTGCAACGCAGTAAGAAAGTAGTGGGAGATTGCGGGGGGATGTGGACGCGGGCCACATTACCATGTACGGCCAGAAACAGTCAGCGGGCCGGTCAAAATCCCGTCGTGGGCCGGACCCGGCCCGCGGGCCGTATGTTGCCCGTCCCTGCTGTAGAGTGTAGAAAATTGCCTAGTCATTGTTTTTGAATATTTTAGATTATATGAAAGAAAATGGAAAACTTGCATTTTAGATCATGCAGTGATTCTTTGCTGTAACACAAGCAGATACTAAACACCAAAGTCAAGGCAACAGTCATAGTACTTTTAGTAGAAACCCTATCCTCTAACTGTCCAGAGGTTAGGCGGACAAAAAATTATTGTTGTACCCAGACATGGATTCGTAACTGTTTATATTTTATATTTAAGTGAAGTATGTTAATTGTTATTCTTTTCCAGTTACAGATACTGTAAAAACAAGCCATACCCGAAGTCTCGTTTCTGTCGTGGTGTCCCAGGTATGATTGGCCAAGAAATGTCATAAGAGTTCTAGCAGATTAACTTTGTATATTGTTTGTTTACAGTTGTTTGACTAAAACTAGTTACAGTACAGCACTCTGCTAAGTTATATGAACAGATTTACAATGAGAGAATCTAGGGGTGTTACCCTGGATTTTTGAATGTCGCTCTAGCACTAGACCTATATATTTTTCCCCTTTATGCTTTTCATTTTTTGCTGTGTTTTCAGATATCTGTCTGATTTTATTGGGTGTTTAATTCATCCAGCTTGAAATTTTATGTTTAATATTTGTTGAATTTAGCCATTATAATTTTCTTTGACTTTTGGGGCCTGCCAGCAAAATCTGCATTTATTGATTGTATTCATTGGCATACTGATTTTTTATAAAAGACACTTAGGTTTGAATTAAAAAAAAATACAATTAGCATAGTTTTTGTCCTGTTGTGTAGTTTACTTTACAACTTGTGAACATAGGCCTACTGGTTTGTCGTTGCATGCATTTTGTTTGGTTTGTTTTTCTTCAAAGCAATTAAATAGTTATTTAAAATACAGAATTTATGTTATGCATACAAATTTTTGATCTGGTGAGCTTTATTGTTATCTGATTTTTTGGAAGAATTGGATAATGCACATATTGGGTTTGTAAATACATACTGTTTGTGATCTTAACCAGCAGTTTTACAGCCTATATTAAGGGATAATTTAATTGATGTAACATTGATTTAATTTACTTAAAAAGTCAGTATACTTAGGTCGAACTTTAGGTGATAGGTCCTTTTGTATAACAATTACTAAAACATTATGACAGTATGACATAAAAAATGGGTGCAGACATTATTTGATATTTATAGTTCAGATGTACTTTTTGTAGTAATTGACGGCCCGCCAGACGATATTTTGTGGCCCCCACTTAATATTAAAGTTAAGTGATAGTGCGGCCCGCACGTTTTTCTCATGCACCCTGGTAGTTTTATAGTTTTTGTCACCTGTGGGCTACCATACCTCAGGATCTGCCATTTCCCAGCATGTAAGGCACTCATGGATTCTGGCACACCATTCAGTGGTGAGAAGTATGTTGCAGGAAAGAATTTGATCACAGGTTTGCAGATTTCAAGAAACACAGAACCACCTTTCAAATATTTGCTGACCCTTTCTTCAATGTGGAAGATGTCCCTCCTGTGCTTCAAATGGATCTAATTGACAAAAGTGTAATTCTGAACTCAAAGCCAAGTTCAGGGAGGTGGGTGGAAAAGCAGACAAGCTTAGACAGTTTTTGAGAGAATTGCCCCTTATCTTCCCTGAGCTTTCCAGGATGTTCAAGCGGACCAAGTGCCTTTTGGGGAGCACCTATCTGTGTGAATAGCTCTTCTCCACCATGAACTTGAATAAGTCAAAATTCAAGGACAAACTTACTGATGAGCATCTTCAAGCCATACTGAGGGTCACAGTGGCTTCCTCCCTGAAGCCAAATGTGTCTGAGCTGTGTAAGAGGAAGTGTTGCCAGGTCTCTGGCAGCAGGGAATAATGATGCGGCCCAGCTTCACCCAGATTCTACTTCCAGTGGCCCCCAGGCAAAATGAGTTTGAGACCCCTGGTATAAACCATAAAAATCTGGTTTAGTTTACACTTGGGTTTTTACTCAAACAGTACCATATGGTCAAATAAATGAATCAACAAAGCAAACTAATTAATGAACTCCCAGCAACTGAAAGAAACATTAGAACTAACCAGTGAAAAAAACCCAATGAAAATGATAAATTCTCATGGTTAATTAGTATAGTAATACAAACATCTATACTCACACAATGGCATTAACTATATAATGTACTAAATTCATTTGAAAAGCATAGTTTGGGTGAAAAGATGCTTTCCTATAGCTTGGGTTGATATCACATTTGCACACAATTCTGGTAATTGTAATGATTGTATACAAAGATAGTTGTGGTTTTATTGGATGTTTTGCTTTGTATCTGCAAATTTTGTATGTTGCTTGTATTCTTGATTTCTTTCTCTTTTTCTTTTCCAACAGATCCAAAGATCCGTATCTTTGACTTGGGTCGTAAGAAAGCACGAGTAGATGAATTCCCACTCTGTGTGCACCTTATCTCAGATGAGTATGAACAACTTTCATCTGAGGCTTTGGAAGCAGGCCGTATTTGTGCCAATAAATACTTGGTGAAGAACTGTGGCAAAGATGCTTTTCACCTGCGTGTTCGTTTGCATCCTTTCCATGTTAACCGCATCAACAAGATGTTGTCCTGTGCTGGAGCTGATAGGTTTGTATTATAATTTTTTAACTTGTTTATGTGTCATTTATGAATTTCTACTGACATTTAGGACTCTTAGGTGTATGTTGTGGATCTCATTTTACATGTTGCTGAATAGTAATTACAATGTATTATACATGGTTGTCACTGCAGGCTTCAGACTGGTATGAGAGGTGCATTTGGTAAGCCACAGGGCACTGTTGCAAGAGTACACATTGGCCAACCCATCATGTCTGTGCGTGCTCGCGACCAGCATCAGGCAGCCATCATTGAGGCACTGCGCCGTGCTAAATTTAAGTACCCAGGCCGCCAAAAGGTACTGTTTTGAGCTGAAATGTGTCCTTTTAGTCTTTTTGTTGCAGTGCATAGTGAAGGCTGATTTCAATTTCAGCACTTCTTTTTCCCACATTTTTGTAACCCACTTGTAGTGAAAAATGTATTTCCTAAGATAAAAATACAATATTTTACTCCTGATTGCCTCCATTGTTTTATAGAATACGGAAGCATTGTTATCATTAAAACTTTTTATTTTTTTGGCAGTAGCGCTCATGTTTATATTTTTTCCTGTTCATTACTGTTTTAAATATTATGGTTGGACTTATGAAAAACTAAATATAGTGATGTGTAATGTTATCATAAAGTCTTGAATTTAATTATAAGTTTAAAGTTAATCTATTCTTCCCTCTATCAGATTGTGGTGTCCAAGAAATGGGGCTTTACAAAGTGGCCTAAGACAGACTATGAGAAGATGCGTGCAGATGGTATTTTGATTCCAGATGGTGTCAATGCCCAGTACAAGCCAGATCATGGCCCACTTTCAGAGTGGAAGGCACGCCAAACAAATGTCCGTCAATGAGCAGAATACATTTCAGTACATGTATCTAAATTCTGTTACAATTGATAATAAATAACCCTACTGCAGAAAAGCTTTCTTTGGGCTTGAATTTTTCTCTTGTTTGTTGTAAATAAATGTGTTTAATTGTTTGTTTGATTCTGCTGTGTGTACTTTTTTGTTGGTTATTTTCTTAAGTGTTTGACACACTAGTTTTATTTGCAAGGTAAATGATTGTGGTATAATTTAGTTGCATTGTATAATTTCTTACTATCTGTAGTTTAATTAAGTTTCAGTTTAAACTGTTTCACAAAGCTGTGAATTTGGAGGATTTAGCCAGGTACTGTGTCCTATTTTCATAAACTTTTGTAAATTGGATGATTCTATGCCTCATCAATAACTAATTATCACATCAAAGAGGAAATCATTGCTTATTTTTTTTTAAAGTCAACCCAACCTGGTGTACTATTCTTTCTCCGTTCCAAAATTAAATTAAAGAAATAATGGGGGGAAAAAACAATTTAAAAAAAATAACAGTAGAGACAAATTTACAATAAACAGCACCACAGATGTGGCAATATTTGATGAAGTACCTTAAGAGATCAGCAAGATTTTTAAATCACACCAAATAGTAATTAAATCCAAACTGAAAGATTAAAAAAATAATACTCAATTTATTTTCTTTGGAGCAAAAGGTATAACTTAAATTATTCATTTACTCTTACTGACCCACTCAAGTGCAATGCAAATGCTCCTGGGCTTTAAGATCCATTAACTAAATTATATCTAAAATCAATATAATATTAATGGCCTCATTATTTAATTTGATAGCTGAAATAAATACCAGAAGTTTATATGTTGCTTATGGTCTACACTAGTACAACGAAGTTTCAAAAAAGTAATCAGTTTTTAACAGTCCTGACTCAAACTGCTAAAAGTTATTTTTTTAAAATATACTTTATTCTTTTGAATTTTAGACACTCAGTGAATCTAAATGCTGTGCCCTGCTGGCTGGTCCATAAAATAATTCCCCCTACACATACATCTTAAGTGTTACCCCATTTAAAATCCCACTGTCTTAAACAATTCTCACTCCACCTATCGAATTTGTTATAGTACAAATTAAGTGCTTGTGATAGTTAACGATCTCTGCTCTGTAGGAGATGGCAATTTCAATATTTATTCACATGACTAGGTCTTATTAGCCCACCTCAATTTTGGTGTTCCACAGGGATCTGTTAATGGACCAATTCTTTTCATTGTTTACATGCAACTTCTTTCAAGTATCACACAAAAATCATCACCCAGTATTGCAAGAGTTATGTGCTGAGAAACAACTCCGGTTGATGAATCTGGCTTATGTATAAATTATCTTACCCTTCAGTGTACTTTATACCCCCTCCCTTTTCCCCCACACCCCCCTCACCCAGCGCGGAAGTGCCCCCTACACTCCATCCATGTACTTTATACATTCTGGATTCTCTCAACAAACATTCATCAGCAGCATGGTTCCCTTTAAATCTTGCTATTCACTGAAAAATGTGGGCTTCTTTCTAGAAGGTACTTTTAGCATGAATATATGCATGTATAGGATACCACACTATGAGTGAAGGCAAGTTCTAATTGCAGCACTGTCAACATCAAACACTTTTATGTGGTCGTTAGTGCTGTTAAGTCTTGATTTATGCAACTCTCGTTTGGGTCATCATACTGCCTGTTGTAGAGAATTAAAAACAATATAAGTCTAGAATTCAAACATGTCTCTATTGTCTTTGGCTACAGAATCAAGCACAAGGTCTTTCCTCAACCTGCTGAATTCACTTCAGAATCAAACACAAGGTCTCTCACCCTCTTGTGTTTCACTGACTGAATCTAGCCCAGCATATCTGTCCTCAAGCATGTATGCACTCCCTTGTGATAAGTGAGTTTGTCTTCCAGCCCTGATATCCTTCACTTACTCTTCAGGAAAGCATATATCAGGGGTTTTGTCACTTTGGAACAATCTGACTTTAAAACTCATAGTTGCACCTTAACAACTTTCAAAAACAGTCTTTTTTTAAACACCAGTCTTTAATATCAGGATCTTCACTGTTCATTTGTCTTTGTTTCACATGTGGTTAATCCCTGTGTATGTTCTACATTCTCTCTCTCTTATATATATATATGTATGTATGTGTGTGTACCTTGATTGTTACCTGTGTATTTCTGTATTTGTGTTTTTACAATTTAGTACAGATATGCTTGTGCAAGGTTGTTGCATATATAATTTGTTTATTATATACTAATTTTTGTAATTCAAGGACTACATATTGCATAAGTTTATTGTTATCATGTGTTGTTTTATTAAGCGGTTAGATTTTTATATTAAAGTTTAAGCGCTCTTATTAGTTACTTTTATAGTGAAGTTTTGATTCAAAAGAATTTAAAGTACATATCTAGAATAATTTAGATATTCTCTAGACTTTCTCAAGTACTGGACCATTGTGGAAGTGTAAATGAAATACACTTTGTGACAATACAACACTATGACATATCAACAACAAACAAATTACTAATGTTAAACTCTAATAATTTTAAAGATATGTGGGCACAGTCCAATGAAAGAAAAGTATTAACTAATTCACTTAAACATCAAACATTCAATAATACTCTACATGGAATAGGTCAACAAAACACTTTGATGCTAGATGCCGTTATTAGTCTGGTATGTTTAGCTAATTATTTTTATACAGTTATGCTAATAAGATATTTACTCACAGTTGATGGATATATTCCGTACTGTTTATTTTTATTATAAAGTTCTCGTTACAATCACATTGCGTAAATTTCAGTGCATTCATCCGCAGCTTTAAATCTATAATAAATAACTCTGCAATCCCCAGTAATATAGATCAGAGTAGCTTCCCTTAGACGCCGTCGTGAAGGTAAATAATTCGGTGGTATAGATATCAGATTGAGTATCAACTGCAGTTGCGTGGAAGGCACGTTAAGGTAACAGTATTTCACAACAATATCACAAAACGATAACAAATGTGTTTGTCCTTATAATAGACTGGTCTGTGATTTCTTTGCAAACTCTTCCGGTGGTCATTGTAAGTCGAAATTGAGTTATGAAACTGGGTCACTTGCTAGCAACGCGACGTCTCTCTAGCAATATCCCATGAATACTTGGATGCCATGTATTCCGTTTTTTTTTCTTTATTCTTTTTAAAAGATTATTGTTATGTTTTATTTTTAGAGAGAGAGTAACAGCAAAAATCAGCATTTTCACGAAATTCTGTTGAACGTATTATTTTATTTACCTATGACGATCACTCTTAGACCCAAGACAACCTAAAAAGTCCAAAATATCACTATTCAGCTGAAAATATGAGTTATTACAAAAGTAATGATTCGAGTTCTATAGAGTCTAGAAATTTTACTTAGTTGAAATAATTTTCAAAACTGGTGAATGCACTATGTTAAACATTTATAAAGATTAGCTTGTTATTTTAGATTAAGAAACAAGATTAAGAATGCAAGGGGACAACTCGGGCGAATATCATGATGTATGCTAGAGCATAATGTCATTAATATTTTAAAGACTAGCATATCCTTTGTAAAAAGAGCTGCATTAATTTATATATCATCAACAGTGTTAACCTTGTTCTTGAAGTTCATTATAATAATGTGTACGGAAATTATTTGGAGGAGAGAGGGCATATTATTAAATCACCAATTTTAATTTGTTTCTTTTCTTTTAAGGCATATTATTAGATCACCATCTTTAATTTGTTTCTTTTCTTTCAAGTCTGTTTAAAGGTACATATATTATTGATGTGGCCTCTTTTCTTAGGTATTTCAAGATATTTTTCTTTGGTCTTCATTTGTTTAACATTAGTGTTTATGTTGTCATGTTGTCTTGTTGAATTGCTTTATTTTAAAGCCAGTCTAAACAGTAATTTGGTACTGTGAAGTTGTTCCGTAAGCAGAATGGCGTCCAAAGGCAAAGGTTTGTGCAAATTAATTATCTGCACTTTGCATATGCAAAACTCAGCAAAAGCACTTTCATTGTTGATTTTATTAATTGTATTGTTTGCATTATCCCCTCCATGTACTTTATTTTTTAATCTTAATGCTGTGGTGCTGGATTTTAGCTTTTGTTGTTCCAACATCCTGTTTACACACCAGCTGACCACAGTTTCATTACTGCAATTACATATATGAATATTGCAACTTTTATTAGTGTCATTCCAATTTCTTTCTACAGTTTTAATTTAACAGCTCTCTCTTTTGAAAAAAATGTCTTACTATTGTTCTAGTCGGCCTTATAACCTGTTATGAATACATTACTTGCATATGTGCTTCTATTCACTAATATTGCCATATATGTTGTGTGTTTATATAGTATTTCCTTGTGTTTCGGTAAAATACTGTGATTGATATTTCTATTAGTCTGAATTTCTATGGTTGGCACGGGTGGTGCTGGTGGTACAAAATCAATAACTTTCAGTACAAACCAGAAGAACATTCAAAAGCTGAGTGATCCTTTCACTATCTTAATACAACTATAAGTATTTAGCACATCTGTGTTAGGTAACAGTGTCATCAGCAGTGTGGTAAGCACATCAAAGACCACAGTATAAATAAATAGGGTCAAACGTTTATGTAATCTTCAATTAACTGAACTGAATGCATTAATTTATTACCCATTCACATACACAAACAAATACTTAAGCAAACACACACACACGTAAACACACAACCATACACACACAATGCTCTTACACATGTACTATGAAACATCATGTATCTATAAATTCCATACACATTAATTTTATAAAACTATAATTAGCATTTGTTATTTTGAAATATGCATAGTTCATTAATGAATGGCATTTGTTTGAAAACAAATATATTATTTAACTATGTATCTTTTTGTTTATCAAGTCAATTATACATAATTTTTAAAAATCAATATTAATATTTCTACAGATAGGAGATTGTGTTTACTGTCAATTTCCATAGTTTAAACAAGACAAAGAAAATAAAAGAGAAACCTCGTGGTATCAAAATCCCATTACTAAAGGATATAATGATATTATTTTTAATGAAATTTTAATATGTAAATATTTGTTTAAATCAGTGGAGAAAAAAAGATAATTGCACTTAGTGATTTTCTTCTTGCAATTTATGGACATTAGATGCCTCATATCATTCCAGTAGCAGAAAGCTCTAGTAAATTTATTTGACACTAAAGTATACAAACAGAAACACAGTTTTATAAGAAAATTCAAGTAGATTTATTTTACACTAAAGTATACAAACAGAAACACAGTTTTATAAGAAAATTCAAGTAGATTTATTTGACACTAAAGTATACAAACAGAAACACAGTTTTATAAGAAAATTCAAGTAGATTTATTTGACTTGAAGTTTACATTAACACACTTCTTTGTAAGTTAAAGTATATATATTTGATGTTAATGTACACACACAACAAAACTGCTTTGTAAGAACGCTCAAGTAAATTTATTTGAACTTAAAGTGTATACAAACACCAACACTGCTTTATGTAAAAAAAAAAAAATTAAAAAAAATTAAAAAGTCAGTAGTTATGGATTTCCGTCCCCTCATCATACATGGTCTCCATGTATCATATTACGGCAGTGTGCACCGTATTCTGATGAACTGTATTAATTTTTCCCTCTCGCTAAGTTAATTTTTGAAACCAGTAGCGACTGTTCTGTCAAGTAAATACTTAATAATGCTCAGCAACAAAGTCCTTTTGTTCGGTTCAGTCGTTTTTGCTCGGCTTACAAATCAACATTCCCTCTAGACACAGCACTCTGATTTACTCACTTCGATGGCTTTTTGTCCAGTTGAGTGAACATTGTCCTCAGTTATTTGTTATTCAACAGGGCAGTTTTCCCCCCCACAACACGAACAGCGAGTCTTGCAATTTTGCTTTTTTAGTTGTAGGTGGTATATGATCTTAATTTCCTTTATCGGCACTTTTTCAAATTTTAAATGTATATATGTAATCTTGCTGACTAATTATTGTATTTTTATTTATTTGTGTGTATATGTGGAATAGGGTGTGTGCGCGCGCGCACTGCAAGCTTTGGTCTACTGCTACTAACAAAGTTTGCTGTTTATCTTGCATGTGAAATATGTGAACTACTACTACATTCACTTCTCGGCCTTGTGCCGCACTGATTTGTACTCTTGGTCTACTGCTATTAACAAAGTTTGTTGTTTATCTTGCATGTGAAATATGAACTACTAGTACAGTTCACTTCTTGGCCCTGATTTGTACTCTTGCCTGTTAACGTTTTGTAATCTTTTGTAACTCTTCATCAGTCTTTGTTACAGTGATATGAATAAAAGCTGTTTTTTTATTTCTTGTTTGATCTGACACTCTCGAACACTTTATTAGTTTGTTTTTTTTAAATCCCTTTTATTTATTTTTTTTTGGTATAAAAAATAGTAATTAAAAATTATGTTATCATTAAATTAATTATTGATATTATCCTTAATATAACTTAGCATTAGTTGTGTTTAGCGTTTAGTAAAAGAAACTGTGTATTTGTAGTATTTATAAATATATAGGTATGTAATTATATAATAATAGTTTGACATAAAAGATTTTATATTTTAAGAATATTGTATGAATTACTATTTATTAAGTATGCATTGTGTTTTTATTCCTTTATTGAGTTAAATATTATTATTTTTAAATACATTTATTTTATCAATTACTAGTTTAAATAATATTTCAATTTATGCTTATTTGCCTTTGTTTTAGGACCTTGCTTGCCACCCGTACAGAAGCGGGTGTCGTCATTTGCTAAAAAGGTACGAATATTTACTTCACATATACTTAGTGAGAAAAAAAGTTTATTTGCAGACTATAATTGCTTGTATTCACACGTTTGCGAATATTCATGAGTGTGTGCATGTGTTGACGACATTGAAAATGGCCTAAACACTTTAAGAGTAGATATGCTTTGTTTGTTGAACATTTCTAAGCATTGTATATGAAGGATAAATTTAAACAACTTAGTGAAGGCATAGTTTTGGTTTGAAATGTCAGCGACATACCAAAGATGACCAATAGGGACAGTTTAATGTGGTTTAAATTGTCAGCGACATACCAAAGATGACCAATAGGGACAGTATAATGTGGTTTGAATTGTCAGCGACATACCAAAGATGACCAATAGGGACAGTATAATGTGGTTTGAATTGTCAGCGACATACCAAAGATGACCAATAGGGACAGTATAATGTGGTTTGAATTGTCAGCGACATACCTAAGATGACCACTAGGGACAGTTTAATGTGGTTTGAATTGTCAGCGACATACCAATGATGACAAATTAATGTTTCAACAGCCTTTTCAGACTGATTAAGAAGCATCGCTGAACGCTGCATATGTAATAGCTTATTAGAAACATATCTTTTTCGTTTATTAAGAACACATTTCTTTGCTTGGTTCATTTTCTAACCAGGCGGTGCTTCCCTCAATTCTGAACAACTCAACCAATCGGAATAACAATGGGAGCAACTCCAGGTATGAAATAATAAAGGACTCGAAATTCCAGTTGAGGTTACAATACAGCATCGGTTTTCTGAATATGTTTATACTCTGTTATTGAAGCGTGTGTTGTTTTTAATAATCTGAAATAATCACTTAATTTCTTTAATAGGTTTAATAAGATGCGTGAAAGTTCAAAGACGTATTTAAATATCGGTGTTTGTGCTACATAATCTTTGTAAGAAAAATATTAACAATAAGGATAAATATATAAAAGATTATATTAGAATGACCATGACGAAAGAAAGCTCATTAATCAGATGAACAGATTGGAATAAAAATTGTGTTGAACTATCATCAATTTATTACTACTTTTAGCTGGGGTTAAGGGGGGAGTAGCGGCACTTTCTTGGGTTTTTCTTTCAAATTAAAAGAATTCTAAATTTCAAATTATTATTTTTTTTAATTGAAGATTATTTATGATATTCAATGAACATTTACTGTAAAGTGTAATTTTACTCCTTATGAATATAATTGTCTGTTTAATTTGCAGTGTTTCGATTATCTGCAAGAAATCTCTTGCCGTTAAAGTCGATTGCAATTAATAACAAACCACTCAAACAATTAAACTAGAATTATTCACTCTATTATCATGTTAATTATTTTCAGGTCAAAGGGCCAGATACCAGCCACTTGGACCAAACCGCCGAAAATCAGTAAGTGATAAGTGCAGTGTGTCGAGTTAAATTTCAGTGTGGGGGTGGGTAGGACAGGAATTCACCATTTGCTTACAAGATAAAGCTAGTTCAGCAACTTATCTGTGAAAGACTTTGTGTGAATGGTATGTGTGTATATATCTGTGTGTGTGTGTGTGTGTGTGTGTGTGTGTGTGTGTGTTTACATGAGATATTTCTGTTCCACATATATGTGAACATATGAGGTATATATTTCATACATCCGTGTAGTAAACCGAGATTGTTTCAGTGCAAGTGCCAGGCTTATTTACATACATCAGCGTAGAACCATTTTTGTATTTCAACGTGCTTTCGATGTTAAGATTTTATATTTCAGATCCGAGTTAAGTACAGTGAACAATGTTTGATGTTTTGTTAATCCAACAGCCTCCACCTCAGGGTATGATCCGGAAACGGAGGCAAAGTTTGATAAGATGTTGGAAGGAGATTTGGAGGATTTACCACGTCTTCCTCGGTCTATTGTACGCATTTTCCTCTCGTCCACATTTTCTGGTAATTCACCTTTGACCTTAGTACTTGCTCTTGCAGCTCGTTTTCCCACGGCTAAGTATATCATTTTATTTTACCAGGCTTGCATTAAGTTTATGACTTATTATTTTACCAGGCTTGCATTAAGTTTATGACTTATTATTTTACCAGGCTTGCATTAAGTTTATGACTTATTATTTTACCAGGCTTGCATTAAGTTTATGACTTATTATTTTACCAGGCTTGCATTAAGTTTATGACTTATTATTTTACCAGGCTTGCATTAAGTTTATGACTTATTATTTTACCAGGCTTGCATTAAGTTTATGACTTATTATTTTACCAGGCTTGCATTAAGTTTATGACTTATTATTTTACTATGCTTGCATTAAGTTTATGACTTATTATTTTACCAGTTAAAGTTGAAAGTTTTAAAATCAAGTTTAGCCCAAAATGATTTGTCACATTTCCTGTTTTCAATAGTTGTCAGATGAAATTAGTTATTGAGACTTTCTACAACGAATACACAAGTTGACATCCCTGCTTTGGTAAAGAGTCAGAATGCCCAAAGAGCTCTCACTGAGTTTAATAGCAATTGGTGAATGAACATATTTTTTTTTATTCCTCTGTAGCGTTAGTATTTGTAACATTGCTATTATTTAAAAGAGCACAATTCTCACAAACATTTAAGATTACTTTGTTTCTATTTCTATTGCATTTTATCCCTGTTACTTTTGTCACCATAATAATTTTTTATTGAAAATGATTATAATCTTGGCATATCTGCGGGGTTTTAATTAACGCGTCTTCTAGCGTAAGTAGAAGATTCTAAGAAATAAGAGTGCGACCCTTAAATAGACTTGTCTTGGAAAATGTGGCCCCCCAGGGATTGTGAAGTTGGACCAGTCTGGTTTAACTGAATTGTCAAGGCAGTTGGTAAAATTTTCATTTGGGAATACATACATCGTGCGTACAAAAATGGCGATAAGTAAAGTTAAGAGTTATTTCTAACCACATTATCTGTTTGACTTTCCCTGTACAGGTTGTCTCAGTTGTCAGTACTAGTATTACAATAATCACTACATGTTTCAGGAGTGGGTACTAGTATTATATATTCACTATATGTCAGTAGTCAGTAATAGTATTATAATATTCACTACATGTTTCAGGAGTGGGTACTAGTATTATATATTCACTATATGTCAGTAGTCAGTAATAGTATTATAATATTCACTACATGTTTCAGGAGTGGGTACTAGTATTATATATTCACTATATGTCAGTAGTCAGTAATAGTATTATAATATTCACTACGCGTCTCAGTACCCAGTACTTGTATTATCACTACGTTGATAATAGTGGTCAAGTTAGTTCAGAAGTAAACCACTAATCCCGAGTAATAGAATTTGGGTCAAGTTATTTAATTAAGAGGGAAGCAACTGAATGCCGAGTAACAGAATCTGGGTCAAGTTAGTTATGAGGGAAGTCACTAAATCTAGAGTTACGACCAGAGTTTGATTCATTTTTCTTGTCGTCTGCAGACATGCGTGCAGAGCGCAACATGTTGTCGCAACACGTGTATCCACAACTACAGCAGCATTGTGCTTCTCTGGGTCTGGACTTCCAGGTGGTCGACCTGAGGTGGGGACTAACAGTTGAAACGGAGAATGACCACTCCGGGGCTCGCATTTGCATGCAGGAGATTCTCAACTGCCAAGACGTGTCACTCGGACCTAATTTTGTGGTCAGTCAGTACTTGAAGCTGATAACAGTAACATTAAAATAAAAATAACGAGATTGTTCTGTGCATTGTTATGCCATACACTGAGTCAGGTATGCCCACACATTTAGCCTCGTTATTGGCACAAGTATGCAACTGTATTTCTGTATATTACTGTCTTCTTTCTCGAAACTGCTGACTACATGCAAATCTAAATTGTGCACGTCATTGAAGATTTCAACGGTTCAGATGTTTGTAAGTGTTTTTTTCACTTTGACAATTATATGATCGTGAATCCATTTTCACCTGTGAAATCAACTTCCTTTTTTTTCACAGAGCATCGTGGGGCACCGATATGGTATGCACCGACCTCTGGCGATGGAACTGTCAGTTACTGAATTTCAAATCTTATTGGCTGAGGCAGAATCTCAGGGTCTTGTTGACGTCTCTCTCTTTATTACTTGGTATCAGCGAGATGACAATTTCGTTCAACCTAAGTACATACTTCTGGTATGTATATGTAGTGTGAGGGTTTTTTTTTGCGTGCCTGTGTTTGTTCAGATGTGTTTATGTGAATGTAGTGTGTGGTTTTTTAGTGCTTATGTGTGTAGGTGTATTTATGTCTATAAATGGAGTAGAAGGGCAAGGCTAGACTGCTTCAGTGATTGATGGAAAAGGATTTATATTTGCATAAGCATAATTATTGTGAATAGGCCTCAGTATATCAGTATTCAAACAAGCTTAAGCAAGTAAAAAGAACCATGAAGAAGTATGAATTAGTCTCTTGCTAATCTGTGGGGTTTTTTAATTCCAGTTTGCTCTTCCCTCATACATTTTCTCTGCGCCCTTTTTTATTCCGTAAAAGATGTTTAGAATCTCAAAATTCACCTAGATCATACAGAATGAATTGTTGGTCTTTTTTTTTTTTGTATTGTAAAATACTCACTTGATGGCAACTCTTCAACAGCCATTTTGGTTTCTGTGTGTGAATGATTAGCCAATCAAAACACACTTTCCTCATTATGGTGACACAACTTCCGGCAATGAAGAATTAAGGCGTAAGGACTTGAAAAATTGGACTGATGTCGAGCATCGCTTGCAGACCGTGATCCAGACTGCAGCAACAGCAGCACACAAGAAAGGAAAACTGTCGGATACTGATTGGAGGAAACATTTTATGTCGGGTAGGTGACCATCTTAATGCATTTAAACTTCGTATGAAGGAAACATTTTATGTCGGGTAGGTGACCACCTTAATGCATTTACACTTCGCTTGAGAGAAACATTTTATGTCAGGTAGGTAACCAACTTAGTGCATTTAAATTTCGTTTGAAGGAAACATCTTATGTCGAGTTAACGACCAAGCTGCTATTTAAACCAAATTTTGAACAAGCAGTGACAATTTTCGTTTGATTTTGCTGAGATAAGGTCTGACTTTTACTAAAATCTTGCTTATTTGTCAAAATACTGTTACTAGATTTCCAGCACGCTGCCATCTATAGTATTGATCTTTTTTATTAAACCCTGAAAGTGAGGAGAATTGTGTGACAAAACGACACCCTAGTTATTGGTTATTATTATTAATCATCCATAACTAATTACAAGTGATGAGAATCTTAATTTATGTTATTCACAATTCTCCAGAAGACACAACTCGTCTCTTTCAATTGGCGGATATGAAGGTGTTGTGAACGTTTTCTCTCTTTCACAACATTAAAGACATTCACTGTCACATATTTCCATAGGTGGAAAACTTCTTACCAAAGGAGAAGATAAATCCATCTTTAATCTATATTTAGAGAGCTGCTATCCACCCACTATTTCTCCAACATGTGGTTATCAGTATGTATAAGAAGGTCAATAAATTGGATTTATTTCTAACCACATTATCTGTTTGACTTTCCCTGTACAGGTTGTCTCAGTTGTCAGTACTAGTATTACAATAATCACTACATGTTTCAGGAGTGGGTACTAGTATTATATATTCACTATATGTCAGTAGTCAGTAATAGTATTATAATATTCACTACGCGTCTCAGTACCCAGTAACAATATATGTCTTATATCAGCAATCAAATATACATATGACAAATACAATAAAAAGATTACTTGATATCAATATTTCCATGAAACCACATTCAAATAATTTCAATGCGTATAGACTCTTATATCCTAACACATAATTCAACTGATTAGTGTCAATATAAATACAGGATAATACTTATCAGAGAACAGAAATGGAGTTATAATGATAATAGTTTGTACATAAATTTGTCTAGCTGATGCCACAATATTCTTTTGCGCACTTTCATAACAAAGTCTCAAGTTTATTGTTGAAATAGAATTGTCATTTTCAAGTGTCCTCTAGCAGTGTGTAGAATGTTTCATCAGCCACTGTTCTCTCAAGAGTAGTCTGGGTGCTCTTTAGTCATATTAGTTCCCTCAAGCAGAACAACAGTGTAGCAATTTCCAGTAACTTCCTAGTACCAGAAATTCCACCATGTAGTGGAACATACTTTGCTACCATACATAAACAGAGTGCAGTGTATCCTTACACTTACACACTGGGGTACAAACTTCTCGATCTACCAAGGTCGTAGTGTTATATAAATCAATAAACCAGGAGATCTGGTAAAAAACAAAAAAGCTGCTTCCTCCCTAACAATCTTAATCAGGGAACAAATTCTAAGTTTCCAATTTATTCATCTCTAACTCTATTCTTTCTTACACTCAAGTCTCAATTTCCTGCAACTATTTATTAGCCTGATACATATATACAGCATTATAAATACAGAATATCAGTTTTATGAGTGGTTTCACTAGAAACAATGTCAAGTGTTTAGCATACTATAAACGAGCATCTTAGTTCAAACATTTGTAGATATAATAGTCTAATCACATAATACATCTCAACGAAATACGCAAGTGTAACATATCAGTAAAAAAAAATGCACGAAATATTTCTAAGTCCATTCTCTCTCAATCGGTCAGTTAACTCACCATTAAGCTAATGGCTACCTTTCATGACTGGAATTCTTCCACATTAAATTCAAAGTGATTAGCAAAATAAATTCTTTTCAACAGGTAAACTTTATCTTAGCCCATTGGCCGGTCTCATTCTTGTAAATCTTAACCATTGGATAATAAAAACTACTCATCCACTTAAACCTGGTTTAGATTACATCAGCTAGCTCTTGCATATTCTTTACCTGAGCTGCTTTCTCCAAAAATATCATAAGCAGTGCCCAAGGTCAGGTCACGTTAACATTGGCAACAAAGATATAGTTATTAAGTATAGAAATAGGGATAGGCAAATTTACTCTGCCACAAATTGTTTCACAATTAGTTTTATACGAAACAGTCTTTATTTTGTTTAATAAAAACAAACATCTTCTCATTTTGATGTTCAGTGCTTACTAAAAGTAGTATTGCTGTTAACTGTACTCCATTTCTTGTATAACACCTTTACTACTAGTCAATTGCTTAACTGTTGTTAACAGTAACTGAACAGGAGATCATCAAGGGCACACTTGAGACTGAAAATCCCACAAAGCACGCACTGTTCTTCATACGTAAACTAAATGGCTTGAATGATGACGCATTACACAACTCAATGGCAGACAGATACATCGACATCATAAACAGAGATGGGCAGGTAATATTCTTCGTGATCATTCTCTATACAAATTATATGTTTGTTGTGTTGTTGTACCACTACAGATTGCTGGTTTTGGAACAATCAGTTATAAATAACAAGTGAGAAAACATCAAGCAACAAGAGAATCTGATCAAAAGATAATAATAGATAATGCATGTTTAAAATTTTCAGACTATAAACTAACAAAATAACATGACCTACTTACAGAAACACAATCTTCGTACTTTTTATCTAATAAGTTTCTTAAATTTCTTTGAAAATATTTGATAGAGCTGACGTCGTCCACAATAAAGAATTATGCAAATATTATTTATTTCTGTTTATAGACTTGCATTGACGAGGACTCAAACAAGATGATAGAAACCCTTCTGACCAAGGTGACAAATGTTCTTGGAAAAGACACGGTTGTGACACTTACTGTTCCCTGGAAAACTGGCGGCCTCGACCCAGCAGCACACTCTGAACATAGAGAATATATCTCTAAATTCTGTGACATCTTCTTGACAAACACTCTCGCTCTCATTGACATGGCCAAGAATCAACGTCAGGCTCGGATCCGACAGTCTGGATGGTACTCACAGTATGATGAAGTCTTGCATCACCTCCGTTTTTGCAACTCCAAAGTGCAGTCATTCTGTGGACAGGAAGGCGTGCTGCAGCAGGCAAAAGCCTACATTTTGGATACCACAGTTCGGAAACCCTTTATCATTTATGCTGCATCTGGCGCCGGCAAAACATCGATCATGGCAAAAATTATGCATAGCTTGAAGTCTTGGCTCCCCAGTGGTCATTTAGGAATCATCCGCTTCCTTGGCACATCTCCATTGAGCATAGATGTGCATAGTATTCTTTTCAGTTTGTGTGGCCAAATTGCTGATGCTGCAAGCTCCCTTATGGAACGAATCAACTATCGGACTTGGAAGAAACTGAAAGCCTATTTGCCCAGATTCCTCCGCCAAATGGCTCCTAAATTCAAGGTTCCAGTGGTCATTTTACTGGACTCTGTGGATCAGTTAGGGCCGGGCTTTGATGCCTATTCTATGGATTGGCTACCCACCACCTTGCCAAGCAACATTAAATTCATCATCTCAACCCTGCCAAATGAACATGGTATACTAGCCAATATCCAGAAGAGCCTTCCGGACCAAAATTGCTATTGCTATGTGCCAGACTTGCCAAAAGCCACGGGTCAGCAGATTGTTAGCAAATATTTGCAGATGAAAGGCCGTTCTGTCACAGAAGAGCAAATGGGCATCCTTCTAAAGACATTTTCTACTAATCCAAGCCCACTGTACCTTAAACTGTTGATGGACCAGGCAGTTAAGTGGACATCCTTTCACAAGCCTGACCCTCAAGGCTTGCCTGGATCAATACATGAGGCAATCAGTGCACTGTTTGAGGGATTGGAGGTGCGCTTTGGCCAGCGATTAGTGCAGACCGTGCTTGGTCTGTTGACTGTTGGACTTAATGGCCTGACTGAAATGGAACTTGAGGATGCTCTCTCTTGCTCCAATGCTGTTCTGGATGAAGTCTATCAGTTTCATGACCCACCTGTGGCTGGCATTGTGCGCATCCCCCCAGTCATGTGTGCTCGAATAAAGTTTCAACTACGGGAGTATCTCGTAGAAAGATTGTCTCAAGGCAAGACCACACAATTTTGGTACCATCGTCAATTTATTGAAGTGGCCACAGAACGCTTTGCCACTGGTGTTGATGGACAGATCTTGAATGCTACACTGTTTGAAATGTTTGCAGCTGAAGCGTCCATTAAAAAAGATATCACCCTCCATAATCGAAAGAATTTGTTGATCAAAGATGCAGATCGGCAAACAACACCCCAACCTCTTACTGTCAGCAACATTCGAAAGCTGGTAGCAATGACACATCATGCACTGCACATGGGAAAGTTCATGACATCAGACGTTGCTAAGGCAATGGTCTACACAAACTTTAGGTTTCTATCTACGAAATTGGCTGCCCTTGGCCCAAACGTAATTGTTCAAGATCTTTCAAATTATTTGAGTGTCAACATGGACGATGAGATTTTGTATCTTAAAAACTTCTTTGAATCAAAAAAGAATTTCTTGATTGACGTCAAGACATTTTCTTTTCATCTTCTTGCATGTCTGGCACCTCCAATCAAGTTCAAGCATCTTCAGGTACTTGTAGAAGAAAGCAGAAATTTTTTGAATAGCAGCGAACAACCACAGCTGATTCCATGTATCCCTTGCCTTGCATTGCGATCTGGTGATCCTAGCTTTCTTCTGAGCGGTATTGCACGTGTTGTGGATCAGGCAGGGGACTGCATTCTTGTTGAAAAAGAGTGTGTTGGTGATGATGTACACAGTTTTGCCATTGTGAACGTTGCTACGACTGAGGTAGTAAATATTAACCTGAGCAATGATGTGACAAGTATTAAGCTGACACACGGTGGTCAGGGCTATCTCTATCTTTCAAGACACCTCTTGATTCTTAAGAAATCTCTGTCTGGCAAAGAGACTTCTAAGTCTGTGACAGATATATTTCAAGGTGCAAGCATTGTTCCAAAAACCATGGAAGGTGTTACAGTCAGTGTAAGTGAAGATAGGTCACATATAGCTGTGACGTTCCAAGAGCAGACAGTTGTCTGGAATGGTGACCTTACCAAGCAGATACTGTCGAATATTGGCAAGCAAGGGCAGATCACAACACATCAAATTCTCCTGTGTGGTGTTGATAAAAATATTATCTTGGTTACTGGAGAGGTAGAATCTTCAAACCTTGCAGAAAGCTGTGTTGCAGCTTGGAAAGCAGGCAGCATTCAGCCCCAGAACATCCTCAAACTTGAAGGCTGTTTGACACATAATTTGGTGCGCCTGACATCTGAGAACGAGTTAGCAGTTGGTCCTTTAAGACAATCAGATGGAAGTACCATGCTTGCCATTTTCAGAGTCCAACCATTGTCCTTACTTCAACCCATCCCATGCAGTGAAGTGGCTCAGCTTCGAGTCTCCAGTTCACAGCAAGTTGTGGCCATCATGGATACTTTGTCAGACATTCAATTCATAGATCTTGACAAGGGATACCCACTACAAAAAATTCATCATGCCTCCAGACTTGTAGATTTTGATGTGGCCTGGGAAGATGAGCGTGTGATTCTTGCTGATACATCTGGGTGGGTCTTTATATACACCCGCAGTGGCCAGTGTCTCACAAGTTGGGTGGCCAGCCCTCTGGGTTTCTCCTGCCTAGCAGTTATTGGTGAGGTCATCATTGCCCTCACGGTCTCCAAGGTCATAACTGTTTGGGACTGGGCAGTATCCACTGCCATGACGACATCAAGCAGTGCAGGGGAGAATAATGAGCAATCCCTTCACTCATTGACTGCAGTGAGCAAGATCATAGTCAGTGAGGAGACTGATGAGCTCTTCACTTTCACTTCGACAGGCTTCACACAGATTTGGTCCTTGATGACAATGGTATGTATTAGGTCCTACTCGCTTGGGATAGATCCACAAGTGGCCCTGCAGGCAAACAAAGAACTGGGTGTGGTGCTTGACTGCAAGAAAAAGTTGATGAAGATTTTTGTGCTGGCAGATGGGCAGGAACCATGCATTGGTATTATACCAAACAAAGTGCTTTGTGTTGCCATAGCTTCCAATAGGAAAACATTGGTTTGCCTGAGCGAGGAGCCTCATCTGACTCTTAACATGATTAGTTTGGATGGGACATCAGGCAGGATGATCACAACTATGCTCATACGTCTGGGTTTCAGCTATGAGAGGATTAACATAGTTTTGTCAGCCTCCGAACAATATTTAGGGTTTGAGGTAACACACTTCTTTTTTTTTTTTTTTTAGGACTTGAGATAGCATGCTTCATTTTTCTTGTGGCGTTGGGGGCACTTGAG
Organism: Sinotaia quadrata; assembly: GCA_028829895.1. Lineage (NCBI taxonomy): Eukaryota > Metazoa > Mollusca > Gastropoda > Architaenioglossa > Viviparidae > Sinotaia > Sinotaia quadrata. The sequence continues at coordinate 54,323,171 of CM054182.1, forward strand.
GTAGCATTGCTTCATTTTTTAGGGCTTAAAGTAATACGCTTAATTTTTTTTAGGGATTGAGGTATTACGCATAATTTTTTTTAAAGTGGGCTTGAGGTAGCATGTTTCTTTTTCTTTTTTTTTTGGTGGTGGTGGTGGTGTAGGAAGTGGGCTTGTAACACGTTTAATTTTTTTTTTTTAGGACATGAGGTAACATGCTTCAAACTGTTTAGGGTTAGAGGTAACATCCTTCATTCTTTTTTTCATGCCTTATTTCCCATAAGTCCCACTCTTCAGTTTGTGAAAACCTTTTAAAACATAATAATCACTAAGTTCTTAAATTATCAGGTGAAGAAAACATTCAAAAAATTTAACAACAAATACAAGTCTTAAATTGTTATGCAAATTGTTTTTTGCCTATAATCTTGATAACTTTAATATCAAACATATATATTTTGGCTGACACCCAAATCAAAATTTGTATTATGCAAAAGACGAAGTGGCCACAACAGGACTGTTATTCATTGACAGGTCCAGATACCAAAGAAAGACTATGAAGCAGTTGTGGCATCCTGGAAGAAAAGTGCCAACTTGCCGAGTCAGCGTCACCCAAACCGTTATGCGGCTGTAGATTTGACCTCTTCAAGTGGACAAGTTTTGCATTGTTTCCAGCCACTGACCAAGGTCCCACATCTGGGAGTTAGGTAAGTCAACTTTTAATGATAGCTTGTTTGTTCTTATAAGTGACCATACACTCTGGATTGTGTTGAGGTTTTGTAGGCAGGATACAAAGAAACTTTCTGGTTCCTCTTTAATTTTAGTTTTTGATAGATCTGCTTATACAGATGATTTATCACAATGTTTTTCTTTGGAAGTTAGATTGTGAATTGCCATATTTTTTTAATGGATTTATTTATTAATTAATATTACTTAACTTTGTAAACATTTGTGGTATGTGTGGGCTCTGCAGCTTTCAGAAATTTAGTATTGAAATGTTGCAAGGTTCAGTCAGATTTACACATGCATGCACAAAAATACACACAAATTTCTTTAGGCGAAAATGTCTTTATAAAAATAAATACAGAACAAACAGTTAAGTCATTCAAGACTCACTTGTAACAAGACTACTTAAATTGTGTATGGCCAACTAGAATAAACAATACTATCTTAAATTGTTTATGGCTGACTAGAATAAACAATACTATCTTAAATTGTGTATGGCCGACTAGAATAAACAATACTATCTTAAATTGTGTATGGCCAACTAGAATCAACAAAAATTGTTTATGGCTGACTAGAATAAACAATACAGTCTTAAATTGTGTATGTCTGACTAGAATAAACAAGACTGACTTACATTGTGTATTGCTGACTAGAATCAACAAGACTGACTTACATTGTGTATTGCTGACTAGAATAAATCCATGACTGACTTACATCGTATAATGCTGACTATAATCAATCGATTAGTTAAAAATGGAAAGAAGATGTAGGTAGTAAATTACCTAATAAACAGCAGTGTGATGTTTAAATATAAAATACTACCAGAATTCACAACCATAATACACTTGTATTATAGAGTTTTCAACACAAAATATATTACATGAATTGGAAAAATAAAGTCGAAGTGAATGCTTGTAAATGCTGTCACATAATGACTTACATAGCCCACACACTCTAAAAATAGACTACATGCAAACCTAACTTCTAAAAAGGCTGACCCTTATTCATGGCTGGATACATACCTAATGTTCCAGACGCTCACTCTAAATTAACCAGTCAGTCCATCTCTGCCATGTGCATGAAATGTGCCAGAAATCTACCTGAACTTTGTTAGTCAAATGCAGCTGACAATTGAGGCAAACATATTTTGGCTCTCAGCCTTAATAAGTTAGAATCATATTAATAACTCTTATTGCCAGTCTTCACGCAGTAGGAAACCATCCTCTGTATATATATATATATTACTGCTGAAGGTGAGTGGTTTTGCTTGCCTAATATTATATTCATATTTATCTCTTGACATAGCTATATTTTATATTGTTATATTTTGCATATGATATTAAAATCTATGATGATCATGTGAGTAATCATGTTCTCTCAGAGAACTCAAGGATGAATTCTTATCCCATGTATATTTTTCTGGCAGATCAGTACTTTATCTTGGATGTTGACTTTGACGAGTATACCAACTCAAAGCAACACCAGCACAGAATGATCCACATGGACGTTTGCCAACGACATTCAATGGGACCCTAGACAACACGTTAGGTGTTCCTAACTTATGTAATCATAAAGATAACAACCACACAGTTCAGTTAAGGTTCAATCAATTCACTTGAAATTTATTCAGAGTACTTTTCGTTCACTCAGAAACATTCAATTTTCTCTTATAAACTCATTTATCGTTTGCTCATATGAATGAATCAAATTACTACTACAGTGCCATAGGTTTCAAAATGAACATTCTCATACAGCACCACATGGTCATGATTATGAACTTTAAACATTAATAAACTCTACTTGTAACTTTTGAACTATTCACTCTATGTTATTTCTTGTTGAATACATTTATTGTTGATACTTAGACCACTCTTGTTAGCGTGACTACCTTAACTGTTAAATGTTGCAGTCTGTCACCTGTATTTACTTACTATCCTGGCTGTATTTATCAGGGAACTCTAGCTATCTTCTAGGACTATCACTCTTCTATCCTACAATGTGTCATTCATCATTCTAAAACGTGTGGCCAGCCAGAAAGTGTATTTTGGAGATTAGCCAGGGCGGCCTGGGGTGGTGAATTAACTTCTTGCCCATCTCCCAGCAAAACGTCACAAATGTACATTTTAAAAAGTTGTAAACAATTTTATTTGCTTTATTTGGCCTATTTGGCCTATTGCGTTACATGGCTTGTAGCAATACAACCAAAACTGTGAGTGGACAAGGTCCCAAAATGATGAAAGCTCTTTGCCAAACACTGTCTCTATTTATTTATATATTGTATTATTACCGAGCCACTATATTTATTTATATATCGTTTTATTATTAAGCCACTGTCTCTATTTATTTGTATATTATATTATTACTGAGGCACTGTCTCTATTTATTTATATATTGTATTATTACCAAGCCACTGTCTGTGTTTATTTGTAGCCACTGTCTCTATTTATTTATATATTGTATTTTTACTGAGCCACTGTCTCTATTTATTTATATATTGTATTTTTACTGAGCCACTGTCTCTATTTATTTATATATTGTATTTTTACTGAGCCACTGTCTCTATTTATTTATATATTGTATTTTTACTGAGCTACTGTCTCTATTTATTTGTATATTGTATTTTTACCATGAAACGAAATTCTAAAAGAAAAATGACGTTTGAATGATAAACTCGATCATACTATCATATCACCACAATTATATATAAATGATTATTTAAACTATACTGAAGTGATATTTTACGTGAAATTAAAGTGTATGTACAGTTATTTAAGTCTTAAAGAGTAACTGGAATATGTAAAAAAAATAATCCGTAAAGAATATTTGGGTGATACACCCAACAGATGTATATAATTGTCAAGCAAGTCTTCAAGGTGGCTAGGTAGTCATACACACACACGCACACAAACAGTTATATACAATAATGTTCTGTTTGATAATATTATTCAACATGATTGTAACTGATGGAAGCACGCATTCGATGTTAATATTTATTTATAAACTTTAATTTGAAATGCAGATAATTATTTTGTGACAGATTGGTGGCTTACATAGGCAATACATTTTTAATTGCCACGCGCCGATGGCTGATCCAGTGGGACGTACCACTTGGCAAGTGTGACCAAAGGACAAGCAAAGTCACACGACAAACAATGTTCTACCGACCGGACTGGGTCTCGGGGGCAGCCGGCGTCAACCTTGCCGTCGCTCGGTCGTTGGACGGTCAGTTTATTGCAACAGGCTCGGAAGATGGATATGTATTTGTGTACGAGTCCCAATCTGGCATGCCTGTAGGAATGAAGGCACCCGGCACTAAGCACCAGTTGCCCGTAAGTAGAGTTCCATCTCACTGAACAGCAATGCTAATCGTGTAGTTTGTGAGGTTTTATTTTTATTTCGTTTGGTGTTGTTTATTTTCTTTAAAAAAGATTCTGATGAACTGTTGCAAGAAGTGAATATATAGCTCACTACAGAACTACAGACTCTCAGGTGTCGCGTAGCAGTACAAATGTACTATAGTTTTGGGTGGATTTATTTGTAAAGAAGTGCATTACCCGAGCCAACCCTGACTTAAGATTTTCTTGTCTGAATTATTTTAATCTTATATGGAATTTAACATAATGTTTCATGTCTCCAAGTCCGTATTATATATATGCTATAGTGCATCTAATTCTATTTCGCAGATTCGTTTCGAGATCTTTAGACACTACAAATCTGTTGTGCGAGCTTTGACACTACACATTTGTTAAGTGAGATTTTTTTACCCTGCCATTCAAAACTTATTTTACACTAAATATTCGTTTTACTAGACATTTTTGACACTATCAAATCAATGTTCCAAACTTTTTGACACTACAAATTCATTGTATGAAACCTTTTGACACTTTCAATTCATTGTTCCAGACTATTTGACACTACCGATTCATTGAGCCAGACTTTTTGATACTACCAGTTCATTGTGTCAGAATTCTGACACTACCATTTCATTGTACCAAACCTTGTGACACCACCAGTTCATTGTACCAGACTTTATGACACTACCAGTTCATTGTGCCAGATTTTATGACACTGACGAAAGATAGTCGCCCATCCTTTAATTCATCTTTAGATTCTGAGGGCTTCAAAACACTGTTTGACTCGTTAGAGCGGACCCTACTTTTAGGTCTTATGTTTTTCCTCTACCCATTAGCTCGTCTCACATGTGGAGACCCTGGTGGTCGCTGGCAGTATTATACAATCATGGCCGACCTAGTCGGTCAGGTTGTAATAATTCACCAAGTATTTAACCCGGCAAAAAGTACAGCCTATTATCCAGTCTTGTATAAGCTTGGAAAGATACAGCCCTTAGCCAAATCCTGTCATCTAGTATGGAAAGACACGGCCTTTTGCCAAATCCTATCATTTAGTATGGAAAGACACGGCCTTTTGCCAAATCCTATCATTTAGTATGGAAAGATACGGCCTTTTGCCAAGTCCTATCATCTAGTATGGAAAGATACGGCCTTTTGCCAAGTCCTATCATCTAGTATGGAAAGATACGGCCTTTTGCCAAGTCCTATCATCTAGTATGGAAAGATACGGCCTTTTGCCAAGTCCTATCATCTAGTATGGAAAGATACGGCCTTTTGCCAAATCCTGTACCATCTAGAAGGGAAAGAAACAGCCTACTGTCAAAACTTGTTTTATCTAATACGCAGAGAGTATGGCTTAGGTCTGTCAGTTCTGGTGATTGGTATTTCACGGTTATGGTTCTTGTTTGGACCATTATAACAGATTTATTACAAATGCTTGAGTTTGGTTCATGCTCAATCACTGATCACCATGGACATTTGAAGGAATAGTTTTATTTTGATACAGTAAAGCAGTGTTCTGCTTTGAAGTCAACCATTATAAATAAATCATATCTAATTATGTGCAAACTTACAACTGACAAGGGTATTAGCATATTTCATTGACCACACATTAGCTTAGTTGCTTGTTAGTGTGATGCTTATATCAAGGTTGTGTGTGTGTGTGTGTGTGTGTGTGTGTGAGTGTGAGAGAGAGAGAGAGAGACTATTCTCAAACTGATAGAGCGGCAAGCTGTTAGATTCTACACCTGCTAACATCCGGTACACAAACTACTTCCGCTCACATGCAGCGCAAGCACTTCATCAGTGTGTTTATATCGCATATTAATTCCCACGCTGCATAATAACATTGCAAGTAGAGTTCATGATTATGAAGTCAGGCCTGTTAATATCATACTCATGCTAGTACCATGATTAAACATATCGTGTTAGACCTTGACCGTCTAATTATTGACTAAAGCCAACTTTGTTCATCACAGGTGACCCATGTTTGTTTCACACCTGACGGAAAGTGGGTCGTGTCTGCGTGCCGTGGTGGGGTCCTGAAGTTATGGGCTGTTCGAGAAGGCACACAAGTAGCCGATGTACAGCTGGGTACAGTAGTGCGAGAGTTGACGGTCACGTGCGATAGCGGTCAGGTAGTCGTGCTAACAGATGCAGAAAGCTCTCGCATAGCAGTCTTCAGTTTGCACCAAGGAAGAACCAAAATCTGAACTTTCTCTATCCAATCTAAATCACAATCATACACTTATGTATATATGTACCAAGTTTATAGTTTAATTTAAAAAAAATATTAAGTGCTGTTTTGATGTTCATTTACGAGGCAGTGTTCATATTTTTTTTTTTTAAAAAGACTTACTAAGAGTTGTAGTCTGCCTCTCATTTTGATAAAACACTCCTTCTCAGCTCACAATTTGTCACCAAATGAACTGTAATAGTTTTGCTAAAACACTACTCCCATTTGAATATTTGCCGCTAAGATGCATGTGGTATTTTTGCTTGAACTAATCTTTTTAGGGGATTATTTGTTCCCAAGGGGATTGTAGTATTTTACTAGAATACTACTTCTTCAGTGACTGGATTTGTTTGTGCAAAGCTACTGTAGTATTTTTGCCAAAATACTAATCAGGTGATTATTTGCCCCTTATTTAACTATAGTATTCAACCCGCCCATACAGATCTGTACGTTTTGAGCGGCAATGAGGCACTTAATGTCCGGACAGTTTGGGGAAGTAATTTTTGACATCAGTGAGACAGTGTCTGGACAGATTCAGATTTAATTTTGAGCAGCATTGTATAGCAATGAGAAACTCAGTGTCTGGACAGTGAGTTAGTAGTTTTGAGTAGCAATGTATACCAATGAGACATTGAAGTGTCCAGACAGTGAGTTAGTAGTTCTGAGAGCAATGTATAGCAGTGTAGTAGTTTTTAGTAGCAGTGTCTAACATTGAAACATTTAGTGTCTGGGCAGATTCGGATAGTTTTGACCAGCAATGTTATCAATGAGACATCGTCCAAGCGAGACTCGGGCAGAAGTGATACACTTGCAGCCTGAGTTATACTGGAGGAATGTTTAGCCTAACTGATATTACTGCCTATGTACTTCCTATGGCCTGTAATCATGACCTGTAATTACGTTGTACTGTACATTAGTAATAGGCCAGCGCATCCAAATAATGTTGTTATAATGATTGCTGCGTCATATTGTAATGACAGTGAAGATCAACATGTAATGTATTTTGCTCTGATATTTGTGGTGGTAGGATTTTGTTGTATTTCTAAGTTACTGGTGTTGTCCACTTAAATTTCTTTCCCTCTTAGGAAAAGAGTTTAATCTTTGTTCAAAGCATAACGGTCAGCATTATTCATGTTCCTGTTTCTGTAAACCATTAGAATAGTTATTATTATACTTCTATACTATGCAAAACTGAAGTATCATAATCATTATATTGCTGTAATGGAAGGATAGTTTTTAATATTCATTTTGAGTGAATATTATTTTAATTGTGAATATCTCTGTGTGTGTGTAGCCATGATAGTATGATGAGATCCAAAACTGTGAATAATTGTGTTGTTGGCTAGCTTAATCAGGTTTCAACAACATTAAACAAAATTCTTTTGTAATAATAAAACAGCATGTCATGTTTGTCAAAGTTCTGCTTTAAAAACATTTTGTATTATCAAGTTGTGCTTTAAAAACATTTTGTATTATCAAGTTCTGCTTTAAAAACATTTTGTATTATCAAGTTCTGCTTTAAAAACATTTTGTATTATCAAGTTCTGCTTTAAAAACATTTTGTATTATCAAGTTCTGCTTTAATAAAAGTGTATTCCGATATCAAGACTTTTATGCTGTTATATGTTAATAACGTATATTATAGTTTCAAGAGTGTTTATTTTAATTTTGCTTTATATTAATTATGTTCTAATTTTACAAACACATTGTTATAAAAGGAAGTAAAAATTGTATATAGACCACACACAAAAATAATCTAATATGTTAATTCTTGAAAATATTGTTTAAGTTTTGGCAGATTAAGATAGTAGAAATTATTGACATAATTTTATAAATCACCTTTATAAAAGAATGTTGTTTAAGTTTTGGCAGATTAAGATAGTAGAAATTATTGACATAATTTTATAAATCACCTTTATAAAAGAATGTAATATATGTGTTTGTAAAATTAGGACAATATAAGACTATAAACACTTTTAAAACTATAATATACATTATTAATATATAAGAGCATAAAGTCTTGATAACAGAATACACTTTTATTAAAGCAAAACTTGATACTACAAAATGTTTTAAAAGCACAACTTTAACAAACAATATATATATATAAATGTTTAAAGACAAAAAATAATTAATTTAATAGTGTTAATTATTAAAAATATTGTTATTGTGTTTAGCAAATATTAGTGTTTTCTAAAATGTTATGCATAATAATATTCTCTCACATATTACAAAATTTATTAATATTTTAACAATAAATTTAATTCTGGAAAAACATGTTTGATTAATTTATTTTTTTCTGCTTAACTAACATTTTCATCATGGTTGATAATCATTGATTTCAGGCTTGAAAATTTTGTCATCAAGCACTATAAATTCTTTTTATATAAAATAAAATACATTTTCTAATACACTTTGAATATCCTTTTAAGAAGTATTACACACTTTTTAAAATATTTAATAAAGCATCAACTGGTTTCTGAAATATTTCTCACTTAATTTTTCAATAAGTACATAAATATTGTCATGTAATTTTAATTGATTGAGTTTGGATATTATTAATTGATGTTTTAAACAATAAATTCCATTTGATAGATAACTATATCTAAGTAGTTGAGAAAAGGTGTTCTTAGGAATCTGGGTACAACAGCATGAAAAACATTTAATTATTTATAGTTTTTATAGTTTTTCCAATTATCTTATGTTTTGTAGTTTTCAAAATATCTTATTTTAAATCTATTAGAGAACTTTTGAATATCCCAAATTTACATTTACCAATCTTCAATCCCAGCTATATCAAAATATTAAAGTACTAAATAAGTAAATCAGTGATATTTGTAAAATTTTTGTACTAGTTATGGTTTTTAGGTTATATGTAATTATTTCTAAGTGTAAAACAGACAATGCAGTTTATCAAATGCAAAGCATTCTAGTATAATAAAATAAATACACTCTCTAATTACTAAACCATACAAGAAGTATAGAAGTAAATAAAATTTATTTTCTGTACATGTAGTTAATAGGATGAAAAACAGTTAATTATATTTTTGTAGTTTGGAAAATAATATCTTATTTCTTAAACACACTTGAGTGACAAAAACCTACATTTACCAATCTTCACCCTAGTCCTAAAAATTTACTAAATAATATTTTGTTTCAAAATGAACACTGTTAAAGCTTTAATTTGTCTGCCATCACCCCCTGTTACAAGAATCACAGATTATTTTCATGGTGGGAAAGATAAAGCAGACATTTTAAATTGTTTTTTTTTGAAGAGGAAGAAAAAGATTTAACAAAAATGACTTGCGATCGTGAATGCACTGCAAACTGTGTAATACAATAATTTCTCAAACCACCAGGCAATCAGCACAGATTTTACCAAACAAAGCATGCTACACTGAGCTACACTTGCTTTCTTGTTAATCATACATTTGAGGATGAGTTGAGTCACTTGCTTTCTTGTTAATCATACATTTGAGGATGAGTTGAGCCACTTGCTTTCTTGTTATAACATATATTTGAGGATGAATTGAGTTATTTGCCTCTTTTAAAACTGACTCCTGCCTTAACAGAATGTAAAGATGGAAAAAATCGATTAAAAAAATGTATTTAATTAGTTACAAACTGTTCATTCTAAGCATCTTGTAGTGAAAGTATATGATTAAAATATTAATTATGCCTATGCTCACCCCCCCCCCCACACACACACACACGCAACTATACTGTACCACACGATATCGTATCACTCATTCACTCACTGTAAAAAAAAATATTACGCGCTGAAAATTCTTTTCCCTGTATGATCGAATTGCGATTTTTCTACCGCTTACAGGTAGCCTACTATACCAAGTGATCTAGGCCATTCTAGGGCACTTCAAGGCATGTAAGCAGCTGAATTCATCATGAAAGTGTTATGGATTTGTTAAGAGTTGTTTCCCTTTTACAACGATTTTGATTACTTATAAATTAATTATCGTTGTGCAGACTTTGTCCCAAGAGTAATATTTTTCGTTTATTTTTTTTTTTAATTTTTATATAGTAGGCAAATTAACTTAATGAATCACCAAATTAAAATAATTATCCTTGGCACAAACGCGTTCGCGAATTCATCCGATTTTAAAGTAGAGAATAATTTTCGTTACATCACAATAATTATCCCAGAAGCCAGTGGAAACGAAGTGAATAATTTCCTACAGCAGCAGTTCAATAACGTATTCAACCGTCCATGATCAGCGCAGGTTTGGGGCTGTAAGGTAACTGGGTAAACTTTGACTAGTTCTTTTAGTGAAGAGATTTGTGGTGTATAGTTTTTAAAGCGACGTACATGTATTTATTATCTAACTTCGTGACAACCAAACTGAAGAAATTGAAACTTAAATGCATAAATATCAATATGAGATTATGTTACTTTTTACCTTTGTAATCTCGGAGGTAGTTGTGAGCTCGCCAACCTCTCATTTAATTAAGTGCAACTGTTTCAGTGTTGTCAGTTGCATATCAGAAAGTCCTCAAACCCAGTGTATACTTTACACTATTAATCTTTTTTTTCAATGTCTCTAAAGTCACATAACTTTATTTTCTTTTACTACGTCTTCAAAGTCACACAGCTTTATAAATATCTTTAACGTTCTCAGAGTCATACAGCTTTATTAATCTTTTTTACTCTCAAAGTCATACAGCTTTATTAATCTTTTTTACTCTCAAAGTCATACAGCTTTATTAATCTTTTTTACTCTCAAAGTCATACAGCTTTATAAAATACAACTTTTACTTTAAAAAAAGAAATTGAAGAAGAAAAAATACACAAATATGTGTATATTCAAATACACATATATTATATTTTTGAATGTACAAATATTTTTATATTCTGATTTACACTTTCTTTCGCAATTGATTTTAGATTTTAAAATAAAACAACACAATGCTCTTAGTACACTGAATGGAAGAAAATGGCAGGCAACGTGTCATCACATTTCAATTTCGCACCTAAAAATAGTAACAACATTCTAAGTTTTGATACTGTTAGTTTTTCAGTATATTATTGTACTAGTCTAGAGTGTCCACCATTCTTTGTTTAGTTGATTTCATTTTTAATGTCTCTCTCGTTTTTGCCACGTCAACATTCGAGCTCCACTGATGTCACTAGTGTTTTTCAGAGATCGATGATGCGTGAGATTTCTCAGTTTTACTGATGTCACTAGTGTTTTTCAGAGATCGATGATGCGTGAGATTTCTCAGTTTTACTTTGGCTGCTATGTGATTTTTCTCACGAACCTAAAACAGCCTTCTACTCATCACAAAGGCATAAATCTTAGAGGCTGGGACCATGAATCAGCACTTTAGATATGTTACACCCATATCATAACACATAAACACACGCACACTCACAGACGCTTACGCTATTAATGATACTAAATGGTTCTTATGATGTTATACTTCATCTACATTATTCCTATTTCGCTTCAAGGAGGGTTTTCTCAAGTTCTCTATGATCTTCATTCGGCTAATTTACAGACCATGAGTGTTCCTGTTCAGCCGAAATTTTCAGAAGAAAAAAAGAAGGATGGGAGGCATATATATCCGATATTTCAACATTCGCTTAATTAATTTGTAGCATTGAGCACTTGCTTGGTTGCAGGAAGGTAAAAATTAGCGAGCCAATAATTATAATTGCTGTACAGGTAAGACTGATTAAGGCCTTAGCTAGACCGCGTCGGAATGATTGCTTAAGTGCAACATAATCTGTTGTCATGTTATTCATATGAAATGATGTTGGTGAGGTGTTTTAATTGCTTAAGTGCAACATAATCTGTTGTCATATTATTCATATGAAATGATGATGGTGAGGTGTTTCAATTGCTTAAGTGCAACATAATCTGTTGTCATATTATTCATATGAAATGATGTTGGTGAGGTGTTTTAATTGCTTAAGTGCAACATAATCTGTTGTCATATTATTCATATGAAATGATGTTGGTGAGGTGTTTTAATTGCTTAAGTGCAACATAATCTGTTGTCATATTATTCATATGAAATGATGTTGGTGAGGTGTTTTAATTGCTTAAGTGCAACATAATCTGTTGTCATATTATTCATATGAAATGATGTTGGTGGAGGTGTTTTAATTGTGAGAATGGTGAGGATGTGCTGCTGTTGTTATTGATGATAAAAGTGGTGGTGGTTTTTAAATGGAAATTATATTATAACTTTGTGACGACACTACCACAGCAACTGATTCTCATTACACGAAAGCAACCCCCCCCCCCCAAACAATGAGAAATCAAGAAAGCTACTAACTAATCCATGATAGTTAAGAGAAAATATGCAGTCATATTTTGATGTTATTTTGAGTAGCAACATGAGTACATTTATTTAATACCCTGGCTAAATGAAGACTTGAACGATTCACCATAGAATGCATAGATATTCATAATCTGAATGAAGTAAACAAGCCCACTGCCCCAACAAAACGTCAAAACAGGCCCATTTTAGAACAGACAGTGTAGAGCCGATGCATGAAATATTTTTAAGTCCATTCTCTCTCAATCAGTCAGTTAACTCACCATTAAGCTAATGGGTGCCTGTCATGAGCGGATTTCTTGCCATTCCAAATTCAAGCGATTAAACAATAGAATTTTCTACAGCAAGTAAAGTTTTCATCTCAACCCACTGGCTAGTCTTGATCACATAAATCTTAACCATTGAATAATAAAAACTACTCATCCAATTGGAACTGGTTTGGATTGCATCACAATTTCTAGCAAATTCTCAACTCGTTTACTCCAACTCTGATACTCACAAAAATACCATCATAAGGAGTGCGGAAGGGTGGTTACTTCAACAATTTAACAATGTGTATAACAACTAGGTATAGGCAAATTTACTCCACCACATGTTTATAGAAATTGATCTATAATATGCCAATACGTAATATAGGAAATGGATATAAACAAGCCAAAGTTAATTTACAAACCTGTATATTAAGCTCTTCCATTTCCTTGTTTGAAAAGGGAAGCTGAGTTTAAAAAGCAAAACAACAAGCACACACACACACACCAACCAGCAGCACTATGACTCTGACGGTTAGAACATTACCTATCAAATAAGCAGTAGCTAAACTTCCAGTTCAGTTTGGGATGAAGTTGTGAGAAGAGTGTGTTAATTAGGAAGTTGTGAGAAGAGTGTGTTAATTAGGAAGTTAGCTTACAACTAGCCACTAACATTAGTTGTAACTCCATAATTTTTTTAAGAGTATATCTTGGCTGATAGAGAGAGAACGGGGTGGGAGGTATTTAGAACTTTTATCTAAAACAAACCAGCACGCCGTATGGTTGACGAGTGACTGTCATGGTGAATTAAGTTATCTGAAACAAACCAGCACGCCGTATGGTTGACGAGTGACTGTCATGGTGAATTAAGTTATCTGAAACAAACCAGCACGCCGTATGGTTGACGAGTGACTGTCTTGGTGAATTAAGTTAATCTGAAACAAACCAGCACGCCGTATGGTTGATGAGTGACTGTCTTGGTGAATTAAGTTATCTGAAACAAACCAGCACGCTGTATGGTTGATGAGTGACTGTCTTGGTGAATTAAGTTAATCTGAAACAAACCAGCACGCCGTATGGTTGATGAGTGACTGTCTTGGTGAATTAAGTTATCTGAAACAAACCAGCACGCCGTATGGTTGATGAGTGACTGTCTTGGTGAATTAAGTTATCTGAAACAAACCAGCACGCCGTATGGTTGATGAGTGACTGTCTTGGTGAATTAAGTTAATCTGAAACAAACCAGCACGCCGTATGGTTGATGAGTGACTGTCTTGGTGAATTAAGTTATCTGAAACAAGCCGCAGCACAGTCCAATCGAAATAATCAAAAGCTTCTCTGTTCCGTTAATCACGTTAATCCTACGCGCTTGTCACGTTAATCCTACACGCTTGTCACGTTAATCATACGCGCTTGTCACGTTAATCATACATGCTTGTCACGTTAATCCAAGCACGTCAGTAAGTATTGGTATTTTACTAAAGCGAGCGTAAACTCTTCACTTCAGCACAGACCAATGTCACAGGACTGCCAACGTGAGCAAAGTGTCTTTTATCTAAATGGAGGAGTGCATATCATATTTCGTTAGTAAGCAAAAGTCATTACCAACAGTGAGAATGCTGATCATACTCACTAAGATGAAGTATGTACAATTTACTTCACTATTTTAATACTAATGCAGTATTTTGAGTAGAAACATTGTCTGAAGCCATTTTCAAACAAAGAAACTCATAAAACTAAAAAAAATTCTCCCAACACTGACTTACAGTGAACGCAAATATTGCTGGGTCAGTGTTTGTTATTGATTTGTCAGTGAGCTTCTGTAGCAGATCTGTAAGTAGTAGTAGTAGCAGTGGTAGTTGTTGTAGTCGTAGTAGGAATGGTGGTAATGACGACGACAATGAAAGATTTGGCGTTAGATCGGACACGGAAATGCATATGTTTGAAAAGTCTTGTTCACCACAAAATATACTGAAAGTCTCGTTCACCACAAAATAGTCTGAAAGTCTCGTTCACCACAAAATATACTGAAAGTCTCGTTCACCACAAAATATACTTAAAGTCTTGCGATTTTGTCTTGGCAGTTCTCTTAATAACAAATCTACGACTTGAAGAAGTGCATTGGAGAACGTGTGAACCAGATAGGGTGTTCTTTAAAAATCATCTATGTGTAGTACTTGGTGAACCTAATGTCTACATAACTGTAGAAAATCGCGAACCTAATGTCTACATAACAGTGTAGAAAATCGCGAACCTAATGTCTACATAACAGTGTAGAAAATCGCGAACCTAATGTTTATATAACAGTGTAGAAAATCGCGAACCTAATGTCTACATAACAGTGTAGAAAATCGCGAACCTAATGTCTACATAACAGTGTAGAAAATCGCGAACCTAATGTCTACATAACTGTAGAAAATCGCGAACCTAATGTCTACATTACAGTGCAGAAAATCGTGAAACGAACATCCATATAACAGCATAGCGCAGGACACATCTGAATGCACAATTAACATCGCTTTTCATGACCTCTACCTTCGACTTTGAATTGGAATCCATCACTGACAAAGTCAGTTAGTCCAAGAATATTAAAATATTGATTTCTTAAACTTTTCTACTAGGCGGGAAGGGGGGGGGGCGAGTGCAGGGAAATTATTTAAGTTAAGTTCAAGTGAAATAATGAATGTACTCCATGCTACACCCCGAATCACAGTAGAGGAAGCTACGAAAGCTATCCTAAGGTACGAAACCCGTGATATCTCACAAAGGATTGAATTAAATGAGAAATCCCAATCTTAAAAGGTAAGTCCCATTGTCTGAGTATGACATACACCAACTGAAAAGCCCCGGGCTTTAGAATGACAAACTCAAGAGAAATCTTATATGTATTCATACGCGTTTCATGAAAAAAAAGTCCCAAAATATCAGGATTCATTCTAGCAACACTGACAAAGGTTGTCACGCCAGGTAACAGTTTGAAACAAACACACAACGCACGTAAACTCCGTATTGATTAGCAGGGCATTTCCGGATCTTTGGCGCACACCAGGTCGGCCGGTGAAGAGAATCATCTTTCTCAGATTTTATGTCCGTGGCCTTGTCGCCTAGTGAATTTTCCAGTCTGCCACCGGCCCTGTTCCAGCAATCTGCATGTTATTTATGTCATCGTATTGTATATATGTCGCACGCTTCATCTTGTGTCGCAGTAACTCTCAACAACCATAACTCTTAAGTGTTCGCTCCCAGTCATTTCCACTTTCCAGTCCCATTTACACGTAGGAAGAATCTTGAATTCGGGGAAGATCATCATACAAAAAAATAGATACACAAAAAGTATTGAGAGAGGGGATTTTTGTTTGTTTGTAAAGACAAAACAAAATTCAGCGAAATCATTACCAAACATATCTTTAAATTTATTGTCTCACCCACCCCCACCCCTATCATTCTCTCTGTCAATGTAGTCTTTCTTAGACCTCTTGAGAACCTCCACCTAGCTTGAATCTCCCAATGATCCAAATCAAAACTTCAATATTTCAGTTAAATCAAAGCTTCAATATTTCAGTCAAATCAAAGCTTCAATATTTCAGTTAAATCAAAGCTTCAATATTTCAGTCAAATCAAAGCTTTAATATTTCAGTCAAATTAAAGCTTCAATATTTCAATGAAATCAAAGTTTCAATATTTCAGTGAAATCAAATGACTCTCGACCCAATTACTAAAGCCTCGTTAGCTCTAGTGCCAGAGATTCAAGTATTAATGACTCACGACCAAGCCTCAATGAAACCTTAATGACTCAGGACTAGAGATACAAGCCTTAATGAGAACCTTAATGACTCATGACTAGAGATACAAGCCTCAATGACAACCGTAATGAATCAGGACTAGTGATACAAGTCTCAATGCCAAACTTAATGACTCAGGACTAGAGATGCAAACCTCAATGACAACCTTACTGACTCAAGACTAGAGATACAAACCTCAATGACAAACTTAATGACTCAGGAATAGAGATACAAACCTTAATGACTCAGGACTAGAGATAAACAACTCAATGACAACCATACTGACTCAGGACTAGAGATACAAACCTCAATGACAAACTTAATGACTCAGGACCCTATCACTCAAGTGCAACAGTACAAATCCTAGAGTGACAAAGTTCCCACAACTCAGTCCCACTGATTCAAGCCTAATGATTTTAAGCTGAACACTTCAATACCCAATGACTCGTGTCTCGATAACTTAAGTCTCATTATCTCCACCTCCACTGGTTCAAGTCCCAGTTAAATTACACAAACCCATATGTCTTTTTAATCACACGTAACTCAGTCCTGACTATTCTTGATCACTGTTTCAATCTTCAGCTACTTAAGTCCCAAGTAATGACTTAAGTCCAATGACTCAAGCCCCAGTAATTCGAACCCCGTTCACTTAAGCCCATTTAATTTAGTCCTTGCTGACTCAAAAGCCAAAACACCAACAATTCAAACTTAATTATTCCGTCCCTGGGGTTACCAAGCCCCACTCTGCAATCAAATGAAGCCTCAGTTGGAGCTCACGTACAATTTTGCACAACTTCGTGCGCTATGAAGGTCGTAACTACTGTCGGTCACTGCAGGGAGCAGTTATTTATTCAGGTTTCCAGCTCACCCACAAACCGATTAGGAACGCCTCGACCGTGACCAACAAATGTCATACGTTTGAGAGAATAGCGAGAACTTGCGAACACGTGTAGACGGGGAGATAATGCAGAGATTGTCGTACGATTCTAGCATTACACACGAGCGATTTTAAAAAAATGCCGGTAAACGATGAGTGTGAACGGGGCCTTCGCTGCTGCCACTGTCTCACGTGACCATACAAATGCCGACATTCTCGGAATAATGCTTACTCCCACTGAAAGTGCAACCAATCGTTTTACTGGTCACGTATTCGTGAACCTTGCCGTTCAATGTCGTTTAATTTGTAGTTAGATTATAATGGTTAAAGATTCGAAATGCCGAATCCTTAGAAAATTAAGCACTGCTTTTCCGATCACTTGTTCAGAGAAGATTGACTATAATAGGCTTGCTTCGCGTAGTGCGGTTGCCATGGTTCACATTCTAATCTAGATTCTCTCTGAAAAGATTTTTCTTAGTTACATTTTTAAAAAACAACCAAACAAACCCACTTTAATAAACAATTACATGCGTCAAGTATTTTTCTTAGTAAATATCGTTTTATTATCATTACAGTTGATAAAAATGTTACATGTTTTTTCTTAGTGAGTAAACATCATTTTAAAAATAAATAATTACAGCTGCTACTTATCCGTTTGAAAACTTATCCAATAATCTTTTTAATTTAAATTTTTATTAAATTTGTACTCTCACTTTTTTTTTTTTTTTATAAGAGGAGAAGTTTCTGCTTTGTTTAGTGATATATTATTTATTATTCTGCGATTTTATTATTCTGGTCATTTTCCAGACGATGTACCCAACCTGAGACTAAACTAACCAACCGGGGACACAGAGCTACTGAGGTTTTTAAAAAGCCTGCCGCTGTGGATCTTTAGACGGTCTGTCTTAAGACGATCTGTCCGTTTTGCTGGGGGTGGGGGTGGAGATCGATGGCAGTTTAAACGTCACCACTGCAGCTTGCGTTGATCATTTCGCCATCAGTCGTTATCTCATCTGGAGTGCCCCGGTGGGACATCATAGCCTCACATTGCGTTCCGAGGTGGAGAGCGGGAGGGCTGGCAAAAGGGGGGTGGGTGAAAAAGGTCGCACCAGTTTGGCGCACACCCTCAATTGCCCTCCGTGGGTGGATTCCCATTTTGCTAGGTAATTTCTTTCCTTTTCTTTCAAACTCCTTTCCACTAATGCTGGGTGTGGCAGAGTAAGCAAGGTTTACCTGTTGAAAAAAAAAAGTTTTCTAATCACTTTGAATTTGGTGTGGAATGAATGGAGTTAAAAGGGATAAATTAGAAACTTAGCATTTATTACCTGATTATATTTTTACAGGAACAAAGCAGCCTTTCCGTATGTTAATGGAATTTCCTGGTTTACTGACTGTAAACCACTACGGCCGTGGTAGACGCAGGAATCATCTACTGCACCACACTCCGTTGATGTACGGTAGTAAGGTATGCTGAGTACATGGAGCAATTTCTGATATAGGAAGTTACTGGAAATTGCTATAATCATTGTTCTGCTTGAGGGAGCCAGACACGGCGAAGGAGTACCCAGGTTAAGCCTTGAGAGAATAACATCAAATCAGTGTTCTGCGATGTGAGGAATGAATCTCTGGAAGTATTAACTGAACAATAACTTGTCTACTTATTTGCAAATGAAGCACACTAAAGGAATTAACAGTATTAACTGAACAATAACTTGTCTACTTATTTGCAAATGAAGTGCACTAAAGGAATTAACAGTATTAACTGAACAATAACTTGTCTACTTATTTGCAAATGAAGTGCACTAAAGGAATTAACAGTATTAACTGAACAATAACTTGTCTACTTATTTGCAAATGAAGCGCACTAAAGGAATTAACAGTATTAACTGAACAATAACTTGTCTACTTATTTGCAAATGAAGTGCACTAAAGGAATTAACAGTATTAACTGAACAATAACTTGTCTACTTATTTGCAAATGAAGCCCACTAAAGGCCATTTGAGACAGCGCCTGAATAAGGTTATGTAAAAACTATTATTGCTTATCTCTAATAACCCCATTTCTGTTCTCTGATAGGAACCATCCTGTGATTTGTATGACACTATTGTTGAATTGTATTTAAGATATAAGACTGTAGTAAAAAAAAAAAAATTGTACATGGTTTTGTGGAAATACTGAGTGTCAAGTAATCTTTTTCACTGGATTTGTCATATGTATATTTGATTGTTGATTTAATAAATTTATTGACCAACCACCGCTTCTTGAGGTCTGGCACTGATGGCATTCGACAGTTACGACATTAGATTTTAAAATGTCCAAAACAAGACTGTTTTAATATCTCGTTTAATTTTCTCCACTACGATGTACATCATTGTATTCCAGTGTATTCCAGTGCTTCTGTTCATGATTTATAGGTTTAAAAAATTAAATGTGACTGATACGTGTGTAAGATTTTAACGAGGGCAATAAAAACCAGAAGTTGACCATAAAAATATAACAATGATGGTAGCTCATTCTATTCAACCCATATGTTCAGCAAAGTCGTGCACATGGTAAACACAAACTAGGGGGCTGCCTTCATCTAAGATCGAATTATTAATGACCAGCTTCCTTTGGGCTTCAGCTGGACCATCATCAGGTCTACTGATCGATTAATCTAATTCGTATTTCATCAAGAAAAAATTAGCAGATACATATGAAGAACTGCACACTCGGAAACATATAAACCACTACACACTCGGAAACATATGAAGTACTACAAACTCGGACATATGAAGTACTACACACTCGGACACATATGAAGTACTACACACTCGGACACATATGAAGTACTACACACTCGGACACATGTAAAGTACTACACACTCGGACGCGTATGAAGTATTACACATTCAGACAAATACTGCACACTAAGATCGGGAAAGTTGCGGAATGCAGCCATATACTTGAACAGAAACCGACAAAGTGAGATAAACCCACAGCCGTCTTAATAGCATTATAGGCCCACGGGCAAAGCAGTGCAGTGGGGTCCTTACTCACAGAAATAAAAATTGACAGCAAGTCACAACATGAATAGATTAGCATGGGGCCCGGGCAACTGCCCAACGTGCCCATGCATTAAGACGGCACTGGATAAGCCCAGTCCTTTTCAGATGCAAACATATAGTGATCTAGTTATTGACTGGTTACATTGCTGTATATATTTTTATTTAGTTTCGGATGACGTATTGTTGTATGATGAGCATGACATCATTTAAAAAAAAAAAAGTAATTTCAGCAAATAATTTGCACAGACCGCTTCTCTTTACAAGTACTTTTACATATTGCTATATACCAGTATATTTTACACAAGTCATTTCACAAGTCGTTTTTTACAAGTAGTTTTAGAGTTTACAAGTTTTTCAGTTTACAAGTAATTTTAAGGCAGCAGTTTACTAGTAGTTTCAGAAATAACAGTTTACTAGTAACTTAGAGATCGCAGTTTACAGGTAAATTTAGAGACAGCAGTTTACAGGTAAATTTAGAGACAGCAGTTTACAAGTAAATTTAGAGACAGCAGTTTACAGGTAAATTTAGAGACCGCTTACAGCACTATAATCTTCAGACTCCTCCCATTACCATTACAAGTCAGAAAGTGTGAAGGTTATTATTTTGTGATTTGAAAGAAAAATATTGCCAGTTTTATATTTTGTTGATACATCAATACACCCACCCACACCCCACAAGGGCGAGGAAATGAAATATGTGTGTGTGTGTGTGTGTGTGTGTGTGTGTGTGTGTTTGTGTGAGTGTGTGTGTGCGCGCGCGCGCATGCGTGCATGTATGTGCGCTGTGATCCGAGCCACTGCACAGCTTTCCGTTCGGGTGAATAATGGCATAGTGATTATAGATAAATTCGGCGCCTGGAAGCGTTGCTGGCAGCAACGGATGCTAGAAAATGGCTTACCTGGGTGCCGTAGTACTCACTTGCTTTCTCTCGGAAGTAGAAACATTGTAAGTTCCGGTGTATACGAGGTCAGAGGTCAGGTAGTGTGAAGTCTTTGCGACAGCTGGTGTCGGATTTAGGGAGGGGTGGTGATGGTTAGTGATTTTTACGTATCAGGCCTACTTACCGTATTACTGTATTACAATTTACCCTTCTAAAGTGCGGAATGAATGTCTTTTTGCCATTATCGTAAAATATGTGTAATTGTTATATATCTCTGCTTGCCCAGCTACTCACCATGCCCGTTTCTACGGTTGTATTGCCCAAGAAAAATACACCGATTGAAAAGTGTTGATTAGAGGAAATCAACGTTCACAGCTCTGCTCTGTGTGTTGTTGCTCAGGTTAATTCCTTAATATGAAAACTATTTCTTGATATTTGCATCTTCTGCTTGTTAAACAAAATTTATTTTTTTTAATTTGGTGATTTTTTATTTTATTTAGACAACTTTGAATTTTTCATCTAAGCCTAGAAAATAAGCTATCATCCACCCCCACCCCCCAAATAGCCGAATTATATTTTGTGACGTTCTAAATTTAAGTAATTGACCCGGGATGGGGGTGTAGAGAGTGACTTTACGAGCTACCCTACCATAATTTCAATGTGTGTTTGGTCACGATTGTCATGGTGTCAAGGTCAAATTATGCCTGTCTCGCTAACAAAAGTTTTATCTTCAATCATTTATTAAGCTTGTGATGTTTTCATCTTTTGTATAATACATTACATGGCGACCATGGCCCGGTGACGTAATTGCACGCATCGCACCGCACCCTAGTGGATTATTGACACTTAGAAGGTCCAGTGCGTGTTAAAAGGGATGTCAGTCACTATAAACAGATTATATTATGTACTACACTCGAACGATTGTAGGGAGGGGGGGGGGTTGTTGTTCAAACCCGACGTTCGATAACCTTGACTGACGGAGTTTTCCAACCGCTGATTCATAGATGTGCATAAACTGATCACATCTGAACTTAAAAGTTATCTTCGATTCACGGGAATAGGTGCGGCCTCTGTGAGTTAAAGTTTCGTCGTGAATTTCTAATTCGAGTCTCTCGCTATTTATGTACTTGTACATTTAATGAATCAGCAGCGGAAACACTCCATTAACCAAGGTTATCGAGTGTCGGTTCTGAACAACAACACCCTCCCTACAATTTATCGAGCGTAGTTCGTATTGGTTATTAGTAAATATTGTTTTGTTGTTGTTAATTTTGTAACTATTAAGAAACTTAGGAATTGCTGATCTGTGCTATTGTAACACTTTTGAGAAATTGATTGTAATTTTGATTTTAAGTGTGTGGGTTAACGCTATACTGAGATAGTCTTTAGAGTTATACAGCTATCTTGTTGATTAATGTGTAGTAAGAAAAATGTACTATTAGATGTGCATTTATAGCTGTAGCATTGATTTATTTTAAGCTGCGTCTTAACTACTGAATAGAGGAAATTGCAGGTGCGATTGATGTCAAGCGTTGATTGGTTATATATTAAAAAGAATATTATTTGTAGGTTCTATTTTACTGTTGTTCTAAATTGTGTTGAATATTTGCATTTATATAGAGGTAATTGCAGGATCTTGTGCTTTTATCGTTCATCAGATAGTTGATCATTATAATCATGTTGATATGTATAGCCAGGTTTGATTATATAAATTGGGCATTGAAATTTGATGCTGGTGTGAATTTTTAACGTCTTCCGATTTAGTCTAAACCACATATAAATCTGTTTTCTTAGGCAGTGATCTTACTGTAAGCATTTGCTTGCTGATTACAATAAATGGAACAAGGCGTACTCTGATCTAAGTGACTGAGTGTGCATGGAGATCTGAACGCACTGAAACATTTACATTCTGACTGAGTAAGAACTGTATTCATTAAGTGAATTGGTATTAAGGACAGAGATTTTAACATTTAGCAGATCTGTGTTCAAGAACTGTGCACACTTACAAAGTCGAGTAATGCCAAGAGACTGTAATCTAGAATTGACTGCATATGAGTTGAATGCACTGTTGTACATACCTCCCTGGACTGTCAAAGGGGAGTAAACGACTCCAAATGGCTGTAGCGCAAAATCAATTTTAGCGACTGTAGCAAGGTTTTCCCAGAGAGCATCACAATTTAAAAATGCTGTGCGTGTTTGTAGCATTTTGCTAATATAATAATTATAACCCACCTTTGTGTGACATATTTTCATTTTTAATTGTAACACACATGTGAGGTTTAAACCATTTTATCTTCATTGTAAAAATATGGATTGAGGTCAGTTGTGATAGGACCCTAATGTCTGTTGCCACCACATACAGAATGACAAACTATACTCAGGGGTCGGGAACCTTTTTGTCTGAGAGAGCCATGGACACAACCTATTTTGAAAAGTAATTCTGTGAGAGCCATACATTATGTTTAAAACTAAAAATTAAAGTAAATGCGTAATTTTGTGTAATTTCAACACTAAAAGTACAATAATTATGTCTTTTTAATAACATTATTATGCTGTTGCTAATCAATAATGAGAATTTCTTCCCATTAATGCGACTTCTGGTGCTGCATGGCTTTGCTGATGGCTTTGTAGTCTGGTTGATACGTGGTGAGGTTAAGCTTCATGCAGGCGTTGAGACTTCCATCCGTTAAACGTGATCGCAGGTTGGTCTTAATGTTCTTTAGATGTGAGAAAGACTGCTCGCATGCATACGTAGAGCCAAACATTGTCAGTACAGCAATACTCACACGCTGCAGTGTATAGTATGTGACGGGAAGCGCGTTCCAAGTTTTGACAATCAGCTGGTCTGCGTGTTGAAGTTTTTTAATTTCTGCCCACTTGTGTTGGCTCGCCAACTCTGCTTGCTGTCGTGCAAGTCTTTCCAAATCTTCATTCAGTGACTTGAACTTATTCACCCACATGTCTGAGGCCTTCAGGTCAGCAGCTTGGAGCTCAAAATCTCTGACGGAGACACCGGGGATGCAACTCAGGTCAGTGCTGTCCACTGCACACTCGTGTGGATGGATGATGAACTTAAAAAGCGCTTTAAATGACTGCAGGAGATTAGACGTGAAGCCTGCTAGCTGCTGAAGATTAAGATGTTGAGCAGGGTCACTTGATGTGCACGTATCTTTGAACTCTCCCAGTTTTTCAAAGTGTAGTAAACGACCTGTTTCAATGTCGGCGATGAAGAGTTCTAGCTTGTTTTCAAATGCAAACACTGCTTGTTGCAGGGATAAGATTGTGTTTCCAACGCCTTGCATTTTCACATTGAGCTGATTTAGATGTTCAGTCATGTCTACGAGATAATAGAACTTCAGGAGCCACTCAGTGTCAGATAACTCGGGATGCTCGACATTCTTCATTTCAAGAAAAGTCCGGATTTCGCTCAGACAAGTCGCAAATCGGCTGAGCATCTTCCCCCTTGACAACCAACGCACGTTGCTGTGCAGAAGCAGACCAGGATAATTATTCCCAACCTCATCAAGCAGTGTTTTGAACTGGCGATCATTTAATGCTCGGGCAACAATAAAGTTGACTACCCGAACCACCAGTGACATCACCTCACCAAGCTGTTCGCCACACATCTGAGCACAAAGCGCCTCTTGATGGAGGATGCAATGAAAGCTTATGATGCGTCTGTTTTCATGCTCACAAAGAAGAGCGACAAATCCTCTGCTTTTCCCAACCATGCACGGAGCACCATCAGTGCACACCGAAACAAGTTTATTCATCGGTAGATTTTTTCTTTAGCGAACTCAGTGAAGGACTCAAATAAATTCTGCCCTCTTGTTGTGCCTTTCATAGACAACACAGCAAGACTTTCCTCATGTAGTGTATCACCGACAACATACCTTGCAACCACGCTGAACTGGGATAAATTACTGACGTCTGTTGACTCATCCAAAGCGAGAGAAAAAAACGATGCCGCATTTATGTCCTTGACTTGCATTGCCTCAATTTGATTTGACATCATGATGCTACGATCGTGAACAGTTCTTGCCGACAGAGGCATGTCTTTTATCCGTTTAATTATTTTGTCCTTATCCGAAAAGTCATCAAAAAGTTCATTGGCAACATCAAGCATGAATGCTTTGGCATACTCCCCATCTGTGAATGGCTTTCCGTTTCTCACAATAGCTAAAGCGCCAGCAAAGCTAGCCGAATTCAAGTCACCTTGTTGGGTCCAAACACGGATTTGATGCTAACTAGCTTGCACTCTTGATATCAGTTCTTGACATGCTTTCTTCCTGCTGTCTCCCGCAAGATATTTCGATGCAAATGTAGAATGGCGTGTCTCGAAGTGTCGCTTTACATTTGACCATTTCATAGATGCAATTTTATCACTGCATATTAGACACACTGCAGAACCCGTTCTCTCCACAAAGGCAAATTCCTCTGTCCATTCCTGCTGAAAAGTACGATACTCATCGTCTTTCTTTCTTTTAGCCATCTTGTCAAAAGGGTTTCTAAAATTAGTTAGCTGACCATGCGATTTAAACGAAACTTTCTGATCCAACGACAATCTGTTGTGCGGACCCTTTTGCACATGCACACATCGGCCGCTATTTTCGAAAGCTATATATGGCAGCCCCAGTTGAACAATGTCAGATATAGACACAATGACATGCATTTTTGTCACTTTTCCATAGAAATCCACGCTTTTAGTAAGGTTGGACTTCCACCAAGGAACAGCTAGCAGTTGAAGTCTGAGTTATAAGGTGAACTCTGGAACTGGCTGCAATGCATAGTTAATCATGTTTCAGACTCGTGTGACAATAATGATTTATATGGGCCTTATAACAGCAGCGTTAATCATTCTTTACAATTTCCACTAACTTACAATTTACATTATGTGAAAATCCAAACATCTAAAATTCTAAATCTTTATAATATATTTCATCTAAAATTCTAAATCTTTACAATATATTTCTCCATTAATCCAAAGTTGCTAGTAATACGATTTAACTAATGAATACGTGGCGGGTTTTGACTCTCCCGTGATAACAATTAATCAACGGTAGTTCAATTACATACACATGGTGTCCTCACCACTACTACAAATGTAATATAGCTGTGCCACTTAGCTTTGTAGAAAATATATTATCAATCAGCAATAAAATGCACAAGAAAATTCTACATACATTCACAATACAAAATATATAGAATTAATTCAACTCAACACAGAGAAATCAAGATATTACCACTATGTTGTGTTCTGATATTTTTCCATTAATCCAAAGTTGCTAGTAATACAATTTAACTAATGAATACGTGGCGGGTTTTGACTCTCCCGTAATAACAATTAATCAACGGTAGTTCAATTGCATACACATGGTGTCTTCACCTCTACTACAAATGTAATATCGCTGTTACATGCCAGCATTTATTTAAAGACCCTGCTCCAGAATTAAGATGTAGATTAATTAAATTTCAGGATTTAGATTAATTAAATCTCCTCGCTTATTCTGAAACAGGCTGGCTGCCCATAATTTATCCTTCAGTCTGACTAAATTTAACCTCGTAGTTAGGACACGAAATTCAGTGACAGATAAACCTGTGTGACTTCACATTCAATAGTTTGAATATAATAATGAAAATACAATCAACATCACGCTCATGCGTGTTACAATTAAAATGCGACATTGCTCAGGCAAGAGAATTTAAATCATTCAAAGAAAACATTTAGATTTTACAAAGAAAGTGAATATGAATTAAAATCACGCACATAAGCGTTACAAGTATAAACGCGATTATACACATTGTTTACAAACTTTACATCAAGGACTCTTTACATAAAAATGATCATATGAACGTGCACCAACGTTCTGTGGTTACAATTCCGTTAATTTAGCATTATAAACCATTGTCTCACAATTTGACAATTACTGTAAAGAATGTAATGTTTCTAGTTTAGCCAAGCCACGTGTCTAGGAAGGTTGCAGTAAAGATATAATTTCTACATTAACAATCTCTCACATTCACACAATGATAACTTAAATAAAATGCAAGTTATAATTTAAGAAATCGATGTGTTTACCTTGTTCAATGCCGCCGGACAACGTTCCAAAGCGGTTGTTCCTCGCAGAGTACGGATTAACATTCAAACCTGGTTTATAAAGACTCGTGAATTCGGACAGAGAACCGTTATGTACGCACGTAGCGCTTGGGTGGTCCAGCTGTGCGTGCAATGTCCGTAGAAAGGGTCATCCGCGCTGACACGGTCGTAAACCACGGACCCTAAAAGTGCCAGCTATCGGAGACTGGCAAGTCCGAGGAAGTTACGTATAATTTGCCCCGATCCTATTACAATCGCTGTGCCACTTAGCTTTGTAGAAAATATATTATCAATCAGCAATAAAATGCACAAGAAAATTCTACATACATTCACAATACAAAATATATCGAATTAATTCAACTCAACACAGAGAAATCAAGATATTACCTATATGTTGTGTTGTGATAGATCTGGTCCTAGTAATGAATGGACGCTCTAATTTTACCCATGTAAATCGGGTGCAATGCAGGTGTGCGTCTAACGTGGCCCGTTCATTCAGGGGTCTATAATGAATGAAAGTAGAGGTCAATTCACAACTTAGCGCTACGTCACATTATCTGAAAACAAGTGACCGTACATGGATAGTTAGTATCCGACTTTTGATGCGACCTTCACCTCTGGTTTTAGCCTGTTTCTCTGAAGGAGTAAACAAGGTATTTCATCAGTCTCTAAGCCTAATCACTAACGGATGTCTCTTTATGGAGGCGTAAGACTGGGAAAACCCACTGTTTTTTTTTATAATCGAACATTTGTCTGAGAGCCAGTTGCAGCCATCAATAGAGCCACATATGGCTCGCGAGCCATAGGTTCCCGACCCCTTACTATAGGTTTATCGCTTATGGAAATATTTGCTATTGTTTTAGAGTGGGTTTTTCCTGGTTTTCATTTTGGTTCCATTTTGGTTCCATGTTGGTTGGACCTCCTAAATTCTAGGTTGGCATTTCAGTTGATGCTGAGTTCTACATTTTTGAGCTGAGGACCTGATGCCGATATACACTATTAAAGTGTGACGAGTTATGCGGACTAGTCTGCTAGAACATTCAACGACAGACTGTTGATGTGTGAATTGTCTGAGGGACTTCTCCGATAATTACTGATGAAAGATAAGTGGCCGTCTGACAAGCTCTGAGATGAGAATTCGTGTTGCGATCCGTATAAACACTTAAAGACAAAATAGGTAGTTTTAATGACCTTCATATTGAATGTATTGATGTATGGATTCGCTATTTTGTTAAATATTAAATTTTTATATTTTTGTTATCATAACAGAAGTTGACTAATTATTAGTGAGAGGAAGACTGAAAGAAATTGGGGGGGGGGGAGGCGGAGTCAAAATATAAATGTTTGTACGCATAATTATTCGTTATTAGGATAAGGTGTCCAATTCAGACAATATTACACAGATTCATATGTCACTGTATTTAATATCTAGACTGAGAGAATTAATTAAGGAGACCAATGGGTGTTTGACAACCAGTCTGTCGTCAGCATAGGTGTAACGTTAAAAATTAACAATTTTTAAATCCTCATGCTGAGACAGGTCTCTAAACAAAAGCTGGAATGTAACACCACAATAGTCCTTAAATATTTTAACGAATAACAAGCTGTCTACCTTTGACAGGATAACAAGATGTCTAACTTTGACAGGATAACAATATCTCTTCCGTTGACAGGATAACAAGATGTCTACCTTTGACAGGATAACAATATCTCTTCCGTTGACAGGATAACAAGATGTCTACCTTTGTATGGCCCCTCTTAGTAGACCACTCTGTGCTGTCTGACTTTCTTCCCTTTCTCTCTCCCCCTCTCCCCAATCTTCTTTGCTAGTACTCTCCTCTATCGTCTACTTATTCTTCATGTCTATCGCCATCATCTCTTGTCTACTTCTTCTACATGTCTCTCTCCCCCGTCTCTAGGGTACTTCAATATGTCTATTTCCCCCCATCTCTTGTCTACTTCTTTATCTTGTCTATCTACCCCGTCTCTCGTCTACTTCTTTATCATGTCTAAATCTTCCCCATCTCTCGTCTACTTCTTTATCATGTCTAAATCTTCCCCATCTCTCGTCTACTTATTCATCACGTCTATTTCTTCTTTCTCTCATCTATTATTCATCATGTCTATCTCATCCTTTTCTCGTCTACTTCTATTATGTGTCTATCTTTGCCGTCTCTCATCTACTTTTCAGCATGTCTCTTCCCCTTCTCTAATCTACTTCTTCATCATGCCTATCTCATCCTTCTCTCATCTACTTCGTAATTATGTTTATCTCATTAATTTCTCGTCTATTTTTTATTAGGTCTACTCTGCCATCTCTCGTCTGTTTCTTCATAATGCCACCATTTTCTCGTCAGCTTCTTCTCCTCTCGACTACTTCTTCATGTCAATTCCCCTTCTCTCGACTACTTCTTCATGTCAATTCCCCTTCTCTCGACTACTTCTTCATGTCAATTCCCCTTCTCTCGAGTACTTCTTCTTTATGTCTATATCCGCATCTCTCGCCTACTTAGTTTACATGTCTATCTTCCCCTCTCCCTCATTGATTTCTTCAAGCCTATCTCTCCATTCTCTCGTCTACTTTTCATGTCTATGTCCCGCCTATCTTGTCTTCTTCATGTCTACGTCCCCCTCTGTCACTTTTCTCTCTCTATCTGTCTCTTCCCATCACGGTCTGTATCTCTATGCCACTCTCTTTAAATCTCTCTAATGTGCTGTAGTCTTGAGGTGGTCAATTAATTATGTATTTATATCTCTATTGGTGTTTCCTTATTCACATTCTCTCTCTCTCCCTCTTTCCCCCGCTTCCTCTTTTTCTTTCTAACTCCCTTAAATTACTCACTCTCTTAGAAACAACTGCCTGTGTTTCTCTTTCCTTTTCTCCTCCTCCCTCTCTTTCTCCTCCCCACCCCCACTTCTTCAATGTCTCTGTCTCTTTTCTTTCATCACTCTTCAACGTTTTGCTGTGTTTCTTTATCTCGCCATCTTTCCTCCTTCATCTCTCTCTTTTACTCCCCCCCCCTTTCATCTTTATTATCTGCACTTTCTCTGCTTCCTCTCTCGCTCTATCCTCCTTGCTTTGTACTCTTCCTCTTTTCCATTTTATCTCTCATCTTCCTCTCTTCCCGCCTTCTTTTCGCCCTCTTTCCTTCACCCTGTCTCTCTCTCATGATTACTGATCGACCACGTGTCTTTGTTGTGCCATTTTCTAGTTGAGAAATGCGACATAAGTGGCGCGCACTTAAATATGGCATGGAGGCCTTGTGCACGTGAGCGGAAATTGACACGATCATGACTCGACTTAATTCGTGACGCGAATAACGAATTTCAGGCCGAGTGTTGCATTAGGAAAGAGACCAGGGTGGGAGAGGAGAAAAAGACCATGATTTGGGAGCGAACTCCGGGTAGGAACAAACCCGACCTGGTGAGGACTGAGTGCACTCCAATAACAAATTGTTAAAGGCTCACTTGCTCTCCCAAAGAAGCAACGAGTTTTAAGAGAGAAAAATACTACTCTAAATTATCTTTCACTTATATACGCACTTTCATATATAATTACTTGTAATTTATAGAGGTCGTGTGATAATTGAGAGTAAATTTCAACGACATTTGTGACTGACATTACTATTTCCGAACTCCAGCATGGATTTTTTTGTAATAAGGGGGTCA
Source organism: Sinotaia quadrata (assembly GCA_028829895.1). Taxonomy (NCBI): domain Eukaryota; kingdom Metazoa; phylum Mollusca; class Gastropoda; order Architaenioglossa; family Viviparidae; genus Sinotaia; species Sinotaia quadrata. The sequence goes on from CM054182.1 coordinate 54,354,361, forward strand.
AAGGTTACTTCCGCCTTACACACCTCATGGAAAGTTTACTTGCTAAGTGCCAAAATTAAATACTGTTCCTTTGTATGGGAGCATGACACTCTCCTGCTTGAAATAATGCTTAATGCAATGAAGTGATATAAACCAACTTAAGTTTTGGCCATATATGAATAAAAGTCCCTTCTCTCTTTTATCACATCAATGTTATCAATCTCTTATCCCTTATTCCACAACAATTTTCCAAGAACAAAGTTAAAATTTATGATAATCTAGATTCAAGTTTCCTGTTTCAACAAACTTCGTTAACCAAATATTTATATCTCAGTGATAACTCAACCAGTCTCCAAATTAAAATATTCAATTTAGAGTTTCTATCAGAATGTCAATATTAAAATAACAGCACGAGATATGACAGAATTGTAAATGTTCCATCCTCACTACTAACTGAATATTACTGTTGCACCACGACAATAAACCACTCAGACAAAGTGACAATACGATTCCAATAAGTTAGGGCCATACACACATTTTGCCCTCGAAAATTTACTTGCAATATTAGCACAAATTCCATGCAAATATCAACTACCACTACAAAGCATAAAAGTTTCCAAATAAAAGATTAATGAAAAATGACAATAACTCCTTTCTTTGCAAATAATCCAATCCAAACATAAGTCAATTTAATAACCACTCTGGGGTGACAAGTGACATTATCGATAGATTAAATTATCAGTTCCAAGAATTAAAAAATCTCAATATTGTACACAGTCACTACTCTTGGATGAATACGCAACTCAAGTAAAAAGTTAATATTTTTTTCAAATAAAATGATAATAGCAATTTACTCCGTAAACAACGTGTTATTTACAACTTGGTAAAGTGAACTTGTGACTTCTGTACTCTCAGAACTTTGACTTCTATAGACTATTATCTTTACTTGTATCAGCTTTCCTCGGAACAACTGTCATATAACATTACTATTCCTCCTAACTCCAGTTGTTACGTTACCACTTCTATTATTCCCCCCCCCCCCCCGTCGTGTTACATCAAACTTTGTCTTATTCGTATACATGTGCATGTGTTTCATCTCTGAATCTCTGCCTATCTTGGGTGTCATCTTTCTAAAACTCTTGTCAGGGTTCTCAGATTTAAACTGCGCATCATACAGTAAATCTGTCAGATTCTGTCTCTGATCTAATCATGTCTTGGGACTTCAGTGAAAGATTCTGATCAGATCATTACTCCCAGCTAACATAGAATTAGTCTTTGCATCATTCTCACTATTCGTTGTTTCTGTGTGTACGAAAGTTGCTGTGTCGAAAAGTATGTTCTTTCTTCCTATATGTCTGACACCTGCTGCAGTCTGACTGTGGTTGGTTCTCTGATCAAAATATGTCACTCAATGGTGCGTAATTTTTGTGATATTAATCTATGTGTACTTCTTGGTGCCCGAAGTGAGCATGTCACAAGACCTACAGAATACTTTGATGTCTCTAATCATCCGTGGCCAAAAGAACTCTTTTTTTGACGCTGTTTCTTTCACACTCTTGTGAGTACCTGTCAAACAAACATGGTAAAACAATAACTTCTTTCCTTTTTGACTTTGGTATAACTACTTGTTTTGTGAAATGAACTCCTTTAGTTACTTCCCGATATAAAATTCTCTACATGGCCACAGGCACTCTATGTAACGTGCCTCTTTTCAGCAAACTTACGGATGTGGGTTAGTGTATCATCCGCCCTCAGTAGGTCTCTGAACCTGTCGGGTGAGGTTTTTACAGAAGTTGTGTTTATTAATGACCGACAATCGAGTTCCTCACCACTAACCGTTGTGTTTCGCTTACGAGCACAGCTGTTGTCAGTGACATGGGCCCCAGGGCCCCAGGGTTAGGTCGAGGAAACATGTATTGTAAAGTATCCTTACTTATACATTAGCAGTATGTTGATCAACAAAACAACATACATGTAAACATTTAAAACTTCCTGTATAGTAAATACCCCAAATTTTATATGTACTATCTCTCCATATAGTAACATATGTAGACTAATACCAACTTAATAATATTTATTACACTACCTTCTCACTGCAGCAACAAATCATAAAGCAATGAAATCAGTGCACTCGTACTTTAAACTTAAGCGTGAACAAACAATTCAAAATAACAAACAAAATTTGGTCATGATTTCAACTCTGAGATTTTTGCTAATATACTTATAACTTGAGTCTAAGAGGGTTCTTTTACTTACTTTTCAAATCAACATTTCTTTCAAATCATGATCTAAATATATGTTCATCACTTCCTTTGCCAGGTTAAGAAATTTGCCCAATGATGGAAATGAATGGGTGGCGGACTCACGGAAAGCCTTAGTTATGTTTGAGCAGACCTAATCCCCTGCAGCCATGTCTCAGCCTGCATAAATAGAAATACATTTTCATAACTAACTGAAACTTAAAACAGGCCCAGAGATAGCCAGCATTGTTCATGAATTTCTAGGACTGTCAGTCTGAAAGAATTATCCTTTAAAAATAATGGATATCTCTCCACTTAAAAATTTGAAATAATTGTAAAACCCCACAAACAACCAATACCATCCTAATGTTTTTACTAAATGTATACAAGGTACACTTATGAAAAAGATATATCAGAACATATAAATAAATCCCGTAATACATCTGTAATATACTCACCTTTATATACACTTACAAAAAGGATACACCCCGAAATATTTTTACGATAAACGTTATAACAAACATAGTCTTATAAGTACTCCTTAAAATGCACCTACAATTATTTTCGCGTAAAAAATATTTAAAAACAAGAACAAACAAATGATTACACCTCAAAATATTATTAATTAATTATTACACCTGAAAATACATTTATGAATGATTGCACCTGAAAATACATTTATAAATGATTGCACCTCAAAATACGTTTATAAATGATTACACCCGAAACACATTTTCATATTATTACACAGAAAGACATAACATTTAGCTAAAAGTACATCTTAAATTACACTTACAAAGGGATAGAGCTAAAAATACACTTACACTTGATTATAGCGAAAATAGTGCACTCACATACAATTACAGCCCTCGCCCCCCATCACTGCCCCCACATTTACACACAATCACCGCAACGACAAATAAAATCCATTAACAATCACAGCAAACCCCATCACCCCAAACACTTTATAAATAAATTGCATTTTATTTTAATGCAAATACTAACACTTAACAATTACCCCCACCCTAAAAAAAAAAAAGAAATATATATATATTTGGGAGGATCCAGACTGAGTAAAAACTCCAAGAACAAAAGTAAAATAAAGTCACGTACATCATTGTGTATAAAAGGTGCAATAATTGAATATATATTATGCAGTAAAGTGAAGCCACTTATACTATAGAAAAAAAGGTGCAGTAATTTAATATTTTATTTAGTAACCGATGCCCACCCACCCCCCAAAATAACCCCACTGTATCGTAAAACTATGCAATAAGTAAATATATAATGTGTGAAAAAGATTAATCTTTCTGATTTGATTTATTCAAATTTATGTCTAACAGAAGCTGCCACTACCTTATCAACCTAGATGCGCGTGGATACAATAAATGAATTTCAAGGATTAATGAACTGGTGGTTAACTGTTTAACATTTAAATAACCGTTTAAAATGAATCTAACTCATTTTATTCTGTGCACAAAGCGTGATCCAATCTATATTTTAAAAGAAATGTTTACTACTTTTAAATGCTGTAAAAAGTGTTGGAGTTAAAAGAATGTTTTTATTGTATTGAAAAAAAAAACACGGCGATTTAGTCTTTTTATGTTTCACGCATGTGTGACACGGAATACTCTCACTAGAAGAGATAAATGATGTTTCAGCCCATTACTTTGCAAACAGACCATATATCACCTTTATAGCGTATAGCTTAAAAATAAGTTAATTAATATTAAACAAAGTTTAGCCCTTGGACCCCAATATATAAAATCCTAAACTGTTTCAGAGACAAATCTGCTGATCAGAACTGGAAATTGAGTATACAAAGTCCTTATAAAAATATAATTAATTCTCGCTCTTCTGCAAATTAAAAAAAAAAAAGGAATGGATGGATAATTAACGTCGAATGTTAACAAAACAAAACAAAAATACCAAATACAAAAACAAATATTTGCACGGCCTGGCATCAGCAAGCAGGAAATGAATGATCTGGGAGATAACTCACTTTTACTTCCGGGGTCGGAGTGATTACCGTGTGCTAATCAAGATGTGCTGTAAGGGCAGAATGCTGCGTGCTTTAGTGTAGGTCATAAACAAAAGGGGTGCACCGACTATACGAAGAAAAAAAACTACGTCAAATGAAATACTGCGAAGACCCAAATGCAGTTGACTTGTAACTGAAAGACCGACTAGATTTAGTAGTTTACAGGTTATAATTAGCGCAATAAACTCTGAAAACCAACCAACAAGAATCATCTTCCGTTGGTAACAATTTCAGTAAAGGGACACAATCATTTTCGTGTTAGTGTGAATATGCTAGCAGCACAAGTTCGTGTGCACAGTTGCTTAGCTCACCTGGTTTTTTCATGTACCCAGTTATAGACTATTTGACGTGAGCAGTGCAGAAAGGAGAGAAAAATAAAAAAAAAAAAAAAAAGGGGGGGGTAGCAAGAAACGTCTGACTACTCTTTTCATCTCGCCGCCTGGCGCTGTCAGTCCGGGATGCTGCATCTTTATCATCAGTGTTAATTGCATCGCCGGCGTCCTTATGCAGGGCTTGTTCTCTTACGGCACAGATTTATACTAATACGATTATTGCGTGCACCGTTCTTTCTCTTAGTCCGCGTTACAGATTTATACTAATACGATTATTGCGTGCACCGTTCTTTCTCTTAGTCCGCGTTACAGATTTATACTAATACGATTATTGCGTGCACCGTTCTTTCTCTTAGTCCGCGTTACAGATTTATACTAATACGATTATTGCGTGCACCGTTCTTTCTCTTAGTCCGCGTTACAGATTTATTCTAAAAAGATTATTGCGTGCACTTAGGCCTGAGGAGAGGGGTTGCAGCCGGTACATTGTTCCGGGGCCCATGCAGCTCAAAGGGGGCCCATGAAGGGGGAAATTAAAAATAAATTTACAAAACCAAATTTTTAAAACGAAAAACATTATTGGCTATTTTGTATAGGAAAACCGCCTTGCAGAATTCTTTGACATGACCTATGAAAAAATACATATGCGTTGAACTTTGTATAAGGGCCCACACACCTTTGTACCAGGGCCCAGACTTTCTCTCGGCGGCCCTGCGTTCATTCTCTTAGTCTGCATCAACGTATGTTGTAGTTGCCGTTCTTGGTTGACCTAAAGTTCGAGTCAAGAGGAAATTTCCGCTTCAGAGAAAGAAAATACAACAACCATATCAGTTTAAATCTAAACAAAAATTCCAAACAAGGAGGTTAAGCAATATCTTTCTTTGGCAGCCCTCAGACGAATAGTGGCTAGGACACACGCGATGTCCAACTAGTATTGTGCCTGTATTTCGTATTCTTTCATTTTGACTCATTTTACAGCATGAATTACTTTGGACTCTACCTATTGATTAATGGCTATTTTCAATTTAATCCTTGCTTTGTAGTATGTTGTACTGTACTGGAAAGAAATGAGTATGTCAGTTGTTGACAAATTGGCATTCATGACAATGATACACATTACTGTTTCTAATTGTCTGTAGACAAAAGTTGACATTTGTATAGACGAAGTAGACAAGTGACTTATACTATAGTAAATTTAAATATTCGTAACTTAATAATTGTACAATTTATATTTTGCTCTGTACTTTCTCCAGCGGATGTATTTCTCATTATAGCCACACCAAACAAATCACCAATCAAATTTAGTGTTATATATATATATATATGCCAAAAATATCTTTTTCTTAATTGGTATATATTCTTCATATGCTGAATTTTCATAATGGCAGAACTAAGAGTATATCATATAAATTTCATCTGAAAATAAGCATTTCAGATTTGTAATATGTATATATTTATAGTGCATGCTTTTAACACAGATCTTTGAAGCTCATAATGTTTAGATATTTTAACGTTTAGTTTTAATGGCGAGTCATACACATTCCTGTATAGAGATGTAGACTACTAGCAATTATGAAAGTACACACAAACAAAATTATTTGTAACATTTAGATATGGTAAATAAAGGTATCATGTTAACATCCATACCTATAGTCAGGATTTTAAAATTTTATTTTATAATGATTGTATTAATACTGATGTATTTTATAATGATTGTATTAATACTGATGTATTTTATAATGATTGTATTAATACTGATGTATTGTTATTTGATTAAAATAATTCCTCACCACCTTATTTCTTTCTGTGAGGAATCAAAGCCTGGTCAGAAGTATGACTTATTTACATTCTCAATATACATAAGATATAAATGATATGAGATTATCAGGTCTAAACCAATACAGCACATCTATTTTCTTAACACAGTATACTAAACATACTTTTGCTTTTGATTACTCTTCACGTTAATTTTACTTTTCAGTGTGTTTATATGTAGTATCTTGTGTTTATATGTAGTATCTTGTGTTTATATGTAGTATCTTGTGTTTATATGTAGTATCTTGTGTTTATATGTAGTATTTCTATCTTGTGTTTATATGTAGTATTTCTATCTTGTGTTTATATGTAGTATTTCTATCTTGTGTTTATATGTAGCATTTCTATCTTGTGTTTATGTGTAGTATTTCTATCTTGTGTTTATGTGTAGTATTTCTATTTTGTGTTTATATGTAGTATTTCTATCTTGTGTTTATGTGTAGCATTTCTATCTTGTGTTTATTTGTAGTATTTCTATCTTGTGTTTGTAGTATTTCTATCTTGTGTTTGTTTGTAGTATTTCTATCTTGCATTTGTAGTATTTCTATCTTGCGTTTGTAGTATTTCTATCTTGTATTTCTTTGTAGTATTTCTATCTTGTGTTTGTTTCTTTGTAGTATTTCTATCTTGTGTTTGTAGTATTTCTATCTTGCATCAACTAAGGCAAATAAAGCATGTTGTAGAGTGACTTCACTTTAAAATCATTCACTAATAATACAAGATAGTTTTTCAATTTTATTTCTTTATTTTAACTCTGTGTGTGTGTGTTTTTTTTTTCTTCTCTTACCGGATGTAGATATACCGCTTACAAACAACTCATCACATGGGCATATCAATTTTAGGCCTCAGATCTGTGTACCAATGGTAGAGGGTGCTGTGAATGCAATTTGCCAAGAATACCTTGCAGGTGTGCTTACTGGATTTCAGTATCCCAAAATATAAAGCTACTAAACAAAGGACTTGTTCAGTTTACACTGTTTTGTTATTATTCTTGTAAATATAGCTCTAGTAGATAGTATATGGTGAGATGTTTTGTTATTATTCTTGTAAATATAGCTCTAGTACATAGTATATGGTGAGATGTTTTGTTTAAAATATTGTAACAGCCTTTGTTATAACTCTACAAATTAAGTCTTACTGCAACAACATCATTATTTCAAGTTAGTTTCAAAATTATTTTTCATTGCAATATTTATCTTAGCAAACATATTCAGAGTTTGTTCAAAGTGCAAACACACACATACACCCACACACAAGCGCGCGTGTGCACGCACAACTTTGAATTATTAAAAATGTATGTTTTCATGTAAGTATTTATAGATATTTTTCTCAAACGATATTTTTCAAAAATACATGTTATGTTTGTACTTAAAATTATACGGAAGACCGTTTAATTTACTGAGATATTTGTAAGTCAAAATTTATTGAGTAAAACCACTTTTATATTCAGAACTGACCTATTTAGCAAACTCATATAATCTCTGTAGAAAAAATAAACTTTACATTCATAAACAATCATAGACACTTAATTTGTAGCTATAGAGAAATTCAAACTTTTGATTTTGCTCTGTTGGCTTACAAGGTTTGTGCTTAAAACGTTTGTGCAAAGTGAATCAATACATTAATGAATAGGCTATTTTTTGCTGTTCATTTGACTTAATTTAGGTTTTAAAATTAAAAATAAATGTTGCATCCAAATATTTAACATGCGCCATAATTGAAAATACATCATAATATGATATACGTGTTTGTGAAAGAAAAATTTAAAGTTTATGTGAAAAATCGGTGTCATAATCGGACATAACGCTTTACAAACTTGCAAAGTGTTCAATAAAACTGTTTGGCTACTCCTTTGTTTAGTTTATTTGACAATAAAACTGTTTGGCTACTCCTTTGTTTAGTTTATTTGACAATAAAACTGTTTGGCTACTCCTTTGTTTAGTTTATTTAACAATAAAACTGTTTGGCTACTCCTTTATTTAGTTTATTTGACAATAAGTAAATGTAGGCCTACTGTATGCAGACTTGAATGAAGTATATGTAGGCCTACTGTATGCAGACTTGAATGAAGTATATGTAGGCCTACTGTATGCAGACTTGAATGAAGTATCTGTAGGCCTACTGCCCTACTGTATGCGGACTTGAATGAACTAAATGTAGGCCTATTGTATGCAGACTTGAATGAAGTATATGTAGGCCTACTGTATGCAGACTTGAATGAAGTATATGTAGGCCTATTGTATGCAGACTTGAATGAAGTATATGTAGGCCTACTGTATGCAGTCTTGAATGAAGTATATGTAGGCCTACTGTATGCAGTCTTGAATGAAGAAAATCGTCACGAAATGACGTTTGCGATGTACTTTAACGATCGCTCTTCTTGTTCTTTTCTGATTTCTTGCACAAACAGTTTTGTCAAAGAAAGTATCATTGCACTGTCTCTGTCGGTGGGATTTGGCAAATATGCATTTTCCTGATTGAATAGAGGGTATTGCGTCTTCTTTTAATCGTCGCTTTGGTACGTGACCGTTTCTTCCAAAACAACGGCCTGGTGTATTGGCTATGCTTTATTTGGAAAATGCGCTATATAGCACTGCTCCTTTTACTAGCCAGAAAAAAATTGGATCTATCCTTTGTAACGAACTGTATCCACTGCTGCAGTCTTTGGGATCTTTCAGGAATCTGTGAATGCATATTCCTTTAAATTTAATGGTATTAGAGCACCCGGAAAGCGATGTGTTTATTCACCATGATTGTGCCCGACCGAGCCGAACCAGTATAGCTAGGCTAGGATCATTGTCCTGAAAGTATGTTACACCGTGACCCGGATGTATTTGAAGGGAAATTTGCACCTTTGACCTTCGTGCTCAAGGTCGCATTTTTAGCACTTTTCCAAACGAATAGCGAGCTATGTAAGCATTTCTTCGTAAATATAAAACTATGTAAGAAATGACGTCATTGTTATTCTTTGTAAATATAAAACTATGTAAGAAATGACGTCACTGTTATTCTTTGTAAGTATAAAACTATGTAAGAAATGACGTCACTATTGTAAATATAAAACTATGTAAGAAATGACGTCACTATTGTAAATATAAAACTATGTAAGAAATGACGTCAGTGTTATTCTTTGTAAATATAAAAACTATGTAAGAAATGACGTCACTATTGTAAATATAAAACTATGTAAGAAATGACGTCACTGTTATTCTTTGTAAATATAAAACTATGTAAGAAATGACGTCACTGTTATTCTTTGTAAATATAAAACTATGTAAGAAATGACGTCACTATTATTCTTTGTAAATATAAAACTATGTAAGAAATGCTCAAACTATCGTCTACATCACTGTTTTAAAGACAGAGAAACTTGTAACATGAGAAGATACACTTTAAAAAGAGTTGTATTTGTAATTTATTTTTAACACATGACGAAAACGAAGGAAACATAAAGCAAACAGCACTACCGCTAACAAACAAACAAAAAATTATTTAAGAGGAAAATCATCAAACAAGAAAATTAGCAAATATAGTATCCCCACCCCCCCAAGATAAAACACCCATTGACATCAACACGTATAACGATATTAACAATTCTAATCACAAGCAACGTTAACAACAAAATGAACAATGGCATCACTACCAAATGACAACACGAACAATTCCCTCCCACCACCTCCAGTGAAAGGTTCGTTGAACTTCACTCACGAGTTTGACGTGTCTTGACAAACTAATTTCACGAGTTATAACCACTGAACCATTGAGTCGCTCCGCCGGCCTGCTTTTAGTGTATACAGTTGCGACTAAAACATGACGCACTGTAATCCCTCTTTTTTGACTAAAACACAACTCCTGAAAGCCAGTTTTCTTATCGACCAGAAAGTGCCTTTTTCCACTTTTCTGGTTGACTGTCTCTTGCAGGCCAGTTCTTGAATATTGTGTTGGCCACGAAATATAAGCAGATTTTTTTTTCAAATCTAAATTTGTTGATAGACTTAAAAGCCGATTCATATATGTTGCAAACGATAGTTGTGTTTATGCTTCGTTTGTATGTATCTGTTCTGTGTGAATTGTGCGTGTACGTGTGTGAACACATTTCATACTTTTATTTTTCATTCAAATATATGGTGGTACTGGCACAGGATTTGAACACGTTCTTAATGCGGCGGACATTTACAGCCAAATACGTGTTGGCGATATCGGTAGGTCTAGCTTTTCTAGTGTCAGCAGCAGAGGTGGTGAGGTGGTAGGGGATGGGATGCGAAGCAAAAGTTTCACTCTTCACACACAGGATAGGTGGCTCTTGCGTAAACGGTAGGACACACCAGCGGCCCGGGTTTGCTCTCCGGCCGTGTTCGCGGGTGAACAAAAAGACAACCTACGGATGATCTTCAACCGTTCTACCCCAAGCTCAGGTTGTGTGGGTTTACTATCCAGGGGACGATAAATCGGATCCCGTGTGCTACAGGCCGCGCACGCTAAACCGGAAAGATGCTGATGCGCAAGTGAAAGCGGAAACAAATTCTCAAACGCCATGGTGTTCGCTACTCGTGGTCATGCATATCTATCTCTTCCAGAACATAAATCTCTTCTTCAGCGCTTGCGTTCGCCTGCAAAATCAGCAAACATGTACAGTCGACTCATTGCGTGATGACTGTAACGTACTTTTTGTCAGTCACACCACGGGTACAAATGTCAGCCGTCTGGGCTGTCAAGTTTCGTGCGAAAGCTCAGCGACTAAAGACTAGATTGTGGGGGTAGAAAAGTGGGAGAGGGGTGGGGGTCGAAGAGATGCGCCGGCAACTTATCCAGCCGGCATCGTAAACATCGCTTAAATTGATTAGAAGGAAATCCACGTGCAATTTATCTAGAGACGTAAGCGTTACGATAACAGTTAAATTCGAGCCACACTAAACCACTACCCTTACCCCCATCCGCTTCCAAGGCTTTCATGTACGCCTACGCACTGTTTTTAAAACTCTCACAACCACCCCACCCTCTATCTAAGCTTTACCCCTCACAGAAGCCTGTTTCGACCACTTGAGCACCAGTTACACTCTCACGGTTTGGCCTACTAGCGTTCACATCTGGTCAGACTTAACACCGGTATTTTTGCGCCTGATCAAAAGTGATTTGCCGACCGCATACCCTTGTCCACCCCACCCAAGGCCTCCTCATTTTCGTTTCCCTTTGATATTTCTCCTCTCTCTTCTTTTTATGTTTGCATGTTGATGGTATCATTTATTTTATGGTTATGGTTACATCTTATTTTCGCTCAATATTTTTTCTAATTTTTTCTTCGTTTTCCATTTCTAGTATCTAATACTTTCAAACAAACGCGTGCGTGTGCATGTGTGTGTGTGTGTGTGTGTGTGTGTGTTTCTCTTCGTTCTCTTTTTAATAGTACATGACATTTTCAAACAATCGTGTGTTTGTGTGTGTGTGTGTGTGTGTGTGTGTTGTACATATTTTTAATAGTGTCAATATATGCTACCATGTGATTTCGAGAACTATTTGCTTAGGTTGTGTGCTTATGCAAAACAATTCCTCCCTCCAAAAAAATTATTCTTGTCCGGCAACAAGCGTCTATAGATTAGTCCTTCTCTAAGTTAATCCAATCATTCACCTCTTGTCCAGCAGCAGGCATCTAAAGAAGCGTTATTTTCTATAAAATAGCCGTCTTCAAATTAGTCATTCAATTATTAACTATTGTCCAGAAACAGGCTTTTAAAATTAATAATTCACAGAGGGAGTTTTATCCAGCAACAATTATTATAAAAATAAAATCAGTTATTCACTTATTAATTTAATCTTGCCAAATAACAGGTGTCTGAAAGGCAGTCATTCACCAAGTTAATCTCGCTCAGCAATATATTTTTTAATATCAAGGCGTTTATCAACAGATAAATAAACAAACAAAAATCAGTGTGGAATTAATGTACGAACAATTGTAATCATTTTATTTGCTGGACAAGAAGTACACAGCAGTCACATAAAAGGGAGGGAATCGACAGCAGATGTTCATATCATTAAAATAATTGTAAAAGAAATTATCTCCCGTTCATTTTCGTACATGAATGTGAGCTGTAGGAAATGAGTGGAATATTAACAACATTAACACGTGTTTATTCTGTATCAATTGTGATAAATATCTCTATTCTCGTTCTGGCCTCTTGAAATATCGCATTACAAGTAATATGTAAATTTAGTAAAGGTGTCATTTAATTTTGAATGTAAATTACAAACTTGACGCTTTTGTAATACATGAAACAGCAATTAAAAAAATTATGGAGAGAGAGAGAATGAGAGTAGAAGAAAAGGGTGACTGAGAGAAATTAAAAGGGGTGATCGAGAGAAGAAAGAGAGGAAGGGGTGATGGTACTGTTTTTTAATCTGTATTTGACGAGCGGACGAAAAAAACTTTCAATAAAACGTAAAGGCTCAATGAGTAGAGCCACACATAAAACTGTTTTGAAGAATTGTTCAATAATTTTAATTTAAATGTACACGAACGTGCGAATATAAAAATCTGAGTTTGGGATTTGTTTCGTAAATTCACCACAAAAAGTTCTATCCTTCAAACGAATTATTCTTTGTCAATATCCTGTCATGCAGAGCCCCTGAATTTCTAACAGTTATCAATGTTGGTTCACGACACATGTAGTCTGCAAATTTAGTTATCAATGTTGGCTCACGACAAACGCAGTCTACAGTTTCTGGTATCAACGTTGGCTCACGACAAACGCAGTCTACAGTTTCTGGTCTCAACGTTGGCTCACGACAAACGCAGTCTGCAGTTTCTGGTCTCAACGTTGGCTCACGACAAACGCAGTCTGCAGTTTCTGGTCTCAACGTTGGCTCACGACAAACGCAGTCTGCAGTTTCTGGTCTCAACGTTGGCTCACGACAAACGCAGTATACAATTTCTGGTATCGTATGTAATGTGCGTCATTGGGCAAGTATCTTGTCCTGACTGTCGCTTACAAGTCGCCAGGGTCGTTGGGAGACACAAGGTATCTCTGCACAAAATCCCTGTTCCCAGGGTACATTATTACAGAGATTACGTGATTACAGGGATCTCATCTCACTGACAGACGGATCGTTCCCATCATTTATTGTTGAATGAAGAGTGGATGATAATCTGCGATTCCGAGTTGAGCATGTCATAAAGTGCGGTCGTAGATTTGAATAACTACTTTCTTGAGGTGTACACATACAAACACACACATGGCGAGCCAAAATTACTACAGTTGCTATCGACACACAAAGCCTGTTCTCACGCCGAAAGAATGAAGTTGGACGTGTACACAACAGTGGGTGCCCGATTATATCAGTCGTGAAACGTGACTGTTATATTTTACCTCTCTAGACATAACACCGGTGACGCTCGCTCTATTAGCACAAAGAACGCTCATCCATGTACATCAGTTTCGCCAGATCAATGGCGCGTGCATAAAACGATTGAGACATCTTAGACTGGCTCACCAAATCATAAATCATTCCTGTACCTTCGTTGATCCTAATAAGGGGTGGGGGTAGTGCTCAACAAATCAAACGCCTCTGGGAAACAGTAAAGGGACGCAACAAACACCATCACGATACTCAACAGACATGTTGGAATCCTACATATGTAAATTCCTGTAGCGAAGCCCCGCAGTTCTCCAAAATAACTCTTTCAAAACTATACAACTGGAGACAAATGTTCAATGTTGACAAACACCCTAATTAACTGCAATAAATTTTATTTTAAAAAATAATTGGTGTCTTAATTTTACCTTGTGAAAGATAGTCCTACATCCCGCTTTAGCACTGTGAAAAAAATATCCAGATAAAAATTTTTTTAAAAAAACCTTGAGTCTAAACATTTTACCATTTCTAAAAATAGTTTCCCCATATATATATATTTCTTATATGAACTTAACTTTAAATACAGTGGACTTGCGTGAATTGAAGCTAAACAAACAATATTAACCGTTCGTCGTCGATTCCAAATTTACTTTACAAAGCCAAGTACTTTCCATAGCATAAAAACGTATGCTATGCGATATCTGACCAAGTACTTTCCATAACATAAAAACGTATGCTATGCGATATCTGACCAAGTACTTTCCATAGCATAAAAACGTATGCTATGCGATATCTGACCAAATGCTGCAGACAGTAAACGTGATATTTAATTTAGTAAATTATATTACAGTAATGATTTTTGAAAGAAAGTTTGTGTGTGTGTACGTATGTACAAGGTGGAGGGTGGAGGCTGCAGACACAAACTAAGACCTGTGCAGGGACCTCGCACTGGCAAGCCTCTGGTAGAACCCGTCACTCAAGCGGCAAGATCAAAAGGAAGGGGAAGGCTATAATTTCTTGTAAAGCTATTTTCTTCCCTCTTTCTTGGCGCGGGTAGGTCGACGTCAGGAGCTGATATGGTGCCGCAATAATCGAGTACAGGCCCTTGACGAAGTTGCTGTGTAGCAGGTCCCGTGTACAAGGTAAACACAGCAATCGCTCGCAAATCCAATTACGGCTTTCAAGTCAGCTACTCCCCCTCTCATGCTACACGAAAACAATCGCGAGTTCAGCTGTGCTTCACGAACACGACTACGATCGAGGGTTCAGTCGTGGTTATGTGGGAAAGATTGACGGTTCAAATCAATTTCTTTCGTGCCTCACGGAAAAGGTCGGAAAAGATCGAAGATTCATTCGTGCTTAACGAGAAAGATCGAAGGGTCGTTCGTGTTACACGGACAAGGTCGAGGGTTCCAGTCCTTTTATGCGGTTTACACATAGATGACCGGAAATTTAAAATGCGAAAAGAAGAGAAAATATCGATGGGCACAGTAATTCCTAGTTGTGTTGTACAGAAAAGGTCGAGTTTATTTTTTTAAAGTATTTTGAGGATGTGGAAAGACATTTCTTGCATGATAAAATAACATGCTTAGACAGAGTAAATTTGTTTCATCTGTGCAACTTGGATAGCACGAGATGTACAGTCTAAATTTAATTTAATTTTGTTCTACATATATATGGGAAATGTCCATGATATATAAGTCACCCGTTCTTTTTCTGCTGAACGGAAAGAATCTAGGAACTGTCCGGAATTTTCCTTTCGTACTAAGAACAATGGATCCCGTGGGTTGAGAACCAGTTATCTTCTTTCTGATTGATTGGATAAGATCCAAGGTTCAATTAAGTACACAGTGAGTGCAGAATTTTCAGCTCGAAGAAATCGTTGAATATCTTTCGTAGTACATGAAGCGAACCAGCAGTTGTCTTTCTTTTTCGCCTACAGACGAAATGAAGGGTGTATGTTGTCAATTATTAATTTTCGTTCTTTTTTTTACGCGTCATACACCCCGAATCCCGTGACGTTACTCGTTTTGTGTTAAAGGGGCAAAGATCGATGGTTGTTAGTTTCGTTCACATTTTATTTCACTACATGGGAGAGCAGTGGGAATTGCAGGTTTAAACAGTTATTTGTTTGTGCGTTACTGAGAGAAAATATCTAGGATTTAAGTCTGTATTTTTTGCAGGGTAACAAAATACGAGTTCAAATTCCTGCTCTCGGGTAAGATCGAGAGTTCAAGGTGTTTTCGAGTTCAGATTAAAATGAAAATTAAAAAATATCGTTTTTTAATTAAAAAAATTATTTAAAAAAAATTAACGTTATTTATTCATTTAGTGCTGTATAATAAAGTTCGAGGGCTTAATTTATGTTGCAGTTTATGTTACATGGAAAATATCGAAGGTTTATTTATGTTTCAGTAGTCTTACATGGAAAAAGATCGATTGTTTGTTTATGTTTCAGTTTTGTTACATGGAAAAGATCGGAGATTTAATTTACATTTCAGTTTGTATTATGGAAAAGATTTATGTTTCAGCTTGTGTTATGGAAAAGATCGAGAGTTTCAGCTTGTGTTATGGAAAAGATCGAGAGTTTATATTAATTACGCCCCGTTCGTGCGCCAGTTAAAAATATCAGTAAATTATACAAAATGGAGTGGACTTTTAACCAAGCAAACTTTTCACCCAAAAGTCATCATTTCATCAAAGTCAACAATTCTTCAAATAGTCATCATTTCATTAAAATGTCAACATTTCATTTAAAACGTAACCATTTAATGAAAGTCAACATTTCATAACTGTTTAAAAATGTCGGTAACGGGATAATTCTCAAGTACCATAGGCATTACCGTTACTAGGAGGGAGGTGAGACATAAGAAAATTAAAAAAACTAAAGAGAAACTAAAACATGTGAGAAAATTCAAAAGCTGAAGAGAAACTAAAACATGAGAAAATTCAAAAAGTTGAAGAGAAACTAAAACATGAGAAAATTCAAAAGATGAAGCGAAACTGAAACATGAGAAAATGCAATACCCCAAATGTTAATCAGACAACTTAATAGATTATACTATGTGCTCATTTTAAAGTTCCATTTAGTATTTAAAGTTTTAAAATGTTTTCCCAGTTCCTTTGTCTAAAATTTCTATTCAAGTGCTTCAGTTAACATAAGCGATGTTAATAATGATGTCTTTAAAAAAGCGCGTATTCTTTATCAATTCTCTTAACACTCTCCATTACTTACTCATACAGTACACAACGTCACATTATCAATTCTCTTAACACTCTCCATTACTTACTCATACAGTACACAACGTCACATTATCAATTCTCTTAACACTCTCCATTACTTACTCATACAGTACACAACGTCACATTATCAATTCTCTTAACACTCTCCATTACTTACTCATACAGTACACAACGTCACATTATCAATTCTCTTAACACTCTCCATTACTTACTCATACAGTACACAACGTCACATTATCAATTCTCTTAACACTCTCCATTACTCACTCATACAGTACACAACGTCACACTACACGAACTATTAAACTATAGGGAAACTAAAGATAACATAAAACATGAAATAAAGTTCAGTCACATGTAAAATGACTGTTGTAGATAACAAATAAATGCACTTGCACAAAGCAAAAGTAGAATTGATTTACAAGAGTACTTTAAACCACTCGTTCTTTACCTTTTCGACTGCCGGTACCCCTTCAATTCTCAAAATGTGTTCTCACACCCCAATGACAAAAGTTTCGTTATTGGCTTGTAAAATAAATTAAGTTTCGCGTACATGCATATAAAAATACAATATGATTTTTGTTCTTTTCAAATATTTTGCTGCAATATTTACAGTGTTATTTAGAATTATATTTACGATACGACAAATAATCATTTACTTGTGAAATTCCATTACTTGATATTTGTTATCAGAACGTCTCCAATGTTTGAAAAAACAATGACACAACACAGACAGCGCTGGACTTGCTGATAACAAACATATGTATGGAGAAAACAATGACACAGAAGAGACATTACTGTTCTTGTTGGTGAAAAGGTGTGTCTTGAATTCTTTTGACTTAGCCGTGGTCTGTTTGTAATGGACAAGTACTGCAAAGATTGAGTGTTGTTATTGAAGATCAGCGATATAACATAATTTCATTGCATTATTTTCTCATAAAAGTCTCTCAATATATTTGATGATAAGTATAAACGAAAGAAGTGCGGGTGTGTGTGATTCTTTTTATTTATTTGTTTATTTTTGCAGCAAACTTTACCTAGTTTGCTATTTCTTTTAGATGCCCAGAAAACTGAAAAACAAATCCAGTAAAAAAAAATATTTTGTGTGTTCTCAATAATAACAATATTAATTATAATTTAATGAATAAATAAAAATATTTAGTGCTCTCAATAATAACAATATTAATTATAAGTTAATGAATAAATAAAAATATTTAATGAATAATAAAAAGTATTTAATGAATAAATAAAAAAATATTTAGTGCTCTCAATAATAACAATATTAATTATAAGTTAATGAATAAATAAAAAATATTTAGTGTGCTCTCAAAAATAACAATATTAATTATAATTTAAAAGAATAAATAAAAAATCATCTCGGCACAAGTGAAGTGAAACCGATCATAGTGCTCAAACATTCTCCGGTTGCCTCATTCAACACGCCTCACCTGTGTTCTTGTTTGTACGCCTCACCTGTGTCCTTGTTTATATGCCTCATCCATGTGTCTTTGTTTGTATGCCTCATCCACCTACCCACCACCACCATCAACGAAATAAAAAGAAATCAACAACAAAATATCCAAGAAAATCACCAACAAATGTCAACAAAAAATCCAGAGGACCAACAACATAACAAAACCCCAACAAAATCAACAGTAACAAAATATCAACAAAAAGCCCAAACTGCATTTAAAAATTGAACAACCACCCCACCCACCTCCAACAAAATTAACATCAACGAAACAACAACAAAATCAATAACAAGAAGAAATCAACATCTACAACAAAAATTAACAATGCACATAAAAATGAACCAAAATTAATTCATTAATGTATTACCATTAGTTACTGCTTTTTTCCCTTTATCTTTTTTTTTTAAAAGAAAAACAAAATTACTGCAATGGTGACATTTGGTTGTGTTTATTGCCTATATAGTGCTGTAGGACAGTTGTTTTCAACCATTTTACACTTGCGGACCGGTGCGACTAGAACTATTTTGCGGACAAGGCAGAAATAAAAGTTTATATAGTATTTTGTGTGTTAGTTTTTAAAACTAATATAAAATGAAAATGTTATAGATTTTTAAAATAATCACAAACCGAGCAGTAAACAAAAATGCTAAAAATAGAAAAACGCCTTGAACTTTTGAGAAAGCAATATTTAATTCAAATAAAGTTAGTGCGAAATCTGCTGCTGCTTCTTTGGCTAGAATATTTGATAACTATGGCTTCAGCGTTGTTTCTGGGAGACGAATTGCTGCCTTGACATCCATTTAGTTTCTCTGTTTGGTTTTTATGACTGACAGGGTTGTAAAAGTCTTCTCACACAAATAGGTAGTCGAAAATACAACCAAGCAATTTAATAGCTCTGTAAATGAGAGATAGATATTCTTTCTCCAGTTATATCCAAAATCGAGACAATGATTGCATAACATATCTGGACACTACAGTGACGTCAGAAGACAACTCGATCAGGTTTTCTTTTTCACGAGGATTAAGTTCGCATGAGTTGACATCTTCCATGAAAGGATTATTAATCCAGAGGTTGCCTTTATGAGGATCCTCATTGTCAGGGTAATAACGATTAAATTTTGAGCTAACGCTCTTAAATGTTACTTATTATATTTAATATGACTTTCCGGTTGACGTCAAGAGCAATCAAAAATTCCAGCAAAAGTGGAAACATTTTTATATCTCCCTCTTGTACGCGACTATTCCAAAGAGCCAGCTTCTTTTTGAACGCATCCGTCTTATTTCTCAGTGTAAAAATATTTGTGTAAAATCCCTGAAGAGAAATATTAACTTCGTTGAGAAGGCTAAAAATGTCCGCCATATACGCAATGTGTTAAGCGGCAATAACTTTTTCACGGACCGGCAGGACATTTCTGCGGACCGGCGGTTGAAAAAAGGTGATACTTCAATAACTAGACAAGTTCAAACGTAAATATCGTAGAAGCTGTCAGTAACCACGGATACACCTTTGAAGTAGTTTACAGTAGACGACCAGTTTACACTACAGACCGATTACTACTGACTCCGGATTAGTTATTTCATGCGGGTAGTAAACAACTGATAAGATAATGGCAGGTTACTCTGGATTAATCGTCTACTTTACAGCAGCCAACAACTGATAGGCTAATAACGATAGTTTACACTGGAAACCTATTGCTATTTACAGTGGATGACGTCTTGTTTACAGCAGCCAACAACTGATATGCTGCTACGATAACGACAGTTTACACTGGAAACCTATTGTTACTTACACCGAGACGTCTTGTTTACAGCAGCCAACAAATGATATGCTGATAAGCGAACGCATCATTAATAAGCCGTACCGTGGGGCTCCAGACAAGATGAGTCAGGAAGTCAGCATACAGACAGGAGTAGTTTTGCCGTTTACATCTGATAAAAGTAACGACGGGGGAGAGGGGGGGGTAAGCCGAGAAAACAAAGATGATTTCCATTTGATAAACTATCATCTTCGCGAATCGCCGAAAGCATATATCTTGTGAAGTAGCTAAGCCCATTTGTTTTGTTAACTCTTAATATGTAGCTGATTGCTATTATATTAGCCAAGACCTAAATCACCTTATGTGTGCGTTCGCGCGCAAACACAATGCAAAAAAATAAAAACAGGAGAGAGATAGCATTACATGTAATGTGTTAAATTATGTGTGTGAATTAACTACTGGATTAAAACTGAGATACACTGCAGCGTAACAAGATAAAAATAGACTTGTGCATGATCCCCCAGACTCCCAGAATCTTCTAGATCAATGCTGCAAACTGTGGAGCCTGCGGCGACTAGAGGCCGCGTATTGTTGATGGAAGGGTGAGGTGGAGGGTAGACTGGAACAACCTGACACTTTGTTGGCCTACCGCGAAATCATCAAAAACCACTTTCATGAGTGTTAAGTGGTGAGACTCACCCCACCCACCCCTCAACTGCACTAGGCACTTAGCAACGGCTTCTCAGTTCACATGATGCAGAGTACATTAATAACAGTGGCACTATTAATTTTCCTTTGCAAGCAAGAAAACAACGCGCGGTGCACACACACACACACACACACACACACACACACACACACACACACACACATACACACACACACACACACACACAGAGGAATATATTAAGGATATATTACTTTTTCTTGGATAGCAATAAGAACATAGAGTATATTAAGGATAGGTGCATATTCATTTAACTTGGCTAGTTACAGAACAGCACGTGCACACAAACAGTATATTGAGAATAGTAGCACTGAGACTTGGCTAGTTACAGAACAGCACGCGCACACAAACAGTATATTGAGAATAGTAGCACTGGGACTTGGCTAGCTACAGAACAAGACACAAGAGAATATATCAAGGATAGATGCATTATTAATTTTCCTTGGCTAGCTATAGAACTACACACACACACACGCACACACACATACATAGAAGGTATATTAAGGATAGTTGCATTATTAATTTTTCTTGGCTAGCTACAGAACAACTTCTACACACCTAAACACAATGGTTATATTAAGTTTAGTAGTACTATTAATTCCTTGGCTAGCTACAGAATAGCAGGCATACACACACACACACACACACAAACAAACAAACACACCCACACACACAAACAAACAAACACACCCACACACACAAACAAACAAACACACCCACACACACAGGTCGATATTCTCAGTGCTGGTGAAACAGGACAATTATCGCTATGTACGGCGAAACGGAAAGATAGCAGAGAAAGAAGCGGCATAAAAGAGGAGACCCGTTGAATGACTTGTTTGCAGAAATGGGTTGCGTCAACTTGCGTGATTGGCTGAGCATGGGAAATGAAGCGAACACTCCATTGAACTGATGCAGTGATAGATTTTCATTAAAAATTAATTTAACAAGTTATGTCCAGTGTTTTAAGGGAAGACAAAAAAACCCACCACAACAACCCAACCCAAATAAACAACAAACTAGTCCTTTCTCGCTGACTGGTTTATAGATCTCATTACTTAAAGGTACTGAGACCGTTATTACTTTATTTAAAAATATATTCTGTGGTAGTCTCGCTTTCTTTAATCAGTGTGCCTCGAGACCAAACCGGGACTAGGACTCGGCTTTCCTAAACGTCAGAGAAAGTGATTTCAGTCTTAATGCACACTTCAGATCAGTGTTGCTTTCCTGTGAGTGGTTTGAATTTTAACGCCTATCGGCTGTCTCAATCTCGCTAGAGATGACGATTTACTGCACAAGTGTCTCAGTGCCGATGTTGGTTGGTTCAGTTCGAACGTCCCGGTTGTTGAGAATCACCCATTACTATGTCCTTCCTGATGGAGTTCGGTTGTTTGGACTCCGTAAATAGCATTGGTGAAATTTGGTCATGTAGTCAGTTTCCATGTTTTTGTTGTCTGGACTCCGTAAATAGCATTGGTGAAATTTGGTCATGTAGTCAGTTTCCATGTTTTTGTTGTTTGCGGTGTCTCAAAGCAATCAGAAGGTGAAGAGCTTGTTTTGTCGTCCGTGTCGTCGCTTTTTCTTCAGCTTGCCTCGTCCCCCCTCCCCCAAGTCTTCACCAGACCCTGGGAAATTATATGGTTGAAGTCACCGCTATAGTCCTGTTATTGCACGTGTAAGTGCAGGTCAGATGACGGTGCAGCTGTAATCCTGTTACTGCATGTGTAGGTGCATTTTTGATAATGTACCTTTGTAATCCTATTGTTGCGCGTGCAGGTACAGGTCTGATGACGTACAGCTATAATAATCCTGTTTTGCAAATGTGAGTGCGTGTCTGATGACATTTCGCTGTAGTTCTGTTATCGTATCCTGTTATCGTATGCTTTTAATGCTTCTGTTTACTTGTTCTGTCCTTGTCTCCGCATGTGTATCACCGACATTCCTGAACATAGAAGTCTATAGAAGTAAAATAGCATGCGTGCTGCCAAACCTGTTATAAAAGTAGATTTCTGAGGTCAATTACCGGTTTTCATTACTTGCGTTATAATCTTACAATGAATTACCTGCATTTAATATTGGCTTTTAAACTATAAACCATGTACAGAAGCACTGGGCAGTGTGCGATGTACGTACAACTGTAGAAAATTGTACAACTGTAGACTTTAAATTAATCTTATTTTGAACATTTTTCAATCAAACTTTTGACTGTCAATGCAACCTTTCATTTTTTATCGAATGCCATCGGAGCCAGACCTCAAGAGACAGTGGTTTGTCTGCTTTTCAGCTGAAAAATCTCCCACACAATTTTTATTATTCTCTTTTCATATCTCTCAACAAAACCTACCGCTGACAATCCTACACCAGAATTATATTTTTTATGAAAGAAAGGCAGTGAAAAGGCACCAAGTGTTGATCAAGTGTCCAGCAACAATGTCGTCTGCTGCAAATAACGCATACAAGCACACCAGTCAAATTTGTATGGAAATACAGAAATGGCATTTAGCGCCCATTTGGTCTACTTGTTTGCCTGCAAGGAACGTACATTGACAGCCCGTGTCCCCCCACCCCCCTTACGTCTGGTGTCTTTCCAGCAAGATAGTGATGACCAACGGCACTCCATTTTTACAATATTACCACCACCACCTTTCCCCTTTTGTCCTATCACCACTGTAATCTTGTTATTGCATATGTAGAGGTATGTCTGATTACCACTGTAATCTTGTTATTACATATGTAGAGGTATGTCTGATTACCACTGTAATCTTGTTATTACATATGTAGAGGTATGTCTGATTACCACTGTAATCTTGTTATTACATATGTAGAGGTATGTCTGATTACCACTGTAATCTTGTTATTGCATATGTAGAGGTATGTCTGATTACCACTGTAATCTTGTTATTACATATGTAGAGGTATGTCTGATTACCACTGTAATCTTGTTATTACATATGTAGAGGTATGTCTGATTACCACTGTAATCTTGTTATTATATGTGTAGGGTCAATTCTGATAACCACTGATTAGCGGTCGAGATGGTGGTCAATTATTTTAAAGCTTGTTTCGTCTTTTGTTTCGTTTTATTCGACAGACGGTCAGATACCCACAAACCACTTTTCCTCCAGACCTTGTAGGCCTTGTAGCTAAAGCGCTGCGATTCTGTTAATGCTAGCGTTGATGCATGCTTGTAAAATTGGCGTGCATGTCCAAGTAATCTTCATTGAATGACCTGACCTGCCAGCCAAAATTGTGGGAGTAACTAAGTCAGTGTAGGGGAAATAACTTCAGCCATTCATTGGGTAGTTAAAAAGTTCCTTTTGTACGTGAAGCCTTCGAACAACGTGATAGACTGACATTTAATATGTCATATAAAACCGAATGACCATTTAATATACACAACGCACATGTTCATTTACTCCTGGATTTACGATATTTATAGAATAACTCATTAATAATTCCAAATTTCTTCAGACAAAAAGCCACAGTCTAAAGAAGAAGGATTAAGTACTTTTTCAGAAAAGATTCTAGCGAGAATGTTAAGATTTCGGGGCTCTCTTAGGTGTCTGGGTGAAATGTTTAATATTGTATTATACTACACACATAATTTCTTTATTAAACTTTGCTGTTGTTATTTTTATTTTGGTTTTGTCAAGTTTACGTGCCCAAACTGGAAAGATTAAATGAATATATTTCATTTTTCTCGTCGGTTAGTAAAGCGAACCACAGTTATTGATTAAAAATAAGAAACGGTTAATAATTTTTTTCTGTCGTCTAATAATTCTCATTGTTAGTTTTGCGAAGCATGAATGAGCAATGTGTGTGTGTGTGTGTGAATTAATGAAAACCACACACGCACATGCACATAAACACACATAAATATATCTACGCACGCACGCAAACACACACACTCACACATTTGCTAACTGATTCTTGTGTAAAGACAGTTCCGTTAAAAATTAAGAATGTAAAAGAAAGGATTTTTTTTTTTTTTTTACAGATTGTTAATCCAGGCGATCTATTGAGTACAGTTAAATTTGTCTTCATTCTGGCGTAACTATAATTTATTTCTTATTTTAATTTGAAAATTATTTTAATGTGTTATAGACGTCTTGATAGCTACTAATAAGACAACAAACATACAAACATTGGCGCACTAACACATAATGGCTCATAATAATTCTGGCTTAAGTATCAGCTGAAGCACTTAGTAACACATTTTAAAAATCATTAAGTATCATCGTATTGGCTCGTGAGAGATGCCAGCCTTGACATTTACAAACGAAAGCATTTAAATGCCACCAAACTAGCTCATAACAAATTGGTATCTTTTGATCCTAGCCGGTTTGCTTCTTGATAAATTAAAGACTTTGATTTTCCATCCAGAATGGTTGATAACAAATTAAGGTCGTTAAATGCCATTGTTTGGCTTACTACAAATTAAGGCTTTTAAATATCATCGTTTGGGCCCGTGACAAATTAAAGTTTTTAAATGCTATCACTTTGGTTCGTGACAATTGGCTCATGATAAATTAAGACCTATTGACCCCAGTCATGATGTTCATATTGGCTACAAAAAAAAGGTCAGCAGACACAACCATTTTGGCTGATAGAAAATTAAGGCCTTTAGTCACCAACCGATTTAACTACATATTTTTCCCTTTTAGATACCAGCACTGATGCCTATATTTCAAGGCCTTCCTCAAATTAAATGGGGGACGCTTCCGGCTTACGTCGATTTCGCATAAGAAACCATCCATACTAGTTTAAAATAAAGTGTTTAGATATCAGTCGTTATGATTACCATTTTTTAAAAGAAACCAATCATATTGGCTCCCCAAAAAAGTGTTTAGATATCAGTCATGATGTGTATAATTCTTTTAGAAACCAATCATATTGGCTCCCCCAAATAGTGTTTAGATATCGGCCGTGACGGTTGCATTTCAAGGCCTTTATGTAGGCTCAAAATAAAGTGTTTAAATCCCATCTACGATGGCTATATTTCAAGGATTTACAATGTCAGCAATGATGAGATAGTTGAGCTGGAGGATGCGGTGCAAGCATTATCAGCCTGCATGATGAGAGTTATGCCTCTTTTCATTTCCGGCCGGCGATTTCAGCCAGCATGGTCTAGAAAATAGACATGACGTACATGGTATTGTCATGTAAATCGAGCTTTATTATTAATTTATCACTACAAACAATGATTTGAGAAATAAATCATGCACTTTACTGTTTATTCATCAACTCTTTTCCTTTCTTGCATTAAAATAATAATTTATAAAATAGAAATAATTCACTCTGGACTCTATGGAACACGATCTGGTTTTGACTCTACTGCTAGGGACTCTGTTGGACCTATGGAACACGAACTGGTTTTGACTCCACTACTGGACACTGTAAGACCTTGTGACATTTTGCTGGGGGATGGGCAAGAAGTTAATTTTCCTTCACCTGGGGCTGCCTGTAACCTAATTCCCAAAACACACCTTCTGGTTGGCCACATGCGGTGGAAAGAAGGAAATTAGATAATGTAGAATAGAATAATGCTCCGAGCCCCCGATACGTACAGCCAGGTATATTAATTAATCACAGGTGACAGACTACAATATAACATTAAGTAAGCCACGCCTACATGAGTAATCTAAGTATCAATATTAAAATATATTTAAAAAGAAATAAATTAAGACAGAATGTGGTTACATAGAGTTATAATTAGAGTTTATAAATGTATATCAGTCATAATCTTAAGTGTGTAGTGTAATAAGAGATAGTTTGCTTGTGGTCTATGACAGTGTTGCACATATTTGCTTCATGTTCATATGAATGACATTATGAGAGAAGCTGTACAGTGGTTGATTTTATGGCCCACTTATCTCAGAATTCACCTGATGTCATCCAGGGTCCTAGAGATGCACGTGATCCATTGAACTGTGTCTCATGAGTCATTCTCCTCTAGTATTGCTTCAGGGCTCAGCACTTGTTAAGAGTCAATGCCAGAAATAAAATGCTGATCTTTGGCAGTAATATACACAGAAGATGGGTTCCTGTTGCTTCAGTAACTGGCAATAAGGGCAGTAGCTGCTATGCAGCATGATTATAGCTTATTAACACTGGGAGCCAAAGCACATGTCAGGTGTCAGATGCATTGGACTGCCAAATAACAGGTAAGTTTCTGGCACATTCATTGCACATGGAAAAGCTGTGCTCTGAATGGTTCGTTTAAAATGAGTTGCTATTCAGCCTATTATCTAGCCTGGGTATAAGGGTCAACTGTCCTAGAGTTTGGTTTGGTTGTCGTCTATTTTTAGAGGAGGGTGGGTGTGGGCTACACAATACCATTATGTTGCAGGACTACAGGATACGAATTGGTTTTGACTCCACTGCTGGAAGATGTAGAAGTGCCTTCATACAGTGTTTAAATAAAGTGTTTATTTTAAAACTAAACTGTGAACAAGAGAGAATTTATTTTTCTATTATGACGTCTGAAAGCTGTCTTGTCACTTAAATTCCACACATGATTTACCTGTTGAAACAGTGGTCCATTAGCATTTTAATCCGATTTTTACATTTTCACAGCAATGCAAGAATTAATGTTGTGTGGTTTTATTTTTATTTCCTTATTTTCTAAATGCCTGCTTGCTCCTTGATGTTTTTAGTCCAGCCCTAGCGGGACTAGACTCTCAACCAAGCATCTATACTAGCATGGCCTGTTTTGCCTTCAGATCAAACTAGCATGGCCTGTTTTGCCTTCGGATCAAACTAGCGTGGCCTGTTTGTGATGGGGTAGTTTCCCGTTTCAGTTGATAGGTGTGAGAAACCAAATATCTGATTGGTTGATATCAACTGAGGAGCTCGTCTCTTACACTCCAGTGACTGATTCAATATTATAAACTGATTATAACACTATTTTATAAATTTACATAGAGCAGGTTTTTTAAATTTATTATTATTTTTACCTACTCTAAGATTTTAGATTCTACAGTGACTAAGAGGCCTGAAGCCAAGAGAGTTTAGGTATTTTAATTATCTAAGAAGAACAAGTTTCTGAAAACTCCAGGAATCATGGCAGACCCCAAGTTTCAATACAATCCACCATTAACACTACTACTTTAAAGGCACACTTGCTCTCTCGTTTGATGACCTTTCTCTAAAACATGGATTAAATAGATAGTCTGGTGACCTTTCTCTAAAACATGGATTAAATAGATAGTCTGGTGATGCAAACAATTTAATATACCAAGATAAATCGACACCCTTCGCCCAAACAATTATTTCCCATTTCTAAGAATTGAAACAAAGAGAAATAAATTAGACGGTTATCATTGTAGATAATATGCACAGGAAAAAACGTTCATTTTCGTAAGTATGATATCACCAATTCAGAAAGAGGTTGAAGCTATTTATAACACTCTCAACAAAATCGGCCGGAGTCAAACAATATAGAAGACATGCTCAAAGGAAGAATCTTATGTCGGCTGATTTTCTCTGAGTAAAAAAAGAATAGATAGAATAGAATATTTTCCTAAGTCATTAATACATACTGACATAGATAGGAATACAAATAGTGGAAATGCCAAATGATCTTTATAAAAATGCTTAATGTTATGCCAACGCCACCTAGTTAACGTTTATTATTATTATTATTTAATTAATCATCCATAATTAATTACAAGTGATGAGAATCTTAATTTATGTTATTAATAATTCTCCAGCAGACACCAGACGACTCTCTCACTTGGTGGATATCCGGGCGCTGTAAACGTTTTGTCTTTTCCACAACATTAAAGACAAACATTTACCGTCACACAATATTTCCGGTAGGTGGAAAACTTCTTACTAAAAGAGAAGACAAATCCGTCTTTAATCTATATTTAGCGAGCCATCCATCTACTTTCTTCTCCAACATAAGATTATGAATATGTGTAAGAAAGTCAATACATTTGACAATAAATTTATTAAATCAACAAATAAATTTATTAAATCAACAAATAATATGGAAAAAATCAAAAGAACGTTGACATTTTCATCACTTCACAACAATGTTCAGTTAACACTGGACAATCATTCAGTTTATTCTATCACAGACATAAGCGGTCAATTAATCATAAATACATAATCAAGTTTATGGATATCATCATGGAAATGAGAGTAGAGTTTCAGAGAAATTATTAAAGTTAATGCATATAACCTGTTCAAAGATGGTGGCTGTCACCAGAATGTGTTTCACACTCACACAGTTGCAACAAGTCTGTCTTATTTAAGTGAGGTCCCACCTGTCCCTTCTAGAGGTAGTTACACAACTGTTTCAGAATCTTCCATGGATTCTCAAAGCATGCCTTAGAGAATCATCCGGAATTTCACATGTGCTATCAAGCATATCAGGAGGAATGTTCTTGATTTTCCATGCTTGTTTACTCAACACACCAGGAGGAACAGTCAAAATAATATTCTTGAATTCTTGAGACCAAACTCAAGTCACAATTTCAGCCATATTGATACTGGAATAGAATTCACAGGAATCAAAATACAGCAACACATTTTACTGATAAGTTAATGACAATGCTGGATTCACACACCAAAGTAATCTAGTAGAGCACAGAAGCCAGTGTAATATGATGTGAAAAAGTAAAACAATAAGGTTTGCTCTGCAAAAGTCAAATTAAGGCAGCACTAAATTTCAGGCATATTTCATCTTTAAACTCCTTTCTCTCTTACAAACATTCTCAACTTACAAATCCTGCAACAATTTCATTATCCTGATATACACACATCATAAGAAATATATTATCAATCAAAATTCACAAGTATAATGTACAACATAGTCAAATTAGTAAACAGAAATAATGGTTCAATTACATAAGCCTTCTCAAATTCAAATCATAGATCAATAGCAATCATATACAAAATACTCAAAGTCCATTCTTTCTTTATTAGTCGGTTAACTTACCATAAGCTAACTGTTGCCTTTATAACCGAACTCTAGTTGTGTTGAAATTCAAAGTGATTAGAATAGGGTACTTCTTCAAGAAGGAAACTTTCCATCCATTTCCACTGGATGGATTTGATATGAACAAGTATGAAACTATTAGTCAGAAAAACTAATCATAATGATTTGAATTGCATCAGCAATTTTCTAGCATATTCTCAATTCGAGTTGTTTACTTCAAACTTTGACACATAAAAGTATCAGCATAAGCAGTTCCCAAAAGGAATAGGCAAATTTACTCCGCCATACATATATATAAGCATTAACTTGGCAAGTTTTGTGAAATTAAAACAACCAACACATATGTTTAGTTAATTTTCACGTAGAACCTATAAATGCCAATCATCATGATCACATAGCAAAAGCTGTAAAAGTTATAGGTGCCAGTCATACTATTGTATTACAAAACTTACAGTCAGAATGAGTCATACTACTGTATTACAAAACTTACAGTCAGAATGAGTCATGGTACTGTATTACAAAACTTACAGTCAGAATGAGTCATAGTACTATGTTAAAAAAATTACAGTCAGAATGAGTCATAGTACTGTATTACAAAACGTATAGTTAGGATGATGAAATGACAAATTTTGTTGGTTGGTCAAGTAGGGGGCGCTTCCGGCTTCCGCCGCTTTCGCGCTTCGGGAGATGGAGAAAAAGGGGGTTGTGGGGGGAGGGAGAGGGGAGAATTTTATTGATACCACCAGGACTGTTTAATATCAAGCCTTGTAGATGCCATCAGAAGTGTTATATAACAAAACATATAGATGCATAACAACGCCTTTTAAAATGCCAGTGTGGCAATCATACCGCCAGTTAAGTCACATTCAAAAGCCGGTAATTCAACCCCCCTCATAACTCCAGTGCTGAACTAGACCACACAGGGGCAGGCATCGGCTCATGAACACGTGTTTATAAATATGCATCGGAAAATCACTGTGAAAAAGAAGGAAGAAAAAAAAAATCATATTTTCCTTTCAGCACGAGAGCAGGTAAACTTTATGTGATATTAATTTATTTGGTCGTCGTGATTTCTGTTTATCTTTTCCTACCCTCTCTGTCTTTCGCGCAGATAGATGCTTACATAACGCGCCCAATCAAGAAAATATCACATTTAAACACACACACACTCACACACGCCTCTCCAAAGCAACACTCAATATAACTGCACACGGAGAGCGTGAAGCAAGTAGATCTACACGGAGATGATGTAGGTGTAGTTGGGGAGGGGGGAAAAGAAGTGAGAGCTGTTGCTGAAGCCTGGAAGGGGGAAAGGGCGGAAGGGGGTCTCCCTTCTCGTCAAGTAACAGCGGCAACATCAAAGAGATCGCCACCCAGCTCTCGCGTGCCCTGACTTGGGCCAGATGAGAAGCATTCGGGAAGTCTCCGAATCGCAAATATTAAATTTCTCCTGCATCTCGGGACCCTCATCTCGCACCGGATCGCACAGCTCCGGTCCCTTCCCAATTACGTACGAAGAGATTGCTTGGATCAGCGATCACAGTCATCATGCGTGGAGAGAAAGAAAAAAAGCAATACGACGAGGTTAGAGACCTTGTACACTCCAGGAATAAGGCGGAAAGGTCCAACAAAAAAATGGTTACCAACACTGGACAAAAGATTTCCGCGTGCATTACGCTGCTGGAGAGTTCACAAGGGGAGGTGACTGTGAAGAGACAGACAGCGCTGTTCGCGGTGGCACCAGTGTTTCAGAAAATGGCTACCGAGTCGTTGAGTCAAAGGGTAAGCAGTGCAATTTGCAGCAAAGCGCCGGAATTATTGCGCAGCGGACGAGGAACGTAATCTGGGGAATATCGGGATCGATCGACATAGCGAGATGAAACTCAGACGTATAGAATAAAAAGAGAGGAAAGGGAAAGAGAAGGAATAAATAATAATTTTTTTAAAAAAACTTAAAAAAAGAACAGCAGTCTCTCCCGGCCCACCGCACTGAATGGAATGACGTCACTGGGGAAAGTGCTGCCAGAGGAGCAGCCATAGATTCAGCGCACGTGCCCGCGGCCCATTCCGACCCTCAGGAGCAGTTGGCTTCGACCCTCGGGCCGGCACTAGTACTCTGCTTTTCATCCCCTTGGACAAGCTTTCGCTCTCACTATACGGTTTCGTCAAACGATTTATCTTGCTCCCCCTCTTCACCATCCTCCCCTCCCCACTTTTTTTTTTCTTTTCGGAATTAATCGATTCCAATCGTAAGCGACTGGGATCAAATTTGGAAGCATGGAGCACACCACCTCGACAGCAGTCCTGGCATGATGCTGAGAAATCGAGCAGTTTGTTTTCAGTCCCTGCTTATCGTTCCTTTGTTTGCTCTCCACGACTGCCTGTAGCGACCGAGTTCTGTCGAGTGTCAGGGCGTGACACGGTTCTGGCCCCTTTCGCTCAGTCACGTGGTGGTTGAAATACACCAGTGTCGACGTGTACGCGCAAGCTCGGATGGAACGGGTTTCGTGGATGACGGCAGAATTATGACTCTCAAGCACCGCTGGCAGGATTTTTGTAGACAAACACTGCTTAACTGTGATGAGTGCAGCTAGGATATGGAACACTGGGGGCCTGCCGACGTCAAAGCCTTGCCGATCTTCATTTATCGTCTTTCTGGCTGGATTGCGTGTAGTAATTGAAAGGCATTATTGTTCTTCCGCTTTCTCCCTCTGGCCCCGTGTGTGACCTGTCACTGCCATTTACTTCGGCAAAATCAAAGAACCGCCCGCCCCGCATGCTCTTAGCGACACTGCAGGCAACGTAGAGAAGAAAAAAAAAATTACTTAGAATAAAAGTAAAATAATGAAAATGAAAAACGTGCAGGCTTCATGACGTACGTCTGACAATT
Source organism: Sinotaia quadrata (assembly GCA_028829895.1). Taxonomy (NCBI): domain Eukaryota; kingdom Metazoa; phylum Mollusca; class Gastropoda; order Architaenioglossa; family Viviparidae; genus Sinotaia; species Sinotaia quadrata. The sequence goes on from CM054182.1 coordinate 54,387,151, forward strand.
CTTAGCTCATGTGGTATATAACCTTCCTCCCCTTCTCTTTCGACAGGAACCCCCTCCCTTTCCCCCACAACCTCCTCACCCAGCGCGAAAGCGGCGGAAGCCGAAAGCGCCCCCCCCCTACATTAGCAGCAGCTTTCGACAGGTTAATTGAATTCTGCCTAATGTTCACTTCCAGCGTTTCGTTGATTTCGCGCATGTGTTGCCTCAGACCCTCCATGTCTTACCCCTTCATTCATACTCCATGCAATTATAAGCTCTCTAAGCAGTTTTATCATATTTATAAACGAAAGTCTTCGGATCCTGTTGACGGCTGTGGTCTCGAACCTTTCAACACTTTGTAAGTAATAGTTACGAAAAAATTAGGAAGAACCTTTCATTAAAATTAAATGTCCTTGAAATACATTTATCAGGAAAATAAAAAATAGCCCGCAATAAACTACATAGAATAATGCTTCCATCTAGGCCTACTGGAAAGCCTTATTTCGACCCTAAATGTCTTGTTCAAGATAAATAGTCTTCTTTGTTAATTTTTAGATTTTTTTTTGTTTGATGAACGGAAATTTGCGAAGACGGAAATTCCGCTCACCGTCATAATATGCACCAATTTGACAAATAGCATCAAATAAGCCCATTTGTTTGTTTCTTTCCAATCTCCTCTCTCTCTTTCTGTCTCCCTCCCTCTCTCTCCCTGTCCATAATAGCAATCCACTAAACCAGTGCTGATAAATGTTTTAGAACTGTTAGTACTAGCATTTCGATGAATCACTAGCAATTCAGGGAGTCGTTACTAGCAATTCAGGGAGTCGTTACTAGCAATTCAGGAGTCATTACTAGCAATTCATGGAGTCGTTACTAGCAATTCAGGAGTCATTACTAGCAATTCATGGAGTCATTACTAGCAAGCAGTCCGGTAATGCTGAGTAACAATAATACTAGTCTGGCGAAACAGTACACATAATATGTTTAGTTGTCAGTAATAATGGTATAATAAGTCATTACTGGCTAGTCATCCATATATATTTAAGAAATCCATACGAATCCATTTGATTAAATAAAGACAACACTGTTCAATTTGTCCAGTTAAAGTTAAGTACTTATCATCCATTAGAATTTATAAAATTAATGCCGACAATCTGACAAAGTTTTGTCTTTTATTGCTGATAAAATTAATACCAACAATCTGACAAGGTTTTGTCTGTTATTGCTGATAAAATTAATACCAACAATCTGACAAGGTTTTGTCTGTTATTGCTAATAAAATTAATACCAACAATCTGACAAGGTTTTGTCTGTTATTGCTGATAAAATTAATACCAACAATCTGACAAAAGTTTGTTGATAAAATTCATTAAATTCATGCTGACAGTCTGACAAAGTTTTGTTGATGAAATTCGTTAAATGAATGCTGACAATGTGACAAAGTTTTGTTGATGAAATTCGTTAAATGAATGCTGACAGTCTGACAAAGTTTTGTTGATGAAATTCGTTAAATGAATGCTGACAATGTGACAAAGTTTTGTTGATGAAATTCGTTAAATGAATGCTGACAATGTGACAAAGTTGTCTGGTGTGTGCTAAGTTCGTCAGTACAGAGAAGCGCGTACACAATAACTCACACGTACGCTCGTACACAGTCACGCATCCACACATATGCTCGTACACAAACATGTAAATACATCTACTTAAATAGGTACACACTTATTTTCTTTGACAATGTCAACATTCTGTGTGTTTTGGAGGCATGCATGTAGTCTAAAGAGTTGTGTATTTTTGATGGTATCGTGAATTTTACTGTGGCCAAGTCAGAAGTCCGAGAGACTATGTTGCATATAAGTGGTTTTAGTGATAGGGGAGATAGTAGGAGATAGCATTTGTACATGTTTACAAGCCTGTTGTTTCAACGTGAGCAGAAGTGCTGACTTTAAGTGACATTACCGCTTACAATCACAGCTTACCACCAGAGAGTGCTGACTCTAAGAATACATTTCCGCTTACAACCACAGCTTACCACCAGATATTGCTGACTCTAAGCGTACATTTCCGCTTACAACCACTTACAGCTTTCCACCAGACAGTGCTGATTCTAAGCGCAAATCTCGGCCTAAAACTACATATCTTACTATCAGACAACAACAATGTACACCTTATGGGAATTTATTTCCCTTTAAGAAAAATAAAACACAACTAAAATCCCCTTTGACATCAACAACACCTAAACTGGAAAAGTAGAACTCCCCCATCCACCGTTCCCTACTCCATTAATACCCACCCACTCCACTAACGCTCCTCAGTCCACACAATATGAAGACAAGTCAGTAAACAGAAGACGAAACATCGAAACGCACTAAGCGAAATCTTAATGCGAACATTAACCCGTTATCACAAGCTGTTTATTGCCTGCAACAAAAAAGCAACTAATTTATCAATGTTTGCAAGCCGATCACGAATGTAAACAAGTGCAAAAATGCAGTCATTTTTAGGGTATTTACTGTGATTGACTTATACGGTTATTAAGTATTTTGCCATAAATATCTTGTTGTTATTGCTGACAGTATTTTGCCACTTCATGCAAGATGCTGACACACTTGTTATTATTATTAATGCTATCTTGCTTTCGAAAGTATGACTGGTACCAAGACAAATATCTATTTGTCTATCTGGTCTGTCTATCAATCTGTGCTTATTAAAGTGGTTAAACATTTCAAACATTTCCGCAATAATTTAGCAGCTGCTTGCTTATAGATAACAGTGGTGGTAGTGGGGTTAAGCAATACCTGATATTACGTCATATTACATCATATTTACAACTGAAGTCAACTTCTCTTACTATCATGATTCAACCTTAACCAAGAAAGGAAACGTATTTCAGTTGTCGATGACAGCCGTAAGAGGTCGCCACGCGCGTCCCGGCTATGGCCTTGAAAATTTTCCGAAGACGTGCGAGATTGCACCCTTCTGATTGGTTTATTCATCAACTTGTAAACTGGCTGAGGACGTTCAGACCACGATTTTGTATTTTATTCTTAATTTGCGTTCAGTTTGAACGAAGCCTTTCTCTCCTTAAGCAAGTTCAAATAAAAAGACATTTTGACAAATGATCAATTTTAATATATAACGTAGACACAAAACTTGATGTGTTTGTGGTAAATGTCAACGAATTATTAATGTTTATTGAAAGTACCTTATATTAATGACTGGGATGTGAAAGACGTCTGATAACACGGATTCAGTGAGTATATACAATGCAAATTATAAGACAGCGCTTTTTTTTGTGTAACATTCATTGACACAGAAAATTAGACCAGAATTGTCTGCTAGATAAAAAACAACAATAACAACAACCAAACATTATTTTTACTTTAAAGAACATTTCTGTATACAAGGACTTGAAATAAGTGAAGTAATAGAAGGTATCTTTTTAAATCCCCAGACAACCTGAACTGACCGACAAAACTCAAGAGTTGATTAAATTCCGGTTGTTCAAGGGCTTCCGTCCAATGGCGATCGACTATTCCTTACAGACCAAGACTGATTGGCCTGGAAGCGAGGGCCGACGTGATTTCAAAGACCTTGCAACCAAAGTCGTGAACTGTCCTCTAAACCAGTGGTCCCCAACCCCCGGTCCGCGGACCGGTACCGGTCCGTGGACCATATGGTACCGGTCCGTGGACCAAATGGTACCGGGCCGCCCAATTTTATTTTTACTCTGGTGTATTTCTTTCGGGTTTGTGCGACTTTCCATGGACGAGATTGAGTCTGAGCATTCATTCTTCCAGTTGGTGCACGATCATCTGTCTTTGCTTTTAAAGAATTCGAGCTCTACTTCCCAACCACACCAACACACTTCGCTTCGGACCACCGACGAACGCACTCCATCCATTGGACTGCCGGGAGGAGAGTCATGTCAAAGCGCCACACCAGACAAACCAGCACTAAGACTCAGCCCTTTTCAGGGCTGGCAAAAATGCCACTACTGCCCACTCCACCAAGTGACATTTTACGCGATTCTGAGTCAGTCACAGAAGATGCGGACGGCCCTTTCTGTTTCACAAACGAGCGCATAGCCCAGCTGAGACAGATACGGCAAAAGGGGCTTGAAGAGGTGCAAACATTAAGAAGTACAAAGGAGAAGACTGGACAAAATACTGCTGTGAAATCAGCAAACCAACCGAAAATGGGGGCATACGAAAAGTTACCCCCTTCACCTTCACACTAGAAACTAAAAACGTTGAACTAAAAAATGCGTTCACTAATTTGCTGTTGACCCTCTTCCACACAAAAATAGAAGATAAACTTACACTAGACAACAAGCTATCTTAACCGCAATTGGTCTCCATAAGATTTTAGACAAGTACCTGACAAGACAACCCGAAAAAAACTACATCAACAGACTGTGAAACACAGACATCTTCTGGAAAATAACGCCGACAACAAAAACACGCTCTTCACAAACGGAAAAGGAGGAAAACGCGAAAACCCACACAGGAAGACGGCACAACTCAAACAGTCAAAGGACAAAGCCACGTTTCCACCCAAACTCTACAAGCCACTACAAGAGAAAGTGGAATAAACACCAACATCATCTGGAAAATTCCACCTACGGCCAAAGTGAATTCAACTCAAACAGCAAAACAAGAAATCAGCCAGGCATTCTCGCAAACTCCAGAACTCACAACAGATAATAAGGAAACTCAGACTACAAACTCTATCAGCAAAGAAAAAGAAATTAAAACAACTACCACCGAAAATAAGAAGAAACGCCAAAAAATCTCCAGCACACAAACGGTACATATCAAGACGCAAGAAAGAAAAATACAAACAGAAAAAGAAGTGAAGACAACTGAACCACAGACCGAAACAGAAGTCGACAACGCTCCAACTACACCACAGGAAACAACAACAACGACTAAACCAACTGCCCCCAATCCACAGCCAGAGTCACCACCAGGGACTGCAGCAAAGACAACCACAACAGACACACGAGGAAACACTACAGAACGGAGCCCCAAATCAAAAAGAAGGCGCCCGCCACAACACATCAGACGACAACAACAGTATCATCTACTACAGCCACAACAACAGAATCCACAACAACAACGGCATCGCTGCGACAATAACCACCGCCGACAACAACAACAACAACGGTGGCAGCACAGGGAGCAACATCACCTGCAGTGGGGATATTATAACCACCCCATTGCGGATCTAATTCAACTAATGCTTGCCGCCAACATCCACCTACATACAGTCCAACGGATACCGGGGACATCAACAACAACAGTGCCAACGACAACAACAACACCACTGGTGAACATTACAGGGTGGGGAGTGAACATCCTGGGCGCACATACACACTAAGTACAGACGATGTGGTATTATCCTGGGCTCTGTAAACCCCCTCACCTGCCAATACAACAACGGCCACCACAGCACTTAAATCCGTATTGCCATTTCCGAATCCTATTTGTGTGAAGCGGGGTTTTCTGCAGTGACAGCAACCAAAACAAAACAACGGATGGACATAAGCAACTCACTTCGGGTGTAATTGTCTCCTATTACCCCCAGATGGAACCGTCTCGTTGCAAAGAAACAAAGCTCAGGGTTTTCGCTGATTTAGCGTTCTAGTGAGTTAAAATGTTAAATCACTTTATATTCATTTTTTGGTGTAACTGTATTTTAATTTGAAGGCACGTTTAAATACAATTAAATTAAAATTATTAAATCAAAACAATCTAAAATATAAACAATCAATGTCCCCCCACATCATCGGGCCGCGGTAAAATTATCAAGCGTTGACCGGTCCGCGGCAAAAGTATCAAGCGTTGACCGGTCCGCGGCGATGAAAAGGTTGGGGACCACTGCTCTAAACTGTTAAATTGGTTAAGGTCTGCGCTACTAACAGCAGAAGTACGGTAAAATGTCAACAGCCTATGGTGTCTTGCTCCGTACACAGTGGACAAAATGTCAGACTGAGTGGAATGTTCTCTTCGTATGCGTCAGAGCGCTTCTCAGGTAACGGGGAATTAATTTTCCGTCCAGGCGGCTTGCTATGCGGCAAGAGATGACTACGAACGTACGAGTCATGAGAGGGGTGGGGGCCTGATTTCTGTTTTTGACTGGATTAACGTTCTGGTGCCTTAACGAAGACAAATCAACTCAAATAAAGTGCATCACTACACATCCCATTACGTATTGAAATGACTATCCTACCAAACCCTTAATTTCAAATATTAAGCCATTTTAGAGGTAAGAATGTGTTCATGGAAAGTTAGAAGGTAATGCGTCTTGATTAGGATTATAATTTATCTTTCAAATTAGTCCAGTGGCAGATCAGTGCGATATATCAACAGTGAAAACGTGCACGCGCGTGTGTAGTTGTATTGTTTTTAAACCTATATATGTTCTTTTTCTTTTTTTATGAATTTTATGTCATTTTAAAATCACCATTAATTAATTTGGATATTCTTCTTCTGATCATTAAAGTTTCAGTCGTTTCTGACTCATGTGCTATCTTCTATCAGCAATATTTTGATCATTATTGGTTTATGAATATATTTGAATCATTATTTTTTCCTGTGTTACGTTGATCAGTACTGTTTTGTCTAAATTACGTAGATCGGCAAATTATGATCAGCGTTGTGTTGTCTGAATTACGTAGATCGGCAAATTATGATCAGCGTTGTTGTCTGAATTACGTAGATCGGCAAATTATGATCAGCATTGTGTTGTCTTAATTAGTTAGTTCAGCAAATTATGATCAGCGTTGTATTGTCTTAATTAAGTAGATCGATAAAGTATAATCAGTTGTTTTTTGTTGTTGTTGTATAGATCAGGGTCGCTAGGGTTTCCCCGAGAGATCGTGATTGAAAAAAAAAACATTATACATATAGTACCTTTTATGCAGGGGTTCCCTGAGACCTGAAAATTATTTTAAGGGTTCCTCCACCGTAAATGTTCACAAAGATATAGATCATTGCTATTTTAAGCTTTATTTTGTAAAATAGTTTTATTATTTTGGACGTTGTTCATATAAAAATTATTTGATAAATAAATACATATAAACCTAAGTGAAATGAAATAAGGGTTGTGAACAATAATTAGGTCAAACATAAGAACGCAAATTAATAATTAAAAACTTCAAGCATTATTATTTATGTAGTGTTTGTTGTACAAAAACCATAAACAGTTACATTTATGCAATTGATATTGTTCAAAGATGACAAGCAGTTAAATTTATGCAGTGTAATGTAATAAGACCTTAAGCGGTTTTATTTATGCAGTGTGTTGAGCACTGAGTGATTTACAAAGAACACGATTGTTAAAATATGTTGTGTAAGCAACCTGTGTTTTACAAAAAGCTCAAACTATATTATTATGAGTGTTGCGTTGTACAAAGACCACCAGCTATTGTATTTATGCAGTGTGTTGTACAAAGACCACCAGCTATTGTATTTATGCAGTGTGTTGTACAAAGACCACCAGCTATTGTATTTATGCATTGTGTTGTACAAAGACCACCAGCTATTGTATTTATGCAGTGCGTTGTACAAAGACCACCAGCTATTGTATTTATGCAGTGCGTTGTACAAAGACCACCAGCTATTGTATTTATGCAGTGTGTTGTACAAAGACCACCAGCTATTGTATTTATGCAGTGTGTTGTACAAAGACCACCAGCTATTGTATTTATGCAGTGCGTTGTACAAAGACCACCAGCTATTGTATTTATGCAGTGCGTTGTACAAAGACCACCAGCTATTGTATTTATGCAGTGCGTTGTACAAAGACCACCAGCTATTGTATTTATGCAGTGTGTTGTACAAAGACCACCAGCGTTTGTATTTATGCAGTGTGTTGTACAAAGACCACCAGCTATTGTATTTATGCAGTGTGTTGTACAAAGACCACCAGCGTTTGTATTTATGCAGTGTGTTGTACATAAACTACAAACAAGTATTAATTAGCCATTTTATTCTCATTTGAGAATAAAGCCCCTTGTTAATAAATATAGAACTGCTGTATATGGTCTATGAGAGAATATAGAAAGCCCCTAGTTAGATATAGAACTGCTGTATATGGTCTATGAGAGAATATAGAAAACCCCTAGTTAGATATAGAACTGCTGTATATGGTCTGTGAGAGGAAAAAAAGAAAACCCCTAGTTAGATATAGAACTGCTGTATATGGTCTATGAGAGAATATAGAAAACCCCTAGTTAGATATAGAGCTGCTGTATATGGTCTGTGAGAAAAAAAAAGAAGCCCCTAGTTAGATATAGAACTGCTGTTTATGGTCTGTGTGAAGTGCATTACATCGATCATATTCCTGACCCATAATATTTATTAATTTAACTTTAATACAACATTACTTTAAAAATATTCTAAATTACATTTATTTGAACGGATCACTTTTATTTGGTAATTATTGTTTTTCCCCCTAAGAAACCACTGGGTATCAGAGTGGAATGGAGAGAAAAGAAAACAGAGAAAGATTGTTTTTATAATAAAAATAATATTTCGTTACTTCTTATTGTTTCCCTTGGTACATTGTAATGTGAACACGACGTTAACGTTTTCTATGGAAAAGTACTACTAGAAGCAGGTATAGAAACCCCTCTTCATCTTTGCAAGCGATTTTTTTAAAGCTGTGACCATGGCAACAGATCTACCGTAGTCGCTGTTTACTGTCGAAAACCACAAACACTCAGCATACCACTGACACAGCCGCACACTCAGAACTGAAGCACACACGCACTCACGCACGCACGCACTTACATTAAATAAATAGATTTACTTATTTAACACTCTCTGTGTTATATATATTCATTTATTACTGCACTTGTGATGGGTCACTGTTGCTTGTGTGTGTAGGTGGGCTGGGGAGGAATGATACATATACACTTGACACAAAGATTCACAATCCCTTACAAAAATAATAATAAAGAAAAATAACAACAAAAAATGGCGAAATTGTCTCGCCACAGGCAAAAGCTTTCAATGGCAGCACGGAATATGAAGGAAGTCATCTGATACGGAACAAAAAAGTTGAAATTATTATTGATCCGGAAAGAAGAACAGCAAAAGTATTGCATAGGCTACCGTCAGAATCTTTTGACCTCCAGGTGCAAATATTGTGGTGTGTAAATGAAATCAAAACTTAGTCATTGAACAAATACTAGAGTGATTACTTTGAGTGGTACACGTTGTGGTGTGTAAATGAAATCAAAACTTAGTCATTGAACAAATACTAGAGTGAATATTTTGAGTGGTACAAGTTCGAGCCCAAGCTGCATATTCGTAAAACTGGAATAAGGCGGTTAAAGTATGTATAATAAGTGTTTGATAGGTGGAGGAAGTGGTTCATGTTAAAACTGGAATAAGGCGGTTTATAAATAAAATAGTAAAACTGGAGCAGAGAGATTTATAGGTAAAATAGCAAAAGGTACAGAGAAGACTTTTATTTGGTGGTTTTAATAGGTAAAATCCCGGTAAATAATTCATAGGTAAAAATGAAAGAAAAATAGAGATAAATTTCGGGATACATGGCCTCAAAATAATGGTAAACTGGGATAAGGTGCCCGGCTTAGAGGTAAAACTGAGATAAAGGTGCTTTATAGGTAAACTGGGATAAGGTGCCCGGCTTAGAGGTAAAACTGAGATAAAGGTGCTTTATAGGTAAACTGGATAGGGTGCATGGGTTAGAGGTGAAACTAAGATAAAGGTACTTTATAGGTAAAACCGGATAAAAAGGTGCTGGTTTACAAGAAAAAACTGAGATAAAGATACTCTGTAGGTAAAACTGAACAAGGTGCATTATTTAAAGGTAAAACTGAAATAAAGGTGCTTTACAGTAAAAGAATAAGATGCTTGTAGATAAAACTGAGGTAAGGTGATTTATGAGTAAAATTGGGTAAGTTGTATGACTTGTAGATAAAACTGAGGTAAAGAGATTTATTGTTAAAGCTGGGTTAATGTGCTTGGTTTATAGGCAAAACTGAGCTGAGGTGCTTTAAGGGTAATACAGGGATAAGATGCTTTATAGGTATGCTTTATATTTAAAAACTAGATCTGTACCTAATAGGCAAATGTATGGTTAAGTAATTTACAGATAAGACTTGGGTAGGTAGTCTTGAGGTCAATTTTGGTTAGGTGGCTTAGAAGTAAAAGAAAAACTGGGAAAAGATGCATTACTCACAAGTGGTGGCTTAGAGGTAAAACATTAACAAGTGTTTTAAAAGTTAAATTCAGAAAGTTGACAGAGATAAAACTTTAACAAGGTGACTTTGAGGTAAAACTTTAACAGGGTAGCTTAGAGGTAAAAGTTTAACAAAGTGACTAAGAAATAAAACTTCAGTAAGGTAGCTTAGGGGTAGAACTTCAATAAGTGCCTTCGAGACAAAACTTCAACAAGATGGCCTAGAAACAAAACCGCAACAAGCTGACTTAGAGGTAAAATTTCAAACACGTAGCTTAGCAGTAAAATTTCAACAAGGTACTTTAGAGGTAAAACCTTAGTAAAGTGGCTTACAGGTAATAACTTTATAAGGTGGCTTAGAGGTAAAACTTTCGTAAGGTGGCTTACAGGTAATAATTTTATAAGGTGGCTTAGAGGTAAAACTTTAATAAGGTGGCTTACAGGTAAAACTTTAATAAGATGGCTTTGAGGTAAAACTTTAATAAGGTACCTCAGAGATAAAACTTTCATAAGGTGGCTTACATGTAACATTTCAGCAAATCTGGCTTAGAGAAAAACCTGAGGTAAAGCGGTTTAAAAATAAAACTGAGGTAAGATGGTTTGGACGTAAAACTGAGGGGACGTGACTTAAAAATGTCATGAATTAAGATGATTCCCATGTAAACTTGAGAAAACCGAGGTGCCATATTGTCAAAAGTGGCGTAGGTTGGTTTACACGTAAAGATTGTGTTAGTAAATTTTCTTATAGCTACTACATATTTCTGTCTATCCTAACTTTATATGATATTGCTTATAAGTGACTAGTATGTTGGTCCATCCTAACTCTGTATGATATTGCTTATAAGTGACTAGTATGTTGGTCCATCCTAACTCTGTATGATATTGCTTATAAGTGACTAGTATGGGTCTAAACCTCATATGATATTGCTTATAAGTACAAGTGACTAGTATAAGTGGTCTATCATAGCCCTATCTATTGCTAATAAGTGACTAGTATGGTGGTCTATCTTAACCTCATATGATATTGCTTATAAGTGACTAATATAAGTGGTTTACCATAACCCTATATGATATTGCTTAAAAGTGACTAATATGGTGGTCGACATTAACCCTTACAAAGTTGCTTAAGTGTACAAAGCGAAAGGGCGCTATTTCAAATGGGTGAATTGTACATGCCAAACAAGGCCAAAGCTAGTGGCTTACATGCATTGGCTAAATACTCTTAAAATATGTGACTGGTATCCATGCCAACCTAATGCGCCACTGATCATTAAATGTACGTGCTATTAAAACGTTTCAGTATACAAGAGTAATTTCACGAGCACTTACCGTTTCTTAGAATGCAAGGAAGCTGTCTTCAAATACTAAAAAACAGTAATAAAAATGTATTTAAATATTTCTCATTCAAAACGACTTTACCTCAATTAGGTCTCTCTGTTCAGTGACAATTATATCCAAAATTGCTTTAAAATGCATTCTTATTTTTAATTTTACGTGTAGTCTCGCATGCAAATAACGTGAGAACCTTTGTTAAGGCTGACAAAAGAATTTCAAGTTTAGGGTGAAATGCTTTTACCTCAACCCAGGCTTGCGGTTATATCCATAGTAAATTGCATCCTTTCGGGGCTATCTAATTCAGAGAAAATATTATTTTGCGTAATCATGTGGGCACTTCATATTGTTCAGTGAGTTTAACTCAAATTAAATTATTATAATTGTGTGTAATAGTGTGTGTGTGTGTGTGTGTGTGTGTGTGTGTGTGTGTGTTTGTGTGTGTGTGTGTTGTAAGAAGATAATACATTGAGTAATAGAGAAAGGAAATAAAAGAAAACACATGACATGGCGTTCCTTTAATAAGAAATGTTTGACAAGGCACAGGACAGCTGAATATAAAACGGAACTCTGAACTGAAAAATACTAAGAACACTGAAGACTCTGAACACTTGAATACACTTAAATGAAATCATCGAGAACATTGAACACTGTACACTCTGAACCCTTGAGTACACTGAAATGAAAACATCGAGAACATTGAACACTGAACACTCTGAACCCTTGAGTACACTGAAATGAAAACATTGAGAACACTGTAAACAGAGAACACTAACAAAGTACACTGGGAAAAAACTGAATAAACTGAACATTGAGAACATAGAAAACATTGAAAATATACTCAACAATGAATACACTAAGCCCATTAAGTACACAGAAACACCATACCGAGAACACTATACTGAGAACACCATACCGAGAACAACATACTGAGAACATTATACCGAGAACACTATACTGAGAACACCATACCGAGAACACTATACCGAGAACACTATACCGAGAACACTATACTGAGAACACTATACCGAGAACACCATACTGAGAAAACTGAGTACATTGAGAACAGTGTACACTGAATTCAACACTTGCAGTAGTGCAGTTTTATATTTGATAAGCAAACTAGACCCGTGCTCGAGAGATTTCTGGCAGACAACAACAGAATCAGAAATTGAAGAAAATTACCAAAAATGTGTTCTCTTTCATGGAATTCTTAGTTTGGGCACGTGCAGGTCACTGATAGAATCATCAGTTGTTCGTTTTGCGGGATGACCAATTTATGGCAGAACGTTCAATGGAATTGTCAGGATTTGCAAAATTACTGATACTGACAGGCAGCAAGCTGTCCCCTCATTAAAATGACTGGTTCTTGCTCAAGTACAAATAGTGAGTGAATAGTAGAACAACATTTAGCTTCATTCCCTTTTAAGGAGATATCGATTCTTGCAATATTCTGGACAGCAAAATATCAGTGGAGTTCATATTTTTATGAGTTATTGCATAATTCTGGTGAAGAGTGAAGAGTCACAGACTTTGTTCTCTTCATTGAAATTACCCATTCTTGCACTTGTATAGATACTGAATGATTGTTCCAGTGAAGTAGATGGAATTGCCAGTTTTTTCACTGAATTAATGCCCAGTTCATGATAGCAGAACAAAATTACTACATTGTACTCATCAATAAATGTAACGAAGCTGCCATTTCTTGTATTTTTAGAGCATATGGCAACACAACATTACCGAATTATACACTACCTCCAATGCAACTCAAGTTGTCATTTCAAGTGGTTTTAGATCTTGCTGCAACATATTACTGAATTGTACTCAGACATTTATGCAAATGCTGATGCAAAGGCATGGTGATATTCTATATCGAGTAGCTTACTGCTTCAGTGTGGCACCTAGCCCTGCATTACTTGCATCAGTTGGAGTACAAATTCTTTATCAAAATCTGGTAGGTGATGGACAAGAGCTTCTGACAAATAGTCTTTTAGACTGGTAAAACAGGTTTCACACTCACTCCAGATCTTTGGAGTGCCTTTTCTTGTAAAAAGAAGGAGTGGTTTGGCAATAGTCCTGAATTTGGGGATGAATTTCCTATAGTAACTGTCCAATCCCCTGAAAGATTTAAGATTCATCTTCAAGAGTGGTTTCGCCATCTGTTCAAGTTTCTATACTTTGAAGCTTCCAGCCACAGCAGACCTTGCTCCACTGTGTGTCTCAAATATTCGAGTTTAAAATACCCCTTTCCCCCCAAAAATTTGGTCAATTTAGCAGTAACATAACACACTCTTAAATGCTGGAACAATTTCCATAACACTTGGATATGTTCCTCTAGAGTCTGGGTAGCTACTAATGTCAGTTATGAAATTATAATGAGATTCTTCTTTAAAGGGTTCAATGAGCAATCTCATCATCTTGATGAAAACACCTAGCACTATGAGGATTCTAAACAGCATCTCCCACCATTGATATTGGCTATCTGGTGTGGTAAATGTTAACACAGACTAGAATTTGCCAAAAGCCTTTTACAAGATCAAGCTTGGAAAAATATTTAGCTCCACTGAATCTAGAGAACAGTATGAAATAAAGTGTGAGTCAAATGTTTTGATATAGTGTTTCATTTTTCAAAGTGTGCTACATATTCCTCATATAGTTTGAGAGATAAACTACTGTGAAGTGAAATGCGGACTTTGTTCAGTTCAAGAACAGGCTCTTGTAATAGCAGTCAATTTGAGATCCATAATGCTGTGAAATGCAAAACGTGTTCAGAGTGAGATCCATAATGCTGTGAAATGCAAAACGTGTTCAGAGTGAGATCCATACTGCTGTGAAATGCAAAACGTGGTCAGAGTGAGATCCATACTGCTGTGAAATGCAAAACGTGTTCAGAGTGAGATCCATACTGCTGTGAAATGCAAAACGTGGTCAGAGTGAGATCCAGAATGCTGTGAAATGCAAAACGTGGTCAGAGTGAGATCCATATTGCTGTGAAATGCAAAACGTGTTCAGAGTGAGATCCATACTGCTCTGAAATGCAAAACGTGTTCAGAGTGAGATCCATACTACTGTGAAATGCAAAACGTGGTCAGAGTGAGATCCATACTGCTGTGAAATGCAAAACGTGGTCAGAGTGAGATCCAGAATGCAGTGAAATGCAAAACGTGGTCAGAGTGAGATCCATATTGCTGTGAAATGCAAAAACGTGTTCAGAGTGAGATCCATACTATAGTGAAATGCCCGCCATTATTTTCGATACCAAAGAGAATCTTAGTTTCAGGTTGTCATTCAAGTCATTTGCGGGAACCATTTATTTCTGTCTCATTTCTTTTTTGTAGTCTTTGTTGATTTCGTGACACCTACGAGCAGTCAGTCATTGCCAGACGCAAAAGCCACTGAATTCTAAGACCGAAAGCCACTGAATTCTAAGACCGAAAGCCACTGAATTCTAAGACCGAAAGCCATTGAATTCTAAGACCGAAAGCCATTGAATTCTAAGACCGAAATCCTGATTTCTGAAACCGGAAGCCACTGAATTCTAAGACCGAAAGCCTGATTTTTGAAACCGGAAGAGCCACTGAATTCTAAGACTGGAAGGCTGATCTCTATAACCGGAAGCCACTGAATTCTAATACCGGAAGCCTGTTTTCTAAATCCAGAAGCCACTGAAAACAGATTGAAAGCTGATTCAGAACAGTGTACATTCAATGACTTACTCTATTAGCCGACTTTCAGTGACTGATTCCATTTGCCGACTTTCAGTGACTGACTCTATTTGCCCACTTTCAGTGGCTGACTCTACTTGCCGAGTTAACAAAGTAGAAATTAGTAAACCTCACTATATGAAGTGGTATCGAGAAATCATTTTAGGTAACGAGATATTATAGGCACAGATGGCTCTCAAATTTCATTTATTTTTTAATAAAAAAGTAAATTATTTGAGCGGATGCACATTGCTCCATGTGACGCAAAACGAAAGACGCGGGACACGATGCGACTGATGCTGAATGTCAATTTTAACTTGCCGTGAACCTTACTTTGATACAACATCGCAGCCTCGAAGTCGGCACCTATTGTGATCCCCAAAAGAAATGTAAATAAGACCCTGCGCTGATTTCAGTTTCGATATCATTCAGGCAGAATACTATCATTTCGCTTGATTAGTGTTAATTGTACGCGTACAGTTAAAGGACACAAGCAGTTTCGAAATGCAATCAGTGATGTACACAAAGATGTTGAAAAGCGACATCTTCCCCCTCCCTCTTCACCTACCACCATCTTAATATCCACAACACTATTATTAAGCTCTATTAGGCATTCATTTCGGGACACATGTTGAATTTTTTAAAACAAAATCACAATGCAGAGCACAATGAAATGTAAATCTTGACTTCTTAGTCCGATGTAAGGTGTATGTGTGTGTGTGTGTGTATTTGTTCACATGAGTAATTATTTTGCATGGGACTTAGTCTATTTATTTGTCATTAATGTTTATTGGGAGCTTACAAAATTAATGAACAAATTAATGTCTGTATCACCTACATATTTTATAACAAAATGTAAAAATCTCCGTTCTTTATTAAATAAAAACTTTCTGGTTTCTTCGACAAAGAGCTGCCAAACTATTACAATTCATCGTTGTCCCATCTGTCTATCTATCTATCTATCTATCTATCTATCTATCTATCTATCTATCTATCTATCTATCTATCTATCTATCTATCTATCTATCTATCTATCTATCTATCTATCTATCTATCTATCTATCTGTCTATCTATCTAGTGGCTGGCTATGTGTGAAAATTACAAGCAACATTAACTAAACATTAACTAATATTCATTCCTAGTTTATAAAGTTTGGGTTTTAATTAATATTCTCATTTAATGTAAAATTCACAGCTTAAATATATTCTTGCACGGGTATTAAATGTCAGTTGCTATACACACAAACAACAATGAAATGTACACAACATGTGTCATACTCAAAACGCCGAACCCCAAGGGCTGTCTGTCACAACTAACCAGCAACACTTCAAGCCTCGACTCCACTTGGGTAGTTTTCAATTCAATGATTTTCTTTCGCCTGAATGTGACAATATTTCTAAAAGATAAATCGTGCAGAAAAGTTGCAGCACAAAGCCCTTTTTTTCCTAATTAAAAACTAAATAAAATATTAAAAAAAATATTAAAAAAGTATCGATTTGTTTTCAACCATGAGCAAATGTTGAATCAGCATGTTGAATCTCTGCCGAGCCTTTTCTTCCCCCAGCCTACCGAAAATTCGGAGCCTCAAGGGCAATTGGAAATTTTGTGTTCAATATAGAACTAGTTGAGAGGGCAACTTCTGCATTCGATTTCGCATCATGCAACAGATTTACGCACTTTATTAAATTTATTGTTGTCAGATTTCTGTGCCAAATAAACCATCCCCTAAATCACTCAAAGGCGAAAATTTAGCGACACCGTCAAAATTCACAGTTGCTTAATTTGAAAATGGGGGAGGGGGAAGTCGGAGCATTATTAATTTTAAAAAAAACAAACAAAAAAAAAACAACACCAACCAGCGTATCATTATGTAGATCGGAAAGATTGTTGTGTTTGTGTGGTGACACGCTAAACAATCATTTTGTAGTCCTTTGAATTGCACGTACTTTCATCTATCACGTGACAAGCAAGACAACGTAACTTTAATAAAAGGAGAGTCGTCTCTGAAATTGTTGACTTATTACCTTGTTGGGTGTGCGTTTATGCAGGTGTGCGTGCGTGTGTGTTTTAGACTGATTTTAAATTAATCATAAATAGATGTCCGGTGTGATATTGTAGCTTTAAGACCTAGTACAAAGGGGCCACCGTAACAATAACGCACTCTATTTGAAAAGTATATTATCGACTGACAATACGGACGTGCATAACCAGTTCTGAACGCTAAACGCTTACAATACGTAAAATCTCTTGCACATTGACAGTTATCAAAACTGAAATTGATTGATTTTGTCATGCGCAGACGAAGTGCACATATGAAATTATATGCTTGTTCGATGTTTATTTTTTTTAAAGCTGTAACTATTCTAGTACTAGCATTCACCAGATAGTGTGTAACTAATTTTTGATCCTTTATTATTTCTAATAATTTCGATTACATACAAGAACAAGCTGAATGGAACCTCTTATAATTTCCTGATGCCTCCTCCCCACAAACACACCCACCCACACTATCGTTTTGATGACACCCCCAAAATTAAGAAACAATAATTGAAAAGAACATTTGAGCCGGATACGTTTATGAGCTACCTTTTAAGTTTGACTAACTAAAATAAAATTATCTAATAATTAATTAGCATTTGAGGACATTCAGATTTGAGACTTTAATGTCATGGGCATACAATAATCAAATCGTTACAAAGAAATAACATCAAGATACAAGTAAAATAAATACTAGCGTTTTATTTAGCAGTAAATTTGAGTAAATCTAAGACACATCTCCTCCCTTCCTACGTGTATTTGAGTGGTTGTTTTAAAGCACTTTCTTTCATTAATGTCTTTGTCCTCAATTATCCGTTTAAAATCTGGGCCGCTACAACCCGATGCTATGAGTGCCACCCAGAGCAACTGATTCTGACCGGCAAAAGTGGGTAGGTAGGTGGAGAGGAAAGCTGCGTTGTCTTTGTTCACTTGTAGCTTTTTGGTTGAACTTCACCAGAAACAACTCTACTTTTGGTTAAGTTTTGTTGGGTTTTTTTCTTCAGTATTTGTATTTCTTCTGTATTGTGTCAGCCTCACTATACCGGAACTGAAGCACGGAGTTAACGCGGTCACGGCGCGTGCGCATTGTTAAGCATATATGGAGTGCTTCTCTCCCTTTCTTTACACAAACGCCTCTTATTTCCGTGCAACAAGACTTACGCCGCTGAAACAATGACTCAGCACGTGCACGATAGACGCTGCCTAAGGGGAAGGGGAACGGAAAGAGAGAGAGAGAGAGAGCAGAGACTTTGTTTTAGCTTGAAATGACTAAAAAGTGGCTCCGCTAAAAACTGGAAAGGAAAAGAAAAAACATAACTAAACTAAAACACGCGCTAAAGTATAAGAAAGACTGTCAGTTGTTAATATAAAAGGAGACAGATTTCAGTGTGAAATGACGTGTTTCAATTTACATCACTCTACTGGTATTCATAACAGTTCATTAAAACTAAACGAGATTAAAGCAGTCAGATAGCGTATTCAAATGTACATCAGTACACTGGAACTCATGGCAACACTCTAAAACTAAATGATAATCAACTGAGTCAGATAACATTTAAATCTACATAACTGCTAATCATAGCAATATACTAAACGACAATAAACTGAATCAGTAAACGTATTCACATCCTCATTAGTATACTGGTACTCTTAGCAATATTCTAAAACTATACGGCAATAAACTGTGTGGTGTGAGCAAGAAATGTTTTGCATTAAGGGGGGGGGGGTGGTAGAGAGAGAGAGAGAGAGAGAGTGCGTGTGTGAAATGAAATAAAATTTAACGTAAAGAAATTTGACAATCGCTTGCAACAACGAAAACAACCGGAACACACTGTTTAACTAACTGAATTCATAAAGTAGGATAAATAATCATTTTCACATCATACTATGCCGGGGTTTGGGGGAGGGGGGAGAAAGAACATGTATGCCAAAATTAAATAAAAATAATGAAAAAGCAGAAAACAATTCAATAATGAAAGTATTTCAGATTGATTTCCTTGTGCTGCCTGTGATTATGAAAAAATAACAGAATACATTTATCAAATCTCTTTAACAATAGAATAAATACAATTATTTCTTTGTTTAAAAATCAGTGCAAACAACTTAACTATAATAGAAAAATAAAGAAAAATTCTCTGACAATTTTCATGGTTATCAGATTTAATATGGACTGTGTGAAAATAGCCTAGACAGTTTACAAACAACTCATGTGAACTAATTTTTGTCATAAAAGTTCAAGTGAAATCGCTTTGGCCGGCACAGCGTGTTCTTTAGTCCACTTTATACGCTTAACGAAAATTTCTTCTAAATTCGTTTGCATCAGAACCATGCAGACATATCCAGTTTTTACAAAAATCTTTAGTTAATTCAGTGCCATCATAAACACACAGAAAATCTCAGTTATCTATCACACAATCTTCAGTGTTTCATTGTTGAAATATTTAGATGAACTTGGTTCTAAAATAAAACCTCAGCCATGCGGGTTTCCTAATATGATCGATGCTATCGGGTAATGTTTAGGTCATCTCAGTTCTAAAATCTTCTAATCAAATCACTTCTAATTATTACAATTAATATGAATTCATTTTTGTCATACTTTCTTTAAGTCAACTGACAAATGTCACAAGGGCTCAGGGGAAATAATTCCTCAGGGGAAATAATTCTCTGTCACAAGCGCTCAGAGGAAATAATTCTATCACTAGTGTGCATGTTATATAACGCTGGTATAAGGTGATCTGTAAATTAGTGTGTATGTGTGTAAATTATAGGGAAATATCGTGGGGGGGGGGGGGGAAACAAACACATTTATCATGAATATCCCACACTGAGAGAAAAAGGAAGACAAAATAGAACGGAAATAGAATAAAAAGCCTCGGACAGTATAGAATTCACTGGCTTACTGTATCTTATTATCGATAGCGATACATAGCGAAATTCTGTCTTGTACTGAAGATACACAAATGTGTGCATTCATCAAAAATGCTTGACATTCTCTTCACACGACATCTACGTTTATCTAGTTTGACATTCTCTTTATTTACACGACATCTACGTTTATCTAGTTTGACATTCTCTTTATTTACACGACATCTACGTTTAGCTATGTTTGACTTATTCTCTAGAGTCTAGATCAGAGTTTCTGAACTTTTTACCCTGGAGGAATCTTGATATAATTTACAAACTCAGGGAATCCCTACATAAAAATAATATATCTACTCTGCTTATGTTTTTAAAGCACGATTTCTCGTGGAACCCTTAGCGACCCCTCGAGGAACCCCGGTTGAAAAACCCTGCTCTAGATTCACACACGTACATTCATCTGAAACGCTCGATTTATTCTCTAGATTCACATGACATTCACACGACATTCACATTATATCCACAAGACATTCACATTATATTCACACGACATTCACACTATATTCACATGACATTCACATTATATTGCTAGAGACGACAGGATGTGGCATGTTCGGAAACACTGCAAGAAAACAGGAAACGCTATAAAGACGTATATTTTATTAAAATGGCTGTCAATTCATCTGACCAAAAGAAAAAAATCAAAAGTAATTGAATGAACAAACCCGAATTCTGATACAATATATATTTTTTCTTTTAGTCTACGCGAGATTTCAGTTTTTAACTTTTATACCGGCAACTTTCAATGAGAAGAACTGATTTAAATTGGAATATATTCAAATATCGATCTATACTGGGGAGAAATAAAGCCAGCGTCATTTTTTTTTTAAATAAGGAAATGAAAGTTTCACCTCTGCGCATGTCTGGATTTGCATTTAAATATAAAATTTTAAATGAAAGTAAGACTTTCAAAGTGACTTAAAAAAATAAAAATAGAGCTCAAAATTAATATCCTTATTAGAAAATCACGTAAAAGCCTATTTGAAGAATTAGTTGTTAGTATTTTTCTTTTTCCTACTGTGACAATGCAGTTGACAAGTTAGCCAGGATGAAATGGGTGTATGTGTGTGCGCGCCCGCCTGCGCGTGTGTGTATGTGCATTAATTTGTGTCTGATCGTGTGAATGAACCTTCTTTGCGTTTTGCACTGAACGAAGAAATAAATGTTAAGTACGCTTCATACGCCTCTACTTATGCAACGCGTTTCTGTTTGCTACTTGTCTATTAACCCTTTCAGTCTATTTATTAACCCTTTTTAATGATCGTTTCTTTGATAAACCCTCTTATACTGGTTTGTTTGTTAACCCATTTAATGTTGGTCTCTCTGTTGACACCCGTTTTGTTACATTCTTGACTGTTGTTCTGTTTGTTAACCCCTATAATCCAGGTCTCTTTTAACCTTTTAGTACTATTAACCTTTAGTACTTTTAACCTTTAGTACTGGTCTGCTTGCTGATCTCTTGACTCGGGTTTGTTTGCAAATAACAGAAAAAAATGAATCACTCACCTAGTAGTCACTAGCAAACAAATACTGTACCTTTTTGAATATGTACTTATATAAACAGTTGGTGTTCAAACAAAATCTTGTCCATAGCAGCCCTCTGAAATAAAATGGAAAATGATTGCTAACTCGCTGGCTTTTTGACTGAATGTTTGAGTGAATTTTACATTTCACTTTCACTATGGACGTTTATTTCGTTGGTGGCTAAAAAAAAACGACTTGGTAAGAATGCTTTAAAATTCACTAGGCAAACACAATCAACCCCCCCCCCCCCCGAAGAAGAAAGACCGACACAGTGAGAGAGAGCGACAGAAAGAGTTCATTATTATACTAAGATAACTGGTATTAAATAGGACAGTTCTTCTCTCAGATTCGTATCAAGTGCAGGCGTGACTAAATGAAAACTTGAGAAAGAATATGCAACTCTTATTCAGTGCCTCGAACATCCCAGTACATTTATTTAAAAAAAATCCCAACGAAACCAAAGATATAAATACAAACACAACTGGGCAGAAAGAGAGACATGTAGATAGGCTAAAGAGATAAATACAAACACAACTGGGCAGAAAGAGAGACATGTAGATAGGCTAAAGAGATAAATACAAACACAACTGGGCAGAAAGAGAGACATGTAGATAGGCTAAAGAGATAAATACAAACACAACTGGGCAGAAAGAGAGACAAGTAGATAGACTAAAGAGATAAATACAAACACAACTGGGCAGAAAGAGAGACAAGTAGATGGCTAAAGAGATAAATACAAACACAACTGGGCAGAAAGAGAGACAAGTAGATAGGCATACAATAAGACAAAAGAGAGACAAATAGATAGGCATACAATAAGACAACAGAGAGACAAATAGATAGGCATACAATAAGACAACAGAGAGACAAATAGATAGGCATACAATAAGACAACAGAGAGACAAATAGATAGGCATACAATAAGACAACAAAGAGACAAGTAGATAGGCATACAATAAGACAACAGAGAGACAAATAGATAGGCATACAATAAGACAACAAAGAGACAAGTAGATAGGCATACAATAAGACAACAGAGAGACAAATAGATAGGCATACAATAAGACAACAGAGAGACAAATAGATAGGCATACAATAAGACAACAGAGAGACAAATAGATAGGCATACAATAAGACAACAGAGAGACAAGTAGATAGGCATACAATAACTCAACAGAGAGACAAATAGCAAACGATAGAATGACTGATTGACCTTAAGAAATGAGGTCAGCAGTGCTAATTACAGTAACACAAAAAGCAGCTTAGTTTCGTTGATGCCGCGTGCCGCGTTAATGGCACGATATCCAATAGGTCTTGTATCGCGCGTGACACGGTCTTAAGGTATTATGACGTCATAAACTGCCATGTGGTAGGGGTGGTGTCGCAAGGAAGAGGCTAATTTTTTGTCATTTGTTTTCGATCGATCTTCTTTTCACCGACATTGTGACATCTGTCAGGTACCGATTCATCGTTGGCCGTGATCGGCCTCCGGTTGGGGACAAGTTTGAATAGATGTCGGAGGTTTCTCCTCAATATCAGGGACCGTGTTCTGAGATGTCACAGACCCTCATTTGCATACTTTTCATGGGCTCCGGAGTCTACGATTGATGTTTTACAATGGATACCGCGGCTTTGTTCTGTGCGATAGTGTTTTGATCACTTATAATTAGCTAAGATTATTATCTCGACTCTTTTGATTGTGCTGTGTGTGTGTGTGTGTGTGTGTGTGTGTGTGTGTGTGTGCATGTGTGTTGTTGACTTTATGTCAGTGTGTGTGTCAGTATATATGTGTGCGTGCATATGTGTGTTGTTGACTCGTTGCCAGTATGTGTTTGCGTGCACGTGTGGTGATGCCAGTATATGTATATGTGTGCGTGTGTGTGTGTGTTTTTGCAAGAGATATTCATCTGAGACCAGAGTATGATTCAGTTATTCGTTTTAACACGTGGAAAGCGAACTAAATCGTCAGCCTTCAATGAGATACCCTTCTTTGCAAATTAAGCTACCCAACCATCCCGTCACCACGAAACACAAAAGGCATGAGCAATTTTAAGGCTTAGTCAAGACGAGGCTTGTTAGTATCGGTTTTAAATGTAACTAAAACAAAATATTTACATTCAATCACTGCATAATTGGAAAAGGTTAGAAACTAGAAATTTATATAGAAACTATTATTTTTTTAAAAAATTATAAACTGTGTCCGGGTTTCACTTAAATAAATATAAATTATACATAACAGGTTTTCCTTTGACATCAGTGTAATGAAATAAATTCGCACAATCAACAAGCAAATTACATAATGATTGAGAATAAGTAAGATTTATATCCATGCGTTTTTTCCGCAGACCGACAATTTACTGAAATAAAACGACTTGTGTTTGAACTACATGAACATGACCTGACCTAATGAGAAAATATTTTTTTCTATTTAACTGAAAAATGAGTTCATTTATTCCATAAATCCTTCGATTTACCACACGAAGGAAATCTCTATTTCGAATGAAGAGAGTTGCTTTCTTAACTTCATGAGCATGACTTGACCTCACGACTAAACTCTTTCTTACTGTTGACCTGAAGAGTTAAGTTATTTCCCTGAAGGCAGCCGATTTCGAATGAAGAAACTGCAACTGTTTAATGAATATTTTATCCCATTATTATCTTTAACTATTCAGAAATGCATTCCTACAATGCGCATTCTCATTGGTACTTAAAATCAAGGACCTCCATTGTGTAGAAAATAGAGACAAAACTTCTTTGATTGGGATGTTGGCCGGCTCAGGCCTGAGCCGATTTCGCTGCCTATTGCAAGGTGCACCACTGGAGGGGGGTTTCAGATGTGGAAGTGCAGAGTGGAGTGGAGCATGGTTGTTAGAAAGGTGAAAGATTGGTGACAGTGGGTGGGAGTGGAGCTAAGTCGAATGTTCAGCTTGTTGTTCTACTTTTGTGTCCTCCCACTAAAAGTGAGTACTTTTTTCCCCAGGCTTGGTGATAGCTGTAGGAGCCTATTTTTGTATATCTTTTTTCCCCTCCCTTATTTCTACTGGACCATTTTATTATATTTATATTTATTTTATTTCTAACAGTTATCAGTTTTTAGACATTGTTAGGTTTACATTTTATGACAATGTTTTTATTTTGTTGTAATTTGTTACTTTAAGTATTTAGATGAACCTCCCAATCATTACTTTATGTGGCAAGTCCTGGGGCTTGGGGAAGCCTTGGACTTAGTGGAATGGTAGGGGCATTACTGGGGGCACAGACGGAATGTAAAAAAAGAACAGACCTCCTGGGTGCAATGGGGTAGGGATGAAAAATATTTATAAACATTACGATAGCCCATTCTCCACTTGATCTTCAGATTCACACCTCCATATACAACACTGCCTACAAAAATAAAGGTTATGACATATATATCCCATCCAAGAAAAAAGCAATAGTTTATAACCTGAAACTAACTCCCAACTCATACCTGGTGAGTGTCTGACTGATGGCAGACTGCTAGCACCGGATTAGTGGGGATGAGGATATAGGTATAAATTACAAATCAATGGTATAGGTTAGGTTTCGCACTGGAACCAAGGCACCTATTTAGGCTTCATTGCGAGCAGGCCTTATGTCAGACAACTACAACATCACGTACCGATTTACCTTTTCTTCTGAATGCTGACCACATGTCAGACAGCTTACTGGTGCATATATAATCTTGATACTGAAAATCAACCAATATCATTACTTTTATCCACAATTATAAGCGATCATGCTCACGTGTCTTACGATTGTTTAAACAAATACTTGAATGTGATTATTTCATTTTCATCTTACGTTACTCAAATGGTAATTCAAGTGATTTTCTCCACGTGATATCACGTCACCCCAAAAATAATTATGTGATTTTCTCAACGTGATGTCACGTCACCGTAAAAGAAATTGTGATTTTCTCCACGTGATGTCACGTAACCCCCCCCAAATAATTATGTGATTTCTCCACGTGATGTCACGTCACCAAAAAAGTAATTATGTGTTTTTCTCAATGAGATATCAAGTCATCTAAAAAGTATGTGGGAAAATGATTTTGATAACTGTAAGTGGCTAACATTCTATATGTGGAATCACTGCATTAATATGTGCATCAATATAACAAATGTAATTAATAAAAAGAAAGCATTGCCCTGATTAATCTATCTAACAACATTCCTCCTTATATCAACACATAACGATACGGTTATTTGAACATGGTGCTAGTTGCACAATTCATAATGACATTAACGAGATGCCAAATTCACAACGTTTAATGCAATGGTTATTTCAACCTGTTTCTAAGTTACCCATCTCGTAATTATATGGTGATTTAAAAGTAATCTTAACACTTAATTATAAGATGATTTGAAAATATTCTTAACACTTAATTATAAGATGATTTGAAAATATTCTTAACACGTAATTATTATGCGGTGATTTGAAAGATCTTAACACATAATTATAAGATGATTTGAAAATAATCTTAACACGCAGTTATATGGTGATTTGAAAGTAATCTTAACATGTAATTATATATGAAAGTAATCTTAACACGTAATTATATGGTGATTTGAAAGTAATATTAATACGTAATTTTATGGTGATTTGAAAGTATCCTTAACATATAATTATATGGTGATTTGAAAGTAATTTTAACACGTAATTATAAGGTGGTTTGAAAATAATTAATCCTAACACGTAATTTATGGTGATTTGAAAGTAATCTTAACACTTAATTTTGTTGTCGTAATTCTGTAATGACTTATATAATTCTAATAAAAGTTACACAGCACGTAATTTTATGGTTATTTCAACCTGATTCTAAGTTACCCAACAAATGTGATTATTTCAAAATGGCGGTCCTTACTTCATGTACTTATGGCGTTCTCGTTATGAGTGTTGTTTGTCTAATACCTCAACAGTTCTAACGACGACAGCAATAATGAAATGATAATGACGATAGTGAAAATATCAAGAACGAAAATGATCATATTCTGATGAACTGTAAATGCTGTTAATAAAGTATCTAATTGCGATTAAAAAATATACAGTCACGTAAGTGGCAAAATCGTTCGGAAGGTTAACAACTAATAGTTAGCGACGGTTTCAACATTAAAAAAGAAAAAGCTACTACAAAAGAAAGCCACTCTTACGCTCCTCCCACTCTCCCTTTAAAAGTGGGTGGGTAAGAGAATAAATATAAAAAAGGATGGGAAACAGAAGGTGGGAGGGAAAAAAAAGATAATAAAAACGAGAGATCAGAAAAAATGCTACCGGCACTGGGTAGGCCCGACAGAAGGATAGATAAAATCGTTTGATTATAAACTACAAAAATTAGTCGGCCTTTGCTCGAACTCGAACGTGCACGGCAAACAACTAGGACAAAGCTTGATGACGTCATATGGTTATAAAGAGCAACTGACGTAAACAACTTGGACAAAGCTTGATGACGTCATATGGTTATAAAGAGCCGCTGACGTAAAGAACTTGGACAAAGCTTGATGACGTCAAATAGTTATAAAGAGCCGCTGACGTAAACAACTTGGACAAAGCTTGGTGACGTCATATGGTCATAAAGAGCGACTGACGTAAGCTGTGGTGAATTTCAAAATTAAACAGATTCCAATGACTACCTAAAAAAGAATTAAATTAAAAAAAAAAACACGAACACCATATCTTCTCATGGGGGACGAGGGGGTGAAAGTTTAGAAAGAGAAACAGAAATCTGAATTATATTGTCGGCGATGACCAATATATAAAATAAATAAATAAAAATAAATAAATAAAAATAAATAAATAATAAATAAATAAAATAAATAAATGGAAAAAGTACAATAATTTTGTTGGCTTGCAACGTTAAAAAAGTGTTTCTCTTTCCAACTGACTCATTTGTCAAGACACTAATTTATCCCCCTTAGAGTGAGTCATTTTTGGTTTAATCGCCCAGTAAATATTTAATATCATTTTGTATTTTCTGCTATAAGCCGCAAATCGCCATAAAATATTTTTGCAGGTGACAATGGATGAAGCCCAAATCGCCATAAAATAATTTTGCATGTGAAAATAGATGAAGCCCAAATCGTCATAAAATAATTTTGCAGATGACACGGATGAATCCCAAAAATGCCATAAAATAATTTTGCAGATGAAACATTGAATGGCGATTTGGTTTTCATCCGTTTCATCTGCAAAATTATTTTATGGCATTTTATAGATGACACAGATGAAGCCCAAATCGTCATATTATAATTTTGCAGATGACGTGGATGAAGCCCAAATCGCCATAACTGACCTCATATGTAATACTAATAAGCCCCAGATCGCTGCAATTATTTCTATACTTGATGTTGATAAATCCTATATTGCCATAACTGACTCTGTACTTGGTGTTCAAAAGCCCCAGTTTGTCGCAATTGATTTTATACTTGGTGCTGATAAGCCCCAAATTGCCATAACTGATGTTTTCTTGATGCTTGTGAGTCAGAATCGTTGTAATTAATTCTGTACTTGATACTGTTGAAGTCCAGATTGCAACGTAATTTGGAACTTTGTACTTAATACTGGAGAAACCCAGACTGAATTATTTCTGACTTTCAACATGATACTGATGAGCCCAGACTATATCGTCATTTCTGGCTTCGTACGTGGTATTGATGAGCCCAAATTACCACGAGAGATCTTTATCATTTCATTGGTCTAAACTCTAAAGGCATTTGCGTCCGATCAGGCCAAGTCAGTCTTTGTTTTCTGTTTCGTCCAAAGGCGTTCGTTTGTGTTCATCGACAGAAGTCAGACTTTTGTTTCCTGTTTCGTCCGAGGGCATTTGTGTTCATCGACAGAAGTCAGACTTTGTTTCCTGTTTCGTCCAAAGGCATTTGTGTTCATCAACAGAAGTCAGACTTTGTTTTCTGTGTCGTCTAATGACATCTGTTTCTGATTAGTCTATATCAATGACCGCTCTACATGTACGAAAATTGAAATTCGATTTTGTTACATTCTGCATCAAAGTAAAAGTAACAAAATTAAATAAAGAAAAAGAAAAATTACTTGGGACGATACTCTAACTCCAATAAAACAGGCACACACATATTATCACACGCAGTTTTTACAATGTAATCTTCTACACTCCGTTTCTAACCACTCCTGCCGCCTCGAAATTCGATTCAGTTTATCTTACCCTTTCAAAATTGTTTCTCTCAGCCATCTTACAAAGATATACATTTTGGGGGATAACATATACATAATAGAATGTCGACAACTGTTTGCTTTTAAAGCAGTGTCATTCGCCAACTTGCGTCCCCCCCTACCCCCCCCCCCCCCCCGGCCGACACGCATACTAGTGCAACGTTAGCAGTGAAAAGAGAAATGTGTAAGCTACACCGGGAAATTGAAAATCCCATAGAAACACGTCCGTGTTACTGAATTACTTATGGGGAATATCTATCGCGACTGTTTTAATCACAACTGTCAGTAATTTTCCAGGTTATAATTAGGAGTCATTTCCGCGGTTGACCTAATTTTTTCTTGAGCTTTCAATATCCTCTTACCTTGACCTTGCAGAATTATTTATTTCCTACGGGCGTTTTCCTGACCTGTGGTTAAATCGACTTAGCACTGATTAAAGAACAATAGTGTTGACGACATTCGCTTTCGTATAGGGTTATGCATGGACCATTTCGGAGAATTATGCGAGCTGGTGACCTTTCGGGTCAAGGTTAGGTTATTTTCGATTCACTTGCTTGACGCTTTCTGAAGAACCCATTAATGTTATACCCTGGTGGTGCCTCGACTCGCGACATGTACTTGCCATCGCGCGTGTTCCTGATTGTTCTGTTATAAAGTTATAATTCCATACGTTTCCCAAGTGGCAACTGTATCAGAAAAAACTATGGTAAAACGTCACAGCAACGAAGGCGATTTCTTAATTTTATTTGACTATTTAACTGTAAGGTAGTAAAAATGTGTGGCTCATCACTCATTTCACTAAACCTTGTAAAATAGTACACGGCTTTTATATACAGTAAAGCACATTTTAAGAATTTAAACTTCGTTCTCAAATATAGTAATCTGACCACATAATAGGTCATGATACTAAGTACTGATTAAGGAATTGATAGGAACATAATTTTACTGTTTATTTTCATTATATATCGTGCACACACATCAAAATTGCAGGTGTTCTTATTTAAAACATATATCTAGAAGTTCCCAAATAAATTATTCCCACTCAGAATTAAACTTTAGTATTAATTTTCATTCTTAATGTACCAAGATATCAGAAAATTCTCAAGGTGTGGTGAAGTAAATTTGCCTATCCTTATTTCTAAACTTAATAATTATATATTTGTTGTCAATGTTAACGTGACCCGACCTTGGATACTGTTTGTGCAACCCAGGACACATCATTACAACAATTTCACTTATTACTCACATTGTAACGCACGACAAGTCCATTATAAGAAATACACTTATAACTCGCAGTGCAACCCAGGACACACATTTACAACAATTGCACATATTGCTCGCAATGCAACACACGACACAGCATCACATCAATTACAGGTAATACTCGGAAAGCAACAAACGTCCCACCATTACAAAAATTAGACGTGATACTCGCAATGCAACGCAGGACACACAATTGCAACAATTATAATAAGTAATTCTCGCTATACAACAAACAGCACACCATTACAACAATTACACGTAATGTTCTCAATGCAACACACGACAAAATTAAAACTATGACACGTAATATGCAAAATGCAACGCACTGCATAATAATACAACAGGTACACTTACTGTTCGCAATTCAACGCAAGGCACATCATTACAACACTTCCACGTAATTTTCTGCACGAATGTAACGCACGATACACCATAACAAATATTATACGTAATATTCACAATACAACGCATGGCACACAATTACATCAATTACATGTAATGTTGGCAATACAACGCACGGCACACAATTAGCCTACATCAATTACATGTAATATTCACAATTCAGCGCATGGCACACAATTACATCAATTACAAGTAATGTTGGCAATACAACTCATGGCACACAATTACATCAATTACAAGTAATGTTGGCAATACAACGCATGGCACACAATTACATCAATTACAAGTAATGTTGGCAATACAACGTATAGCACACAATGGAAGATTCAGTGTTTAATTAATGTGCTTAGAAAATGTACGTTGGACCGTCATCTAATTAGAAAGAAAGTGATTTGTTGCAAACCACGTGACTGTGAACATGTGCTAGTGACAGCTGCCACCATTGAAAAGGATATGTATATTGAATATAATTATCTCTCTAAGACTCCACTCTCATTTCTATGATGAATTACATCTATGAACTTGATTATATATATATTAATTTGACTGCTGGTTTCTATGCTAGGACATCATTCATTCATTAACTGAATGAGTGTCTAGCATTAATTAAACATTGTTGTGAAGTGATGTAAATATCAATACTCTTTTGATTATATTCATATGTTGTATATTTGATTTTTGATTTAATAAATTTATTTTTATTACTCCATTAGAAAAGAGTTTCCATCTGCAGAAACATTATGTGACAGTAAAACATATATCTTATTGTTTTGTAAATTGTAGAGTTTTACAATACTCTTATAATCCTCCAAGTACATGTTGGTCTCGTGGGAGAATTATTAATAACTATAAATTAAGATTCTCGATCATTTGTAATTAGTTATGTGTTATTAATTAATAAATAATGATCATAACGAGTGAACGGTGCCCGGAATCACAAGACTGGTTATTCAGTCTTGGACATTTGGATGTAGCGGTATTTGGGCTAAGAACAAAGGGCACAAGAGTTTCTGTCTGAATTTATCAGTCACTTGACTTGCTTCCTTAAGGATAAATGAAGTGAGCAGGCTGTCTCTCGTACTTTCACACCAATTGCAGAACAGACCCGGGGGGGGGGGGGGGGAGAGGAAACATGTGTATGTATGTTAGTATGTTTGGGAGGGAAAGTAAGGACAGCAAATAAAAAGATCACTCGTAAAATAGAAACTGCTCCTGCAAGAAAAGTAAACGTGTGTGTGTGTGTGTGTGTGTGTGTGTGTGTGTGTGTGTGTGTGTGTGTGTGTGTGTGTGTGTGTGTGTGTGTGTGTGTGTGTGTGTGAGTGAGTGTGTGCATGTGTGCATGCGTTCGTGCGTGAGGGGAGTAGGAGATACATGCTGTGCAACCGGATGGACATGTAAGCTGGAAAAAAAAGCATTAATGAAACAGTTTAATTCTGAGTTGGCCTATGAACTGTAGCAATCACTAGATGCAGATTGTAACCTTTCTAACAGACGCGCCACATTTTCATGTCGAATACTGTTTGGTTGATGTTGGGGAGAGGGGTGTTGAGGGGCAAGAAGGGGACCCAGTAAACTCCAGTTTTCGAATTTTATGACTGCTGCATGATCCGATAGTTCCGGTTTTATGTCATAGTTGTGAATCTCTCTTGGGGATGAACAACAGCATTGGGTGTCGTAAGCACACCAGACTGTGATGACCTACATATTTCTTTGTTACTCTCAGGATAACCAATTTCTGAAAGGTACATTTTTAAATGACAAAAGCATTGGCCCCCAATGTGTGATGACTTGTAAGTGCGATTGTTACTCTCGACTCACAATTGTCATTGTCATTCAAAAGCATTGAAGTGAAAACCTTCATAATGTACACCTTAGTGTAATGACCTATATAAATTTTTGTTACAACGGACAATCATCAGCCTAAATTAAAAAAATTGGTAATATGACGTCATAGAGCTTTTAACTTTATAAAAGTTGTAAGCACTTTATAATAAGTGCACATAACTAACAAAGTCTTTATATGCTACTTAAAAAACTACTTAAAACCTATTCGGAAATCAAAACGCAGCATTACCAAACAAAATGAATCCACATGTAAAATAGCAGTATGTAACGAACAACTCCTGCATGTACACACGTGAATCATAAGTGAAATTAACCTAAAACGTACAGTTTGAAACGAACAATGACAGAACACTCTTCTCGCTGATGACAAAGCTGTTTTGTGAGTCCTTTGGACCAAGAGTACTGGTGGTTTAAGGCTTGCCAAGTGTAATGACACCAATGTTCGTGACCCTCTAACAACAAAGGGCAAGATGTTTTTTTGGTTTCTTGTTTGATTTGGGTTTAACATCTGCTTCTGCCCTTTATGTTATTTGGCGGACGGGCGCAAACTCTGATGAAAGATTTGTTCTGGAAACATGTAGTGTCGTGGGTGGGAAGAGTAATTGTTTTGGTGGATGTTTGTGTATTTTCTAAGCGCAGCTTTGTGGTCAGGTTCCTTGTTTTGTCGAGGGATTGTGTGCATGCGCTGTCTGTGGCACACGGAACTCAATTTATCATCCCACGTGAAACCACATCCACCACACTGAGATAGGGAGCGCTTGTCATCTTGAGTGGGGATCGAACCCCGGCCACTTGAGCGAGATACTAGCGTCGTCTCTCACTGAAGTTGATTAGAATACTTATAAAATGCACAACGTAGTGTTAATGCGAACTACAACGTAAGAAAACTATAGATAATATAACTAAACAAAACAATCCACAATAAAAATGACAAAATATGACCAATAACAATTTAAAGTAACGAATCATAAATAATATGAATTTACAACTCTTCAGTTTGAACTAAAATTGTAACGCAGAAGGACAGTACTATTCTTTGCTAATGAAAGTGATGTCTTGAGAGACCCCTGGACAATGACAATAGACTCTTTGTACCTCACCGTACTTCGTAGTGGACTCCGATCAACAAAATATCATTGACTGTGCGAAGTGACGCTCGCCTTCTGAGTGTTTGCGTATATGATGATAAGCACAAGCATTTAGCAAAACTGTACTCCTGTGTCGGAGCACACAGATACTGAGGGCTTGAACCTTAGTATTGTGATCTTTTTACCTTAGTATTGTGCAAGAGTGAGGGAATGTAGGTCAAGCACAAGTTTATATATTTATATGGTTAAGGAAAACGGAATTAGCTGGGTGGCATGAGTGAACGATTGCTCATGCTAATGATGGGTTCTTTTGGGACTGTTATGACCGAGAAGTTATATCGATTGCTAATGCTAATGACTGAGTTCTTTTGGGACTGTTATGACTGAGAAGTGATAACTGAAAATAAGTGTTAAACAAAGGGACGGTAAGATCAGATTTGGGCGTGACTAGAAGGTACACAGAAAGGGACAGGTAAAAATGATTAGCTACTATGTAAGATTTTCAATTCAGCCAGTGATCAAGGAGTAAGGACTGATAGTGACCAGTCATAGTGTTCAAAGACTAAGGATTAGTACTGATCAATCATAGCGACCAAAGACTAAGGACTAGTATGATCAATCATAGAGACCAAAAACTAAGGTGTGGTACTGACCAATTACAGTGACCAACATACCCCAATTTTCACCCAGCCTTCAATGACTGTTCCCCAATGTTGGCCTAACTTCATTATCATTATATGTATATATGGTAGCTAGTAACTGAGGAGGGGGCAGGGAGCCGGTACTTGTCCTCGTAGAAACAAATATACACTGAGAGACATATGGGCTGGCAGGCGGTTTGGTTCACTTGTAAGCAGTTAGTAAGGAGGAGTGCGAGGCCGGGGGGTGGGGGGGCGACTTACAATATACACACAATGATAGGTTATTGCCAATACTGATTAAGCTAAGAATAATAAATTATTAACAGCAAGGATTAATTAGGTGGATATGGGGTGACCTTTTTCAGCGGGTACGTTCCGAGGGGTAGTTTGTGTCCGCCAGAAAAAAGTGGATGTTTACCTAGCTATACATTTCTAGCGTCACCAGCTCGGTTTTCAAGTGTTCGTTACGGTTGAATTGCTGAGCAGTTCTACGTCTTTTGGTGCTAGTAGCTCATGCGCAATAGAACAGGTCTGCTGGTCACGTGATTGAAAAGGCTAAATATTATGAGCTGACCTAACAATCACTGATTTCATTTTTTCAAAAAGGGGCTAAAATAATCATGGGCGAGTGGTTGGCACAGCCCTAGTCAGGAGAGCACGTAGGGGTCCCTTTGAAGTTAAAAGATAAAAGATGATATAATCAATACTTTTATCCATCAGGTCAGCGCATTTGATTTAATTTCAGGGTGAAGAGGGTGCTTCTCGTCACGCCAGAGACTGTATACTTTTGAGTGTTCTATATGATTGTGCGCTAGTGATTTTTTTCAACGTGCACATTTACACGCATAAGTCTTATACAATACTATAGTCGGCTTAACTCCCTTCTTTCAATTTTATTAGTCTTTCGTTCAGCCAATACTGTATAGGGATTAATTATATTTCAAAGGTCCTTAGTGAGATTGTTTTCTTGCAAATTGACGTCACCAAAGACAGTGCAGCATTAGTTACTATGGAGTCCAAGACTGTCTTTGACTGAGTGATTGATTGATTCAGTGATTATTTGGTTTCTGCTTAATGTCTGCTTCTAATATTGCCCTGAATAGAATATTCTGGTTGATGTTTTCTTCCTGGTTAAAGTCCACTTCCAACATTGCCAGGCCTGAATAGAATATTCTGGTTGATGATTTCTTCCTGATTAAAATCCACTTCTAAGTTTGCTGATTTCGTGGATGGACTCCAGATCTAAAAGAATGTATTGAATGATATTTTTTTCTTCTGCCCGACATTATGTTGACTGCGCATATGGGGTTCTGGCCATCCAACTTCTACCTTATGCACATCATCGCATCCTGTCCTCCAACTCCTGCACCAAATACGTCATCACGCCCGCTGTCATCCAATTCCTACATCGCCGCCTCCCCGCTCCTGGATTTCATATTACTGCTGCAGTGCTCTCGACACAACGAGTCCGGTCCGAAAGAAAAATATATTAAGAAATTATCCAAGCATGAAGCAAATTTAAAGGAATTTCTTTTTTTTCTTTAAAGAAATCCTAATTAAATAGCTAAATACAGTTTTGTACGCGAATTATTTTGGTATTTTTCACTTGTTAGTAAGCTTCACAAGAACAATCAGCACAACAATAACAAAAATCATTTATATAGGAGTCATGCCCTGAAATGTAATGTATCAGTTCGCTAATTGGGCCAATTTCTGAAGTTCGAATATTTATTAATGTTAATAAAAGTTCAATCAGGTTTCCTTGTCATGTTAGGTCATTGATTTGTCCAATTTTTGCCAGAAACGAAACCCGAAGTCTCTGGAATAAATAATCACTCAGATTTTTTTTTTTTAAGTGGGGTGGGCGTGGGGGTGCGCGGATATCCTCAAGAATTTGCTATAAAAATCATGTGTCCTGCCATGTTCAGTAACAATCGGGGAGTCATCCTCATCGATTTTAGCTAGGAAAGGGAGATCATTTCAGTTCTGAATGGTGCAGAGCTGCATAAACTGAATGCGTGCGGGCCATCGTTCACAGAAGTCCATTAGCGTTGCCTAAAAGTGCGCAAGGCGACACGCTGCATAAATTGAATGCTTGCAAAGCCATCTTTCACAGAAGTCCATCAGTGCTGCCTCAGAATAAAAACGGTTTTGTGCTGCGTAACACTACGTTCAAATTAAGATGTGCCCGCCTAGGACGAGCATGGGATCTTACCTACCTAGTCAGAAAGACGTTCAGACATATTTAGTTGTTGTTGCTGCTGTTTCTGTTGTTTCCTCGCTTAACGGTTGTTTATGAGTGCGAGGCGGAGTAAATTTGAATGTATTAAATAAGTACCGAATGCTTCAAACTTACACTTAAAAATAATTAATAGCAGAGTTTTAGGGTTGGATTCCGATCTTGGGTTCAACAACTGAATGTATTCAATAAGTACCTAATTCTTAAAACTTATAGTTAAAAATAATTAATAGCAGAGTGTTAGAGTTGGATTCCGATCTTGGGTTCAACAATTGGGATCGATAACTGACGTGAGGGAGAACTTGTTCGAATGAAAGAATACTTCTCAGTGTTCTGCGGGAGCAAGAGTGAACAGCACGTCTGCATTGTGTGAGTGCGGACAGATGAGAAGTGAACAGCATGTCTGCATTGTGTGAGTGCGGACAGATGAGAAGTGAACAGCACGTCTGCATTGCGAGAGTGCGGACAGAGCAGAAGTGAACCGCACATCTGCATTGCGTGAGTGCGGACAGAGCAGAAGTGAACCGCACGTCTGCATTGTGTGAGTGCGGACAGAGCAGAAGTGAACCGCACGTCTGCATTGTGTGAGTGCGGACAGAGCAGAAGTGAACCGCACGTCTGCATTGTGTGAGTGTGGACAGAGCAGAAGTGAACCGCACGTCTGCATTGTGTGAGTGCGGACAGAGCAGAAGTGAACCGCACGTCTGCATTGTGTGAGTGCGGACAGAGCAGAAGTGAACCGCACGTCTGCATTGTGTGAGTGCGGACAGATCAGATGTGAACCGCACATCTGCATTGTGTGAGTGCGGACAGAGCAAGAGTGAGAAATAAATAATGCCACACTGTAATCATCACAGCAACACTGTAGCGAAAAGTGTATTAATTAATTATTAATTACTGAACTGAATGAAATACCAACTCTGTTAGATTACGGCTAAATATCCTGGGAATAGTATGATAACTGACTTGTATCTATAAAAAAAAGAAGTTATTGTTAATTCAATATCTTAAAATAAATGTTTCATTCATCTTTGTGTCAATTCTTTATCATCTTCACTTTATGTCAATTCTTTATCATCTTCACTTTATGTAAAATTCCTCTTGTGACGTTAATATAGTTCTGTATTGGTTATGTTATTAGTTCTGTAATTAATATTCGTCAAGGGGTCTCGAAGAAATCACTAATGTTTCATCCAAATGTTAAGAGACTGTTAAACATAGACTCCAAGATCCGGATCAATAATTGTATGCACACAGCCTGATCAATAATTGTATGCACACAGCCTGATCAAAAGTTGCTCGCACACAGTTTCCGGTATGCGCACACACACAGATCAACAGTTGTATGCACACAGCCAGATCAACAGTTGTATGCACACACACACACACACACACACACACACAGATCAACAGTTGTATGCACACAGCCAGATCAACAGTTGTATGCACACACACACAGATCAACAGTTGTATGCACACAGCCAGATCAACAGTTGTATGCACACACACAGATCAACAGTTGTATGCACACAGCCAGATCAACAGTTGTATGCACACACACACACACAGATCAACAGTTGTATGCGCACAGCCAGATCAACAGTTGTATGCACACACACAGATCAACAGTTGTATGCATACAGCCAGATCAACAGTTGTATGCACACACACAGATCAACAGTTGTATGCACACCGCCAGATCAATAATTGTATGCACACCGTCGGATCAACAATTGTACGCATACAGAAAGCTTAACGGCTATATGCACACAGATCAACAGTGGAGTGCAGACAGATAGATCAACAATTGTACATATACAAATCAACAACTGTACGCAGACAGAACAACAACTGTACGCAGACAGCTGCCAACACAAAAAGATCACCTCCTGCTCGCACTTAGTCAGAGACTTGCGCCCACACAAACAAACATACACACATAGATACAATCAAATAAATCACACGTCCGCACAAACAGATCAACAATTGTACGCACAGACTGATACACACAGAGCTAACATCAAAACGTGCACACAGATTAATGCTTGAACACGTAGAGACAGATCAAAGCTTTTACGGCCAGGACTGAACAGCATTTGCATGTAGGCAGATCAACGAACACACATTCGTTAACATTTGCGGGTATACAGCCATAGCGGCACTTTTACGCACGCACAGAGAGATCAACACTGGTACAATCACATCAATGTTTGGACACAGACAGATCGACATTTGCACACACCCACACTAATATACATGCGCACATACCTTTATCAATAGTTGCATGTACACATATCGACAGATCAACACACGCACGCACGCATACAGATATCAACACGTGCATGTTAAATACGTGAGCAGATTGCGTTCAGTGTGAGAAGCGATGCAGCGCCAAGACGCGCGATTATTTAACACCCCTGGGAATGTGCCAAATGAAGTTTTGTTGTTCTCTTTCAGATGTCTTAAGTCACTTCCGGGACTCGGAGTGCATGTTTCCAGGAGAGAAGAGTCTCGCTAACTAATCACGCGAACTTCAGAGGCCGTGCATTAACACGTATGACAATAAAAGAGATTTGTACTAGGCGTGGCTAGTTATAGAATTGGAATGTAATTTTG
Source organism: Sinotaia quadrata (assembly GCA_028829895.1). Taxonomy (NCBI): domain Eukaryota; kingdom Metazoa; phylum Mollusca; class Gastropoda; order Architaenioglossa; family Viviparidae; genus Sinotaia; species Sinotaia quadrata. The sequence goes on from CM054182.1 coordinate 54,426,159, forward strand.
CCTGTAATTTATTTGAAGTCATTTATTGATGCAAAAGAACGCAATAGTAACGTCAAATTAGGTTATCCCCCCTCCCCTCTTTCTTTCTACTGTCAGTTAACAAAAGCTACGTTTCAAGCCCTTTCCAATCCATCGTACGCCGTGAGTGATAAATGATAAACATGTATGTTTTTTACAGAGTAAGCACAGGCAAATATTTCTCTTAGAAATAACCCGAACATTACAAGATAATGAATATGGAAAGAAAAGAAAAAGATACCCCAAAGAAAACCAAAAGAATAAACAAAAGCCAGAGTGAGTAGGGAGGGGGAGAGATGGGAGAGAGAAGTGGGGGTTGGATCAAACGGAGGACTAATGACTAAAACAAAAGAAAAGATAATTTAGATAAGAGAGATAAGACATCTTTTGGGAAATCAACAACTAGCTAAATAACAGACATTTAAATAGAAAAATAAGATTTGGGCGAACATTTGAAAAAAAAAGCCTGGCTAAACAATAAATAAAGCACAAGTTCAGTGGTAAATATTTAACGAGAGACCTGGCTAAGTGACAAAGTTGCGAATTATAATTCTTTTAAAAAAATGGCTAAGTAACAAATATAACAATTCTAAGTATTTATAGTTAATTGGGGTCTTTCTTTTCGATTTTTACAGAAGCGTTTGTTCCAGAAGCGTCTTGATAAGCCACCACAACAGCTTTCTTAAGATTTTCTCAAGATAGTAGGAAACCGGCTTAGGAAAGGAAAAATCTAAAAAGCGGTCAGCCAATGAGATGCAATTTAAAAAATGGAATTCGCCTCTTTATTACATGGCCACGGAAAGTCTTCGAATATGTGATCACTGACGTCATCGAGTGAGAGCACATATAAAAGGATAAAGATGATGAACTAAATGACAAAAAAATTACGAGAGATGACTATAAATGACAGAATATCGTGAAGTGGTGAGCCAAAAGAGAGACAGAGCGGGCAGGTGGTGTGAGGATAGGGGGAGAGAGAAATGGGTGCCCAGCTTGACGTTTCCCGCCTTTCCATAAACATTAATTCGATGTTTGTAATTTTAAAAAAATTACTTATTTCATCTCTACTTGGATGCATTTCTCTTATCGTTTTCAATCGCAGTTTTAATGATTCTAACAGCTGCGGTGTTTGATGTTTGTCACAGGTAAAACTTTAATGTTTCAAGCTGTTTGCTTTGTCATTAGCTTACTTGTAAGTTGTGAAAATAACAGTTCAATACTTAAACATTATATTTTTACATAATGTACTTCTGACACATTTATTTTTACATAATGTACTTCTAACACAAATTATATTTTTATATAATGTACTTCTGACACACATTTTATTTTTACATAATGTACTTCTACACACTAATAAATTTGTACATAATGTACTTCTACACACTAATAAATTTGTACATAATGTACTTCTACACACTAATAAATTTGTACATAATGTACTTCTACACACATTTCATTGTTAAGTAATGTGCTTCTGACACATTTTAATTTTAAATTAAGTATTTCTGATACGTTTTATTATGTGTACTTTTGACACACATTTTATTTTTTAAATAATGTACTTCTGACACATATTTTATTTTTACAAAATGTACTTCTGACACATTTTATTTTAAATAATGTACTTCTAACACATATTTTATTTTTAAATAATATACTTCTGACATTTTTTATTTTGTAAATAATATACTTCTGACATATATTAGTTTTAAACAATGTAGTTCTGACACACATTTTAGTTTTAAATAAAATACTTCTGACATTTTTTATTTTGTAAATAATGTACTTATGACACTTTTTATTTTAAATAACGTACTTCTGACATATTTTAGTTTTAAATAACTTACTTCTGACACACTTTATTTTTAAATAATGTATTTGGACTATTTTTTCCATTAAGTGCGTTCAGCTAATTAGCGAAAATTATTTGACATATTCTGACATCAGGTGTTAATGGTGATGACTATGATGATGACTGTGCTGATGACTGTAATGGTGATTATTGCTGATTAATGACGTTTGCGACTTACTGCAATGTATTGTGTTGGTTGATTTTTTTTGTTTGTTTTTTGTCGTCACTTATATAATACTTGAGTAACATGTACCGATGATTTAAAGCAACATGTGTATAATAAAATAAAATATAACAGAGAGAAGTGTGTTTTTACAGTGTGGTTACTGGTTTACTGCGCCTTGTAACGTAACAAGCGTAATTTGTTTCTCTGTTGGGGCTATAAGAACCATAACAACCACCAAAAATATTTTAATTAAAAACTGGCTCAGGTTTGTCAAAAAAAACAACAAAAACGACAGAAATGAATTCAATTTTACAAGAAGACTTGAGGGAGTTGGGTGGGGTGGGGTGGGGAGTGTCAGCGTTGAAATTAACACCGTCAGAGGTTCTCATGCTTCATGGCGATCTCTAGTGTTATCTCCTCTGAGTGGGGAGAACTACTAACCATCCTGGATGTCGAGGCCATTCCCAGTTACGTCACAAGTCTGTTTGTTTTGTTTGAGAATTGTTTAATCGTGCATTATGTGGGGAGAGACTAAGTAGAAAATTATTTTCAAATGTTGAAATGTGGATCATGCTCAATACAAGAGATGACAAGTGTTGAAATGTGGATCATGCTCAATACAAGAGATGACAAGTGTTGAAATGTGGATCATGCTCAATACAAGAGATGACAAGTGTTGAAATGTGGATCATGCTCAATACAAGAGATGACAAGTGTTGAAATGTGGATCATGCTCAATACAAGAGATGACAAGTGTTGAAATGTGGATCATGCTCAATACAAGAGATGACAAGTGTTGAAATGTGGATCATGCTCAATACAAGAGATGACAAGTGCAGACTGGTGCTAGTGGACTAAAAATTTTTAAAATGTATAACTTGAGTCGAATGTGACTAATCTGTTGTTTGAGTCATACTAGCAATTTTGTTTTTCTTGCATGTTTTTTTTTTCTTAAAAAAGAACACTGATCAAAACAACTGATTATGGATGACAGATTATATATTAGCTTTGCCAACAGTAGCGAATTGTGAGAGAGAAGAGAAGTATGTTCTGATTCGAAATGATGAACATTTTTGTTGAATGATAGCACCATTACATGTACATGGCACTAGTTCCTACACAGATGGGGGTGATTATTTTTTAATTATTGATTTTTCAAAATATACTAAACAATTTTTAAAACTATTAAATAACAAAAAACACAGTGATGATTCGTGTCGCAGTGTGTGAGGATTTATCAGGAAAATCAAAGATTGCATAATCCAAACATGATTACACCTTTTGTTTATACGTATTCACGTTTTTCTTAATCAATTCAAAATACACACACACACATACACACGCACAAACACACATACACACAAATACACACATACACGCACAGACACATACAAACACATACTCATACATACATACACACACACACATGCTTACATACATACACACATACATACATACATACATACACATACGCACAAATACACAGATACACACTGACACTTAAATACGCACGGACACACATACACAGATACACACACATACACTTACACACACATGCTCACATACATACACACATACAAAGACACAAGTACACCGATATACACACAGAATAGGACAGAGAATTATTCACCAGGAATCAATAGTCATGATTTTAAAAATTGTAGTTTTGCTAGTTTTCTAATTTTTAGAAATAAAAATTGACCAATTTAAGCATACAGGGAATGTAAGGAACTGGTAAGTTATTACCAGGTGATGGTAGAGATTATCTGCTACAACGTCTCTCATTTGCGCTGTTTATCTAAAGGGGAGTGACTCTGTTCTATCACGCCATGCGCACTTTATACATAACTTTATGAAGCTGTGCATATATAATAGGCTCGATTTAACACTCGTCACAAATAAACTCTTATCTATGTCATAAATCTCAAGCATAAAACACATTTGTATGTATGCTGCATGTATGTGCGTGTTTATATATCATATATAAAAAAAATCAAAATTCGTGTACACACACAATGAATGGCTCGTGTACACTTAGTAATGAACGTAGGCTACCATCTTCAGGCGTATGCACGTTATGTATGCAGACTTTGTTTTTAACATGGCAGAAATCCGGGCTTTTTCTTTTTAATTAAAAAAAAAACCGAAATCAACTTCTGTGTTCCGATAGAAAACACCATTTATGCATAAATACAATAACATTTTCTTGACATAATAGATTTAAAAGATGAGCGATCCGAATGCATCCGAATCATCCCTCAATTTGTCACAGTCTTACGTCAGTGCTGTGCAACGTTGCCAAGGACGCGAGCGAATCCGTATGAAGCAACTGAGAAAACTCTTCTAACTTGGGAGTCCTAAACTGAGAAAACTCTTCTAACTTGGGAGTCCTAAACTGAGAAAACTCTTCTAACTTGGGAGTCCTAAACTGAGAAAACTCTTCTAACTTGGGAGTCCTAAACTGAGAAAACTCTTCTAACTTGGGAGTCCTAAACTGAGAAAACTCTTCTAACTTGGCAGTCCTAAACTGAGAAAACTCTTCTAACTTGGGAGTCCTAAACTGAGAAAACTCTTCTAACTTGGGAGTCATAAACGTTCACAGTGAGTATCTCTCCCTGTTCATTACGAATATCCTAGATGATTAAAGCCACTGGACGTATATATTAGAGAGCAGTGTGAAAAAATCCAAAAAAAGTGTTTGAGTATTTGTCTAAGAGTTTCATGCATTCTAGAGCGAAAGAAGTGTATATTGTGCATACTTGTACAATAAATTTTAGATACTGGGGTGGGGTTGTTTGTTTAATTTTATGTGTGTGTGTGTGTGAGTGTTTGTGTGTGTTAGGGTTAGGTTAGTGCTCCAAAACTTAAACAGGATTTTGGGTTTTGTTTACTCCACCTTTCTTTTTAAGGGAATTCTCGGGGTAGGGGGAGAAGGGGGTCCCTGGGCGATCCTTATGTTCCCTTGACCATATTTTTGTTTAATTGGATTTGTGTGTGTGTGTGTGTGTGTGTGTGTGTGTGTGTGTGTGTGTGTGTGTGTGTGTGTGTGTGTGTGTGGTTGTGTTTGGCAATATTTTCTATAGGAAATCTTAAATCTGTTTGCATTTTGTTGTTGCTTTGGTAGGTAGAGTGGTGTTTCTGTTATCAATAAAATTTCTCTCTGTGCTGTTTTGGTTTTGAATGTTGTGCGGTTCGTGTCTGTAGTTAGACATTGTATTTCTTTAATTAAAAAAACAACAATAATATAAATACCCTTCTTGTCTTCTATCTTGATTACAATGTTACAGTATGCCATTGTTGATTGTCCAATAGCAATTATTTCACTATCTTTGTTGCCTTCGGCTCTAAGCGTCTACGCTAGTGGTCCCAACCATTTTCTTGTGCCCAAGAACACATTCACAATTTCCGGAAGAGTGTGGTGGGTGCCAACAAGTTCTCAAAAGTTTATTTTAATTGCACATTAAATAACAAGCAACGTTTCACATTTAGCACATAATATGTGAATCTATAACACTAAAGACGTGATTTTAACATAATAGTTATTTCATCATATCATTCGGCAATTACAACTCTTTCACTATTGTCGTGTGAATTTTGCTCTTGTTGAAATATACCTCGAAATTAAGTAGTTTTTACAAAATAACTGTCATAAACAGTTCTCTTCTTATTTTAAAAAAAAAGTACATGTATACTATTGTTAAAATAGTTGTGGAAATGTATTTATTTTTCTTTAATTAACATAGATAGCTAGTTATGGTTACTTGTATTTGGATTCAATTTTTTAAAAATGAAAAAAAGTTAAACATAATTTTACTCATACACGCTCGTCAGCACTCAGTCGAGGACAGATATTATTATACACGTGTTTTTTGTAATAAGCAAGTCTGATTTTTGGCACTGCACTTCATTGCAGGTAGAAGAGTGAAAAGACATTCCCATTCGTAAGCGAGCGTCAAGAAGGACGATCTGTAAGTCATGGTCTGAGTTTGACTTTATTTTGTTCATCGTTGAAAACAGGGCTTCACAATCATAAGTAAAAATCGAAATATGACTTTATTTTCTTTGTTACGTCTTTCAAAGCAGACAATCCTTACTAGTCAAACAGATTCAAAACATTACCATCCGTTGCTCATTATATTAGAAAATTATAATTTTGAAGGTCCAAAATCTCCAGTTCCACTTCTCTTCTTACTTGAATGAGACCTGCAATCGATGTCGCCATTTTGCTACATCTAGTTGGCAAGTACAAGGATTCACATGCAAGGCAACCAGGGGCTGAATGAATATAAATGTTGAAATCTCTTCAGATTGTTCCAGAAGTGTTTTGAATATGGATAACAAGTTGTGAAGAGTTAAAGTCACTTCCACATGTCCCATTTCCTTTTGACTTGGGAAATATACATAACACTTAGTCTTCATTTGTGACATCCAAAGATCAGTTTTTCCTTTGAATGATTTTAAAGAACCTAAAATGAGTGTCGAGAGGCTGGATGGAACAGCATAAAATAATTTTACAGAACCCAAAATGAGTGTCGAGAGGCTGGATGGAACAGCCTAAAATAATTTTACAGAACCTAAACTGAGTGACTAAAGGTTAAGTGAAACAGCCCACATTTGCACTTCTTTTCACATCTCGTCGAGAGCGCACGTATATAACTTGGCGGGCGCCATGGCGCCCACGGGTACCGCGTTGGGGACCACTGATGGTACGACTTTCACAGCCTCACCGACCTGACGGTGTGCTTTGCAGCCACTCTGCTTCACCATCAGGAAGAGCGCGCGCATTCAAGCGTAAACAAAACAATAATGTGAGCCGAATTATACGCCTTGGGTATAATATAATTATTTTAATATCTGCACAACGAATAGACCCCAATATTTTCACTTTCTAAAACAGGTCCAGCCTTAGCTGTCCAAAACGAAAACTACAAACGTGCGATTAGTATTCACCATGTTCTGCACGTCATTTGAATAAGTTCTATCGGAAATTTTTTTTCCCGTCCAGTCTAATCTTTCAACTGAGACCTTATTTCCGTCCAGTCTAATCTTTCCACTGAGACCTTATTTCCGTCCAGTCTAATCTTTCCACTGAGACCTTATTTCCGTCCACTCTAATCTCTTTCCACCGACAGCTTATTTCTGTCCAGTCTAATCTCTTTCCACAGACAGCTTATTTCCGTCCAGTCTAATTTCATTCCACAGACAGCTTATTTCCGTCCAGTCTAATCTTTCCACTGAGACCTTATTTCCGTCCAGTCTAATCTTTCCACAGACAGCTTATTTCCGTCCAGTCTAATCTTTCCACAGACAGCTTATTTCCGTCCAGTCTAATCTTTCCACCGACAGCTTATTTCCGTCCAGTCTAATCTTTCCACTGAGACCTTATTTCCGTCCAGTCTAATCTTTCCACAGACAGCTTATTTCCGTCCAGTCTAATCTTTCCACCGACAGATTATTTCCGTTCAGTCTAATCTTTCCACCGACAGCTTATTTCCGTCCAGTCTAATCTTTCCACAGAGACCTTATTTCCGTCCAGTCTAATCTTTCCACAGACAGCTTATTTCCATAGTTTGAGATAGACAACGGAGATTACGAAAGCCTCTTATCAGGCTATCCAAACAGAATTACATATGATGAAATAATGAAGAATATTACATTTGTTATAAAGTGCCTTGAAAGAAGGGAGAAAAGAAAAGGCGAGACCGACCGCCAGTTGCAGGATTCTAGAGAGAACTTTGTACTGGAGGATGTGCAGTGTTCTCTCGTTCTGCTGCAGTATGTGTCCGTTGTCATGGTTTTGTGTGTGGATCAATTTTTAAAATAAAAAAAAATAATAAAATGCATTTGCACTCTATTAAAAAGACAATTCAACAATAACTTTTATTAATAAATTGATGGGAAGACGTATTTCAGATCATCCTTAAAGAGATGTTTCAGATCGGACTTAAAGTGTTATTTCAGATCAATCTTAAAGCGTTATTTCAGATCAATCTAAAACGGTATTTCAGATCATCCTTAAAGAGATGTTTCAGATCGGACTTAAAGTGTTATTTCAGATCAATCTTAAAGCGTTATTTCAGATCAATCTAAAACGGTATTTCAGATCATCCTTAAAGAGATGTTTCAGATCAGACATAAAGCGTTATTTCAGATTAGTCTTTGTGGCAGAGTAAATTTGTCTATCCCTATTTCTAAACTTATTTGTTATATAAATTGTTAAATGTCAAATGACCTTGGGCACTGCTTGTGATGATATTGTTTAAGTGCCCAGATTTGTAGTAAACAACGCAATGGAAAATATAGTAGAATTAGCTGATGTAATCTAAACCAGTTTTAGGTGGAGGGATAGTTTTTATTATCCAATGGTTAAGATTTACAAGAATGAGACCAGCCAATCGGCTGAGATCAAAGTTTACCTTTTGAAAAGGATTTATTTTCTAATCACTTTGAATTTGGTGTGGAAGAAGTCTGGTCATGAGAGGTGGCAGTTTGCTTAATGGGAAGAAACAGCCTTTTTAAATTCTGGAATCTCTGGAATTTTTAGAATTTCCTGGCTCATCGATGTATAAACTGCAATGACCATGGTAGATTTGAGAAGTCTCTACCCCCAGTGTGTAAGTGTAAGGGTACACTGCACTCTGTTGGTGTATGATGACAAGGTATGCTTGACTACATCATGGAATTTCTGGTACAAGGAAGTTACTGGAAACTGCTACAATTGTTGTTCTACTTCAGAGAACTAATATGGTGAAGAAGTGTCCAGATTAGTCTCAAGAGAACAGTGGCTCATGAAATATTCTACAGTATGCTAGAGGAACATGTGAAACTGACAATTTTATTGTGAACAATAAACTGTGACATTGTTACAAAAGACTATTGCTGCAATCATCTAAACAAGGTTATGTACACATTATTATTATTATCTCTCTACAACTCTATTTCTGTTCTCTGATAAGAATTATCTTGTCATTTATATTGACTCTAATCTGATGAATTGTGTTTGTACACGAAGACCTCACTGTACGCAAAGACCTCACTGTACACAAAGACCTCACTGTACACAATGACACCACTGTACACAATGACACCACTGTACACAAAGATCTCACTGTAAAGACCTCGCTATACACAAAGACCTCACTGTACGCAAAGACCTCACTGTACACAATGACACCACTGTACACAAAGACATCACTGTACACAAAGACATCACTGTACACAAAGACCTCACTGTAAAGACCTCGCTGTACACAAAGACATAACTGTAGAGAGACCTCACTGTACACAAAGACCTCACTTTGAGAGATGAGAACTCTTTACCGCCTTATTGCCATGGAGATGGCGAAACGTTTCAGCCAGAGAGATACCATCACCGCCGCTCACCTGTCGGCTAAGGTTTGTCCCCTAAGGCATCTCCTGCTGAGGCCAGGCCCTGCTGGTCGCTTATGGAGTTTGGTCTCCGACAGAATAATGCCAAAACAGATCAATAATAGCCTCTGACATGCAATAGCTGGTATAGGCCATGCGATTTGCTGCTATTTATTATTCGGGCAATGTCTATTCCGAGTGCTACGGGAGTGTATGAATGTATAAACTTGTTAATGAGTGCTACAGGAGTGTATGAGTGTATAAACTTGTTAATGAGTGCTACGGGAGTGTATGAGTGTATAAACTTGTTAATGAGTGCTACGGGAGTGTGAGTGTATAAACTTGTTAATGAATGCTACGGGAGTGTATGAATGTATAAACTTGTGAATGAGTGCTACGGGAGTGTATGAGTGTATAAACTTGTTAATGAGTGCTACGGGAGTGTGAGTGTATAAACTTGTTAATGAATGCTACGGGAGTGTATGAGTGTATAAACTTGCTCCTATCGTATGTGCGTGCATACGTACTGATGAAGCGCGTCGCCGGTGTTACTTTGATGACTGTATGTGCTTGTTACGTGTGTGTGTATGTGTGTATGGGAGAGAGAGAGAGAGAGAGAGTGAGTGAAAAATGAAACTGGTTAAAAAAGCATTTGTGTAAGCAGTGTAATAACCTTACCGAAAGTTGAAATGTTCGTGTTTGTGAGTGCGTACTTGTGTGCGTTAGTGTGCATGTATTAATATTACCATGACAGCAAAAAAATTAATTTCCCAGCCAGTACAAATTAGAAGCGGTCTTAAAAGGAAATATTGTGTATTATTCAAATGAAGGGGAAATGTTAGCAATACTTAGAAGCTGTCATTGCATAGTGTGGGCATTTGATACGAGGACTACAATAAGTGTTTACACATCTTATAAAAGAGAAATTAAATTATTATTGAAATATTCAGCGTTAACATTTCCAGTCACTAGAGTAACTTCTGGTTTCTGAAAATTCCCATCAATCAAGACATGCAGACTAAAACAAAAGAAGGAGTTACGCGAGCGGCCAACATTCCATTAGTGTTTGTATGCAAATGAAGCTGTTGAGACGTCACAAGTTAACACTCCAGTAATGCTAGATATGAGTAAATAAAAATATTAAAAGCAAATACTCCATTATTGATTGTATAAATACTAACATCACCCTGTGTCAACACATCATTATTGATTGTATGCCAGTGAAGTGACGTCACATCTGTTAATGATCCAGCATTAGCTGCATGCAGATAAAGATAAAGAGTGTCAACACGTGTCACTAATGTTTTAGATGATTGTTTAGAGTTAAAGAATTTGATGTTACTGGCTGTCAACATTTCAAATTGTTTTGAAATTGCAAGTAAAATGATGATATCACAAATATTAATATAATCAGCAGGATTGTAGATTAAAAAAAAAACGTTTGTTGACGTCATCAATTGCCACTGATAAATTGTGTGATTGCTTGTGTGGAAATGACATTATTGAAATCAAAATAAAATCTATCACTGTTCGTACGCAAATATAGATTTGACATCACCAGATATCACCATTCTGTTAAAGGCAATTGGTTCAAGTGAACATACTGAAATCACCAGTTGTCACTATTCTGTTAAAGGCAATTGGTTCAAGTGAACATACTGAAATCACTAGTTGTCACTATTCTGTTAAAGGCAATTGGTTCAAGTGAACATACTGAAATCACTAGATGTCACTATTCTGTTAAAGGCAATTGGTTCAAGTGAACATACTGAAATCACTAGATGTCACTATTCTGTTAAAGGCAATTGGTTCAAGTGAACATACTGAAATCACCGTCTCTATTAATGACAAGTGGTTTAAGTGCAAATATCACCATTTGTCACTATTCTATTTTTGGCAAGTGGTTTTGTCCATTTAAAAGACATTGATATCACCAGCTGTCACTATTATATTACTGGCAAGTAGTTGTGTGCAAATAAAAATGATGGCTTCAGAAGTTATCACAGTTCTATTATTACCAAGTGGTTGTGTGCACAAAAAGATGATGGCTTCAGAAGTTATCACTGTTCTATTACTGGCAAGTGGTTGTGTGCACATAAAGATATGACTTCAGAATTTATCACTGTTCTATTACTGGCAAGTGGTTGTGTGCAAATGAAGATGATGGCTTCAGAAGTTATCACTGTTCTACTACTCTTTGTTCAGCATTCCGCTTTTCTTCATCTGCCAACATATTACTATTTTCTAACAGGTGAAAAAGAGGTGTGTGGCAGAGTAAATTTGCTTATCCCTTATTCTAAACTAAGTTTTATATAAATTGTTAAATATCAAAATCACCCTACCGTGGGCACTGCTTATACTGATATTTTTAAGTGTCAAAGTTGAAAGTAAACAACTCACGTAAAGAATGTGAGTTGCTGGTGTAATCTAAACTGGTCTTAGGTGGATGAGTAGTTTTTATTATCTAATGGTTAAAATTTACAAGAACGAGACCAGACAATAGGCTGAGATCAAAGTTTACTTGCTGAAATAATTTTTTGGTCTAATCACTTTGAACCTGATGTGGCAGAAGTCCGGTCATGAAAGGGGGCCATTAGCTTAATATGATGAGTTAACTGATTGATTGAGAGAGAATAGACTTAGAAATATTTCGTGCATTTTGCTATTGATATGCTATACTTGTGTTTTACGTAGAGATGTATTATGTGAGTAGACTATTATTTCTACAAAGTGTGAACTAAGATGCTCGTAGGTAGTATGCTGAACACTTGACATTGTTTCTAGTGAATATGTTCATAAAATTGATATTTGTATTTATTATGCTGTATGCATGTATCTGGCTACTAAAACTGTTGCAGGGAAACTGCAAGTTGAGACTTGAATGTAATTTATTAGTTTACACTTGTATACGACAGCAACCAACAGTTAAATAAACATATACCGATTTTTTAAAAAAGAACTTTAAGTACAAAACACTGAACGCTTCAGAAAAATACAGCTGTATCTAGATTAAATAATAATAATAATAATAATAATAATAATAATAATAATAATAATAATAATAGATGCAAGTTCAGTTTGCTTCAGAAGTCATTTTAGTAAATTGAACGACTTTTGGATGTAGTTTCATAATTGTAGATAAATAGAAATATTTATTTATTGTTGTGTGTAGATTTGTTTTCCTCTAATTTCATTCTCTTCCAAGATAAATTATAAGCACGCGCTATTACATAATATTAGTTTACATGTGACGTATTGAATAAAGAAGACCAAATCACACGTAACACATTAGTATACAAGTGACGTTTTGAATAAATAAGACCAAATCACACGTAACATATTAGTACACAAGTGACGTATTGAATAAAGACTAAATCACACGTAACATATTAGTTTACTAGTGACGTATTGAATAAAGAAGACCAAATCACACGTAACATATTAGTTTACAAGTGACGTATTGAATAAAGAAGACCAAATCACACGTAACATATTAGTTTACAAGTGACGTATTGAATAAAGAAGACCAAATCACACGTAACATATTAGTTTACTAGTGACGTATTGAATAAAGAAAACCAAATCACACGTAACATATTAGTTTACTAGTGACGTATTGAATAAAGACAAAATCACACGTAACATATTAGTTTACTAGTGACGTATTGAATAAAGACCAAATCACACGTAACATATTATTATATCAGTATAAGAAAGTGTATGCCTGTAACTCTTGTACTTGTGAGTAAAGTCAGATAAATTTCACTTTCGAATGGATAAATATATTTTAAAATATATTTTCTGTACAATTTTAATTTACTGCATTATCAATTGCCCGCTGTGTTATTTTCAGTTCTGGAATTAAAAAAAATACACTACTTTAATTAATCACATTTTCAAATACAAAATATGACAAGCTTTCCTCATACATAAAAGTCAATAATTAATCGCATTTTCAAATTCATAATACAAGCTTTCCTCATACATGCATCAGTCTTTAATAATTAATCACATTTTAAAATACATAATACGACAAGCTTTCCTCATGTAAATATTATCATTAGTTTAATTTTTATAAACGAAAGAGAAAAACAGTTGTGACATGATTACAGAAATGAGAGACAAGCCGCGATTTAATCACCCAAGGGGTTTTATTCTCACACAGCATCAGACAGAAATTACGTGCCTCTGAGTTTTAGTTCTGTTAATCGAATAACTGTTTTTCCGAAGAGGAGTAGGCGGGAGGGAAACAAGGAAGCCTGTTCGCGTGAACAAGCAAACCTGTTTGATGGTGCAGTTTTGTTAGGCATCAAGTCCGACGACTAGAAAGCGTATCATCTCCCTTTCTCTGATTTGAAAATTAATAAACGCTTCCTTCGATACGGAACATTGCTGCTCTCTGCCATTCCTTCTGACTGCTTCTGTTCGTTCTCCCAAACATTTAGCGGCCTGATCCAACTTTAATCAATGCGTGAACTATTGCTGTGTACAAGGGTGAAAAGGCTACCGACGCCTAACTTACATTCCCTCCAGTTGTCTGCCGCTAGGTTGGGCCGTGTTGTGCACGTAATGTTTGCCTAAGCGCACATCAAAGGCGATGGCCCTTTTCGTGCGAGCGCCTTGCTAAGTCACGTCTAGAGCAAGAGCGGCGCCGACTTTTCACGATTTCTCAGTGGAGCGACTGGCATGGCTGCGGACTCTGTGATTGGAATGGGCACAGTTACTACACCACTGCACACCACCGCTCTTCACACCAAAGGGCGTTCTAAAAAATAAATAAATAAATGGCGGTGCTTCATTCAAAGCGGGCAAGTAGGACAGAAGCAACTAAGACCTTTAAAGGTTTCAAGCGATTGTATTACGGGTACTTTTATTAAAAGTTCTGATCCCATCGGTTTGTATTGTACCAGCATATTATGGAAATTTTAGGTGCGATTACTGTCCGTGTATTTAATTACTTCTTGTCGAGCATGCTTGTCAGTACGTAAAGCGCAGTTAATGAACTTGGCAAGCATGGCGACTCACGGACAGACTATTTCAGTATATCAGCTTCAATCACAGGAAGCTCTTCTTGGCATTTCCCCGACACTTCAACTTCAAAACGACGGACTTTCTACTGATTCCCGACATAACCTGCCTTGTGTGTCTGTGTGTGCGTGTGCGTGTGCGTGTGTGTGTGTGTGTGTGTGTGTGTGTTCTGCGTGCATGGTTCTCTCCCTTCCCGCCCCGTCTGTGTTCTCCCTCCCCTTGCAGTAGCTTCACTTGTGATTAGTTGATTGTCAAATTTACCAAGTGGTCAACACTAGTGACGCGTATACTGCCAGTTATATTACGGTTTATATGTCTTCAGCAGAAGCTCATTAAGTATTGTCAATAAAGCAGGGTAAACATTTAGTATTGTCAGTAAAGCAGGGTGAACATTAAGTATTGTCAATAAAGCAGGGTGAACATTAAGTATTGTCAGTAAAGCAGGGTGAACATTAAGTATTGTCAGTAAAGCAGGACGAACACTTCGGAAAGGAAACTTGGTACAACTCTCTTTTGATAATTATATTATAGTATATTAATATCTTTATGAGAAACTATATAACTCTTTCTCTATTTTAATAATTAAATTACAGTATATCTGTAACAGAAACTATATAACTCACTCTCATTTTAATAATTAAATTACAGTATATCTTTAACAGAAACTGTATAGCTCTCTCTCATTTTAATAATTAAATTACAGTATATCTTTAACAGAAACTATATAACTCACTCTCATTTTAATAATTTAAATTACAGTATATCTGTAACAGAAACTATATAACTCTCTCTAATTTTAATAATTAAATTACAGTATATTTGTAACAGAAACTGTATAACTCTCTCTAATTTTAATAATTAAATTACAGTATATCTGTAATCTTTAACAGAAATTGTATAACTCTATCTCTGTTTTAATAATTAAATTACAGTGTTTTGGTATCATTCACAGGATGTGCACTCATCAATATGTTCTGTTTTCAAAAAACAACCTCTCTCCTTCGCTCTGTTCTTGACACCAGCATTTGTGTTGAATGCAACGTGTACAGCCGGGCTTAGGATAATATACTGCTATCAGCCAGTTCGTTCGGTTCAAGGTCTCTGATATAAAACGCTAGGCGATAAAACAGATTTTATATTGTTACTTATTTTGTTTAAGGAGCGGCGATTGAATTTTAAACGTTTGTGTATAATATAAAGTCTCGCGAGGGATGGATTAGACCTAATGATAATTATAGTAAACAAATTAACGAGTTTTTACATTTGCAAAAAAAAAAAAAATACTTTTTTTAAATTTATGATTTATATGATAATACATATATTTCTATTGTGCTGATCGCCGAAGTAGAAAGTGAAACTTCAAGAACAAAGACATGGAATACAAAGTACGATCTTATTACTATTCTCCTCCACCACCAAACTATGCAGTCTTCTGATTCCCCCCCGCCCACTACTTCAGTGAAAGCGACCCACTGCGCTATCATGCTTACTCTGTGCTTCTCTCCGCTGCCACTCTGACCTTTGACTCTTCGCCGCTTTGCCACGCTTCACATCAAAGCATAAAGAAGGGCGCGACTGAAACAGAGCAATGATGAGGGTGGGTGGGTGAAGAGAGAGAAGGTAGGAGAGTAAATTGTAGTGGGTAGGGTAGAAAGACGGGTGAAAGAGTGCTGGATGGAAAATGTCGAGGAAGCCTCAACAAATCTCTACATTAAAAGCTTTCTTGGAGGAGGGGGGTATTGATTAATCCATCGTTGTCGTTCATCAGCTGATGTTGCTCTGATTGAAGGGTGGTGGTGGTTGGGTTGCAAAAGTCAATTTTGCGGGTCACTCAATCAGATACTTGTCAGTGTGTGTATTTATCTCCTGTTACCTGGTCTTGAATTCCAAAAGCACAAGATCTAAATTAAGGCACAAATAACCCGCCAGTTCAGCATTTTGCATCAAGCTTCCAGGAGTCGTATTAGTAATTGCATTTTCTTACCTACTCTTAGATGGCAGGATCATACAAATACACGCACACACATATAATTTTACCAGGAAGTTTGAAATGCCAGAATGTGTATTTAAATTTTTAAAACTGGAGCCAACATTTAAAATGTTCAATACAAGCCAGCATTTTAAATGTACACTGTGTCCTGATTATCAAGATTATCAATCGCTATTTCAGTTTTCGTTATACATCACTAAATAAACATGTTGACTGTGTATATATATATCCTTTTCACAAATGTAAATTACGAAAGAACAAAATCCTACATCAAAGTAAATGAACGAAAGGATGTTTCAGGGGCAGAGTATAACACATCGTTGATGACGTTTGCACGTGACCTCACTTAGAACATCACATTTGCATGCAATGCAACTCGACTTGAAGACATGTGCTCTTAGCGAGCGTTTATTTTGATGCCTCGACAACTGTTTTCACAAATTACAAATAATTGGGTCGGCGAGTCTAGAAGTGCATCAAAGAAAACCTTAAGCTTTCAGGTCAGTGGAAGGGGAAAAAAAAATCACCTGAATGTAGGTGGCGGTGATGTTGGGGAGTGATCGAAGAAACAAAGATCAATACATTTTTGCTTTATTTTCCGTTTCATCAGTTAGATACGTTACGTTTCGATTATTATTCGTTACGGTCATTTGTTTCAGAGGTGTCTTTTTTCAGTTCAACAAAATTAAGTTAAATTAAATAAGTAAAGGGGCTATACTAAGTTGTATCATTAAAAAAAATTACTAATTGTGAATTATTCGCAGCTTCTACAGCTCTGATTACTAAAAATGGCCCAAGCTCTAGTTTAATTAGACCGCTTGAAATAGAAATGCATTAAATAGGGATGATTGGATTTCTTTCTTGGGCTAAATGGCGACTGAACTAGTGACACTGGGGACTGGCTGGTCTGAAGGTCACTGAACATAAATGGTTTGAATTGATCTAAGCGGTAAGACGTTAAGCTCTCGTGCTCAGCTGACCAGGGTTTACTCCTAACTCAGTGTATATATATAAGTGTGTGTGTGTGTGTGTGTGTGTGTGTGTGTGTGTGTGTGTGTGTGTGTGTGAAAAACTCACGGGAGCCCTTTAACCACTCCCTAGTTCAAGGTAGTGAACTTAATATCTAGTTCACCCTGAGATCAATCCTGTGTGCTACAGGCCATACCCTCTTAAAATCTAAAGATATCTTACCTGTTAAAGTGTATGTATTGTTTGTTTAAAACTCTTATCAATCCATTTTATTTAACCCCGTAACCAATTTTTAGAAAAATAATCGAATAAAACCAATTTGAAAAATAACTGTACCTATTAAAAATTAAAAGAAACCAGCTATTCTGTCCGCTTTTGTTCTGCGGCTCAAAAACGCTCCATTCACGTGATCTTGAAAAAATTCTAATTACAGAATTCTGATTTTGCACGCGTGACGTCATATGAGAGGTATAAAACTGAGTGAATATTTGTTTCGTTGTTTGTGTGTCATTTCTTTTAGTGTGTCATTTCTTGTAGTGTGTTTTTCCTCTTTCAGTACATAATGTATTTTACTTTGCTGAACAAATGGGACTTATAGCAAATCCAAGACTGAAAGAAGGCAGTGTTCCGTCGATAAATAAATTAAATTATTAAATAACTTCTTTGAAGTCAAGCACGAAGATGCCTTATACTCGAAGTCAACAGCGTTTTAAAAAAATCCCATTATAATTATAATGACTTTTGTGGGGTGAAAGTGATCAAAAAGCTATATCTAGATGTACATAAGGTATAATTTTTGTCCAGTAATTGTAGATCTATACGCCAGGATAGCGAGCAGTAATGTTTGTCACACTGACTTTTTTCATTTGTTTGGTATTATACATTATTTTTATTACTTCATTTATGTGCTCAGTCAATAACTTTTAATAATTTTTTTAAATTTTTTAAATTTAATTTGTGTTAATTTTTTAAGTTATTGCATGCTCATTAAAAATATATATAGATAAAAAAAACATTTTATGTCATAAATATACTGATTTATTTCATGTACCTTTAATCAAGCCAATTAAGGAAGGTTGCTCAATTTACGCTGGAGTTATTTAATAATATATATATAACAATAATATTAATAATCGCAATTTGTATGTTATATAACTGTAACACTTCAAATTGTACAAAGTTTAATGAGTAAATTTTCATTTTTTAAAAACTATGTTTAATATTGGGCTCATCTAAAAAAAAAATTAAGATGTTTAATAATCACTACTGAATTGTACTCATAATAAAACCACAAGCCAAGGACTAGTTCAATGGTCCACATGCACGTCTCCTAACAACATTTACTGGGACCCTAGACAACACGCCAGGAGAATCTAAAGTTATGTATTTATAAAGTCAACAATCACACAGTTTCAGACTTTAATCAAACTTTAATTAAAGTACTTTTAGAGTTCACTCAGAAACATTCAGTATTCTTTTATAAACTCATTTATAGTTTGTTCATTCAAACATACAAAATAACTATTACAGTGCCATCATACTCAAATGAACATTTTCTTACAGCACCACATGGTCATGATTGTGAACTTATATATATATATAAACTTTAATTGTAACTGGAATTAGGCAAACGGTTACGATCCCAACCAGATTAGTTGTAAATTGTATATAAATGGGGAAGGAGAATGGAATTGTCAAAAGCCTTTTGTTATGTGTATGGCTTATTGGCAATCATGGGTCTTGCGACAATTAGTCAAACAGTACGCTTGGACATAGTCAGGTGTGAAGCAAAATTCTGTAGTTAGAATAATTAATTATGTTTCTAATGCATAATTACAGTGATTTACTTTACACTGTAGTAATCAAACTTAGTATGATTTTTGCAGATCTAATTCTAATTTTAAGAGAGAGAAGATAATGGAGGGAACTAAAGTGTGGACTCCTATGTGAATATTTACAGGGAGCAATCATTTTTTTTTTCAAACGCACGTGCAATTCTCTCGTTTTGTTTCTCATCATTTCTTCTTGTTGGAAATACTTTACCTTTACATGGTTATGCTGGCTTTGGCAAAAAGACAGCCTGGATCAAGATACCATTGTCTTCTCCAGGAACTCAAGGGTGACTGAACAAGAAAGTTTCAGTTTAGTCTGATTATTGAATTTTATTTGGCTCAAGGGTGACTGAACAAGAAAGTTTCAGTTTAGTTTGATTATTGAATTTTAGATGACGACTAGTATATGGCCATTGATATTAAAATGTAGGAAGAGGGAAGACAATTAGGGGGACAATCAAATTCTCTCCCTTTGCACAATATAAATTCTCAAATATGAAAGGGGCGGAATTAGTACTCACTGAATGAATAATTTAGAACATTTACATGCTGTAGTTTGATGTAATGCGGTTGTGCTTTAGGAATGTTAATTTTTCCTTGTTACTGTTTTCAGGTTTTACGTTTTCTTTTATTTATATGTTGCTTTCTTAAAATCTGAAATATTAAATTTAATTAAATTACGTATAATTTATTGAAAAGAATCTGAATTTTAACTTAGCTGTTAGAAGAGTGGATTTTTTAACGTACATTTTCAAAATTATAAAACATGGTAAACAATAACCGCAAACCTTCTGTGAATTAACTATTGTGGCAACTTTACGAAGCCCGAGGTCTGCAAGTTCGCCAGATCCTTTTGCGGAGTTAACTGAAGCTATATCGTCGACAGATCACTGCACTAATTTAAAATTGCAAACGTACGGTATTCAACCAGATCCTATTGTGGTGGTCAATTGGAACTTTGCCAACTTCATTGAATTAACTAATAAACAGATTTTATAAACATCTTTATTGCCTAAACTGGACCTGTGTCGTCCTGAGTTAAAGTGTAGAGAATTTATAAACGTTTTATTGCCTGGATTGGACCTGCATCATCATTGAATTAACTAGTACACAGACTTTATTGCGTAAATTGAAAGTAAATGTGGAAGTGTCTATAGGGGACGGTCCCAGATCGTCAGAAGGTTGTGCACTGTCTTCGTCCATCCCCACTTAAGAAGTCGCAGGGCCAAACCCCGCCTCTATTTCAAGCAGTGTGTGGCATTGGGAAGCATCATTAAAGTGAGCAATTACTAATTATGCAGCAAGTAGCGAATCGTAGTAGTGTCACACAGAAACAATTAATCTGAAACTCTGGTCTTATCTATCGTTTTACAGCACTTTACTCTCTCTGGTTTTATCTATCATTTTACATCACTTTACTCTCTCTCTCTCGTCTTTTTCTATCGTGTTACGTCACTCTTTACTCTCTCTGTTTGCCTCTCTGGCCTTATCTATCTTGCTATTCCCCTCTTTTTGTCTCACTCTCCTTTCTTTCTGTCATTCTATCTCTTTCTCTCTTCCTACTTTCTCCTTTCTTTCTGCTTCAAATAGCACTTTTTCTTTCCCAATCTTCTTTCTCTTTCTGTCGTTTTTTTTTTGTTGTTCTCTTTCTCTTTCTCGTCTCTAATTCTTCGTCCTTTTATCTCTCTCCTTCACACACACACACACACACACGCACGCACGCACGCACACATTCACATACATAACACACGTGCCATAAACACACACACACCGAGAATTAGACACTTGATTCGCTATACAATATTTTCCAGCTGATCCGCCACTGATTTCTTGTTTCTTCATGCAAAGCTTGATCTTAGAACTTAATTGCAGTGCCTAGTCAGAACTACAATCCCGATTCTGATACGGATCTATGTTACAGAACTGAGTTCCCACCACCCCACCCAACCACTTCATTTTACTTGGATGTGTTTGTGCATGTGATAACTCGACAGGCATTCTGTTGAATGTAAGTGGATTTTTT
Organism: Sinotaia quadrata; assembly: GCA_028829895.1. Classification (NCBI taxonomy): domain Eukaryota; kingdom Metazoa; phylum Mollusca; class Gastropoda; order Architaenioglossa; family Viviparidae; genus Sinotaia; species Sinotaia quadrata. The sequence continues at coordinate 54,447,408 of CM054182.1, forward strand.
TCCTGTTGTCAAAAGCGTTGTGTAAATATATTTTCCAAAAGTGTGCATATAAGTGCGCCTGTATGTGTTTCTAGAAGTCACAGTTTCCGTCGTATATTCTACGAAAGTGGTGTCATTGATTGTTGTCACATTTGTGTTCAGATGTCTGAGCCCATGTCGTAGAGTTATAGTCAAGCGTTCGAGTTCCATCCTATACAAGGAAGAACTCAACAGAAAGATAATTTTACAGAAATCAAAAACCCCATCTCCAAGGCCGCAGTTGAAACACTATTGTATCATCATCTACCAACTGGATTAAAGATGCGCCACCATTAGTGGACCGGAAGTGAAGGGGCCGGAAGGAAGCACATGGGCGAAGAAAAGGGCGCCAGCTGATGAGTAGTGACAAGTCTTTTTCCTGCACTTTCTTTTCAAAGTGAAAAGTGAGAGAAACAGGACTTATTGCTTGACTTAGACTGTAATCTGTTTCCACGCCGCGTCATAAGTAGAACAAGTCGTGCGTATGATAAAATCGTATCGTCTATGCGTTTGTCAGTGTGTGTTCGAGGTCACCCTAAACTCCTGTCATTTATGTTTGAATCATTTCTTTTGGGGGAAGAGATCTCACTTTTCTTTATTCAGTAGTGGTTTATTATCTATCTATCTATCTATTCATCCATCTATCCTTCCGTCCATCCATCCATCTCTCTTTCAAATTAAAAAACGTCACGTGTATCAACTGTGCTGGTGTTAGCGCGCGCCATATAATTAATTTGAAATACATATATGTGGAAGTGGTTTAGTTGTATAAAGAGAATACAATTCATCTAAGGCCTAGGGGTAAATAAACTATAACTTTGTTGTTCCTTTTTCGATATTTCTACAGAGATCGCCATCTTGACCACAGCCAGATTGAATTGCGCGCACTTGACTTACTGTCAGCCAGAGAAATTGTGTATTTCCATTTTGATTGTAGCAGCTAGATATTCGAAAACAGGTTATTGCTTTCATTCCGACATCATTTCATCCAGATTCGACTCTAACTGGAGATATTCCCTTCCTGCCTTCTTCATCTCCTTCTCTATTTGATATAAAGGCTTTTCTTTTTTTTTCTTTTTACTATATAAGACTAAATATAACAAATTAATTGAATCTCGCTTCAGATATATTTGAAATGATCCTTGAGTTATGTCTTCATACTAGTATGTTTGTTGTTTGCATTTATAAAAATATATGAGCTGCCCTCCTTTTTTGTTAATACCCATCCTGCAAAGCTAATAAAAACGTTACGCCCCTCCATCCTATGAAATCAGCGAAGGTTGGAAGTGAACACTATCAAGGCCATTAGTCACTCACTCACTCAAATATGTAATCTTATACGATCTCCAAATGAAAACACTGAAAGAGATGAGTTTTTCAACCGCTATTCAAACGCCTCTAATGCAACAACTTCCTTATGTGTTACATTAGTAATAATATTAATGATTGCCACATGCCCATGTCGCAGTATCAGACTCAAAATTATTAATCTCCAAATTTATTATATTAGCTCTAATATTAACAACAACCAGGTGGCCTAATCTATCCTTCAGTCTCTATGTCAGACCTATTCTTTAGAACCTTTATTCCTCTAACATAGCAACAGACAAATTAGCCGATGTGTCGAGAGTTGGTGATGCACCTTATCCTTTGATTAATCACAACTTATATAATATCCACATATTCCATCCAGCTCAGACCCACCCACCCCCAGCCAACTCTTCTCGATCACACTAACAAACTATCCAGAATGTCGGTTTAAGATAACAATAACAAAGAAGATTTAATAATAATTAATAAAAAGAGATCAACTAAGACCATCTATTTACTGTCATAATGTTGATGTTCGTGTTAACAATAATGTTCATCTGGTCCGTTATGGAGAGTGTAGTTTATACAATTATTTTGTTGTACATAGAAGTGAGCTCCTCATCAACAAGTCAAGACGATAAGAAGGCCAGCTGAAATAGACAGTGTATCTCTCTGTAGCCACCAATAAATATTAACAACCTTAAGGCTTTGTGGCAACAGCAATAGATGACTCTTACAATTTCACATCATTTGACAAAATCTCATCATGAAGAAATATTTACAAATGAGACAATATTTCCATTTCCACATTTACATGAATCTCAATGGATACAAGCATAATCAATGAATGGTTTACATTAAAATTTGTATTGAATGATTATCTCAATCTCCCATTTAGCTTTATTTGCCACAAATGGTTTTACAATACATAAGGCATAGCAAATGCTTATTTCCATTTCATCATCTATACATATGGCATGAATTATTACTAGCGCCAGACAACCTTCTCTGGAATATAACAATCATTAGTAAAAAATTTCACAAACATTCTACACAAAAGTTGCAATAATTTCTGAGAAGTCAATATATTTACCACTCGCAGAAATGTGGAAAACCTTCCTTTAATCTACGCAGATTGAACAATTCTATATGGTGTAGGAGGAGTGCGTCTATAAAAGCATGGGTCTATTAGCACATATATATGAATGACTCTGGGTCTATTAGCACATATATATGAATGACTCTGGGTCTATTAGCATATATATATATATGAATGACTCTGGGTCTATTAGCACATATGTATGAATGACTCTGGATCTATTAGCACATACATAGGAATGACTCTGGGTCTATTAGCACATATATATGAATGACTCTGGGTCAACCTACAGGTTGTCTCATGTCATTGAGCAGAATGCAAATGACCAATATAAAGGCTTTCCATAGCCTGTAAACATTCACCCATTCTTACTGTCACCTTCCCCATTCTGTGCATTTCCACTGCCCAGCAAGGTCAATGAACTTGACCTCAATCCTTTACTGTGTGAAGCATATGTGGGTAAGCAGATTGCATAATCAGTCAGGCAACGGTCAGTCATAACAAGTAACGATCAATTACAGATTATTAACATTTAGAAAAAGAAATAATAGAATATAAAGAGCAAAATGTCCCCATGGTTCGACCATCACAATGATAATTATAATTGATGATGTTCATGAGGATAATAATGATGTTGATAACAATAGCAGCAACTATCCTAATAATGATGATGATATTAATAACGCTGATGATGATGATAGTGATGACTTATGTTGTAGTGACGGTGACGGAGGGGGTTGTCCACAAGATTGCTGATGTGTGATTTTCTGAGGAAAGCAAAAGTACACACTGCAGACAGCAAACAATGAAGTAATTTTGGCTTAAGTACAGGTCACAGGCTGCACTTCTTATAGTTTGATCGAATTAAATAATGGACTCTGCTATCTTTTCATTATTTCTGCACCCACCCACCCTCAACTTAATAAATGATCTAATGATTTCTTCGTGCAACCTCATCAATCATACTTTCCTTGTTTGTGATAAAATAATGTGCAATGAAAACTATACTTAGTCACTTATGACATAAGTAAATGACATTCGTTTTCAAAATTACTGTTCCGTTGAGACTTTCCACAAATGTGCAAGAAACGCGCCAGTCAATTAAGGAACTTATGCATTAAAATTTCACACTTACATTTGATTTTTTCACAAACGCTTTTTTTTGTCCTTCTCATTTTCGCTTCCGAACAGGAAGATGAGCCAGATGAAGTTGACAATGGGGGTCAGCTAATAAAGTTATCATGGCTCCCATCACTTCCAGGATGGCGCCGCGGTGGCTATAGTCTAATTGTCGTGAGAACCCTGGTGGTCACGTCTGCATCCCGTGATGCGGCCATCGCACAATTTCAGGAAGACACCTTTGGTCGACGTTCTTGAACTCCGCCGAGGCTGCGGTGCAAGGTCAAGGTTAAATCTCCGGTTTGGAAGTGGCCACAAAGTGTTCAGCTATCAAAAGCTGAAGTAACTTGGCCACGAAACACTTCCAACGAGTTCGGCGAGCAGCACGTGCGCTCAGACGTTCCCAAGTCTGAAAGTCATGAAGTTAACGACGCAGTTGTACCGCGTTCAAACTGCATTCTTCAGGAGACAGGCGTTGCCAGGGAAACCAAACCAATAAAGTCAGCATTTAGGTGTAAAGTTCTTTCTGAAAAAATTTTTTACTCTCCGACGGTTTATTTTATTGTGAGAGTTGCACTAGTTAAAGCCAGTTTATTGGTTAGAAATTAAAGAAGAGAGGAAGAAAGAGTTATTAAGAGGAAATCAGAGGATAGAAACATTTATATATATATATATATTATGTGAGACACCCTTTAACGGAATCATGACAGTCAACTTAATGACGACAACGTTGTCAGAGTTGCTGAGTTCTGTTCGCTTTTCAGTGACTTCCACGAATCATGACATCACACAGATTGATACTAAATCGTGTGTGTGTGTGTGTGTGTGTGTGTGCGTGCGAATTACATATCTCGAACCCTCCTGCACCCACCTTAACCCAGTTTCTGATTGGCCGTGCTAGGGAATTAGTATTGAAGTTGAAAAGAAATATGTACGCCGATACTACTAAAATTTTGATTGTACTACTGTGGATAGAATCTTTTGAGAGATACATTCTCTTCCATGTAACAGCAAAGACGACAGACAATAAATTGCTAAAAGTGATGAGGCAGCTTTAAAAAAAAAAAAATCTGTTAATAAGTGAATTTTGATTTTGCACTTCGCGTTGTCTCCCTTTTATTGTTTGTGTATAAACACGTCATTCATTCAAATTCCATTTCAGTTTCCAGTGCGATTTAATACAGGATGTTCTAAAGGAAAAGTAGCCAGATAGATGGATAGATAGATAGATAAATAGATAGATAGATAGATGAGCTGTTCACATCTCCGTTAGAAATACCAGCAGATTTAAACAAGAAGGCCTATATTATATCAAGCTATGTGGACATACATGATTTTGACAATAGAAACAATGCAAAATAGAGCAGATGTCAGTAATAAAAACGTAATTACCCTTTTACTCGATGGAATTTGCGGGAGAAAACCGAAATAACTTGCAATACTGTCTCGTGGTGAACTCGTGTGGGCACTTGACCGACACAGCCAAATTACAGTCAATAGGTTATAAGTTTCGACGCAAGTTTCTTACCCCCCACCCCCACACATTTTTTCTCTATTGTTTCTTTCTCGAATAAAAATCGCAAACAAAATACTGAACAGAGAGACTTAATAACGGCGAATGCAAATTTCCCCCCTTTTACCCCCACCCTTAGATCACTAGTGACGTAAGTACTGCCGTTTGCCATGCCACTCTTACTACTACCCCGCTCCCTTTCCTCACCTCCCAAAACATAAGGTCTTCAAACTCCCTTTCAATTCGAATTCCCAGTTTTTCTCTCCCCCACTCACCTCTCTCTCTCTCTCTCTCTCTCTCTCACACACACACACACACACACTCTCTCTCTCTCTCTAACTTGTTCTTCCTGTTATTGTAAATTGGTTCTGACACACAAACACACTTGACCACGTTGAGACATTCAAGTCAGGCCCCAACGCATATGACCAGACTTGTAACTTTTGCACTCCATTTCCTGGTTGCGTGACTCGCCAAGCAACTAACTGTCTTAGCTTATTTTGTCTCCGCTTTTTCTTCGTATAGCTACCTATTTGTGTCATTAATTTAATTATCTAAGGCACTGCATTAGTTATATTGAAACCAGTCTTTACTTTTAAATAACTTTTAAAAAATATCATTATAAATGTTAGAAAAACAACAAACAAACAGGAACATTAAAATTTTATTTTTCAAATGAAACGAAGTTATTAATATATAATAACTACTATTTGTATTAGTTGATGATGATTTTATTATTTTCAATGGAAATTTTTTTTTTAAAGCGTGGAAATGAAATGCAAAGTGAAACTTGAAATTTACAAATACAACACTTTGAAGAGCCAATTACAGAACGAAAGTAAACAATGGTTAGAGTGTGATTTAGAAAGCAGGCGTTATGGATTGTCACTTTTGAAGAACCCATCATAATGCAAGAGCTAGTGATTGTCACTTTTGAAGAACTCATCATAACGTAGGAGCTAGTAAACAATTTAGTCAGATTTGGACGAATTTCTCTGTCACATGAGATATAATAGAAATACAAAAAGATATTTTATAATAGTTTTAATATATTCATTATTCATTGCGGTGTTTTAAGACACGTGAAATTGAATAAACTATTATACCCTATATTTGAATCATATGCTTTATATACAATGTCATCACTTAATCATTATCCGATCGTATTGGTGTAGTGCAATGCTCAAATGACACGGCAAGACTGATTGGCAGACTAAATATTTTTTTTTAAACGTGTTTCACGCAAAAAATCTTACGATTATTTTTTAAGAAACATTTTAACAAATTTCGTCTGTTAGATTTTATGCTCAATAATTTTTATAATAATTTTCAACTTTTTATTTGTATTTTCTGTTTATTCCAGAATTATCTCCTTACTCCGAGATTTTTTCCATAAAGAAACACGGCAACCTATACTTAAAAACAAATTTATTGCAAAGGAAAGAAGATTTTTCATAGTGTAATGTTCCCTTCAATCTTATTATTAAAAAATTACAGTGACAAAGAATAATATACAGAACACCTTATCTGATACTATATTGATCTTCTATTAATTGCATGTCACTGAAGTGAAGACAATTATCCAAAGTTTCACTGGCAAAACGAACATTTCAAATTCCCTTAATTTAATGTGTCGGTAACCCCACCCCACCCCGATTTCCCCACTATGATCATCACCAGAATCTGTACCATTTTAACCATAGCGCCAAGGAAAAGACAGAAGTGAAGCTGCTAAACAGGTACCTTAATACCCCTGTCACAAGATACCACGAGGTGACTTTATTATAATGTATTAAAGCACATTTTTATCAGTTAAGAATATAACACACCTTAAAGTGCTGATGCAAGGTATGGACTACATGTTATAAATATAGGTATCAGCAACTATTACACCGATAATATGGATGACGCTGCTGATTGATTTGACTCACGGCCCCCACTCAGTAATAGACTGAGAAATAGATAGAAAGTAGATATAGAGACAAGACGGTACGATCACTACAATTTAAGAAACACAAACAAAAAGAAGTTACACTACACCAACGGATAGGTGATATGGAAAAAATTAACAATAATTTAATAAAGAGAAAGGGTTAAAAATATTGTAAAAATACAAAATACATTGTTACTCCAGTCTTTGAAAAGTTCATCATCAACATTTACACAGTTACTAGTGTTCTTAATTTAGCTACGTAGTTCAGCTTACTCACTGTGGTCATTGACACTCAAGACTTAACTTGGCATTCAAGACTTAACTTGGCACTCAAGACTGAACTTGGCACTCAAGAGTTAAATTGGCACTCAAAACTGAACTTGGCACTCTTGGCGATAATGTAGCAATCAATACTGGCAGAACCCTTCCCATGGACAAGTTCTCCATCGGCATCCAAAGCCAATGGAATTGAAAGACAGAAATAAAAACCTTGTAACATAAGTAATTATGGATCCTAAATACACTGCAAGTTACTACATAAATAAATATTTAATTAGGCCTGGATCTCTGCAACAAAAAATAGAATTAGACATGTTGATAAATAGCTTAACACTTCCTAATTATAAGATAAAATCTTAACCATTCACACTAGTACAGGAACGTTTTTATCTTTATCTAGCTGAGGGTCTGTCTTTTGGTTCTTTTAAGGATTTCTCATTACAACTGTGACAAGAGGGATTCGATAAACAGGGCATCTCACCCAAAGGGTATGTTTGCAAAGGAGTCTTGGGTATTCAGTCTGGAGTCTCCACCCATCTCTACCATGGATAACTTTATTAATCAATCCAATTCCAGAATACACCTAGAACTAATTAATATTTATGGCTCTCTCACAGCTTCCTCACCCACATTCTGTCAAAGCACATCACGTGTCCATAAACAAATTCACATTTTCATTAGCCTAAAAGTTAGAATATCACATAACAAGGTCTTGCTCAAGTGAGATGTGAATCTAATCCATTATTCTACCGTCATTTGACTGTGCATCCTTGTAAATGCCATCCAGCTAGCGGTCTGAGACAAGAATAGTTATAATCCTACTCACCGCTAAGCGTACCCATTTAATCAAAACAATTTATCTTTCTCTCCACTTCTGTTATCCACGACTTTCACTTTACAAATGAACTTTATCATATACTGAATTATAAAAAATCTAGATTAAAATTGAAAAATATATTTTAAAATATGTGGAGAAAATTCCAACCTTACAACCCCACCCCACCCCACCCCAAAATCACTAACCAGAATCTATGCCATATTTAAATGATATAAACAACGCCAACTGGAAGACATCAATAACAAGAACCCGTAAGCCCCTACCCTCATCCCCACCACAATACGCTGAACCATGATAAAAATTATTTAATGAACGATATCGGTTTCTAAACACAAACGTACGTCCCCCCCCCCCAATCCCCTCAAGATTACCATCATATTATATTCCGTCCATTAATTAAAAAAATTATGTGAACAACGTCAAGAACAGCAGTCCATTTTGGCCTCTAAACAAACTCGTACCCCACCCCCAAACCCCCATGATTACCACAAGATCCTTACCATTTTAAAAATTATATAAGCAGCGCCAAAGAAAAGACATTAGTCCATTTTGACTTCGTACAACCCTTGCCCCTTCCCAATCCCCGTAATCAACACCGGAATCCGTACTATCTCTTAATTATATATACAACGGCAAAGAAAAGACAGAGAGTCCATTTTGGTTTCTAAACAAGAAAATAATTGGCACAGGCAAGAATGAAAACTGACTTTTTAGAAAAAAAATAAAAACAGAAGAAGAAAGAGACATTTGAAAACAAGTTCGTTGGAAAGAAACTAAATTAACATTTTTAAATTTAAAAAATCAAGAGAGTAAGCACGGATTTTAAAACTATAATATTGTACAATGCGTAAAATTTTCAAATAACCAACACGCATCTTATGTTATTTAAAAATAATTTGTTAAAACTTAAATGTAATATTTAGGTGTTAAGTGGTTGAAAGTGGCATTTCTTTTCATAAGAATTTTTTTAATAATCTGTTGCTGTGATTTCAGCTGTCTGCTACGGTTATTAAAAACTAGCATTCACACACACACACACACACACACACACACACACACACACACACACACACACACACACACACACATACACACACACACACACACACAAACACGCACGCACACAAACTCGCAAACATACATTTTCGCGTAAAGACATATATAAACACACATTCTCGCGTAAAGACATATATAAACACACATTCTCGCGTAAAGACATATATAAACACACATTCTCGCGTAAAGACATATATAAACACACATTCTCGCGTACGTACAGATATATTTTTTGAAATAATGAAATGCAAGCCGTTTCCCAATAAATAAGAAACAAAAATAAATTTAATTCAAGACAGCTTTCTTATTCGAGGCGAAAGGTCATCTGTCAACTGCACAAGAAATGGTCGACGTTAACTGGAGCCGACAGCTAGGTCATCAAAATCGTCCCATATGAGACAAGCAGAGTTTTACATCTGAGATTAGGTATTACAAGAATGCATGTCTGCTTAATATGGCCAGAACAGCTAGTCTACCTTACACATGCTATCATGTCAGCAAAGTGAACTAGCATGACAGGCATTAAATAATGTTTGATTCTAAATACATTAATCACAGATTTTGTTGAAAATTGCATGAGTGTGTGGATTTTATGTGCGTTTTAATATGCTTAAAACTTTAAATAATTTACAAGTTTTATTGCTTAATACAAGATGTCTTCAAAGGTTGATGAGACTAAACTTAAAGGATGCACAACTAGAAATTGCAAATGTATGCATTAATTTACAGTAAATATATGTAGTTATTAATTCACATTGCAACTGCACACGCACACACACACGCAAGCACATTATCACACACATGGACGCGTTTACTGACATCTAAAATTCAATTCAAAATACAAATATACAAAACTCACATATAGAATTAAAGTAAATATATTATTGTTACAAATAGTTATTTTTTCCTTATTAATTTAAATATAAAATATCTTATCGACATAACATAGATATTTGGGTTTTATAATTAACAGTCAATTTTATTGAAAAGAAATCAAAACAACAGCCGTGAAGTTCACCTTTCGACTTAAATATTACCTTTCATTAGAGTTAGACTAATAATTTGTCCACCTGTAGACTTTTAATTCTGCCCGCCATTAAATGCGTAATTTAGCTCACCTTTAGACTTTTAATTCTGCCCACTATTAAATTCGTAATTTTGCTCACCTTTAGAACTATAAATTTGCCCTCCTTTAGTAATTTTGCACACCTTTTGAACTATAATTTTGCAAACCTTAGGAACTATAATTTTGCCCTCCTTTAGAACTATACTTTTGCAAACCTTTAGAACTATAATTTTGCCCTCCTTTAGAACTATACTTTTGCAAACCTTAAGAACTATAATTTTGCAAACCTTTACAACTATACTTTTGCAAACCTTTAGAACTATAATTTTGCCCTCCGTTAGAACTATAATTTTGCCCTCCGTTAGAACTATAATTTTGCAAACCTTTAGAACTATAATTTTGCCCTCCGTTAGAACTATAATTTTGCCCTCCTTTAGAACTATACTTTTACAAACCTTTAGAACTATAATTTTGCCCTCCTTTAGAACTATACTTTTGTAAACCTTAAGAACTATAATTTTGCAAACCTTTACAACTATACTTTTGCAAACCTTTAGAACTATAATTTTGCCCTCCGTTAGAACTATAATTTTGCACACCTTTAGCATTATCATTTTAAATGAAATGCCGTCGATGTGCATTAAGTGGGTCAAACAGACTCGACAATGTAAACTCACCTTTAGTGCCAGATTGACACTAGCACATTCACTACAAGAAAACGATGACGTCATAAACTATGGGTGTCATTCTAAATGTTCGTAAATGTTGACCTCCACACGTTCAGCGCAATGTACTCATTCTGCCCGAGTCCGTATCTTGTTCTCCAATCGCCTACAGAAGTTCATTAATATCTCAGTCTTCATAAGTATATTTACTATTAATGCGTGTTTAGTAAATAAAAAAAAAATTATTTCATTAATTTCTTTTTAATGTTCGCCCCCAGTGCCTCTCCTATTTTGCGGATGATGAATGAAATTTTTTTTAAGCCAGTCGGCGCATTTGGATTTTGAAGACCACAGACTTGGAACAAGTACTTTTTGGACGGATATTAAAAGACAAATGCATTCGCCACGGACAACTAAGTCTGAATTAGTGTTAACGACATAAAGAGAAAAATCGATTTCCACTGTCTCTGAGTCTAGCTATATATGCTTGCTGCTGATCAAAAGCTCGATGATGGTGGGGCCTTCATTACCAGCGGTTACCGCCATTAATGACGAACTAGACCGGATGCTAGTTACGACCTTGACAAAGTGGCTGGTATTGATACCACATGTGCGTGCGTGCGTACCTGCATGCGTGTGCTTTTGTATGCGTGAATGAATGCGACAGTAGGCCAGTTGGTGTTTAGTCTCGGAGTGTTCTGTATAACTATTCCTGTCTGTCATCGTATTTGTGTGCATGCGTGTGTGTGTATGTGTGTGTGTGTGTGTGATATGTCTGTGTGTATAAGTGCGTATGAGTCCGTGTGCGTGCATGCTTGACTTTACAACAAAGCCAGGATTAGATACTCGTGACAACGGTGATAACGCGTCAGTCCTCTCTCCGTGACTACCCACCCCGTGACCGATAGCCAGCTTAGTGTCAGCTCGGTCTGTCTTACACTGAGTAGACCGCCGTAAATCGTCCCGCTAATTAATACCAATGATGGTCTCCGCAAGGCCGCCAGCCTCGCCAATGCTTAACATTTTAATGTTTCAGTCTTCAGCATGAGATGATTCATTTCGCTCGGTACTTTTTCAAGCACCACTGCTGACTAGCTCACCATGTCAGTGTGTGCAATGTTGCGTGAATATTGTAAACTATAGCTTTGGTATCAGTACTAATGATGCCTATCACACTGAGTACCTTTCGCCACCAAAGTGAGTGGCAGAGTCCAAAGGTCACAAGGGCTTTTGCTTATTTGATTCTGTTTTTTTCTAGCTTTCGCTGATTTAGCACGTGGGCGCGAGCACCAAAAAAACTGACACTTGTCTTCTCAAAAAAGAGAAACATGGCCATGGCTGGCGCTAGTAAGGTGTAAGTAAATCTTAGGCTGATTGCATGGATTCAATTATTTCGTTCAGAAAACGACCGTTGGCCTCGTTCCAGCTTACAGGACTTTGGTCGTGCGTGGTGATAAGCACGCACTCACCACTGATCGTCCCCACTCAATGGACAAGATACTAGGCCCACTACTACGGTTAAGAAGCCCTGTTACGTTCTTCCGGCCGAGTACATTTTTACTCGAACCATATGACCTTCCGATTAGAAAAACTATTGCATTTTAATTTTAACGTATGTAATTACTTTAATAGACAATAGCGAATGTCTAATATCGCACTTAGCGCTCTTACTTTGAATTACGTACGTACTATTTTGTAAAGGAAGTATATTTCGTTTTTGTTTATTTTTATTTAACGACAGAAAGTCTCAGCAATGTTTTCAGAAAAACTTAACTGTTTTTATGTATTGTTATTCTGGAAATTTTTTTCTTGTTTAAAATCCAAGTAAATAAATGCTAACGGAATCAAACAAATGAAATGTCCACTGAGATTCCGAATTTGACCAATCATTGAAAGCCTTACAATCGACAGTGACAGTCGTGTTGAGACAGGATTGCTGATTAGTAAAGCTATTAAATTCGAATTTCTGAACTGATCCAAAATGTCTGAAACAATATAAACAGCACAGCTTCTAAACGTTAAAAATAATAAAAAGTAAAACAAACAAGCAACACAGTATAAACAATGCAACGTGACAACACTCTACAATATAAAAACAACTACGGCAATCGACTTTTCGGCTAAAGAGCCGAGTAGCCACTTTTTATTCAAATACGTTTATCGTACATCAGTACTTTCCTTATGCCATTGTTCTTATACCATTGTTGTAAGGGTATTGTCCTCATGAAGTCTTTAGCCGAAATGTCAACTGTTATAGAGGTTTTGGTGTTGTGCGCTTACAAAGCATAATTTTCAATTTTCTCAAAAAGCAAATAGTTGGAAATTGTCTTTAGTGTGATGTCCGGTATATTTTTCTTTTTGTTTTATGTATCGAAAATGAATTGCAAAATCCGTGCTTTAAATTCTTCTATAAATAATGTCTTCAGCTTTCACAAGGGGTACTTGTAAAATAATTCATGCAACACACGTAAATAAATAAAACACTTGCACGCACGCACACACAAACTGACGAATAGTATTTAGAATAATACTGGGAAACGGCAAAAACACTCAAACGAAAAAAATCACAAGGGAACAATAGGGTCGCGCATAATATATGGTTTTTAGTTTTAAATTATTCAGAAAAATTAAGCAATGGATTAATTTATTTCTTTTTCTCTATGTTTTGAGGAGGAAGAAAATAAATGACTAAGTTTCCTCTCGTGATAATGAGTCACACCTCAAATGTCAGTACCCGTTTCTTGATGACTCGGTCTTAGTCCTCAGAGCGTCTAAATCTCAGGCCTGTGTTCTAAGTAACTTGTCCGTATAGTGACTTTCCTGCCTAGTAAGTGAATTTCCAGTCTAGTAAGTAACTTGTCTGTATAGTGACTTTATTGCCTAGTAAGTGACTTGTCTGTATAGTGAATTTCCTGCCTAGTAAGTGACTTGTCTGTATAGTGACTTTCCTGCCTAGTAAGTGACTTGTGTGTATATTAACTTTCCTGCCTAGTAAGTGACTTGTCTGTATATTAACTTTCCTGCCTAGTAAGTGACTTGTCTGTATAGTGATTTTCCTGCCTAGTAAGTGACGTCTGTGTATAAACTTTCCTGCCTGGTGAGTGACTTGTCTGTTTGGTAACTTTCCTGCTTAGTCAGTGACTTGTCTGTATAGTGACTTTCCTGCCTAGTAAGTGACTTGTCTGTTTAGTGACTTTCCAACCCAGTAAGTGACTGGTCTGTTTAGTGACTCTCCTGCCTAGTAAGTGACGTGTATGTATAGTGACTTTCTGTTTAGTTAAAGTGATATATCTGTACAGAGATTTTGATGCCTAGTAAGTGACGTGTATGTATAGTGACTTTCTGTTTAGTTAAAGTGATATATCTGTACAGTGATTTTGATGCATAGTAAGTGATTTTTAAAATATCCAAAGAATATAACGAAATAAATATTGCTTTCCAATATTTTGAAATATGCATTTAAATACCAGAATAAAGCAGTGGTTCCAAATTATTTAATTTTTAAAATATTGTTTTACACATCTGGAAGCATTTTACTACTTTTCCATGGATGCTTGAAAAATTACCAAAACTGTTGTATAAAGTTTCTTTCATATTACCGTATTCCTATATATTTGCTGTTCATTGCAATCAAATCTCTCAACACAAAACTTCTCATAGTCTTACAGGCGACATTTTAGCATGGCCTTGAACTTTTTCAGTACAATTCATGACGGGTTATTTTACCTTTTTATTTGATTAATTAAGTTAGTCTCGGCATGGATCAAATTTTCTTTAAGATGCCAGGTCAGAAATTTAAAAAACAACCAACTAACCAAATAAAAACCCATCACAGTATTATTCTACATAGGCAACCCCAAAATGTAAAACATAGAAACTCCAAACAATTCAGCCCATGAAAAAAAATATGGAGTGGGCTGTGGTGGAGTATATCTGACTACTCCTATTTCTAAACTTAATAATTATATATTGTTGCCAATGTTAATGTTACCCAACCTTGGGCATTGCTTATGATGATATTTTGGGAGTAAAGAACTCAGGTGGAGAATATGCTAGAACTTGCTGATGCAATCCAAACTATTTCCAAGCAGATGAGTAGTTTTTTCTGATTAATAGTCTCACTCTTGTTCATAACAACTTTGTCCAATGGGGATGGACTGAAAATAATTTTGTTAAAGAAAGTCCTATATTCTAATCACATTGATTTTGACATAACTCAAGTCTGGTCATAAAGGCAATTGTTAGCTTATGGTAAGTTAAAGAAAGAATGGATTTAGAAATTGTTCATACATTTGTTATTGATCTATGATTTGAATTGGAGAATACTTAATGTAACTAAATCATTATTTCTATGTTAATGATTTGATTACATTGTACCTTAATTTGTGAATTTTGATTGATGTTATTTCTTATGCTGCGTGTGCATTGGGCTAAAGAATATTGATGCAGGATTTGTAAGTTGAGAATGTGTGTCAGAGAGAAAGAAGTTTAGATGTGAAGTATGTCTGAAACTTAGCGCTATCTTAATTTTACTTTTGCAGAGAGGAGTGTGCTTTTTAAAAAAATCTTGAAGCCTATGGACAGTCATATGTCGAGGGTCCCATAGGGTAGCCGTAAATATAGTTTGAGAACTCAATTTTCAGTTGAATAATCAATCAACAAGAAAACCAGACTGGATTCTAGCGACATTTCCGATAGTTTGGGTTGAACTGACTAGGTGAAAAAGTACAACCACTATAATGCATTTTCTCGTTGGACTGCATTCCAACCTGTGAGACTTTCGTATTACGTCAAGTTCTGTTGTGTGATCATTATCAACACTATTTTATTTCATATTTAGCGCAATTATCAACTAATGTCTTTGAAATATTGCAATTCAAAGATTGCATTTTAGTGGCGACCTCTTTACACCCAAACGAATAACTGCCCAAATTTACTTGGCAAAATTTGTCGTCTCGAACGAACATTGTTTAAAACATGTACACGTGACGTACACGTTATTTATGATTCAGGTATTAGCGTTGTTTACTACTAGTGTTACATGTAAACAGATAAGAAAATAGTCATAAAGAGTTGTTATTTTCGGGGGTGGAGTCATGTAATCAGGTGAAAAAGAATTATTTCATTCAGTAACAAGTGATGACTAATTCGTTTATTTTATTATTTATTTGCAAGTTATTTGGTTCATTTTATTGCTCCTTTGTTGCCGTTTTCTAGTTGGTTGTTTGAGTGAATGTTTTCAAGTTATTCGGTTCATTTTATCGTTTCTTTATTGCTGTTTTCTAGTTGTTTGAGTGAATGTTTTCAAGTTATTCGGTTCATTTTATCGTTTCTTTATTGCTGTTTTCTAGTTGTTTGTTTGAGTGAATGTTTTCAAGTTATTCGGTTCATTTTATCGTTTCTTTATTGCTGTTTTCTAGTTGTTTGTTTGAGTGAATGTTTTCAAGTTATTCGGTTCATTTTATCGTTTCTTTATTGCTGTTTTCTAGTTGTTTGTTTGAGTGAATGTCATACCGATATACACCTACGTTACATAGAAATGAGCTTATTAACAATTCTTACAAAAATTTACTAGGGCATGGTCTTGAATTCTCTTGGTTACTAAAGAAAAAATATATATCAAAAATACTTTTTGTCACATGTTTTAAAACCAACCCTATCCCTTAGGTTATATATCGACAGTGACTGGCCTAAATAGTAACTTTACTTGCCCTTAGTGACTGGCCTAAATAGTAACTTTACTTGCCCTTAGTGACTGGCCTAAATAGTAACTTTACTTGCCCTTATTGACTGGCCTAAATAGTAACTTTACTTGCCCTTAGTGACTGGCCTAAATAGTAACTTTACTTGCCCTTAGTGACTGGCCTAAATAGTAACTTTACTTGCCCTTATTGACTGGCCTAAATAGTAACTTTACTTGCCCTTAGTGACTGGCCTAAATAGTAACTTTACTTGCCCTTAGTGACTGGCCTAAATAGTAACTTTACTTGCCCTTAGTGACTGGTCTAAATAGTAACTTTACTTGCCCTTAGTGACTGGCCTAAATAGTAACTTTACTTGCCCTTAGTGACTGGCCTAAATAGTAACTTTACTTGCACAGCATCTTACCTTCTGTATGCCTGCATATTACTTAGCCAGCATACTAAGTTCCCTGCCGAGACTTTCTCAACTTTTATACATTGAATAAATTCTCACGTTTCAGATAACCCCTCAGTAAACCCCCTGCATAAAAATTACTATATGTACGATGCTTATTTTTCTCAACCACGATCTCTTGGGGCACTCCTAGTATATCTTGCGGAACCCTAGGATTGAGAAACCGTGTATAGGAATTCCAGCAGACGGATGGTATTAGTGACTATGATGTTTTACTGGTGGTCTTGTTTCCAGGGAA
The DNA here is from genome assembly GCA_028829895.1 of Sinotaia quadrata. NCBI lineage: Eukaryota > Metazoa > Mollusca > Gastropoda > Architaenioglossa > Viviparidae > Sinotaia > Sinotaia quadrata. The sequence goes on from CM054182.1 coordinate 54,464,699, forward strand.
ATCTTTTCGCATTAGAATACACCATAAGTATATTCAACACAGCTGCACTTGTATCTGCATAATTAAAATAAATTTAAACAAGGAAATGTAAGCCATAATGATGGGGGCGAAAAGTAAATAAATGTTTTACTGACTGCCATATTTTAATCAAAAGTACACGAAGACACCCCCGACACCAACAATTTAATAAATATGCCTTACATATAATGTTAAGTTTCTTTAAAATAACAACAAGAACCAAACCCAAAACTATACAATTATAGACTACATTACGAATTCTAATGTTCACAATTGTTCTACCAACAAATTAATAAACAATGCCTTACATATACTTTTAACTTTCTTAAACGTAACAACAAGCACAAAATACAAAACTACACAATTATGGACTACATTACAAACTGTAATTTTCACCAATATTCTGCCAACAAATTAATAAGCATGCCTTACATTTACTTTTAACTTTCTTAAACGTAACAACAACAACAACAACAACCCCATTATACAATTATGGTCTACCAACATATTGATCATATTATTACTCTTACGCGTTAAAGAGGTGGACATTATTTAAGAGATCCCATAAAAAGACTTTTTACAAATGTAAGTAATTAGTGGTTTTATAATGTAATTAAGCGTCATTTTCCGTTAGACAGACAACTCTCAATTAAATATTCACAAAACTTACAATGTTTACAAAGGATTAAACACAACAATTATTTGTAATTATCTGAATTTTCTGTTATTGTAGGTATACTTATAATTTAATCGCCCAACAAGCATAACATTGATTCAAATATCGTACAAAGAAATATACACAAATTGTATAGGACAACACTCTCCAATCTTAAGCTAAAAGTGACTGATACTATTAGAGACTTACAATTTCCCCAGATGTCATCAATTATTAGCTTAGCTTAGAGTTATCAGGTGATGATGTCATCAATTATTAGCTTAGCTTAGAGTTATCAGGTGATGATGTCATCAATTATTAGCTTAGCTTAGAGTTATCAGGTGATGATGTCATTAATTATTAGCTTAGCTTAGAATTATCAGCTTAGCTTAGAGTTATCAGGTGATGATGTCATCAATTATTAGCTTAGCTTTGAGTTTTCGGGTGATGATGGGTCCTCACTGTGATCATGCTCACTCATTGCGATATACATTTATACTCAGTGACCCTGCGCTTGCGCACACAGTACTACACTTGCTCTCACTGACCTGCACTTGTTTACACAGTCGTACACTTGCTCTCATTGACCTGCGCTTGCGCACACAGTCGTACACTTGCTGTTATTGACCTGCGCTTGCGCACACTGTACTACACTTGCTCTCACTGACCTGCACTTGTTCATACAGTCCTACACTTGCTCTCATTGACCTGCACTTGTTCACACAATCCTACACTTGCTCCCATTGACCAGCGCTTGCGCACACAGTCCTACAATTGCTCCCATTGTCTGAAAGAATCATCTTTGTTGAGGCAAAGGGCAGACTCAGTCAAATGGACTGGTGTCCATACATCTAATCTAAGCTAATTCATCATTCATTTAGCAGTAGAACTAGTTTCTGCAATAATAACCAGGGGCTGTTCTGAGAACATTATCTATTATGAAATAATAATCCCATGGAGATTAGATTTATGTTAATGACTACGAGCCCAACTCTAACAAAAACAATATTTATAAGTATTACAGTTTAATAACCAAACTTTTACGAAAATATTAGTTATTTAATAAATAACAGGGTTGAATACATCTTTTGTACTCAACCCTGTACATTTTGCCGCAGTGAGTCCAGGCTGACAGACATTGTTAGAAGTGCTTCCGACAGGTGTCTTTTTCAAGTTCATCTGCCAAAAAAAACGTTCTGTCTAACAAATGGGTTCAAAACAAAACTCCATCTTGTCTCAAAAACAAAATGAAAACATTAAATGAATTAATTTTAATGAACATCCATGACATAATTACACTTTTCAACAGTTTTATTTATTTTCCATGTAAAAAGCTTTTATGATGTGGGCACAACTCCACATATAAGCAGGTAGCATCTTTGATTTAGCCATTGTCGCAACTTGTACATTCTGCCAATGATTGCAAATGATTAAATTACGTGAGTACGCATGCACTTGCACATTCTGTCAAATGATTAAATTATGTGAATACGCATGCACTTGCACATTCTGTCAAATGATTAAATTACGTGAGTACGCATGCACTTGCACATTCTGTCAAATGATTAAATTATGTGAATACGCATGCACTTGCACATTTTGTCAAATGATTAAATTACGTGAGTACGCATGCACTTGCACATTCTGTCAAATGGTTAAATTACGTGAGTACACATGCACTTGTACATTCTGCCAAATGGTTAAATTACGTGAGTACACATGCACTTGTACATTCTGCCAAATGATTAAATTACGTGAGTACGCATGCACTTGTACATTCTGTCAAATGATTAAATTACGTGAATACGCATGCACTTGCACATTTTGTCAAATGATTAAATTACGTGAGTAAGCATGCACTTGTACATTCTGCCAAATGGTTAAATTACGTGAGTACGCATGCACTTGTACATTTTGTCAAATGGTTAAATTACGTGACTACGCATGCACTTGTACATTCTGCCAAATGGTTAAACAATAAAAAAAATTTAATTAAGTAAAAGAAGAAAAAAATAGACCAATTATACAAACTTAGGAGCAGACTCGTATAATCACAGTCATCCACAACAGTCATCTCTAGCTGATGCAGCGTGGATATAATGCAAGAGAGTCAATGCATTTGACTGCCTCACAAATGATTCATTTTAAAGTATCATTTCCCTGGAGTAGGGGGCATAGAAGCCATACCGGCAAATTTCCTGCTAGGTCGTGCAATGGACCTAAGCCTCTAGCTTAGCCAAGGCGCTCCTGTTTTTTAAAAAATAAATAAATTATAATCTTTTTATCTGTGTCACGGGCCGGGCAGCCAGTGTCCATGATCTCACTGCCTGCAGGTTTGTTGTCTTCGTTATTTGTTCTATGTCCTATATCCCCACGGCTGCTTATTCATATTTTTCATCCGAGCCATTGCCAACCAACAAATTAAAAAAATGCTCACACTGAGCCGTTTGCCAACCAACAAATAATAATAAAAAAAATACTCGCACGGATCCGTGACGATGTTAGATTGCATTGTCTGCCAGACATGAGCAAAAGGGTGGTGGTGGTGGTGGTTGTCTGTGACGTCGGAAAACTTATGTGCCTATAATAATAATCTCCAGTTAAGGGCCGTGCACAAAGATAATCGCACCAGCTAGCCCACGAAAGCTAGGGAGTGGAAATTGGAAGCTGCAACGTTTTAATTTTTATTTATTTATTTTTTCGTTTTTAGTGTAGTAATTTTGTTTTTCTTCAAATCGTGAAAACTATCGTAGTCTTGACGTTATTGCTGCTGCGTGATTAGCTCTTGCGCATGTCTGCGCGTTACCGCGCCTTGTCTGTAAACCCTGTTTGCCGGATTCGATTCCGTTTTATTTGGCGTTTATTACGTCATCCGCGTTGCGGGCAAGGGCCTTGAAGAACGTGCTGATTGACCCCAGCTAAAGAACGTCCTTCTTGCACCCTGCTGGTCACACAACACATCCAACCCAGCGATTTCAGGAAAAAGGCTTAAACAGGAAAGTGAAGTGCGCTTCGTGAGCACGTGTGTGTGCGTGTATGTGTGCGTGTGTTTATGTTTGTTTTGTGGACGTGTGCTTACGTGCTTTGTGTCGTTTATGTGTGATGATTATATATATATGTGTGTACGTGCTTTGTTTATGGTTATGCATGTGACTGTATGTGTGTGTGTGTTAGATAACGAGTACTTGTCTGTGCGTGTGACTGTGTGTCTTCGTACTCCTTGTTTTCTCGAGTCCCTTGTCACGTGCAAATCTTGCTAGCCGGAAAGATGAATATTCCTTTGATATCTGTTAGTCGGTGAGTACGTTAAAAAGAGATTAGAAAACTATACACGTGAACTTCAGTCTACCTGACCACACCTTAACGAGTGTACTTAATATTCTGCAGCAATCCGTTCAGAGGAGAGTTAAATTGTCATTATTTCAATTTAACTTTCAAATCAAAGATTTTTTTTCCACCTCTACTAGAAAGGTGTCATTGATCCCAGTTATACTTACACAGATTTCCCCCAAATTAAACTTACAAAGATTTTCCCCCAATGAAACTTACAAAGATTTTCCCAAAATTAAACTTACAAAGATTTTCCCCAATGAAACTTACAAAGATTTTCCCAAAATTAAACTTATAAAGATGTTCTCCCAACTTAAACTTAGAAAGATTTCCTCCCCAATTAAACTTATACAGATTTGCCCCCAATTAAACTTACAAAGATGTTCCCACAATTAAACATACAAAGATTTTCCCCTAATTAAACTTACACAGATCTTCCCCCAATTAAACTTATATAGATCCCCCCCCCCAAATAAACTTACAACTGTGAATGATTATTCATACGTCTAAAATAGCGTCACTATTTTTTAAAAGTAAATGTGACAAATATTATTTAACCCATTGTGTTGGTTTATAGTATCGTTAGTTGAAATAAAACTCCGCGTACTTTACTGAGTTATTTCCCATTTGTGTCTAAGAAAAGTTTCTCTCTTCAAGTAACCTTCCGTAGAATAAAGAGCTACTTATCACATTAAAAAAAAAAATCACTAATCAAGCTTAACACTGATTTTGTGTAAAACTCTATTCTGGTCAGATTTTTAACTTTAGGGATTGATTTTTCAAACTGTGTTGAGATAAAGAGCCTCTGGTCGAATTGAAGTAGTTTATTGGCTCGACCTTTTCTCTAAGACAACTTTATCCAAGAAAGCATTCTTTACTGAAGCCAGCTGTAACCTATCTTACATTTCTTGTTAATTCTTTAAATGTAAGCATAAAATGATCATTAACTGAAGAAATCTCATATTTAAAATTGTAAGTAAAACATAATCGTTAATGGAAGAAGTCTCATATTTAAACCTGTAAGTAAAAAATGGTAATAATTAATAGAAGAATTCCTATATTTAAACCTATAAGTAAAACATTATCGTTAATGAAAGAAATCTCATATTTAAAACTGTAAGCATAAAATGATCGTTAAATGAAAGAAGTCTCAGATTTAAACCTATAAGCATATCATGATAACAAATAGAGCGAAGTCCTTTTTTAAAAAAAATAAATCTGTAAGCATAAAACGATCGTTAATAGAGGAGGTCCCATATTTAAACAACTGCATTTTTGCAAAAGTGACTGAACTGTTTTCAATAGAACAGAAGCTAATGAAGTACAAAGCTGGCAATTTGGTCCTCATGAGATCTGTAAATATTCTCTGTAAATAAAAGTTTCTTTAATGGAATCCCGTAGATTCCGTTGAAAAATTACAAGTGCACACACCCAGAGATCATCATCAATGGCGTCTAACTCGGTTGAAAAAATAAAACGGGGAGCTGTGGGCGGGGTGGGGGATTTTAACTTTTGCCTGACATGGAATACCTTGGGGACCAAACTGATATCATGACAATATCGGAGACTTATAATGAATGAATCAAAAGGTTAAAAAAAAAAAAAAAAGGAAATTTGTGAGCAACACAAGAAGATCCATAATATCTGATGCAAAGCGAGCTAGGATGACTTTGAGTTGACTAAGCGGTCTTATGAATTACAATTAAGGAGTAATACAAGTATGTTACACTGTAACCTAGTCTTTCTGTTTAATTAAAAATAATAAAACAGTAACATTTTGTCAGAAGTTAGGTTTGTGGAGTGTTTGTTGGCCATAAAAAACAAAAAAACATCGAAATGTTATGATTATAAAGATGACGTATTGTACATCCTTTCCCATCCTGATAATAATCGTGCTCGAATTATGACTGTTGCCAAATAGAAATCCAACAATCTTTAACCGAAAGTATTCGTCTAGCTTTAGGACCAAACGCAAGTATCATCAACCTGACAACATGCTTTCATCTAGATGTTACATTGTTGTTTAAATAGCTCAACAAATTATAGTGGTGGAGGTTTCTGCTCTTGTTCAGGGCTAAATGCTCTGAGCTCCTGTTGTTTTTTTGGTTTCCTCCCCCCGTTTAATAATTTTTTTATATATATTTTTATTATTATGTTTGGCTGGTTATAATAATATTATAAAGTTTATTTTGCTTATATATTTATTTATCAAGGTGTGTTGTTTATTTTTGGGTATTTTTGCTGTTTTTATTTAGGTGGTCCTCCCAATCCTTACTTTAGTCGACTAGTCCTAGGGCTTGCCCTGGACGTGGTGGGACGGTAGGGGCATCACTGGGGATGAAGACGGAATGTAAAAAATAACAGACCTCCTGGGTGCAATGGGGATGGGATGAAATAAAAAATACATATTTATTTTACAACACCAAACACTCCAGACTGAGAACAACACAAACTACACACAACACACACACACACACACAAAAATTTCTCATCTATATATAGGTCCCATCAGGGAAAAAAACCACATTGGTTTATAATCCGACATTAGCTCCCAACTCATACCCAGTGAATGACTAAGTGGCGGCAGATTACCAGCACAGGTTGTGGGGGTTATAGGTCCAGGAATAAATTATAAGTCAAGGTTTTGGGGTTAAGTTTCACACTGGAACCAGAGCACCCCTTTAGGCTACGTTGCGAGCTGTGTGTCTGAGGTATCCAGTCTAAGACGTCTAAGGGACAATAATAAAGATTAAAAGATCTCAAAACTAGTCTGAAATAGACATTTATTGTTGAGAACCTCCTCGTAATACCTCCTGTGGTTTGTACGAGAGGGAAAGGTTATTTTGTGGTTGGGTTTGTGGCTTTGCCTGGTGGTGGGGGTAGATGAGTGGAGGACCTGCCCATTGTATTTGCCACATTGGGTGGTAGTACGATGGGGCGCGCCAGGTCCGTTATCATGGGACTTTGTTTTGGGTTGGTTTTCTGCCGTCACCCAGCCCACCTCAAGGGCTAGATTTTTTTTTTTTGGGGGGGGGGTGCCTCATGTCGGATTTCCCCCGACTTGCTGGCGGACAAAGCCAGCAACCGGCTATGGTAAAAAAAACCCAAAAAATTCTAAGATATTTTAAAAATAGTTATATATATTCTGACACTGGATGGGAGACTGATATTTACAAGGAGATAGTAAAGTCACCCCGATAGTTAGCTTCCCACCACTAGCTTTTATTTCATGTTGGGGCGCATCGGACCCCTAAGTGAGTGGTTTGAGTTTAATGTTTTTATTAGTTTTTGTTTTGGACAACTTCCCTCTTCTACTTTCCTGTTTATAAGTGTTAGTGAAGGGGGTGACTGGTGATTAGACTATTAAGTTTACTGAGACACCCATGCCAGAACATTTTTTTTTTTTTGGGGGGGGTGTTAAGTACCCCTTCTAGTGTGGTTGGAATGTTATTGTCTATCAGGTATTCTGTGAATGTTTTTCTTTCTTGGCCTATCACTTCCTGGCCTACCAATTGGCAATTTTTTAATATGTGTTCAAATGTTAGTCGTTGTCCGCAACTACAATTAATAATTGTATAATGTGATCTTTCACTGCCTAAACGTACTTTTGTTATTTTTGTCTGGTCGCTTCTTGTTGAGTTAAAAGTATGTTGGGGTTGTCTTGATTGTTTTGTCTGTCTTAGGTCTTCTACCTTTTGCTAATTGGTGACATTAAAATTTTTAGTTTTGTTTTGTGCCAGTCCTTTCTTTTGGCCAGTTGTCTGCTTTTTCATTTCCTGGTATATTAATGTGGGCCGGTATCCATATAATGTCTACTTTATTGCCTTTGTCATTTAGTTGTTTATGTGGTCTAATATGAGATAGCTAATGTCTGGTCTTTGTCCCGTGTTGTTCTCTAAGACTTTTATTGCAAATAGTGAGTCAGTTGCTAGTAGGTAGTTGGTGTTTACTTTTACTAGCTTGCACTAGTCCTGTTAATATGGCCATATCTCTGCTGTAAATAACTTGTTATCCGTATTTTTTAGGCTAATTTCGGCTTCATTTTGGATATATATATTCCTATTCCTGCTTTACCATTATTAAGATCATGAGATCCGTCTGTGTAAATTATCGTCCAACCCTATATAGTATTCATCCAAGTGTTGTAAGAAAATATTTTTAATTAGTGTTTGGGATTTTTCGTTCGAAAATTTTTCTATTCTGTTGACGTTAGGTGGACTGAGCTGCCAGGTAGATGGTTTGTTTGTTTGGTGGAGTAGTGGTTTAATAATTAGTTTGTGTCCTGACATTGATTCTATTTTTTCGGTTATCTTTCTAAGTGTTGATGACTCAGGAGCTGTTATCTTTTTGGCTGGGTGGCTGTCTGGCATTGTTTGTAGTTTTAAGTATGTTTTTATTGCTCTTTGCATTATTGTGATCTGTATTGGTCTTTGTCCACTTTCTGCTATTGCGCTAATATTAGATGTTGTTATTGGTACTCCTAGTGCTATTTTTAGAGCTTTGGCCTGGATGTCTGAGAGGTTGTTTTTTTTAACGTTGTGGTGTACAGATTTAGATATAAAGTTGGTGCATATAGTGACCTGGACATCACGAAGGCATAATAGAGGTTAAGCATAGTTTTGGCTCCCCATGTAGGTTTTGATACTGCCTTCATTAAGTTTATTCCTCTGTTTGCTGCTATGATTTGGTTTACGTAGTCTGTCATCTGGTGGTTTTCCTGAAATTTTTTCCTGAAATGTCGCTCCAAAAAACATTATTTTAGTCTGGTAATTTACCTCTAGGCCATCTATTTTTAGTCTTGGGTATGTGCGTTTCCCTATTGAAATACAATAGCCTGTGTTTTAGATGCTGATAGTTTAAAATAATTGTCTATAAACCATTTAGTGATTTTGTTGAGGTCTTTTGTATTTCTTGGCTACCCGTGTTGATTGTTTTGTTCTTCACTTTTTGTGAGTGATTGCACTCCACAGAGAGGTGTCGTCAGCAAATTGTCCTAGTGCATTTCTTTCACTGATGATTTTTGTTAGGTCTGAGACCATAATAATGTAGAGAAGTGGGCTGATGACACTACCCTGGGGAACTCCATTATCTAGCTTTTTATAGTCTGATGTTTCATTTTCCATTTTGACTGAAATTTCTTTATTTTGTAAAAATGATTTTATTGTAAAAAACGTATTTACTGTTACTCCTATTTGGTTTAATTTATTGAGGAGGCCGGTATGCCACGGCATATTATAGGCCTTCTTGATGTTCAGGAACACTGCACATAGTCTTTTAGTCTTAGGGGCAGGCTTCTTTGGGTTTGGATTAGTTATCATGTTTATGATTGCTTGGTTTAAGCTTATCAGGTGATCCTGGGTGGAGTGGTTTGGTCGAAAGCCATTTTATTGTGGTGGTAAGATTCCTTCTTCATCACAATAATATATGTCTTTGTTTTAGTATTATTTCTAAGGTTTTACCAAGTTGTGAGGTGAGTGATATGGGTCTGTAACTGTTGGGGTCTGTTTTTGGTTTACCTGGTTTAAGTATGGGTATTACAAATGCTTTTTTCTACATTGTAGGGAATTCTCCCACTGTGAAGATGTGGTTGTACAGTTGGCTAATTGTTTTTGTAGGTTGGTGTGTGCATTTTTTTTATTATTTCGTAATTTACCAGGTCTGGTCTTGGGGACGTGTTTCCTCTTTTGCTGTTTAAGCGGTAAGTAGTTCGTGTAGTGTAATATTTTCATCTAGTAATTTGTTCGCTGTTTTAGTGGGGTCCTTATTATATTTTTTCAGTGTTCATTTTGGTCGGTATAAATCGTGGGTTGAGATTGCTGTTGGAAGTGTGTTTTTGAAATGTGTCAGCTTATATGTTGGTTTTTTTCTTTGGTCGTTTTAAATTCTGTTTTGTCTACGTAAAGAGTGGGCATGTGTTGTTTTGGGGGATTATATATAATTTTGACTTTTCCCATCCCTCTCTGTTTGTTTGTGTGTCTATTGAGTTGCAAAAGTTTTCCCATTGTCGCTGTTTGGTTTTTATATATTGTTTCTTTTGCTATTTTGGTTTCGTTAAATTTCGTTTTGTCGTCTGGTAGGTGTATGCGTTTATATTTTCTGTATGCTTCTTTTCTGATTTTGGTGGCCTCGGAATATTTCGTAGTCCACCAGTAACGTCAGCAACGTCAACCCTCGGGCAAGATAGTTATATTCATCTAACTCGAGTCGCAGACTGACGAGCAAACAAAAGGAGTTTGAGTCTTTTGTTAGTCAACAATAACTTCATTAGACACAGTCAGCGGCATTTCCTATAATACAGATATAGGTCAGTTATGCAAGGATTGTTAATCCTAGTTACGCAATGACATATCTCGCCCGATGACACTCTTTATTGTTGAGTGTTAAGGTATGTGGCTGGGACATTCTTTACATTCCAAAAATTGCATAATCACCAGTCTTAGCAATGGCGGTTTTGTTCACATATTCTTTAAGGATTATTTATTGACAAAAATTAAACAATTTTGGTTTAAGTTATAATTAAAATTTAGAACAAATATATTTAATTAATTGTTTGAGTTATTTGCATTTTTTGTGTTACAGTCACTAATATTCTAGGCTACAGATTTTGACTAAGTCGCTTTCCAAACTGTGAAGCTGTATTGAATTTACTTTATTAACTGATACAAGATCACGAGTACATTAAGTTAAAATTGCTTTGTGTATTGAATTTATTTGATTTACTGATACAAAGCCTATAGCAGACTGCATTAAAACTGCTTTGTGTGTTGGATAAATGAGCACATTTACTAACATTTGCTACAAAATATCTGTTTACTGCATGATCTCTAAAACAGTCGTGTCAAATGAGGTTAGTTTGTATGGGGGACAGTTGTATGGATTAATACTTTTTAATACCAGTCCAAGCTGAGTGGTTGATCACATATCATAAATATATTTCAACGACCAAATATTTTTGAATTCACACCTTTATATGTATTTCATTTATATATTATATAACAAATTCATTTTATAATATCATTAATTCGAATCTGTGATCTCATAAATGGATTTTTCGGGTGGTGGTAGGTGGTGGAGGAAGGAGAATATGTAAAATCACCAATCAGAATAGCTTGATTCATCATACTTTCGTTTAAAAAGTAAAAGGACACACACACACACACCTCTTATATTCTAACTGTGTAACTCACAAACTGATTAGAACAAGAGGAATATTTTTTTTATTTAAAAAAAATAAAAATATTAATAGTACTTGTTATAGAAAAAGGGTGCTTTTTTTTCTTTTTTTTCTTCTTCTTTTTTTTTTTTTTTTTTTTTTTTTTTTTACAAATGATTACTAAAATTGTAATATGTGTGATAGCATACTTATGTCATTAAGCTCATATTAAGCTGATGCCGATGATAGCGTCTGATTGTAATATTATTTTCAAAATCTTTCAATAAAAGGAAATTTTTTGGGTAGTTAGATGGTAACAAATCAAAGTAAAACAACAGAACACGTTGTAATTTTTTTTTTTAAGTGTAGAACTGTGGGGAAAGGGGAAAATAAAAAGCGAGGGAAATAAGGTCAAGTCGTCGCGTCTCTCTCGATTAACAAGGAAAAGGGAAATATGGGTGGCGGGGGTGATGAAATACTGTATATGACAGAGAAAAGATCTTAACCTGCCTGAAGTAAGTCAGTTCACACCCTTGACACCACCCGAAGGCGGAAACAGACAGCGAAGTCAAAGACAGTCAAGTATGATCACACGTGGCACGTTGACAAGAGACGACAGACGTTTATGGCGATTATTAAAAGTTTAAATTGCGGTTATTAATGTCTTAGGTACAATCATGAAATAACTCGTGCACAGTACTGAAAAATTAAACGCATATTTAAAGTTCAAACTTTATTTATTGCTCTTCATGAATATAGATTAAAGCATCCCCCCCTCCCCATCATGATCCATCATAACAATGTTCGTGTACGATAGTGGTATAAAACAGCACTGCTTAAGACCGATCTAAACTTTTCTCCTATTTTCATGCAACCGCTAATCTAATACCGATCTAAGCCATTTCTCTATTCTCCCCAGTGCCATCTTAACAGCTTTATAGGTCCCCAGGAGGTGCAGTGCACAGGGGCCCCTACCTACACAACCACTCAGGATAAAAATTGACAGTAACACAACAGACATAGATTAGCATGGGGGCCCCCCCTGGCAACTGCCCAGCTTGTTTATGCGTTAAGCGGCACTGATTCTCCCCCCAACCGCTAATCTAACACCGATCTAAGCTATTCCCCTATTTTCCTCCAACCAAATATAGAAAGTTAAAACTATCAGATAGGCAGAATTCCTATCGCTCGACACAATGTTTGTCAAAAGATGGTGGAGGGTGAGGGTTGGATGGGGAACAAGGGCTCGACAAGTTTTACAAGTTACACAAAGCAACTCTATGAGGGTTCCCTTTGAACAGGGAACTCTTTACGGTTGTTGCACCACTTCTGGACTAGAGACGTAATCCCACTGTAATTGGGATTTCTAGAAAAGTAATTAAACTCTTTAAGAAAAAAATCAAAAGATGAGATCAGGAAGTATAGTCCAAGCTGAACCAAACCAGGTCAAGGTCTCTGGTCACACACATACAAATTATTCTTCAAGATATAACATTTTTGTTTCTCTTTGCCTTTCTCCACAAATATTATGTCACAACTTACGGATCCCTCTTTTCTCCTTGTCACAACATGTCACATTTTTCCCAACTCCCGTTTCTCATTCTTGCTTAACATAGCTGATTTAAGTATTTGAGAAATGAAACACACACACACACAGCACGCCATTTTTCTGGGAGACCGGGCAAACACGACGTGACAATGGCAAAACTATTTTTAGATCTCTGTATATTACCGTACTATAATCATGCGCGTGCGCAAGTTCTCTTCACTTTCTGTCATTTACAAGATTTCTGAATGTAACAAGAAATAAAACGTTTGTAAGAAAATATGACGTTCCATGACAGAAATAATACTTGTATGCAAAATTAACGGCACTAAACTTGTTTAAGTAAATTAATCAAATTAGACGGGTTGAACAAATTCGCTCAATCGTCAGACCAATACCTAAAAAATAAAATCAACGCACAAATTTATTGGTTAATTAATCCAAACATTTTTTGTTTTGTTTTGCGCCAGATTGATTAAACTAATCAAAGATTTATGTTTGGGAGGATATCAACGGTTGACTTGAGAGCGGCTTCTGTGAATTCTTCCTACAAAGAAGTTGTCAAAAGCCACTAATCCATAAATAGCCAAAGACATGACTAGCATTCTTGCAGTCCCGTAAATTGTGATGGTGAGCTTTAAACAGTATAAGTTACTCCAGTTTTTCTCGAGTTATTTAGCTAAATGATTTAGTTACCGGTGATTGTACACAGACAACGACGTTCGACAAAGGACAGCATGGAGATGATGACAGCCAAAGAAAAAGATGATGACAGCCAACACAGAGATGAAGCAGCAACACAGCAACAAGGAGTACGCTGTCTACATTTTCTTTGTACGTGTTCTCTTACAACTGTCGTCATCAGGCGTTCTATACATTCCAACACAATCTTGCTCTCAAATCAAGCCCAAATCTCTCTCTCTCTCTCACATAACGCACTTCCAGGCTTAAATATAATTCTTTACAATATTTATTCTTTACAATATTTTGAATTATTGATACTATGTGAATTAAGCTTAAATATAATTCTTTATTCTCACCTATAACATTAAAAGGAATAAGTTCAACATAATATTTAAGTTTGCCTTATATAGGAAAGCATTATCACACACATAATTCACAAAACCCCATAAAACACTAATATAAATAACATCAATTTTTTTTTTTTTTAATGAGGCTCTTCTAACTATATTTGGTTACGAAAGTTATATCCTCACTAAAAAAATATTTACTCTCTAGTTAGTGCTAGCGGAGGTAATATAGCTCTATGATCCCTAATGCTAGCATGAATACATGTCACTGTTCAGTGCTGGTTAACAAAGCACGGGAGAAAGCCTTCCTTGACCCGGCGGGTCAAGGCGTTCGGCGCAATTTGCATCGCCAGCTAATGTAACACCCACTGACACAAGAGGGAAACGTTGTACTGAGCAGGACGGCACGCGCCATGTGCTAGGCTTGGCTCTCAAGGCCAGTGCCAATGACTTCCAGCCTACCACATTAAATTTCTTTGGTACCTTTCACATCATACTCTTTTGCAACCAGAGAGAAGATATGTTATGTACAGGGAGACTGCCATAAGAGAAAACAAGCAGTTGAGAAGCATGTTCAACAGTTAAAAAAACAACAAATTTTGTTCGTCTAGCACTGTAAAAACACTCATTTTATAAAATGAAAATGTTTTGTCCCTATGCAGTCTTTATTTTAGTAATAGAATACAGCGAAATGTTGCAGATGGCAAGCGAACAAGTACTTTCATAAGTTAATCACCTAAAAGAAAGCAATTTACAAAATTTGAGCAAATCCCACGTCGACAGCCATTTTGTTGTTTACCTGATTTGGGTCTGTCACAGTTCAATAATATCAGCTCTTCAGGAGTTATGATCTGGGTCTGTCACAGTTCAATAATATCAGCTCTTCAGGAGTTATGATCTGGGTCTGTCACAGTTCAATAATATCAGCTCTTCAGAAGTTATGATGGCCGGTATGTTGTAATTATGACTAGTACCAAGGGTAAATGATTTAATTTATAAGTAAAAACAATGAGCCCTGAGAGTTACACAATTTACAACAGTTGACTGAATTCTTAGCCTATATAAGGAAGAAAACCAATTCAAATTAAATTCTTTCATGATTCTTGTTTTTGCCTTGTTATGAAAAGTTTTCCTTTTGTTCCCGTGGGTTAACGCAAAGGTATTTAATTGAGAACTTGCCGGGTTTTAGGGTTCTTTTGTCAAAGAATATAATTCTGAATTTGACACTCATGCAGATCAGTGAGTTATGATGACAGTCTATTTTGACCTCTCGAGATCTGGTGACAGTGTGGCAACATCTCTTGGGAACAAGAGACTTTTTATGTTATAGGCTAGAATTCCGCGAGTGACAATGAGTAAGTAGGTTCTAACCTTTGTTAAATGACGATTGATCACTTTAGAGATTGTAGTCTTTGAATTGTCTTTAAGTTTAGGACGGGGCAGTTTGATCGGATATAAGTATTAGTTATCAATATGTTACACCTTTGAGAAAGTTGTCTTTTGATAAGTTTCACTGACAGATAGGGAAGGATAGTAGTGATATTTTATAGTGATACATCTCTTAATACACAGGTAAAACACACAGTTTCATCCTAAATATTTTTCATAAAGAGGATTGACACTGCCACTCGACGCCATTTTAGTGGGAAGTCTGTGCACTTAAGATGTCGTCTTTTGGATTGCTTCTAAATCACACGATAGGAAGAGTAACAAATAAAATTAGTTAAATAGTTATTTAGCTGAATTTCTTCAGCGAAAGAGTTTTTAGCAAATAATTTTTTTTAAATTTAACCATCGATTATTTACCTCTATTTAGCAAACTTTTGAGCTAAATAAGATAGTAATAGAGATAAATAATCGCTGTTTAGAAAAATAAAGGAACTTTTAAATGAACCAGTAAAGGGCACAATACTTTTATTTATTCTCTGTTGCGTGGGGGTGGAGAAGGTAGTTCTCTGTAAGGTTCATCGAATTTTTTTTTCGATGACCTATATATATGTATATAAATGTGTGCGTGAGTGCGCGCGCGCGAGCGTGTATATGCATGTGTGCGTGCGCGAGCCCACGCGCTGTAATTGCACACTTTCGACCTTAAAATTCCTAATACTGAGTCCTAAAATCTTTCCTGTCATTATAGTTTTCGTTTGGGTTGTTATAATTTTCTTTCGAATTACGTCGCTTACAACGGTCCGTCCTAGATTGTATTTTGATTTCATCTCCTTTCATGTCACCGGAATGTGAAACGCATGCGGATAAGATTACCTGTCTGAGAGAATGAAATTGCTAGCTAATGATGGAGCGATTGCCGGAGCAAAAGAGGAGGCTGGAAACGGCAAAGCGCTGGGGCGGGGTCGGACAGACGGCGGCGGGGAGAAGAAAGAAACTAAAGGTGCTCATTTCCTGTTCATTACACAACACAAGGAACATAACTCTAGTCACCGTTAGTTTCGTGACTGTGCGCATGCGCGCGAGCGAGTGCTCTGTGTCGTCTTGCGTAGTAGGAGTCAGAGCAATTTTATGCCAGGCCCTCGATTAGTGTGTTCCGTGGGATCGGATACAATTTAAAAAAACAACAGAATACTGGCCTCATTTTAAGTCAAAATGCACTTATCCTAGTGACTTTACAAACCACAGTCAGTTTCAAAGAACGACACAGAACCCGTGCAAAGAGATTTTTTGAAGTTGAAATGTCGAGTGCTTTTTTGCTACTGCAAGAAAGATCATGCGGTTATCTCACAGTTGTACAATTTCGGGCGGTCTTTTGGTGGATGTTAATCCAGGAACAGATCAGATATCAGAATGGAAACAATGCAAAATAAATAGTTTAACCTATACTGAACAGAAACGTTATACATGTAAACAGATATGGTTTCATCTCAGTCAAAAAAAAAAAAAAAGAAACGCCCATTCCTTTTTTCTTCCCGAAAGTTAATAACAAACATTTATTAATTTGAGAGAGGGAGAAAGTTGTTGCCCCCCCCCCCCATTACAGGATTAAATCGATAAATAAATGAAGCAACAAGGGTTGGTTTCTTTCTTGAACTGCCGGAAAAAATAAAATAGTACCTAAGTCCGGAAGACTGATCTAGAAAGATGGAAAATGCGTGCGTGTGTTCATGTGTGTATTTAAAAAGGTATCGCGGTTATATGGTAATGCTCACATATATATATTATTACAAATTCTGTCTGATATTACAACCTCCAAGCAGATTTTGTAGGTTCCGTTAGGTATCTTGGATTGTGGGCTCCATTGAGTAAAAGTTCTTTAGTGTGGATTTTAGGCTCCATTGAGTAAGAGTTCTTTAGTGTGGATTGTAGGCTCCATTGAGTAAGAGTTCTTTAGTGTGGATTTTAGGCTCCATTGAGTAAGAGTTCTTTAATGTGGATTTTAGGCTCCATTGAGTAATAGTGTGGATTTTAGGCTCCAGTAAGAGTTCTTTAGTGTGGATTGCAGGCCCCACAGAGTATGAGATCGTCAGCGTGGATTGTAGGCCCCGTGGATTTCCCAACTTATTTTCAATTGGATAAAGGCTACCAAAGTTCTTACAAAATTCGTTGTGGAATTAAGTATCGTGAGCATAATTAATGCATTCAACTAAAAGACATTTCTTTATTTGACGTGCCATGCACAATTTTGTATGTGTGCGTACGCGTAAGAGAGAGAGAGAGAGAGAGAGAGAGAGAGAGAGAGAGAGAGAGAGAGAGAGAGAGAGAGAGAGAGAGAGAGAGAGAGAGAGAGTTTGTTCTGCAAAAATCGGGAAATATTGCTTATAATGACCAAGACTAAATCATAAAAATCGCGCGTCCCTTTCAATCTCCAAAAAAAGTGTTCCGCGTCGTAATACAAAAATAAACCATGAACTTTTGTCATTCTTAAAAATAAATATACGTTGATTTATTACAACAATTAAATATAAGATCTGGCAGTAATTTGATAAATAAAATCACAGGTAGTCCTAACAACAGTATAGATCTAGACTATTTCCTCAAGAGAATTTCAAATATTGATTCGAGCCGTAGTTACAGCGAACAGTATAGATTCGGACTATTTCCTTACGTGAATTTCAGATATGTTATTAACTTCATCTTTAACATAACTTTTAGAAAATATCTATCATTCATTTGAATTTTTCCGAGTACAAATCAGTTTATGTAATGGTCTATAGTTTTAACAGACGGCACTTTGAATATAATTATAATGGTCTGTAGTTTAACACAATTTTAAACAGATGACAGTTTGAAATCAACATTTTTATTAGAAAGAGAAAGTTCAAAAGAAATCTTTGATATCCAGATTTTTCTTTTTCTAAAACTCCCACTAAAACAATCCTTTATTTAATTCTTCTTACAGTCATTCTTAATGATGTGGGGGAGCGGGTATTTCTGCCTCACCGCTTCATTCTTCCTCTACACGCATACGAGGTACGATGAAACAGACATTAATTCAGAGGTTTCTACATTAGGCATGAATAGGATACACCCTCACGCACAAACGCCAAACTATTGCTGGCGAGCGTTATGTCACGTGATGGATTTTTATAAATGGACTCACTGCATATAAGCTGGTGTCCTTGAAGTGCAACACATCTAGTACAATAAAAACGGGCCACTTAAAAAAAAAATGTTCGTCCCTGTTTTCAAAGAACGGCTCTGTCTGCCTACATGTGATGACGGCAATTATGTCATGACATAATTTGTCAGTTAAAATTTCGCGCTTGAATTGTGTGACAAAGACACGTTTGGTTTGCGTTATTACTGTAGTTTTGCATTATCACAACAAACAATCGCTGACTTAATGAAAATAAATAATACTTGTCATTCACTGAGCATTTAAATATTTTTTTCAGCCAGTCCACCAAGGCATACGAACGCGGGGCTGATTTTTGCTTCAGACACTGATTGCCTTGCTCTGCCCTATGGGTGGTTTTAACTTCAGGCACTGATTGCTTTACCCTGTGGGTTGATTTTGACTTCAGACATGATTGCCTTGCTCAGTGAGGTGATTTTGACTTCTGGCACTGACAGCCCTGCCTTGCCGGGATGGTGATGATGGGTGGGTGGTTAACTTCAGGTACTGATTACCTTGCCCAGTGGGATGGATTTTCTGCAGTTCAAACTGCGGTTCGAATCATTGAATATTTGAAACGCATTTGGTTGTAGCAATTACATACATAGCTTAATATGTAGAAAAATTAGAACAAAAATAGTGATATCAGTAGTAGTGCACAATATATAAAGAGAGTGACAGAGTTGGAGAATAACTCATTGAATAGGAGAGTAATTCACTGTATGTGCCTACACACTCAAAAGTTGTTATCTGGGAAACTCATAAAGATACATCACTTTACTGCAGAGTTGGAAAGGAACTCAATTGTAACCCCCACCCCCGCCTCCCATCACATAGACGGTGTCTGGGTAATAATTAATGAAGATACGGCTCAAGGTTGCAATAAATTGTGTTCCTTTTTTAAGGCCATGATTTTACTTCGTAACATAGTCCAACACTCATTCTCATGAATATAATTTTTGAATTTCTTAAAAAAAATAAAAAAATTAACGTCACAAAGGATTAGCAGTTGATTATAGTAGACACAAAGGCAAAATTTCTCGCAACAACGACTATTAGAGGCAGAAAGCCTGTGGAAAAAGAAACTGCTTGCATTGATAACAATCAGATAGTGAAATGTAAGAATTCACAACTATCACACCGTGGAATGGCTGAATTAATTAAATTCATTGTTACACTCAGCTGTGCGCGGCTGGGAGGCTAAGCTCTGCAGAGACGAAGACCGAGGGGCTTGATTCTAGATTGAATGACCTCAGCAACTGATGTGTCCGGATGCCGAGCCAATCACTAAGGGTAATCTGTCAAGCCAGGAGCACAGATGACAAATCTCTCTCTCAATTCGTTTTATAAAAGTTTGCATTGTTCCACCCATAAGCCAGAAAATACAAGTGTGCAGGTTAAAAAAAAAAATTGGGGGGGGGGGGGCGGGGAAAGCTTTCAATTAAGTGATGTCAATTTCTTGTTTAATTCTAGAATTCATGTCAGAGTGACCTTCAGTGACTAGTCAATGTTTCGATTTGTCTTTTCAATATATTAATTTTATTTTTTATATTCTCAGCTGCTGAATTGCAGTATTGCTTAAAATCTAAAAAAAATATAAAATTGTTTTTTTCTTTCTCGCCATCAGTCAACTTGAAAATGAATTTTAAAATGTGCAATATAAGATGTGATATGATGAACACGATACAAAATATTCGTTTCAGTTATTTATTTAGCTGAAACCGATATTTTTCCCCAAGAAAACTTGAATACAAACCATTTGAAATTGGATCTAGGTCATACACTTTTTAAACGAGAGAAAAAAATGAAATAAATAATTAAAGTTCTTTCAAATCCTTCAAAACATTTTAGTAGTGGACTACTTTGTAGAATTGAAATTATTTACAGTGATACAGCATGCCTGCTGCAGGTAAAACTCAAACTCTCGTTGTAATACTGATACCAGTAATCTTGGAAAACAAACAGCAGCAATACGAATGACTGACTCACCAAGTGGAATCATGTTCTAGAGTCTAGACCAAAATACTAGGAATTTGTTCTTGTTGTTGTTGTTTCTTCGTCAAATGAGGTAAAATACGACAGGATAAAATAAGATTCTTCTGACCACGGCATATGGGGAGAGAAAGCTTACGCAACACACCATGACGTCACCACATCACTTAGGCCTACTTCAATTACTTGTGGGATTTTGTGTTAACTCGAAATGCGTCCGTTTCAATAGCTTTTATTAAAATTTCCACTGGGAATTAATTTTAATTTAAAATTAGCCGTATGTCCAACTGCCTAACTGAATTGCTTTGTTTAATGTAAACTATCATTTGTTTTTGTAGAGCTATCGGTGCTCTTTACTCTGAATGCGATTAAAAACACCCACCCACCCACAGGCCTGCCTAAGCCACTGACCCGACTCTTGTTTGTGGTTGGCAAACACAATACAAAGCTAACATTATATATCAGTGCACACTGATTTAGAGTCTGTGCCTGGTTGGTAAAGTGCCCGGATGACAGCAACAATAGCTAAATATATATTGATTGATGACTGAAAACCGACAAACTCATGCAAGTTCTGTCAACATGAAAGAAGGAAAAAAGAAACTGAGATTACGCACATATCATTGGGGGGGGGGTGTGTGTGTGGAAGAACTTTAAAAGTTGTCGTAAGAGGTTAAGTCTGAATTTAGGTCATTGACTTTTCGATTAGCATCTGGCTATACCTGCGCGCATACGTGCTTTCAGTGTGTGCGTGCGTGTCTGTGTATTTACGTTAATTTCCTTTCGAGATTAACTCACGTCTGCAGCACCGGCTTGGGTTTTGCGTCTTAGAATTAATGGCTCATAGCCGTGTGACCAGACTCAATATTATATAGTACATGGAGCCTATTTAGTATCTAATTAGCTGATAAAAAGAATTAACAGAAAATATATTAGTTGGTTAATGATTGACACAAGGGAATTTTTAAAAAAATGTTTGATTTAACCTTCTCTTCTTAATCTTTATGTACTAAATAGTTATAAATCCATTAGTTAATCCATCTTCCAGAAATAGGATTAAAAGAATCTTAGCAGTCCTACTGTATAGACTCGACAAAAATTGGGGTTTCTTGTTCTTGGACTGCTAGCAATTGGGCCCAAAATTACTAGATGGAAATAAAGTACTCTAAGAGTATTAACTTGTGTGTTGAGCTGTTTCAAGTCAGAACTTGCCTTGGTTCATTGATAAGTGATAGTCCATGATTCACAAGTACTTCTTTGACTCGAGCTTGTTCCTGATTCATATTAGAAGTAGACCTAGTGCTCTTTTGACTCGAGATTATGATTCACAATAGAAGTAGACCTAGTACTCTTTTGACTCGAGATTATGATTCACAATAGAAGTAGACCTAGTACTCTTTTGACTCGAGATTATGATTCACAACAGAAGTAGACCTAGTACTTCTTTGATTCGAGCTTGTTCCTGATTCACAATAGAAGTAGACCTAGTACTCTTTTGACTCGAGATTGTTCATGATTCACAATAGAAGTAGACCTACTGCTCTTTTGACTCGAGATTATGATTCACAATAGAAGTAGACCTACTGGTCTTTTGACTCGACTGACAAAAGTGGTTAGATGCTCTATTAGGGTCCGTCCACGTGATTTTGGAAGTAGTTCGGGAAGAGAACTGTCAATTAATTGCATTGTTGCGTAACGTGTGTGAATGGCAAACGAAGTCTTTAATAAATTGTCTTATTGTGTAACTTTGGGACTGGTGACCAAATTTCCTCAATAAAATGCCTTGTGTAATTTGTGAGAATGGTCAAGAAATCCCTCAATTAAAAATTGTAATTTTGGGAATGGTAAAGAAAACCCTCAATTAATTGCCCTGTTGAGTAACTTGTGGAAATGGTCAAGAGAGCCCTCACTTAACTGCCTTATTTGAATGTGGGAATGGTTTGAGGTAAATAAGTTTCTAGAGACTGACACTTGTACACCACGCCCAAACACATAAATGACGTCACGTTTTATTTTCTCGACATATATGGGCATGACTCACCAGAATTCTTTTTCAAAAGATTTTCGAGCAACAAGAACAGTGCGTTATTAATGAAATTAAAATAAGAAGCATAGCCATATTTCAAATCTTTATGATAAATGTTTTGGCTATGAAACAATAAGGGGCATAGCCATATTTTAAATCTTTATGATAAATGTTTTGGCTATGAAACAATAAGGGGCAACCCGTTTAGAGTGGAGAATCTCGTTTAATCATGTAATGAAACGAGTTTGAAACTCTCTATATTGTAATTAATTGTGTATCCCCTACTGGTACTAAATCTAAACTCTTGATATCTAGCTGAATAAGTATAATTATTTTTTGGAGTACGATGGCACTGGCATTAGTTCTAAAAGACTGATATGTGACTGAATATATAATGGAATAATTATTAAATCAATAAAGCAAGAATAGTTTGAAGAGATAGATTGATATATGAAATTAATATAATGGAGGTTAATTAATTTGATCATGCCCCAAATCTTCTGGACATATATCTCTCCAAATTCCTTCTCAGACGAAATGATGTGACAGACACAAATCAGTTAACACTATGAAGGTGACATTTCATTTATTTTTTTTATTCGCTACAAGGCTGCAGATTTGAAAAAAAAAAGGTGTGTGTACGTTGAACTCTACATATTTTCAGTATGTACAAGAAAGAAAGAACATGAAAACACAACAATTTTATTTAACAATGTGGGGTTCCTTACAGGAATAAAAAACGGTTGCTGGAGTATTCAACAAAGACACCTGTTTCTAACGTCTTGTCGTTCAACTACTGAGTAAGCAAGGTTGTTGGAGTATTCAACAAAGACACCTGTTTCTAACGTCTTGTCGTTCAACTACTGAGTAAGCAGTGTTGTTGGAGTATTCATCAAAGACACCTGTTTCTAAAGTCTTGTCGTTCAACTACTGAGTAAGCAGCGTTGTTGGAGTATTCATCAAAGACACCTTTTTCTAACGTCTTGTCATTCAACTACTGAGTAAGCAAAGGTTGTTGGAGTATTCATGAAAGACACCTGTTTCTAACGTCTTGTCGTTCAACTATTGAGTAAGCAAGGTTGTTGGAGTATTCAGCATAGGCTTGGACACCCTGTTTCTAACGCCTTGTCGTTCAACTACTGAGTAAGCAAGGTTGTTGGAGTATTCAGCATAGGCTTGGACACCCTGTTTCTAACGTCTTGTCGTTCAACTATTGAGTAAGCAAAGGCTTGGACACACTGTTTCTAAGAAATGGTCAGTAGAGAATCAGGCACTAACATGGATACTCTTGATTCTGCAGCCTCGCCTCGGAACTTTAGAACAGCAAGCGGTTACTGGAGTATTTTGCACAGATTCTGATACTAATCCGGCCTAAGCTTAAATAGTGATTAGTGTCAAATTAGGCGTAGTTGAAATTTCACTCCTCACGTCTATTCTGAAATATCGATAGCAATGCTTTAGTTTATTTAAATCATATTTCCGCGCTTCTAATTAAGAAATCCCGAGATCTGGTGTCATGATATCTACTCAACAGAACATTTACAAATTCTATACACATTTTGTGTGTGTGTGTGTGTGTGTGCGTGGTGAAAATGATCACGACAGCTAGTAGATTGAAAATTAGTGACAAGAGAAACTCGGCTCCAATGTCATGATATATGCGAGTCAGATTTCTGACTGATGGACCTAATACCTCTATTCTAAGTTTGAGTTTTTATGAAATGCTGTTTGCTGTACCGTTTTATGATAAGTTCATATTCAGCGTTTGCGATACTATTTCTTGAAACAATTTCTTCGGTGTCTGCTTGCACACATATTGTTTTCTCTCTAAATACGTAAGAATTTTGAGTTTTGCTTATATCTGTTTGCATATGTGTGTGTGTGTGTGTGTGTGTGTGTGTGTGTGTGTGTGTGTGTGTGTGTGTGTGTGTGCGTGAGATAAATAAGTGTTACGCGCAAAATTTACAGCTTTTAATGGTTTTTCACAAATCCTGGTTTCGGAATCAAACTCTTTTTGTGTCATTTCTGGATGAAAGAATGTGAGGTGGGTTGTGAACCAGTTCCAAGCTGTTCGAACTCTCGCTCTTTAAGAGAAAAATGAAAAAGAACTACATTACTTTCAATGAGCAATGATGTACAAATACCAAAAGAACTACATTACTTTCAATGAGCAATGATGTACAAATACAAGTAATATCCAGTCGTAATAACAAATTAGAATTATTATAATCAGTCACTCTACAAACATTAACGCTATCAGCTATTATTATTATTATAATCAGTCACTCTACAAACATTAACGCTATCAGCTATTATTATTATTATAATCAGTTACTCTGCAAACATTAACTCTATCAGCTATTATTATTATTATTATACATCAGTTACTCTGCAAACATTAACTCTATCAGCTATTATTATTATTATTATACATCAGTTACTCTGCAAACATTAACGCTATCAGCTATTATTATTATTATAATCAGTTACTCTGCAAACATTAACGCTATCAGCTATTATTATTATTATAATCAGTTACTCTGCAAACATTAACGCTATCAGCTATTATTATTATTATAATCAGTTACTCTGCAAACATTAATGCTATCAGCTATTATTATTATTATTATAATCAGTTACTCTGCAAACATTAACGCTATCAGCTATTATTATTATTATAATCAGTTACTCTGCAAACATTAATGCTATCAGCTATTATTATTATTATTATAATGAGTTACTCTGCAAACATTACTGCTGAAACTTCAGACAGTCAAACAGCTTTCCAATGTTACAATTCACGTTATCCTCGTATTCATTATAACAAAACAATAATAATAATTTAAATTTGGAATGATAGATTGGTTAGTTGTTTTAAAATTAATGAAAATATTTGTCGACTGATAGAACCTTCCTGGAATGTCTTGGCCGCTAGTTACGTCGACAATTCCTTCTTTGGCATGCTGACCATTTTGCAGGACTTTGTTTGTCGTGAAAGATTACTAAATGTCTAGGGCTTTAATGGAGAACTGGGATAATGCTAACGTTTATGTAAATTGTACAGATCGACAAAGAGAGCACTGTTTATTCTTTCTTTATACCTATTATTCTTTCTTTATACCTATTATTATTTATATAATAAAGAGTTCGTGGAATCAGTAATATGATCGCTTAATTATCTGGAAATGATGGAAGGATGGACTGTCAGACGGATGATGAAGAGTATCCTGAAAATAGGAAAGACATATCACTCACTCACACACACACACACACACACACACACACACACACACACACACACACACACACACACACACACACACACACACACACACACACACACACACACACACACACACACACACACACACGCATATAAAATAAGGCGTGCAACTTTCAAACTGAACTTGAGAAGCAGTCAGCTTAAAGACTGGTGTTATATACATCCATATAACTATAACAAAAGCCGACACATATTGAAGTGCACCTTTCTACACTAAAATAATAATAATAATATAAAAGACGCCATCCACTTAGAAATGTTGACATTAGTGAAATTTCTGGATTTTATAAATATATATGATTGCAATCTGTCGGGTTTCTTGTTGTGATATAACTATTTTAAGTGAGAAATGTTTTCTCTTCTAATCATGTATGGAGAAGATTTCTTCCCTCGTCCTTCATTAATAATGTGGTTAACACTTAGGAATGTAAATCCTGCATCACCAGACATGGCCATTTTGTACTTAATTCAGACTATTGGGATATGTGGCCCTGATTCATTCTTAAAATTTCTGGAAGCACATGTAGATGTAAATATGTATAATCGGCCATTGTTGGCACATGTGAACTGCTTAGTAGCTTCATCTTAATAAAATCAGACAGTAGCAAAAAATCCAGAAATTAAGAGAAATTTCTAGTATTCCAGCTGAAATCATACATAACAGATGTGAGGCGTTAGTAGTCATTATTTCACACAGAATGGTTAAATGCTTTGAGCTGTTATTTGTCCTGAGCAGATAATTTTACCGCATCCGCAGAACTCTGATTGAGAAACTCTATACAGAGTGAATATTCAAGTACTATATGCAAATTATAGTATTATTAACACAAACTGCATATCTATTGTGTCAACAATAACATTGATTTGTCTTAGTTATAGTTCTAGGGTTTCAATCTACCTCATTATTATGCATTATAAACCACCAGTTCATTTATCACACTCTTCCGGTTATATTCCACTTTCTACAACTGTCTACGTCGGAAGGAATGCGACTGGGATCAAGCCTATACTTGTCTACTTGTCTATACTCTGTCTCGTGAGTGACCAATCAAATAGCATTGCAGACGTGCCTTAGGTGTGGTGCGAGTGGAGTGAAAAAGCACCTGAAACCACTATCTATAGTTGCATTCAACCACACATACATTACATTTGTTTACTTGAAAACTACTGTCTCCTAGGTCTTTTGTTTTTGAAAATAGTATAATTGTATAAGTGAGAGCCGTAACTGGCTAGTATAACAGTATAAGTGAGAGCCGTAACTGGCTAGTATAACAGTATAAGTGAGAGCCGTAACTGGCTAGTATAATAGTATAAGTGAGAGCCGTAACTGGCTAGTATAACAGTATAAGTGAGAGCCGTAACTGGCTAGTATAACAGTATAAGTGAGAGCCGTAACTGGCTAGTATAATAGTATAAGTGAGAGCCGTAACTGGCTAGTATAACAGTATAAGTGAGAGCCGTAACTGGCTAGTATAACAGTATAACTCTAAGTGAGAGCCGTAACTGGCTAGTAGCCTTCTCAGTGTTGTCACGCATTTGGAGACGTTGAAGCTGAAATAAAATCTTGCGAGCAATAACTGGTATTCTGACGAAACTGGTATGTTATTTTCTGGATAAAAGGTGATTTAAAATATTTTCGGACAGTGTACTATCCTATACAGTTTTCTTCACAATCAGAGATCTTCAGAAATTATTCTTTACTGACGGGTAAGATTATATGAGACAAACAGTACATCAGAGTAGGTTTCAATACACGTGACTGAGCTTAGATTAAATTTACAACACATGTTATGGTTTGTATAGTCAACTTGATGAGTGACTTTTCTGAGTAGTTATAATAATCGCTGTACAAGTTCTAGAAACTTTATTCTGAATGCTGTAGCTACTTGGCCTCTTTCCAATATTCACGTTTACCTTGGTGAATAAAAAAAAAGCTAGACTTAAGTTCAACATTCACGTTCACCTTGGTGAATAAAAAAAGCTAGACTAAGTTCAACGTTCACATTGGTGAATTAAAGCTGGACTAAAACCAACACTTATTTTCACCTTGGAGAATAAAAGCTAGACAAAGTTTCACACTTATTTTCAACTACCGGGGTAAGTGAATAAAAGCTTGATTTTTAATTTGGACACTTATTTTTACTTTGTCTGGTCTAAGCCCAACAGTTATTTTCACCTTGATGAATAAAAGCTGGACTAAGCTTAACATTTACTTTAAACCTTGGTGAATAAAAACAGGTCTAAGCTAAACACTTACTTTAAACCTTAGTAAATAAAAACTGAACGAAGCTAAACACTTACTCTAAACCCTTGGTGAATAAAAACTGGACTAAGTTCAACATGATCTTAAGCTTAGTAGATAACAGTAAAGAGATCAGTTACACTGCTTCACTTGTCCCAGAAGGCTTGAAATTCACACACACACACACACACACACACACACACACACACACACACACACACACACACACACACACACAATCAGGACGAAGCATAAATGAAATCCAGAAAATTATTATTTCAAGTCTGTAATCATAAGTCAAATACAAGTAATACATAAATATTATTGAAAAATAAACAGTCATCAAGCAATCAGCTTATCCTGTTCCAAGAGCAAATTGTTTTAAACCAAATGTACACTGAAAGTATGAGAATAAAATCAGCAAGTGTAAAATTAAAGAAGAATTTAGTAATATAATCATCTTAGGTGACTGATGCCATTGAGAATCTGAAGGGAACAACAGCATGCATTAATTATCTTCAGTTTCCTCAGGTGTCTCAATATTATTGTACAACGCTTTGAGTTGTTATAAGATATAAGCACTTATACATCTTCTTGTTTATTATTTTGTTGTTGTTGGCATTCTAAAAAAAAAAAGCAATAAATAACATTATATTTGACAATAAACATTTTCAATTAAAAAAGAATTGTAAAGATAAAAATTGACGTCAGTAAAGCCCCTATTTGCTATTAGGGAGTTGACCAGCCGAACGATAGCGATATAACATACGGTTAATACCGTGTCCGCAAGAGTTCAAAGCAATCAATACATATGTATTCGCCCCAAGGCAAACATCTAGAGAAAACATCTTTTAAGTACGTGGTACCAAGATAGGTAGGTATTCACCGCTATTAATCCCTTCAGCTACACCATTCATCTATGCAGCTGGAAGCCAAATCACCTGTGACTATCATAAAAAAAAGGATAACTTTAACATTCAGTTGATCAAACAGTGGCTAACGGCACAGCCGCACAACATATTTAATAATTTATAATAATACTTTAAAAAAATTCCAATCGGCATTAGTCATCTCTGTCCTCCCTCCAACCAATGCCCAAGTCATCAAAATCAATTACTAAATTAATCTGACAAATTTAATGAAACACATAATAAAGCGAGGCGAGTTTTCTTTTGTCGGCAAAATTTGTTATTTCTCCACTACTAGCGCGTGACTTTACAAAATAAAAATAAAAATTTGTTTATAAAATTGACAGATTAGAAGGACAGAAAATGGACCCAGAAAGAATGTGTAAAATTGATGACTTATTTAACTCAAAGTGACCTTGACGTTTCCTTTGATGAACAGTAATCCGAGCCTTTTGATAATTGTACTGAGAAGAGATCCGATGTACACGCTGTGCAGTGTCGTGTGCACAAATTCCCTCTTTGTTTTTCTTTTTTTCTTTCTTTCTTTCTTTTTTCCTTCTGTTCTGCACACGGCACTTAAGAGCTGCGATAAATGCTGCCAAGAAGCGCGATTTTCTTTACCCCCAGTGTATACCCACCCTTTGATGTCTCTCTCTCGCTTACTTGAAAAGGGGGAACAAAACTGGCGAGGGCTACAAAATCTGTACACGTCCAAGTTTACCAGCTGCAATGATAATATTGTGACACTCGAAATGTAGTAGTCCACCAGCGACTGAGACAACTGCCACCTCTGTTCAACAGACATGGACGCTAGAAGGATTATTAAAGACATTCCGTTCTTTTCGGTAGTGGCCAGACATTTCACTGTAACTCTTACGACAAACAGCGAGATTTTGAGAAGAAGAACAACAAACACCTGACGGTGTACAGCATACACTATATGGCCGCTTATCACCCGCGGGAGCAATTAACTGAGACGTCACAGATACGGCACGATATGGGTGCAGAATACTATGCGGAATGCAGTGTGCATATCGTGATTAAATATGGAAGTGAGAAAGATTGGGAATAAGCTTTCTTTGGAAGAGTTCAAATAAACGCTCATCTCTGGTCTGACTGCAGCTTTTAAAACTATTTAAAATGTAATGGCGTCTACAAACCGAAAACAAAACAAACATACCAAAATCAATATCGATTTTAAAAGTAAATTTAAGTAAAATTAAAATAATGTTTCAGCATTAAATTTTAGTCATGAGATATATTCTGCGCACGCACGCACGCACAGACACACACTCAAACACTACTAGAAGAAGAAAGAAAACATTACAATAGCTCTTTTCTTTCAAAAAGTCCACTTTGTTTGCTTAATTAGATAAGTCGATACAGGCCAGAATCTTGAGAATAGACTGCAATTGATATGAAGTCCTACTTCAGGCAAAATTATTATTGAGGATAGGCAACAACTGATCTGTAAGCCTACTTCAGGCCAGAATATTCATAGGCTACAATTGATCTGTACTTCGGGCCAGAATACTGAGAATAGGCTACAGCTGACCTGTAGGATTAATTCAAGTCAGAATACTAAGAATAGGTTAAAATGTGATTATTTTATTTTTAAAATTTTTCGGGTTTTTACAGTAAATATTTCGAGTTTCAAATGTTTTTATACCAACTCAAGAAATAGTCTACAACATGAGAGACTTTCCAATTATGCATTCTCGGGTGTCCACTGGAAATGACCAAATGGCGAAAGAGCGGATAATTCATCGCGAACGAATAAACAAGTCGTTTTAGCACCATTGACCGATTATTTATTTTAAGATATAAAATTAAAAATATAATATTCGGAAAATATTACTGAAATAATGTATTAATATTCATGTATAAACATGCAATACACATGTACATTTTGTCTAAATAAACATAAGTATGGAGAGACTAGACTGTGTTTACAGCTATGTACAGCTGTGGCAAATCTTTAGCAAAACACGATGTGATGTATCTCTATTAAATTTGCCCACCCACCCCTAACACAAAACAAAACAAAACAAAAAAACATGGCACATTTACATTCTTCAAGGTATAGCAATAATGAGTTTCAGGTCACACGAGTGGTTTCGCCCTCCCAATATGGCAGGAAGCAGCAGAGAGTTACTAGAGACTGACTGTTTGAAATGTGTGGGCTAGTAAAGTGTCCTCCTTTGATGTATCCGTAGTGTGTAAAGCAATTTAAAAAAAAAACAAACCCCAAACTACGTGTATGTAGTGTTCAGTAGATTTACCAAGGGCTGTCTGAAATATTACCTCATGTAGATGTCATGTATTTATCAAAGACTAACTGGAATATTCTTACATGTATATGAAGTGTATTTAACAAAGGCTAACTGGAATATTACTATATAAATACTAAATGTAGTGTATTTAATAAGGGTGACAGGAATATTACTCAATGAAAAGATTCTTTATATTTATATTGGAAGATTATTACATGTGGTCTAGATGTAGTACATTTAATAAGGAATATTGCTACTTGTAAATGCAGTGTATTTAGCAATTACCCGACTAGAATATTACTACTTATAAACGCAGTGAATTTAGCAATGCCTGACTTGAATATTGCTATATGTAAATGCAGTGAATTTAGCAATGCCTGACTTGAATATTGCTATATGTAAATGCAGTGAATTTAGCAATGCCTGACTTGAATATTGCTATATGTAAATGCAGTGAATTTAGCAATGCCTGACTTGAATATTGCTATATGTAAATGCAGTGAATTTAGCAATGCCTGACTTGAATATTGCTATATGTAAATGCAGTGAATATATTGCTATATGTAAGTGCAATTTATATAAAAATAGCTGACCAGAATATTGTTAGATTTAAATAGAGCAAATTTAACAATGCCATGACTAGAATATTGTTATATGTAAATTCAGTTTATTTAAAAAGAGCTCTATGATTGAGTGTAGGGGGCGCTTCCGGGGATGACCAGAATATTACTCTATGTATCTGTAGCATATCGGGCAAGGGTTGAATGGAATATTACTAGTGTATTGTAACGAAGTCAAGGACAAATTGAACCTGACCTCCTATCCAGGAAATTATTTTGTAGTATTGTCACCTTAACATTTTTCGTTCCTTTGATAGCCAATAGTTCCCACAGGCATCGCAAACGGTGACGTAACCATTACGCTTGTGACGGGTCGCGCTGTAAAGCTTACACACAATCAAAAGAGGATCGGCAAACGTTATATAATATATACGAACAATAGCTCGACCGGCAGAATTCTCGCCATAATTCCGCCAGCAAAGGGCTGAATATTGCTACATGTAAATGCTGTGCAGTTAAGGAGGTGTGTGTATGTATGTGTGTGTGTGTGTGTGTGTGTGTGTGTGTGTGTGTGGGCTGACCAGAATATTACTCTATTGTGGAATATTACTATGTATAGCTGTAGTATATTGGGCAAGGTTTGACTAGAACATTACCACGTGTAGCTGTAGTGTATTAAGCAGGTTTGACTGGAACATTACCACGTGTAGCTGTAGTGTATTAGGCAGGTTTGACTGGAACATTACCACGTGTAGCTGTAGTGTATTAAGCACTGCTGACTGACTACAAGCAGATGCAGTGTTTAGGAATATTGACTAGAAGGCAGAAATTAAATTTGTGTTTACATGACAGTATATTGTTCATTCATATCAATTCAATTAAAAAAACAGTGTTTGGTTCGATTTCAGGCCTAGTGATGGCGTTATTAAAATATTAGATCTAGTTTTGCATCAGTAAAGTTATTCTAGTTTAAAAAAAAAAAAAATGTCTGGTCCTTCACAAGTAAATGTCCGATTTTACAGCAGAGTGCAGTTCTACAACTCGTTGATGCTTATCACTCCTGAGGCACGTGATCAAATAGAACAGTCAGTAATGTGTAGCATTATGTTCATTTCCTTGATTGTCTTCTTGTTAGCAATATAGAATTTATCTAGCAAATAGATTGGGCATGCACTTATCCACTGAAGTTGATGACGTCAATTTCTGAATGTTTTAGCTGAACATTTCACTTATTAAAGGCACATATCAGGCTACTTTGAAGCTAGATCTGAGAAGACATAGGGGATTAGAACTGTAGTAAATCAAAAGCATTGTAACTATAAAAATAATCTATTATTTTTTCAACTGTCGGTAAAGGTG
Organism: Sinotaia quadrata; assembly: GCA_028829895.1. NCBI lineage: Eukaryota > Metazoa > Mollusca > Gastropoda > Architaenioglossa > Viviparidae > Sinotaia > Sinotaia quadrata. Next base: position 54,497,642 of record CM054182.1, read on the forward strand.
AGTGCGCGTGCAATTAAACCTCAGCAGACTCAGACGAAGGGAGAAAAAAAAATCAAAACTGACTGTCGTACACACACACACACACAACCACAACCACCAAATGTGGAATGTTTCATAATTTTAAGTGCATCAATTGTTTCCATATGCAGTTTTAAACCTGTAAACCTGCATATTAATATTTAATTAACTTTAAAAAAAAAAAATCTTAAACAAGACAAGCCTGTAAAGGACTGAAAAAGCTGTACCAACCCAATAGTTCTATAGCTCAGATTTATATTATTTAGTAGAGAAATGACAGGATATACCAACCCGATTACATATTAATAGAGGAATGACAAGATGTAAAAGACAGTGACACTGTGCAGCTTATGTGTCAGTGACAAGTGTAGCTCAATACATTTACAATAAATTATGGATTCTAAATCCCAATTAATGTATCGAAAGTTTGCATTTATATAAAATAGTATTGACAGTGTGACTAGTTGTAAAGTCGGTGCAATAGTTAAGAGGGATTTTTTCCAATGATTGACAAGGTAGGTCTCATATAGCAGTGACACGTATATTATGGGTTTACCAAGAATGAAAATAATACAGACTCCCTTGACACATCACTGACGTATTCTATAGCCAACTACACCGAAAATGTAGTCCATAGTTTCTATATCGCAATCCACATGACAAGGACAGGCAGTCTGGATATACACCAGAAAAATCCACCACAGTAACACTGGTCTGTAGCCTAATTATATTATCGCAGAAAGGACGCCTGTTTATGCATCAGAGAAGCACTTGAGCCCAACACGAAATAACACCGGTTGTTTGACGTATCTGTCACAAGACTGCTGTGTCCAGTTAAAATCAGTGAAGCACCATAGTGCAGGCTACCACAATACCGGTTCAGTAGCCCAGACTAGTAGTAATATCTATTACAAACCGACTACATCACGCACTTAGGCTATACACCAGCGAAGCCCGTACAACCAGTTTACTGACATTACCAGTTCTACAGCCCACAGGTAATTAACGCACGACTAATAATGAAAGTGTCTTTACAGCAGTCAATGTTACTTAAAATGAAATTTAAAAAGAAGGCCTATTTGAACTATAGCAAACTCCCGGATTAGCGCATTTCCTTTTGAAACAGCGAATGGAAATGACTAAAATAACCTATTGCAAGTAAGAAAGTATTATAACAACAAACAGCCAATAAAGACAGCCATACGAAATTATCCGATCGCACACACAGCTACAATGAGGCATGTGAGAACTAGGCCAGATGTTGTGTAACAGATCGGTCGCGTAACGTTCCACTCGACTGGTTGGTTAGATTATTATTTAAACATTAATTTTCAGTATTTAATTCAGCAACACCCATCCACCCCCATACCTAAACACAAGCAATAAAAGAGTTAACTTATCTCTGCCTTTACAAGCGCATTTTTTTGTGTAAACAATTGCATCGTGTAGCTCACGAAAGGACACATCGCGTGTCAAGTGTTCCGATTCTGTAAAATCGCGGGCGATTTGGAACACATCTCTGTCAGTGGAGGGTCAGCACGCGTCAGACGAGCGCTCATTGTAAAGTGCAGTCGCACAGCAGAATTTATTATTTCACAGGGCAATCAATTTCACAATTCCAGCATTTGGTTTTTATTGCGAGTTGGTTCTTCGATATGGTCCCTGCAGTAAATACAGCGTTTTATGTCGCCTTGCTGCAACCAGACAGGTCGCCGTTTCAGACCCTTGGCTGGCAACCGCGCGGTACCATCTGGACTGCTGGAGAAGAATGAGTGCTGGGGAGAGCAGACAAGTCGTTATTACTGAATCATAAAACCATCAGCCGCTTGTACGAGGACCACACATGTTTCACCGCCATTGCCGATCGACTACGGCGTATCATTACAGTTGTCATCCTTGTAGCCAGTGAGCGGAATTATCGATGACACCGGTGAAACGCTCTAAGTTTTGAACTATAGATTCAATAGAGCAAAATAGAGCAATAGATCAAACTTTATATATAATAATACAATAGGGATTAAAGTCGCAGTAATACTACATGGGGGTTAGCTCATAAAAAAATCAGATTAGTTCTAGTTACCTATTTTTTCTCTCTCTCTATCTCACACACACAGAATCTAAGGATTGGTTGAACAATGGCATGAAGGGTCAGTCTATATTTTAAAGGAGCTATTTCAAAAATTATCGATCTCTTACTGTCTTAGTTTCGGTTTAGTTTTGCAGTTTTGCATTAAGCCAATCATAATCCAGGGACTAAAAATAAAAGATGCATTTCCTTATAATTTACAAACACATTGTCTGACATTTCAGCTGTTAAGACAATGATTTTTTTTCTAACAAAGGACACACATATATTTTTTTAAATGTTATATTAACATGCATCCGTTTTCAACCTGAGAATAAATAACACAAAATAATATGAACTAAACTGAAAAGAGCAATTTCTGAAACTCTTAAACTGCGCTCTTTTAATGCTGACGCAATGACAAATCCTAAAATACACCCTCTACTGATTAAAAGCTACTGTACTCAGATTTAGCAGGTAGGATGAGCCCTTTAATTGATTTTAGCTACTGCAGTTGGCAATCATTCAAACGCCGATATAGCCGCCTAGAGTATGTGCTATTATTATCCAAAGCCTGGTCATTTACTGGCACACAACCGAAGAGATGATGTGGTTGGAACCAGTTTAAAACAAAATGTAAACAGTGCAGTCAGCAAGACTGGCGGCACAGCATTTAAGTCAAAGTGCATGCTTACGTTCCCACAAAGTGGCAAGATGTGTGACAAAACTAAAACTGTGCAAAGAAATTTAAAGAGAATTAAAGAATGCAGCTGCGTCATTTTCAATAACCCTCCCGCTGCGGCCACCCTCATACCCGAAATCTCACTCACGGGTACTAAACATCAGTACATGTAAACAGTAAAACTCACTACACAGCTCCACTCCCTTCTGTCTGCACCCTGCTGATGTGCTGGTAAGGGATTCCGTGCATTGTGCCCTCATCAGCACAGACTGAGTCTTTTAAGATGTAGTGGCGATTGGAACACATTATTGTATCTTAGGGTTTAAGTTAACATTATACACGCTCGACACGCATGCTAGAGCACATCTGTTAAGGTAGATGATGGACTAACAGGAAATAGATTGTAAACAAATCTTCTCTCCACTAAGGACCCCACTACCATATAAGGTAACACAAAGGCGTTCCTAAAGATCAAAGGAAGCCGCTAGCGCGCGAAACTGAATGAACATACGCACGAGTCTAGTTTCGCAAGATGCTAAAACAAATTACTTTTATTAAAATATTATTAGCCAGGTTTCATAGAATTATTTTGCAAAGATATAATAACCGTGCAACCGTCAAAACGTGGCATTCTTGCCAGTCCGCCTCTTGACCTTTGCGAGCAAGCCGCTGCCTGCTAGATGGCTGAGATTGTGGATCGGCGGCGAGATCAAAGCGAGCCGGCTGAAAACATCTAATTCAGACGCCTAACAAGAGTGTTGGCGGCGACAGCCCTGCGCGCCCATTGCAGCTTTGTTCTTGGCACAGGGTGCAGGCAGTCACGACTGTGGTCACAATTTAATAATTCTGTTCTCACTAGAGCTGTGCTTTCCCCAACAACTTATTGATGAGTTGGAGGTATTTTCCAAGTGCAAAATATTTATTCGTCATGGGGGCAGATCTCACTGTCCACAGTTCGTGCAATCGCTGTGCTCGCTGCTGTGTTGTAATAGTCTGACGACCATATGAAAGAGAGTGAAATCAACACTAACAACGGCCAAAAATGGAAGTTTACCCACAACCCATGAAGTAAAGCTTGTTTCTGTTTTCGATACCGTGTCTGATTCTTTGGTTACAGTGAGAACTTGAAATGAGAAACATAACAACAAACTTGTTCACGCGAGGGGAACAACACTAGATGTGTTCCTAAATCGGGAACAACGCATGACTAAGTGCGTTTGCAACGAACAGTTTCATTGGCTATTGGGTCTGGAGGCGAACCAGTACTCAACGTTAATTGGATGTTACGAGATTGCCTTTACGTAGTGTATTCATGGCGGATTCAAAACGTGTGTTGAGGGTCGTTAATATCCTGTGTAAAAATTAGATCACAGTGGAGAACTTTTGACCATGCCGCATATGAGTTCGGGCGGCTCAGAGGATTTTTACTCCACAGATGAAATCAAAGTATATAAGGACGAGGGGAATAAAGACGAAGAGAAACGCTCATCGGAAAACCTCTCGGAGGAAAAGTTGGGTTTAGTCACTGAGTCGGAAGAGGTGAGTGTTCGGGTCTCTTCAAACAAATGCCGAGCCTTTGATCTTTTTCCAGGTCACGCAGAGCCCATTTGCTTAACTATAGCGTCGGCTTATGCATTTTGCAGCATTCGCTACCACAGTTTATGTTTTGTTCGATTGTTTCAGGGGAAAAATTCGTCGTTACAAGGGAATTATGCTGCATCGGAGAAAGGAAACGGACCTCGAGTGGAGGATGGTAGGTTTTGCGGCCCAGCCTTGAGTGTTGTGGTCTTTTGCTTTGAATTAATCTCGTCAACATAAACTTGCATGCGATTTACTTGTAAGTGTTAGTCTTTTCATTTAGTCAGGATTTTCACTCATTATAAAAGAAACGGTGCTTCATATATTGCGATGACTCTGTGAAGAACCCAAGTGTCCGTGTTTTGGCGCATGCACTTGCGGCATGTGAGTGGTATTCTTTGAAGTGTGGAAGAATGCACCTTTTTGTCTGCCCCGCTCCCTTTGTGGCGCGCCCCGGAGGACAATGGCAGGCTGGCCACTCCACCGCGTGCTTGAATGCTTTCATGCACTATTAGTTAAAAGTTAACCACCCACTTGTTCTACTACTACCTCTGTAAACAAATTTTAAAAGTGTAGTGTTGTTAGAAGTCATCAGTTACAGAGAATCAGCGATTTATATAAAATTTGATTAAAAATTGTTAACATTATTGGAACTAAAATTTTAAAATTTAAATTATGTTAATTTAAACTTTCAGGGATATTATGGATCATACATTATAATGAATAGGCCTACGTATATACTCTTTTCAGTAGAAATACAGCTCACGATGCATAAAGATTTAATCATTAGCGTCTTTACCAAGTAAGTAATTATTTAATACATTAGCTATTGAATGAAGAATATTTGGTTATATATAACTTATAACATTTTAAAAATAGCTGTTTAATTACTGAATGATTACAAGTTTTGGTTTCATAACACTCATTAATTAATTAATTTTAATTTGTTTACAAAGCATTAAATAGTACCATTGACAGTGCTAATAATTTATAATCTACTATTATATTTTGATCTGGAGTAATTAAATGTACAACCGATTAATAGTTCTATAGTCCTACTGAATTGCCAGAAGTAACAAGAATTGTTTACTTGAATCTAGTGATTTTAAAAAATAATTTTAGCATTAAAAGTAAAAGTCTTTAAAAAAAAATGTTTCAGATAGAATCTGTAAATAAAATTTTATTTGTTATACCATCTTCATCACTTCATGATTCATGGTTTAAAGTTTATAATATTTTCATATATCTTCACTAATCTTTCAGTAGTTAATTGTTGAAATAATACTCTTAGTAAATAAATTACTTATGAAAAAATAATTTTTTAATACTCATCAACTTTATTCCAGAGAATTATTATTTTTAATGTTAAAATGTTAAGTATACAATTGAATTCATGCAGTCATTTTATTTTATATTTATTAGTAATTACTCTTGAAAGTGTTAGATATCAAAATAGTGTTGCAATATAAATATATCACTAGTAGTATAAGTTATAAATATTCTTTGCATATGAAATTGATTTTAGAAATTCAAAAGAATAGTATTACTTTATCTGTATTACTATTAGAAGAATATTTTTCATAGAATGACTATGAGTTAGTCAACTCATATTCAAGATTAAAACATAATAGTTAGAAATAATTTAATTAGCAACAAAGGTAAGTCTTGTGCTTATGTATATACACTGATTATAGTGATTTAATTACCATTCTAAATGTTGAACCTGATATAATAACATGAATGCACACCACATGGTAGGAATTAATGTTTAATAATTTTTTATTATTTTATTATTTTTTATGAATCTGTTCGTGAATATTGCACCCTTATTTTATTAAACTTGAATAATTTTCTAACATTTTTTTAAAATGTAACTGTTAAAAAGAATTATCTTCAATTGTAACCTTATATATGAACCAAGGTAGAATTAATAAAAGGAAAAAGAAGAAATGGTACCACTCTTATCTATTTAATTTGTTGAAGAATTTTTGCTCCTATCATTACAGTTTTACACTCTACTTTTGTAACACAAATAAGTGTAGATTGAGTGTGTCCTTGGTTGGGTTCAGCTCAATGTTTTGCTCTTTCTCTTATGGAAAAATTATGTTGTTGCAAAATAATGGATATCATGTTTGGTTTTTAAATTAAAAAAAATATTGTGATAGTGGTATTTTTAAAAAAAGAATTGATTTATTTTTTCTTCTTTTTTCTTTCTAGATTTAGGTAATAATGTTCACCTTTATGTATTGACTCAAATGTAAAATTTAACTGCAGTTTTCGGTTTAGTTACTTGACTTGGCTGTTATAGTTCAGTGGTTCTTAATCTTTCAGCTGCTCTTACCCCTTAAATTCTTAAAATGTGTTTTTGCACCACCTCCTCCCCCGAAAAAGCAAAAATGAATGTCTCAGTTTTTATTTACTATGAAGTACGAAAATTGTGCTTTGATCACTGTCAAAATCCTAAGGTGTCACACTGTGGAAGGAACTTCTTGCAACACCACCCAGGTTAATATTATAATAATAACCACTGCTCTAGTGTAAGTCTCTTCTGAGATTGATACTACATAGTAATTAGTATGTGAGTAAAACATTAATTTAATTATTGCCAGGTTGAAATATTTGAGAAACTGAATTAGTGTATATCTTGGCTGTTTAAGCATTTACATAGAAAACTACACTTTTCACTGACTGCAGCTTATTTTTTTGAAATGTCAAGCAAAATACACTTTTCACTAATGCAGTTGCTTTTTAATGAAATACTATACATTATGCATTTTTCATTAACTGAAATTTATTCTGTTAAAGTACTATACAGACTACACTTTTATTAACTGTTGTTTATTCTAATGAAATATAAATTAATATACTTTTCAGTATCTCAGTATCTGCAGTTTATTTTATCAAAATATTATACAGACTACATGTTCATTAACTGCAGTTTATTCTAATGAAACATGGAATATTATATGCTATTTGCAGCTATTGAAATATTATACAAACTACAACTTTTATTAACTGCAGTTTATTCTAATGAAATATACAGATACACCTTTCATTATCTGTAGTTTTTTTCTGTGGAAGTATTATAAAGAGTACATTGTATACTAATTGCAGTTTATACTAAGGAAACATTTTTCACTAACTGCATTTCATTCTAATGAATAATTTTATATAGAGTACACTTTTTACTAACTGCAGTTTATTCTAAGGAAATGTTCAGGGTGCACTTTTCATTTAGTGCAGTTTATTCTAAGGAAATGTCATACAGTAGGCTCTGATTCGAAACAATTTATCGGTATCAATTGGCATCTGGTTCTTGAGCTTCAATATCTTCGGCTTAAATCTGATGTACACTTAATGTATAATTTGTATTTTTCACAGTTTGTGTGTATGTATTTGTTAAATATTAATGATATGTGTATTTTGTTGACCCACATAGTTATATGTGCAAACTAAAGTAAAAGTATTAGTAATTACTAATTAGTGTACTTACCTTTTCAAATTTGGAAATGTAACAGAGTTGGTAAAGTGACATCTGTTGATTGTATGACTACAAGTTCTCCACGTTGAGTATAGTTGCGCTAAAAATACATGGACTGCCGCTGTTTTGTGAGATTTACATTCACAGATATTACTGAATTAGTATTTAATATATAATAATAAATAATGATGATTTTACTTTAGTAATACTTAATAATTAATATGGTATTGCACATTTGTTGTGAAGATGTATAGTGACTAACTAAATGAGTCTTTGAGCATGGATTGTCCAAAATATTAAGATTAAAGCAATTTCTACTAAATAACCTTATAATGTATGAAATTTCTAATCATTATATATTCCAGATGAATCTTTAAATCACAGGACATTAAAATGGATAGACCACTCTAGTAAACTCATTAGTATCTTCAGTTGTAGAGCACTGATGGTAACATTAAGAGACCAGTCTTTTCATTCTAATAACCCATTAGTATCTTCAGGTGTAGAGCACTGATGGTAACATTAAGAGACTAGTCTTTTATTCTAGTAACCCATTAGTATCTTCATGTGTAGAGCACTGATGGTAACATTAAGACTAAGAGACCAGTCTTTTCATTCTTGTAACCCATTGGTATTTTCTGGTGTAGAGCACTGATGGTGACATTAACTTTAAGAGGCCATCTTTCATTCTAGTAAACTCATTAATATCATCAGGCGCAGAATACTGATGATAACATAAAGAGACAACAGTCTTTCGCTCCAGTAAATTCACAGAACACTGACAATGGCCTAAAGAGACCAGTCTATCACTCTAGTAAACTCATTAGTCACATTAGGTGTAGGTGTACTGACAATTACATAGAGACTAGTCAGTAAACTCATTACTCTCATCAGGTGTAGAACACTGACAAAGATGTAGAAACTAAGAAAGACAATTCTTTCACTCAAGTAAACTCACAGCCTCTTCAGGTGTAGAGCACTGACATTGACAAGGATATAGAAAGACCTGTCTTTCACTTCAGTAAACTTGCAGTCTCTTCAGGGTAGAGCACTAACAATGAAATGGAGAGGTAGTTTTCTCATTCTACTCTAGTACCCTCTGTAGACTTTTCAATCACCATACCATAAGTAGTTGAGATAAGAGTCTTTAAATCTGAGGAAAGTGTCAGTCTCAGTTTATTGTTGTTCATTTCAATTAAAGCTGTACTAGTTTTATTACTTTTATTTTTAACCTTCCAGTAGTAGTCTATGGCATAAGGGATTTATAGACATGATTAATAAGCCCAATACTGTGAGTTGTCTCTGTTAAGACTAGTCTGTGTAAAGTTTTACCATCATTAGCAATGTTTTACTGCATCAAGATGCTGATACCCTACCACTGTACCAGTGAACTGATACTACTTTAATTAGTGGACAAGACCTTGAATTTTTTTTTCAACTACAAACTGTTCCTCTGTACTACTACTAGATAATATTTTGTGTTCATTTGATTTAGTAACTAATTAATAATCATTGATGAAAGAAACTTAAATTCAGTTTTTGAATGCATACAATTAGACTTTAGAGATCTTTCCTGTTAACAATTTCAGCATCAGCAATATTATTACTTCATTACTTGTAAAACTAAAAGTAAACAAGTCATCTTTGAAATATTTCTAACACTGTAACAGTTGTGATGAAGACTAGAAGAGCGATATTTAATATTTATATTAACTTATAAAGGTACTGCATTGTTCCAGTTCCCAAAATGAGCTTTATGTATCAATTTACATAAGTCCCATACTTTCAAAATATTAAGTTTTATGCATTAGAATTGCAAAATTACATTTGGAACAAAATACTGTGAAGAAGAGTCGCAAAAAGTTCTGTTGAAACAACAAAAACTGAAATGCTTTTCTTGGTACTCTTAACTTTTATTTAATCACTCTAGAAGCAAAACTCTTGTCATAATGTTTGACACAAAATCATTTGAATTATTTATTTTTATTTTTTGAACACATTTTTAATTAGTAATGATGCTAAAAAAAAGTAATACTGACATAATAATTAATATAAATAATTATTTTAGCATGTGTGACTGACTGTATCACTATGAGGTGGAGTGTGTATGTGGCTGTAGTAGCATAGTAAGACAGCTTATAAATCAAATGCCGTAGTATTAATTTTATATGATGAACAGTTCTTATTTCCTAATACCAAAATATTGTAATTAATAACCTATCCATTGAAACCATAAGATACTAGTACCAAATTAGTATTACACTCAAACTCCATATTAATAATAATATATGTCAGATTATACTTAATGATAATAAATCCAAGGATAACATTATATGACAGTATAATAATATACTAATTATCTTTAGTGTAGAAATACTATTATTAGAGTATTAGTGTTGTGCAGGGCATTGAATGGATATTGAATAAGTAATTTTCTTGCATTATTTGTCACAAAATTTTGGTTAGATATGTTCTATTATTGTATAGTGTACTTGGTTGGGAGTTATGAGATTTAGCTTTGCATGGTTCACTTTGTTGCCATGTACAACTACAAGTAACACTTGTCATTCTTGCCCAGTGCATTAATAATGAAATGCCAAAGGTTGGTCAAAAAGTACTCACGTCAGATGTTTTTTTAAACAACTGATTTAATTACAACAGAAGTAATTATTGCAACTAGCAAATAATAATAGTTAACATTTTCTTTATTAATAATAATATTACTTTCATTCACCCACATAAAAATGCAATGATCATCTTGCAACAAGCTTGTTGCCTCACTTTAGGGTTCTTAGATTTGGGCCAGTTTTACTTACCCCTTCTTTGACTGCTTTCACTTTGGAATTTATCTGTAATCTATTTACCTCCTTGGTATTCTGTTAGGATTGGCAATCAAAGTTGTTGGGGGTTGGGTAGTGATGATACTTTATATAATGTTTCAGTGGTTATTTTTCATAAAAACTGGTATGTTTAGTCTAATGGTTTTGTGGCATCATCAGCCATACAAGAAACTACTTCAGATATATAGTTTAGCATGTTTGGACTTCTTTTCTAATTCTTTGAAGTCATTGTTAAATTTAAGAATTAAAAGTTGTTGTTCATTATTTCTTGAAGTTGTTGTTCATTATTTCTTGAAATGAATTAATTAATATATGTGTTTGCGTGGGATATATTTAATTTCAATATTACAGCTCATGGTTTTGCTACCTGCATGGTGAGCATGTCATAGTTTCATTACTTGAGAACAACTCTTTGTTCTTAGACCATTTAAACACTAGGGCCACCTCTGATACATCATTCATATCTAGCAGTTCACTATTGTTAATGTTACTTATTTTGTGTGGCTGGCAGTTCATTGTAATAAAACCTAGATGCTGAAAGCTTTATTTATTTATTTTAAGTAAGCAAAATCACCATAATTTATGTTTTAGTGCTTTATTAATTAGATTCTTATTAAAACTAAGAAATTAAATTAAATTTTACACGTTTAAAAGCTTATGTAGCAGTACATATAAAAAATTCTCTTTTATTATTCATTCATTATGGATTTTTAGCTTGACTAAACATGAAAAACAAATAAAAAAGCATAAATTTAATTTTATTGATAATGAAGTAATTATTATATTAACCTGCTTCTGGTTTAAAAAATCATATTAAATAAGAATATTGTACTGCCTAAAGTAAATGAAATGCAGAATTGTATTGTAATATGAAATCATGTTAAAGATAACTTTTGTTGATGTTGCATTGTAACAGGTTCAAATAGTCTGAAATATAAGGTTCTACAAAAAGTAACTGCTAACAATATAGGAAATATAAAACAATCTTTATACTTCATATGCATCTATGTTTTCATTAAAAGAAATATCAAAAGAAAAGAAAGAAACAATCAGAAAATAAGTCAAACAGAAATTGCATCTTTGTTTGGTTATGAATGAATCAATGAAATAGTGGTACTAATCAGAAATTCTGCGTCACATTGGAGATTGTGATTAAGACTGTTCTAATAAATATTTGCATTATACTTGTTAGTACAAATTACAATGGATATATAATAAATAATTTATTACTATTTTAAACTTTTTTAAGTGTGCTGTTTTAATACAGTTACTTGTAATGTTGTGAACTGATTGTAAAACTCAAAAGTTTTTTTGTTTTTTGTTGTTGTATTATTTATATCTAATGGTAAGATTTCCCAATGAATCACTTTTTTTTTTTTTTTTTAAGATTAAGTAAAGAAATTTTAAGATTTATTAAAACTTTATTGTAGATTACCATTGACCATTTTGATATACCAATTACCATTTATAATTTTGAGTAGACATAAAACAATATTTTTGCTCATTATTGAAATATTTGAATGTTTTCATTCTTTCTATATTTCCATTTTTTTCCCCATTCCCATGGCATAATGTTCAAAATAAACCTTTTCTACAATTAGCATTCTTACTTTTGGAAATGGCATTAATTAATGGGATTGTGATTTTGGATAGATCATTTGGCTCAGAATATTGTGTGTGTGTATTTTGTATGACTATAGTATAACTCTACTTACAAAAATGTTTTATTTAATTGACTGGTAAAACATAAAATTGCTTATAACTATAAGTAATATTAATAATCAGTTTCAGGGAGATATGAAACTAAGGGAGTTTTAATAAATTTGAAATGCAGGTATAGAAAAGCTGTTATAGTCATTTTCATCCTGAAAATATGTACAGAATTTGTGACTTTTATTTATAATTTTAATTGGAAATATAGTATTGGGGGGGGGGGGTAGTTTGTCATTGGATTAGATACTTTAAAGAATGTTTATTCAAAAAATTCTTAAAGGTTAATTAAATGATATTTAAATGTACCTTATTTAGAAATGATGACTCTAGCTGTTTTGAAGATCACTGGCCTGTGCATCTATGTATTTTCAATTAAATTTTAAAAAAGTACTATATTATGTAAACAGTTATAAACTAAATGTAATGCTTACAATTTTTATAAAATAAATATTTGGTTGATATGCACCTGTATTTGAAGTGAAAATTTTATGTTATATATGCTACAGTAAAGATAACAAAAATTACATGTCAACAGTAAAGATAACAAAAATTACATATCTACAGTAAAGATAACAAAAATTACATGTCTACAGTAAAGATAACAAAAATTACATGTCTACAGTAAAGATAACAAAAATTACATGTCTACAGTAAAGATAACAAAAATTACATGTCTACAGCCAAGATAAACATTTAAAATTGGTTTGTTCACATTTTAGTTATAAATGCATTGTTGAACCAAAATTTGAAGCAGTGGTCACTTTTCTTATAAAGTCAGATAGCATTTCCATCTGTACTGACTTGACTAAATTGAATAGACGAATGACTTGGTAATTTGTATTTTTATTTATTATAATAAATTCCATAAAAAGATTGGTATTTGTGATACCACATTTTACTATCAAAGTATCATTAGTATCAGTAGACACTATATATGCAGATTATATACTGTTCTTATTAAAACTAAAATTATGTGTCATATATGCTTTTGCTATGTGGAATTAGTAAAAGTATTAGTATTACTATTGTATTAGAATATTAATAAAAGTGGAAACTGTAAGTAATTTAAAGTAAGTTAAGTATTTTAAGTAATGCTGTTGTAATATAAAATAATTTAAGAAATTCTGTTTATTATATAATCCCTCTTTAATTAATTAAAAATACTTTTTCATGATACTTTGATAGTGGGTTAGATTAACACTCTTTTAAGTAGTAGAAGTAGTCTTCACAGTTCTTGACTACCCAGGGACAGGATATGTATTTAATCCTGAATAAAAATGAATCTTTAGTCTATAGAAATATATATATTCTGAGATTCTACTAACTCAGAAAATAAGAATCTTGAGGTTCTATTAACTGCATGTAAAAAAGAAATCTCTTTTGTATCATGGAAGCAGTATCAAATTGCTTTTTAATCTTAAACAGTTTACCACTTTATACCAGTTTAAAAAGTTGGCCAATAAAATATATCTATCGACAGCAAATTTATAGAATTTATTCCCAATTTGGTTTGATTTATTTTTAATCAAAGATAGATATTAAACAACAAATCAAAATTCATATTGAATATCTTTGTCCTAGAATTAGGGAATGAATTGGTTTCAGTAATACAATAGTTGTATCATGATATTGACGGTTGTATTAGAGCTCTGCATATTGAGATAAGTTCATCTGCATTATACATTATATTTCTTGACAATTTTTTTTGCACTCATATTGGGGACCATCTACATTCACATTCCTGAGAGTTGTCTGTAAATTTTGCATAACAACATTGTAGAATTGCAAACACTTTAATTTAGTATAAATAGTAGTACATACAGTAGCATTGGCATTCAGGATATTTTTAGGTAATATATTTAAGAGAAATGCATAGTTATCTCATAATAGAGTCATCTGATTTATATTTTTCTATGTTTTTTTTTTATTATAAACAAGAATTACATCCCTGAACATTAGACATATATTTTCAAACCTTTTGAAATATGACCAATGAACCTTTGAACAATCTGACATTGCACACACTTATTTTGAATTAAACTCTGTTCACTTTAACAATCACTTCCATTTCTTTGACAGTACTTCCACTTTTACATTCCCAACATCCTTTGCATGCAGTATATATTGTCATCAACTGAAAACAATGTCTAGATAACAGCATTTGATTGGAATTTATCATTTATAAACTTGTTAATGTGAACAGGTCATTGAAATAACAATTGTTGACATTGGGAGGAATGGACATTTCGATGTTGTTTGACAGTCATAATGTATACATTATAATATATATTACTGCCAGATATGTTTTATTGGAATCGTTATCTTGAACTTTCTATATAATCAGAGCTGTCATGATTATTCATTTACCCACAAATATTGAAAATGTCTTTCTTCAAGTTCAAATCATGAAATGAAATCCTTTTTTACCTAAGTAATCAGTCTAGTGATGTAATCTGAGTGCTTAATTTATTTTAACAGCACATTTTAATCAAAAAACCCAAATTGCCATTGAAGAAATATACTTTCTTGACAATCTGTTAAGACAGGCTTTCGTTACACACACACACAAGTTTCATTTTCTTTCTGTGAATGTATTTACATGCTGTACTATGACTTTTTCATGTATCATTGTTATTAGGTGTAATTTAAGTTGCATTTAGTATGACTAATCTAATGTGAATAGTATTACAGTTGCAGGCTATAAGACTAAGCCTCTTAATACAATGTAAAAGCACTAAGCACATTGGAGATTGCTTTTAACTACAATCAGATTAGAATACATAAAGTATGAATGGATATACCAAATTGAAAACTTTCTTTAATGTTAAAGAAAGAGTGTTTTGCATATATCGTAATTAGTATGGTTAAAACTTTTCATCTATTTTCTGTGCTTCGTGAAAATTATGCATAGGTCTCTTAAAATAGCAGTAAAACCAAAGCACATATAGTGAAGAGAGTATTTCCTTTTAAGCACTTCTATTTGTGGACCACTACTGTAGGTCAAGCAAACCTGCACAAGTTTTGCTGTAATTATATTTACATGCATACAGTCATATTTTTTATAAAGTTCTAATTATTTCATAAAATAATTGAACAAATTTTTCAATAAATTTATGAATTTTAATTGGTTTTAGGACTCTGAACTGATGGGAACACATTTTTAGAATGACATTGGCAGTTTTTTAGAATTATCAGTCATTATGTTATAGATAGTGCTTTTCAACCTTTAGTCTCACTGAAAACTGGTATCCCAATGCTAATGTGAAATAATGGCACTTGTTTTCCAGCTGGCAGAAAAAAACAAATATTTCATGGTGTCTTCCAAAGAGTGAAAGACCAGAGTTATAGCTCTGCTGACTGGACAGATTTGAGAACTACTGTTGTAGATAGTAAAGGTCGAGCACAAGTTGCAAATATTTATTATATATAAGTTATAACACTGTATTACTATTTATTGGCCTAATTTGTTTCCCTTTTTTGTTACTAATACTAGTAGTACAAAGTAAATTAAAATCTACAGTTGCTCTTGTAAAAAAAAATGTTTGTGTAGGTAATACTAATATTTATAAAGCTATTTTTAAAAATAAGAGTACTAGTATCTGTTGTCAAGAATGTTATCTTTTTAAATTTGAAATACATGTGATATTTAATAAATATATATTAAACTGACATTTTCTTATTGATTGAATTAGCATTTACTATAGCAGTAAGTGAAAGCTTAAAATTCCTTAGAAGCAAATGAGTTGCACAATTCTGAATAAATTGTGATTCATGGTTTTCCCCCTTTTGGCGACTCATTAGTATGTCACTTTAGAATCCATTATGTGATATATATTAATAATAATTATGTGAACTGGAACTCTGGTTCAATCTGCATCCTTGTAGAAAGAATGTGATCTCCGCTGAGTACCTTGAACACAAGAGTACCATTTTCTGGATGTGGGATGCTCTCAGTTGATTATGGAAGTTCTTAGTCCATGTTAAAATTAGGTTGGACTAATTGAGTAGCTGATGAGAATTTTGCTAGTCAAAATTATTACAGCCATAATAATCTTTGACTTTTCACCTATTACTGTTAGTACAGATTGCTTTACAATGTATTCCCTCCTCCTCCCCAGATTGACTCATAGTCATAGTCCTACTTTTCTAATTTATAATGGCAAGTTTTTATTATTAATATTATGTACAGAAAGCATATTGGCAAGGTATGAATACATGTACATTGGATTACTGTAAAGACTTGAGTATATTGGAACTTATGTATAATCACTACTTCACCATGATTTTTTATCAAATGGAAAAGTCTGAATCACCTGTTTCTCTCTGACTATGGCTTTTGTATTAGATAAACAATAGTCACTTGTGTTAGATTAATGCTTGCACTTTAGAAGTTATATTATTTTTAGTATCATATGTATTGGAACAGAGCCACATAAATGCATAAGTTATATCTGTATTTTGGTTCTTGTATATGTTATCATATTTCTTTCTTTGATTTACAGTAATTATCTAGTTAGGCACATTTTAAAATAAGTAATATGGGTTTTTCAAATAGTTTTTTGAAAAAGTTTGTGATATCCCATACATGATTGGCCACAAAATTTGATATGCTAATTGCAAGGAATTCGTGGCCAACTGTTTACTGAAATAGAGATAGCTCTAAGATTCATTGTGTGACTGAAAAATATATGGTACTTTAATTGTATAGTTAGTTCACAGTTGTACATGCAGACTGCAAAAATAAGCAAAATTTAAACAAATGTTTATTATATTTGTGATTTTAATGTAGATATTATTGAAAAGTGTGTTTTATTTGTTTAATTTAAAAAATAATACTGTGTAATATCAACTAGTAAATTAAAATTTATAATTAATAGTAAGTGATATAATTTTTTTATTGTACGGAACTTTATGAGCAGAACTACATTTTTCTGTAGATAAGCTACAAATCTAAATGAGCATGGTGAAGTAATCTTGTGTCCCATTTGGCCTGTGTATTTTACTGAAGATTATAGTGTTATGTGGATAAACATTGCAAAATAATAGGTTATATTACATCTGTGTAAATAATGAAATAATCAGTAAATGCAAGTATTTATTTTGTATCAAGTTGTACACATTTCAATCAAATTCTGTTTTAGGTAAAAACTGCGGAAAAATAATTTTGTGAATGCATTAAAATACACATTATTTTAAATAAAAAAGATTTGAGATTGAATACAGCTTGCATTAATTGAGTCTGTGGTAGGTGGGCCTAAAGTAAAAACTCTTATTATGATTGAACACATTGTTTTCTGCAGATGTATTATTTTAAAGAATAACACCATTAAAATCTGTTACTTTTCAGTTTGGTATGTACTTTACAGTAATGACTAGCAAGCTGTTTACTGTAATTATGTCAGTTTAGTGAAAAATGCATTAGATGAAGTCAGGGGCCATCACATCTATGATTTTCTTTCCACTAAATAAAGTGATAAATCTTTACATCTTTTTCAGAGAAATCATTTTAAGTAAAGAACATAATTTTAGTTTACTGCAAGGCCCACATTATTCAGCAAGACATATCTGTTATCTCCAGACAGTTACATAACTACTCATCCACTTACATAGTTGGTCTGATGTCGTTCATCTGTTATCTCCATAGTTACATAACTACTCATCCACTTACATAGTTTGTCTGATGTCGTTCATCTGTTATCTCCATAGTTACATAACTACTCATCCACTCACATAGTTTGTCTGATGTCATTCATCTGTGCTCTTGCTTTGACATCATAACATCACTATTCATTATTTCATAACACATCTGTTACAAAATGCAAGCTCTCTGCAAATAGTTTAAACTGAAAAATTAAGCATTTTTTGTTTTTCTTTTACACTTGAATAGCTTTATAACTATGACAATATACTGGGAAGCAATACAATAAAAATATACTCTATAATCTCAGAAATAATCCTTTTAGATGAAGACTTATAAATACATTTACCTGTAAAAATATATTCAGAAATTCCCAGAGACTTAATATATGCATTTGCAGTTTATTTTTTCAGCACTGAAACCATACTAATTGTGGCAGATTATATTTGCTGTCCCTATTTCTAAACTTAATTGATATATAATTTGTTAAATGTCAATGTGACATGACCGGAGAATACTGCACATGACGATATTTTTGAAAGTACCAGAGTTAAAATAAACAACTCAGATAAAGAATATGCTAGAACTTGCTGATGCAATCAAACCAGTTCCAAGTGGATGAGAAAAATAGTTTTTCTGACTAATAATCTCACACTTCTTCATAACAACTTCATCTAGTGGGAATAGACTGAATGTTACTTTGTTGAAGTCCTGTATTCTAATCACTTTCACACAACTCCAGACATAAGGCGATTGTTAGCTTCTGAGAGGAGTATGCATTTTGGCATTTTAATGCTATTTGATGTTTTGATACTTTTTGAGGTTTTGTAACCTTGTATTTGCTTCAGACTGCAGTGACTACTGTACTTTTATCAGATCACGTAGGTGAGTGTATCCACTCTTGTTGTCAAACTCATCAATAAACATGCTGTTGTAACAATATACATGTAACTCGATTCCTCTGAATTCTCTTCAAGAGCCAATGAGTTTGTTCTCTAGAATTCACAAAAGTTTTGGGGTAAAATCCTTTTGATCTGCTTTGATAATGATAATGATAGCAAATGTGAGGTTCTGGATGATTCTCCACTATGTGCTTCTGAGCACATCAGAGATTTAGAGTCACTTGTGTAATGTGCTTAGAGGGGGTACTTTGGACCATCATCTAATAAGAAAGACAGTGGCTTGTTGCAAACTGCGTGATTGTGAACACGCCCTAGTGACAGCTGCCATCATTGAAAACGTTAATGTACCTTGACTATAATTATCTCTCAAACTCCACTCTCATTTCTGTGATGAAGCCATATCTATGAAATTGATTATATATATATAATATGTTAATTTGACTGCTGATGTCTATGCCAGGGAAAACTGAATGAATGTCTGATGTTTAATCAGAAATGTTTGTGATGTAAGTCTTTTGATTATATTCATGTGTTGTATATTTGATTGTTGATTTAATACATTTTTAACCTTCTTGCATATATATTAAAACCTTATGCTGGAGGATGAGGAATCGTTAAATATAAATAAAAGAGGGATTTTTATTACTCCTTTAGTAAGAGTTTCCACCTGCAGAAACATTAAGCGACAGTAAATGTCTATTTTATTATTGTGTAAAGAGTAGAGTTTTATGACGCCCTTATAATCCACCAAGTGAGAGACATGTTGGTCTTTGAGAATTATTAATAACTATAAATTAAGATTCTCGATCAAATGTAATTAGTTATGTATTATTAATTAATAAATAATAATCATAATGAGTCTACTGATCTGAATTCATATGAATATACATTTGTGATAATAATTTTTTTTATCTGTGTGTCATACTGTCATACTCATAATCATAAAATTGTTTACCTCTGACTGAAGTTCCATTGAACTGTTGTGTGATATTTTGGCTCCAACTTTCATCTTGAAGATTAATGTAGTATTGTGATTCATGTGGATTGGGGGGGGGGGGGGTATGTTATCAGTTAAAATTTCTTTATTTGAGTTTAAATTTTTGGTCAGATGAAAGGATGATTTCCACTTGAATTGGGTGTGTTTAAATGTTTAATAATTGATTTATGTTCAAATATGTCTTATATTTGTAAGCTTTGTGAGTTTCAGCCCCTTAAAGTCATTTAACAGTAATCTAACTTACACACACACACACACACACACTATAAATAAAAGATTTAATTTGAGTTTAATTTGCATTGTCAAGGTATTGAAATAGAGGGAGAATCCTAATATGCATGTTTTTTGTTTTTTTTATAAATTAAAATTGAAAACAAATGAAAAAAGGTTGACTGAATAACACCCCCCACCCCACCCCTTAGCCATTGCCCTTAAGAAAAAATCAAAGATGCTTTTCAAATAGTTCAATATGCTATTAATTTTTATTTACCACTTGAAAAGCTTGAAGATAGGAGCAGTAGAGCTGTGACAGTTGCTTTTTTTCAGCTAAATTTTTATTCTTATTTTGGGGGCATGGCTAGAAATATGTATTTTCTTTAATATTTCTTGTGTTAATTTACATGCCAACCTTTTTTAAAAATAAATGTACCTTAAAGTTAATCTTCAAGTGGTCTGCAATTCCCAACGTTGATTTATTGTAACACAAAGGGACCTTTAAATCAAGTTTATAAACAAATACTTTTACTTGAAATAAAATGTCTTGTATTCTTAATAAAAACATTTGACTAGAAATGCAACATTTCTTTTCATACTCCTAGAAGAAATATTTCAAGAGATTTTATTGATTCTTAAGTGATCTTTGAAATAGATGAATCGGTAGCATGTCTTTTTTGTTAGTATGAAGAGTGAAATGGAATCAGTTTTTGAAGTTCTTGTATTACTATTAGTATTAGTCATTAAGGTAAAAAATGAAATAGAAGAGGCGTTTCCAATCAATATAGCTGAGCCCTAGGAGAAATAAGAAATATTTATAAATGGTTCATGAAATCTTTTCATTACTTATATATAGTTTAATATTAGTGATTTGGTTAATTACTATAAACTGACAGATTTCTTGTTTGATACAGAATGCAGATATATCTAAAGGGTAAGAAGAAAATGACATACTTTGGTAAAGGAAATTAAAATATTAAATCTTTTAAAAAGTTGTGGCTAAATACAATGGAATAAATTAAAATATGTGAACTTTAGGGGCTTGTAGCTAAGTAAATAATCTCTTTCCCTCCCTCTCTCCTCCCCAATAAATGTAATTACAATTATTTTCATAGTTTCTCTCTCTTATGCATTCTATAAATAAGTTAACTGTTAAGTCTTGAGATGTATATACTTGTCAAAACTATCAAATGTCAAGAGGGTGATATGCCAGAGTTTTTATTTATTTTATTTTTGTTTTCAGTTGTGAAAAGAAGCAGTTCTTTGTCATAAATTGAGTTTCAGTCACTTTATACATAATCATATCCTTAAGTTTACTGTATGCAATGTGGAAAACACATTTATTACATAGTCTTTGGTACTTCACTTTTAACTTGTCAGTTGTCTACCAATTTTTTTTGCTTGTTTTGTTTTGTTTTATGTTTTTAAAGTTTTATTTTACAGTGTCATAAAATGTGTATGTGTGTGTGTTTTTGGGTAAATATTCTGATGTTTACAGTATATATTTGGATATGCATAAGTAACAATGTCCACATAGCTAAATTAAAACAAAACAAGATTGAAAAATTATGGTAAATAATTTTGTTGTTACTATCATCTATCTGTGCAGGGAACGGCATAACCCAAAAGATGTATGATTTATTATTGAAAGTTCGATAAAATTTTATGTGAAATGTTCACTTTCACCAGCCTTCATGAAAGTAGTCACATTCGGATGAGGAGAGTAACCAAAGGTGGTAAACTGTTATAATAATACTATCTTGCTGATTTTCAATGCTTGGTTCAGAAGCAGTAAACTATAGTAATATTATTTTGCTAATTTTAAGTACCTGGTTCAAAAGCACTAAACCATAGTAATACTTTATTGCCAGTTTTCGGCATTGGTTCAAAAGCAGTAAGCTACATTAATGTTAACGTAATTTTCGGCATTGGTTCATTGTATCTGGTGGCAGCTTACAATTCCAAAGCGCACCAGTCTGCTGGCCTATGCAATCCATTGGCTACTGTAAACTTTCTTTGCATTGGGATGGGCATCTGCTAATTGTGTATCAGCCCAAAGCATTCATCCAATAGTTTGTTTCTTGGACCTTGTATTTAATTAATTTTTGAGAGCTTTTTTGCTGCTGACCAGGAATATTATTTGAAATGTGCGTTTTTCGTTGTTTAGAGTAATTGTTAAATATTTGAAGGGAAGGGTGGAGGGAGGGGTAATCAAACACTACTAAATTCATGTTACAGATGCAGATGTAACATTTCCTTGTTCCCATACATATACAACCTTTCCTTTTTACTGTAGAGTTTAGGTATGTACTATATATATATATCAGTAGTAATCTGATAAAGGAGAATAAAAACGACAGTGTTGTGGTTTCTGTCTCCCAAGTGTACTGTCGGCTTCCCTGCTATATGTACATGTACGTACTCAGCTTCTTTTCCGCATCGCCGGCAACTGAGCAAGACCCACGTCAACTGAAATTAGAGGCACGTGAAACTGGAAACAAAACGTACAAACAGAATCTGCCTGCTTGCAAGGGGGTGGGTGGGTGAGGTGGGGTTAATATGAGATGAGTGCTTTGTCATCACTTGGACACACATAGCTATGATAAGGACAGAGAAATTTCCATCTCCGCTAAGGATAAACAGCACACACCGCCTCCCCACACACAACCAACACAAACTCGACAATTAACTTTCACATGAACTCAAACGAAATCTTTAAATGGACAGCTGCATTGCGTAAGAACAGCGAACCTGTGTAGAAAAAAATCAAATGATGTCGAATTTACACTTCAGTAGTACGTTGGATCGTTTTGAAAATGAGGGTCTATTCTGAGCGTTCGCACAATTCAACTGTTAGTGTAAATTCCCCATTAGAATTTATACTTTCACCAAACATATCTCTCAAAGAAGGCTCATTTCAGCTATCTGTACAGTCCCTTAGCTCGCGTGAACCTAACATCGAATCGAGTCGAATTTGCTTTAGTATAATTTATAACTTTTAAAAGGGCTCACTAAGATGGATAGTACATTTCTTTGGCTAGTCTAACTGCCGTTTGCGGGACTTTAGGGCCGAAGTTTCGAATTGTATTTTACATAGATGTTAAATGTTTGCATGCTTGTTCTGTACTTGTGGTTTACTGTCTGTACTGATCACGTGGTGGCAGTGTCTTTATTGTCTTTATTTTCAGTGTTAATGACTCATTTATTCAGTAATCTTGTTTGTGTTTTCTCTTCTGAGCTGCAGAGCTGCTAATAGTTTTTAATTGTAAGTTTATTTGCCAATTTTAACAGTTTTGATTCCTTACTGACTTAGAAGAATTTTAAAAAATAATGTATATTCTAATACTTATGTTTTGTTTTCATTAACTCATGAAAACGAATTTGTTTCAGTGATTTTTTGTTGTCTGAATGAGTTGGTACTCCTACCTTCAACATGTATGTTTTTCACTGGCTGGTTTAGATCTCGTATGTGTTATTCAGTGGCGTATGTGTATATCTTGTTTGTTATTCAGTGGCGTATGTGTATATCTTGTTTGTTATTCAGTGGCGTATGTGTATATCTTGTTTGTTATTCAGTGGCGTATGTGTATATCTTGTTTGTTATTCAGTGGCGTATGTGTATATCTTGTTTGTTATTCAGTGGCGTATGTGTATATCTTGTTGTTTTTCAGTGGCGTATGTGTATATCTTGTTTGTTATTCAGTGGCGGTTTGTTGTCTTTTGTATGTTTATCAGTGGGGATGTTTATATTTTGTTTTACAATAGCGGGTTTGTCTTGTTTTTGAGTTGCGGTTTATAGTTTGTATGCTGTTCAGTATATTCAGTGACAGGTTTTGTCTTTTGTATTCAGTGGCGGGGTTGAAATCTAGTATGTTTTTCAGTAGTAGATTTAAACGAGTACGTCTTTTTTTTTTTTGTGGTTTGAAATTCTAGCATGTTTTTCAGTAGCAGGTTTATATCGTGAACGTCTTTTTGTGGTGGGTTTGTTTTCAGTAGCGGGTAATGTACGTTTTTTTCAATGGCGAATTTATATTTTGATGTTTTTCACTGGTAGATTTATATGTTGTATTTATTTCCAGTGGCAGGTTTATTTCTCGCATTTTTCGAGGTGGATTTATATTTCTGCTTTTTTCGTGGCAGATTTATATCTTTTGTATTTTTCAGTAGCGAGTTTATATCTTGTATGTTTCTCATTGGCGGATTTGTTTCAGTTGCTTTTTTAGTGCTGGATTTATATCTTTTATATCTTGCATTGTTCTGTTGAATCATTGTAATAATTTGACAGCTATATTTTGAATGTTGGATCTGAAACTATGGTTTGAGGGCGAGGCTCCGTGAGTCGTGTTCCCTTCGTCCAGCAACGCCTTTATAACAGCTTTGACAACGGAAACACATACAGCTTCATTTTGTTTTTACTTAATGAAGAAAAATAATTATGCACTCAATACAGATCATTTGTCGTGTGTGTGTGTGTGTGATATTTTATGAGGCGATGATTTAGCACAGACATAAGAAAATATTCAAAAATAGAATACTAAAATTTGATTAAGCACTTATTCTTATAAAGGCATTAAGCTATTTGCAACAATTACACACTAAATGCCAAGACATTTTCACAAATATATAGGACGACTAAAAGTAATATAGCATAAATAGAACGAGTTCACGTGTTTATATAACAAATAATATTTACGAAATAGCAACATAAATAAAATAAATTTGCAAATAGCATAATAGATAACTATTTACTAAGAGAAATAAATAAAAGAAACTAATTTCCAAATGCACGGTTTTATCAGTAGCACAAAAGACGGCGCTAATTTTACTGATAGAACGATATGTTTTGAGAGTCCTCTTGAAAAAGCGTATCTCATATCGAAGGTGGCGATTTCTAGGTAGATGGGCCCTGATAAGTCAAGGAATGTTGTCCGAATAACTCGTATTTTGCTTTCAGGCTGTCTAAAATGCGCTTGTCTGAATATGAGCGCAAGCTTCTAGCAGGAGTGTACACGAGTAAAGTCAGACATGTTCTTAGGGCTGGAACTAGACAGTGCAGCTTAGCAAAGAGAAAAACTCTTGTGTATGAGGACTGTGAACAAGTAGTCAGTGTAGGTTGAACAGGTAGCCAGAGAAGACTGAACTGGTAGCCAGAAATGACTGAACAGGTAGCCAGTGAAGACTGAACTGGTAGCCAGAAAAGATTGAACAGGTAGCCAGTGAAGACTGCAGAAGTGGAGCAATATAATCTGTGGAGAGAAGTTTTTATGCATTTGAAATTAATTAGGTTTACTGTGGTGGTGTGTTTGTTTAAACTTATTGCCTGCATAATATAATACTTAAAAACGCAGTCTTGTTGAAGTAGTGTGGTTACTGTATCGGTGGGTATAGTAGAGATCGTCAACCGACCCACCCCCACCCCGCGCACTTCCCCCTCACTCTTTTTCAGTCCAAGAAGCCTTATTACAGTATGTTATAATATCGTACCTGCTATTTGATGTAAAATCCACTCAAATGGCAGAGTTAAATTGCAGATTATAGCCATTAGCACAGCTGATATATATCAAGGTATTTCGTTTTCAAAGATTACTTGTAAATTTATATTGCATTTCAAGCAACATTCATTACAATATGCACTCATTAATGCAGCTGGGTAATTTATGTATATCAAGGTATCTCTGTAACTTTGATTTGCCTTTCAAGCAACAGAGCGATTACAATTTACTGTCATAACGCATCAGAGTAATTGATGTTTATCAGGGTATCTCAATGTATCGGGATACTTATTGTATGTATGCACGTGTGAAGGAAATGGAGGGTGCCAGACCCTCAGTTTAATTATCAGCTACAACAGTCCGTAAAGAAAATGAAAGAGTATAAAGCAGTACACACGGTAAATTATTATACACACTGAAAAGAGTACACTAATGATTTCTTGTAAATATTTATTGCTACCTGCTGAATTTAGAAGGCTTGACATGCAAGGATGGGTATCCATGCACTTAAAAGTGTGCAGTTTTGTGTGAGAGAGAGAGCAGAAATATTAAGAAAGAAAAAACACAGGTATGATGATAAAACTGCAAGAGAATATTATAAAATGTATAAAATTTTCAGAGCAATTTTTGCCAGTTAAATTTTGATATAATTATGAATAAAGCCTATTATTTTAAATCCCGTGACATAATTTCTGCTGGTTTTGACAAGAGTGCAAGTATCGACTTTCTACTGTTGACTTGAATAAGGTCAGGAGGTGGTTGGTTTGAAATTGAATGCAGGGTGGTCAAATTTGCAGTGCTGTCGAATGGGCTAGTCAAGTGCTATTGTATGCAGCCAAGCACTGTATTGCCCTGTTCTACCTTGTTCCCGCCACTCCACTTCTCTTAACATCTGTTGCCGATCTCAGCGTATTTTGTGGTGATATTATTATGACCACTGGTTGTGAGGTTTTGGCCATATGCACCACTGATGCTTGCTTTTTGTTTTTCCTTTCTTTTCCTCAGGTAGATAATTGGGTGCTTACTGCCTTATCGTCTTTGTTGCTACGGTGTTAATGCTACTGGGGTATTATTGTTTGTAATCATACATCTATGGTTAGGACATTGTTAGCATCACCCCTCCCTCCTCAAGATTCATGATAGGCAATTGCTTGATATCGCAAATGCTTCAATTGTAGGCCTGAGTTTTGTATGTGAATCGTTCTGTATACATCACGAAATTGTAGGCCTAAGTTTTGCCTTTACCTTTGAGTTTATATTGTAGACATCATCACTTCATTGTAAATCTTAAATTATATGTGAATAATTGTGTAGTGGTCACGTTGTTATAGATAAGAACATTGCATTGAATGATCATTATTGTAGATCTGTCTTTGTATTTGAGTGATCGTGTAAACATCATGTTATTGTAGATATGATGTTTGTATGTGAGTGAACATCTAGATATCACGTTATTTTAGATCTGATATTTGTATATGAGTGATCGTGTACATGTTGTAGATCTGATATCTGAGTGGTCATGTAGATGTCACGTTATTGTAGATCTGATGTTGTTTGTGAGTGGTCGTGTAGATGTCACGTTATTGTAGATCTGATGTTGTTTGTATGTGAGTGGTCGTGTAGATGTCACGTTATTGTAGATCTGATGTTTTAAGTTCTTTCTTTCTTTCTTTCTTATATTTGGCTCATTCTCTGGGCAAGTGTGCCATTTGTGACATGAAGTGCAAAAAATAGAGTGGATTAAATCAAATAATTTTACATGTTAAAGTCTACAGCAGAGCCTAATGCTCATATAGAAACAAGATAAAAATTATAAAAATGTTAATGTTTTAGGAATTTGAAATGCATTAAAAAACATATATTTCTGTTTTAAAAAAAAGAAAGTAAGATAGAGACTTTTTTGTTAGAATTTTTTTTTTTTAAATAAGCAGTATAATTATCTCATTACGACGAATATATTTTCTTTATTAACCAAAATTATTAACTTAATCTGGATACATATTTATTTAAAACGAGGTTGACAACTTCGTTACGTGGAAATATTGTTCGTCTTTCAGTACAAAATTATCAACCATCATAAAAGAAGCTCTGTTTTTCTTAACTAAACAGAAAACGGGCTAAGTTATTATGCTGCGAAGATAATATTAAGTAATAAACAATGTATCTATTTAAATATAATTTTAACAAATATAATAATAAGCCTAATCGCGATGTTTATATATTGATGAATGTAATTCACACAAGTTTCTCTACCCTTATTGGCTCAGGTTTAAAACTCACAACTATGTGAAACTTTAAATGCAGAAGAAACCACATAGATATGTACATAAATATGTAAGTTATTCACTATGTTAATCCATTTAATCAAAATATATCGAGATTATTAGAAATCTTAGTTGTTTTGAAACATCGATGATTCCGAAAAAATTCCCGCCATTGCTGTCGTCACCAACGTGAACTAAATGGAAAAGTTATTTTTCTTATTTGGTACTTAAACCCATCATGACATGAGAATTATCTTTTCGGGATATGGCGCCTTTGAAAAATGTAAGAAACAGTTCGCGATATTGTCATTATTATTTTATATTTACAAATTTATGAAGTTCTTTTTCACGTGTTGAAACGGAAACGAAGTCAAATTAATTTTCCTAAAGCTGAATATTTCGACTGCATCGATAGAAATAAATAAAGATACTGTTGATTAGCACGAAAGAGGCAAACATAGTTGTTTAGAATGAATGATGAACATAAAGTTGATTAAAAATAAGGCCTCCCTTGTGCTAACGATAAACAATGCATTCAGTAGAATAACACGTCACTAGGTAAACAACACACCCAATAGAATGTTGTGTATAGATTAAGACTGTCTCTAAATTGAAAAAAGCCTCAAGGAGTGTTGATTTCTTCAATCTTTATTGAAAATAACATTGTTTATGATAAAAAATTATAATTGAAATGCTTGTATATCTGATATTATTAGCAATTAATTATGAAATAAAGTTGGGGAAAGTCAAGTCGACAGTTATCATAAAAATATATGTAAATAACGTCATATTTACAGTGATTTGATTTTTCAGTAAGTGGCGGCTAAAAAATAAAAAACAGCCTAATAATTTATGTTTTTCTACTTAAATCTGATTTTATTCACAAATTACCATTGTGCTTTAAACTAAAAAGAAAATAGTATAAACATTCTTTCGCTCTTTGTTTTTTTTTGTTTTTTTTGTGCCTACGTTTTGTTTATTGTAATAGTTCATTTAGTAACTTGTAACCCCTCTTCGCCCAAATGTTAAATACATTATTTCATAAGGAGGTCAAGTGACATTATGTGCTATTTATGGAACGAGCTATTCGGCTTTTAGCCGTCAAGAACAAGGCCACCCATTGTAATATTAATCAAGGCTTCATCTGCTCAGTGTTTGTGTGTGTGTGAGGGAGAGAGTTCGTGCGTAAATATAAGCAAAACAGCAGATTTAATTATTGTGTCTTTGGTGTTTAATCACTAATGCTTCTTTCCTTGTATATTTATTTCTGAACTCTTTTCTGACATAATGGGGCGTCATTATTTCCCCATGCACTTTTGTTAAAAATTGGGGTTAATTTAATTTTCTTTCTTTTTAGAAAAATTGTTTTAATTCAAAAAAGCTTATTGTGCTGTATCTTTTTCCTGTTCCTTTCTCGCGTTATTTCACTTATTCTGTTTGTAAAGTGTTTAACGCAGTGAACGTAATTCTCGTTTTCCAGTCTATATATTTTTCACATTCCCATTAAAGTCTTAACAGTTAATATTAGGTAATTCCGAGTTAGACCTGTTGTATAGTGAAAATATATTTACATTGATATTAAATGAAACTAAAAGGGCTTGTTTAATAAGAAACAACCTGACTAGTTCTGACAGCTAATGACCTCGTCTCTGTGCATTAAGATCGCGCTGCTACCGTCTTTACCTCGTGGAAGCGGGTTTGTGAAACAGCTTCGTGACCGAGAAGTCTCCGCTCCATGATAGGTAATCGAGTTGTAGTAGACTTGAGAATATTCTTGCACGAGTTCCTCCCCTTGTATATTGCGTGATGAAAGGTAGTTTTTTTTGTGTTGTTTTTTTTTGTGTGTGTGGACTATTTCGTTCAGTACTTCGATTATTATAATTCTTTTATGATTAAATCTATAACGTTGCATTTAAATCTACAACTCTCTAATTTTGTATCTGCATGAATTTTACTTTCAAAAGTCTTAACTGAAAAACGTGAATATTTAAATTTGGCTAAAAATTTTTTTTAAAAATTAAAGTAATATTTACTGAAGTTACTCTTGATAGTTGATATGTGCAGTTATAAAATTTTACTAGTAGCAAATTTTTTAGTCAATATTACATATTAATTTTATTGGTAGTAGGTGAAATAGACCCAATTTGTTTTGTAGAAACTATAAAGCATGGTAAAAAACTCTAGCGTTAGGGCATCTTTGGAAGAAATTAATTTGGCTCTGACTCTTTGCCTGCCAGTCTGTGTGTAAAAGTGTTTATAC
Organism: Sinotaia quadrata; assembly: GCA_028829895.1. Lineage (NCBI taxonomy): Eukaryota > Metazoa > Mollusca > Gastropoda > Architaenioglossa > Viviparidae > Sinotaia > Sinotaia quadrata. The sequence continues at coordinate 54,527,785 of CM054182.1, forward strand.
TATTAAATAGTATAATGTTAAAAGTGAAGCAGCACTTAGTTGTGGATATTTAAATATCATTAGTCCAAGTATGCGCTTTATATTTTGAAGTTACAATTCAGTATTTTTTCCACTACAATACACTGCAATGTAATGCAAATAAAAAATATTAGTCACTAGTTCATCACTTTCATTATCCCATTCCCCAGTTTATTATAATCACTTGATTTATAGTTTTTTCCTGCTTTACAGTCCTCTTACTTTAATTATTGATTAACTGCAATTAAATTCTTGTAATTTGTAGATTGTCCAGTAAATCTTTCAAAAGTATAGATAGTGAACGCACATTTATATTTTTTAAAGATGTGTGTGTGTGTGTGTGTGTGTGTGTGCCTGCATGAATGTGTATTGTCATTTATCTTTTTTTAATTTTCTTTCCAGAAAAAAATTGATATTCAGGAATTTGGTAAAAGAAAAAAAATATCTACTACATTTAACATATTTCCTCAAAACAGCCAATGTGAAATGACTAGTTTCTCTTTTTTAGAATTAACAGAGAACTGTTAGGAATGTTCCTATATTATGAATACTGTTATACTTTATAAACATTGAATAAGGGCTGTGAAGTAATTAACTTATATGTAGAAAACTGTAACTTTAATTTTATTTTTAATGGTGGTCTGTGTTTAAACTTTTATGTTATTGAATTAAAATCAGACTGATAAATTCGATGATTTCTTTTTTTATTACCAAATAAAACTTGCACCTCTATTTGTTCTTATTTAATAGCCGTTTATTTCCATCTTTTTGTTTGTTTAATAAACTCAGATAATGAAGAGCTTTTATTCGGCTGTAAATAATAATATTTAGTATTAACTAGCAAATCTCATATTTTAATAAATGAGATCTCTGTCAGTTCTTTATCACTTTTTTATTTTGAAACTGATAAAGATTAACACATTTTCAGTATAATTGGTTATAGAAGAAGTGATGTATTTGTTAATGAAAGTCTTTATTAATGCAGCACTTCACATTAAGCTGAGTTATTCACTGGTTTTTATGAAACTGTGGCTTAATTGAAGCCAGGAAATGAAACTTTCATGCATTGGATAGCATCAATTTTATTGTGATGGCTTCTGTATTTTTTTTATGTTGTGAAAATATCACATTTCGTTTAAATGTGACATTTTAATTGTACTGCTTTTAAGTTTTATTATATTTTTACATTAAGATGTATGTCTCTTTAATTTCTACTTTTTAAGAAATGTTTTCTGATATAAATTTTATGCAGCTTCAAATAAAGTATTGTATACTATTGAAACAATTGGAGGGCTTCTTATGCAGTAACATTTATTAGGATCCTTAATAATAAATTGCTTGAAATCTTTACTAGTAGTTTATCATAATATATAAATATAATTATACTACACATGTTTAACTATAAGCATCAGTTTGGAGGACTGGCTGTTGAGTAAAGCTGGTGAAGTTTCCTTACCCCTTACCACAGTTTGAGAAATAGATGCTTTTATATTGTAATCATACTAGCATTAATGAAAGAATTAGAAATCATGTAACAACATGAAATGCCTGGCAATTATAACTCTTATCAATCATTTCTCATTCATTGTTAGTTTGTTATTGTACTTTAGCTTTTCTTTTCTTTCTTTTTTTTTTTGCATGTTGAAAAAAAATTTTTTTTCTTAGGGCTTATTTACATAATTCAAGGATTGTATTTTTCAGACAAGGCTGCAGTTGGTGCGCCAGGACCTGGCCAGACCCAGGGATCTATGGGTTTCTTTCTTCCGCCATACACAGCCTATCCCAATGGAGTGAGTATATTACATGTCTTCACTATAGAGTATTTGGAATAATTTATAATCATTTTAGTGGTGAAACATATTGGTATTACTCAGCAATCTTTAGCCAGAGAATTTTTATCAAATTTATCAAAACTAAAAAGAAATCAAACTTTTATAATAATTAAGCCATTAATTTAGTAACTTTCAGATTTTAAAAGTTCCATATAAATAAATAACTAATCTTTGAACAATAAATGCTATGCTGTTGAACTTTAGGTATTTTGAGCAGTAAAATTGTGCTCCAGTGTTATTTTTTCAGAGAAGTTATAAGAGTATATGACATTGAAAGACTGGATTATTTAAGTAAAATAACTATTTAAGTAAAATAACTATTGTACCATATTAACAAACACACCCTCAATTATCACTGTGTTATTAAGTATATAAACTAAGATCGTTTGCTGTTTAAATAAAAATAATCTGAGATAACCTGACATTATATTCTAAATAATTAATTCAATTCCTATGATTATAATATATTATTAGAATCTCTCTATTTCTCTATGGCTTATTCTTTGGGGAAGTGTACCACAAAGGGTGGGTCCATTTGAAATGTGTTTTCTTTAAAAAAAAAAGCATTAAAATATCACATGTTTATATTATATATGTTCACAATTGAAGTGAGAGATACATAAGAAAAAAGATAGTTGTGTGAATATGTGTTTATTTATTCTGTAATTATTTGTAAACCAAAGTCATTTTGAACTGAAAAATGGCACCTCTTTTTGTTATATGGGTACACATAGCCATTTTCTTAAATTTTCATTGTCATAAATAATCCAACAAACTTACCAATCAAGGTTTTCTTAGAAGTGATAATACATTAAAGCAATTCAATATTCCTTTTAACTGCAAACAGTCATTTTTGTGAAGAAATAATATTTTCAGAAGGCAGATTCTTTGTATTGCTTAATTTCCACATAAATTGGGTCAAAAAACTTCTTTTGCCAAACCAGGATATATCACACGAACGCACTGTGTGGATTTAATTTTTTTTTTTTTTGGCGGAAGTATTCATACACTATTGTTTTTCAAATTTATTCATTATATTCAGAAATAGTCAAGCTTTAGGAAAACTAATTTGACTTAATTTCCTCTTAATCACATTACAAAGGAACTAATAAATTTGTAAATATAGAATAATGACAATATCATGAACTACTACTTACATATACTTACATTTTTCAAAGACGCATATTCTGGAAAGATACCTCTCATATCATTTTGTTTTGGTGTGATGAGTTTAAGTACCAAATAAGAAAAATAACTTCATTTCTCATTAAAATCACGTAGTTGCAACAGTGAAGGCAGAAAAATTTTTGGAATCTTCGACATTTCAAAACAGCTAAGTTTTCTGACAATCATGAAGTTTGATTAAATTAATTAACATTGTAAATAGCTTACATATATATTTTTGTATGTATCCATTTGGTTTCTTTTGCATTTAAAGTTTCACATAGCTGTGTTTTTGTTTTAAACCTGAGCAAGTAAGGGTAGAAAAACCTGTGAATTACATTCAAGAATAGAAATATCACAATTAGGTTTATTATTATATTTAAAAACATTATATTTAAATAGATACTTTGTTTATTACTTAATATTATCTTTGCATCAAAACTTAGCCTTTTTTATATTTAGTTGAGAAAAATAGAGCTTCTTTTCAGTATACAGATAAAGTTAATAATTTAGGTTAATAAAGAAAATATATTGGTGGTAAGGAAACAGTTATATTGCTTATTTAAAAAAAATTCTGGTAAAAAATATCTTTTTCTGGTAAAATCTCAATTTCTAAGTTTTCAACAGAAATCTATGTTTTTTATGGATTTCAGAATCCTATTAACATTTTTATAATTTTTATCTTGTCTGTAGTTTTTATGTGAGGATTAGGTCCTGTTGTACACTTTAAGATGTAAACTAATTAGATTTAATCCACTTTATTTTTTTTGCACTTCATTTAATAAAATGGTACACATCCCCAGAGAATGAGCCATATATATAATCCATGCTTCTTTCTGATGCAGTTTAATAGTTGCAGCCTTAGGAAAATGTTAAAATGATAAATACACATTCATTTAATTAGTAAATTGGTTTAGGCTGATAAACTTTTACTTAAAATTAGTGGGTTTGACTTGAGGAGAACATTGGAGACAACTTCTGTACTACCACAATTTTTCATCCAGCCCATGTTCTGAGTTGAGCAGTTAAGGAAACTACTACATTGCTAGAATGATTAATTGATTCAGAAACTGAATACAATTTAACTATTTTAAGAGGGACCTAAAGCATTAGATATAAATTTAAAAAATTTTTGGATGTGAATTTTTATAAGGTAAACTTTTAATGATGATACCAAGGGCCTGTAAAAATAATTAGGAAAAATAATTTGAAACAAAGAACATTTGTTTCTAAAGAAAAACATTATATTAAAAGTTCTTCTCATTGATAAAAAAAATTAAGCCTAATTTGGAAAAGTTATTAAAATTGTTTTCTTTCAGACTAGTTCTATAAGTAAATTAATGAATAATTTCATTTGATCCTAGATTATGATATGCAGCATCTGAATTCCTGATATTTGTTATCAACTTTGGTGCCTATATTTGCTAATACTTGCTGGATTTTAATTTTAACTTTACAAAAAGTTAGACACAATATGAAACTAGTAATAAATAATTTATGAAGTGACAAGGTGGTGCAGCTATGGCTGTCCAGGAAAGGTAACCATTAGACAGATAGAAACAGTCCTATAGTTATATTTATCATGTATAATTTTAGTGATTTGAAGATAATAGAAAATATTTGTGACCTCAGAATGCTGCTGACATTTAATCAAATGAATGAAAAAAAGGATAAATACTAAACCCAAACTGAGCTCATGTCTGCAAGAAGGGAAAAAAACACTAGGATTCTCCCCCTCCCTACCCCCCACTTCCAGAAAAGTTTTTGTTGTCAAGTTCAGACCATCTACCAGAAATCTACATTTTTGGATAGGAATTTAGGATACACCTCGCTTGGATGTGTAAATTTATGTTCTGTTTGTCGGGTGTCATTAATTTAGAATATGCATTAGTATCCCTGGCAATTTACAACTTTTTCTGTGGTGGTTCTCATTATGTTGAAAGCTGTCACTCTGCAGTGCTCAATGCATCAACAGCAAATAAAATAACTGCATTGCAACCACCCATATACAGTAAACTTTATTGCATTCTAATTTAAACTGATAGAGTTTTGAAATAAATGATGGGTTATTTGACAAATTAAAATGATAATAACTTCTGAAGATACAACCCTGCAAAAAGACTGTGAGTGTCACTAAACAGTGACAGCGTAATGATTGCTTAGTTTAAGCAGACTGTTTCAAAGTTACTATTCATCAGTTTTTTACTAATATAATATTAATTAGTTTAAACCATCTTTCATTCTTGAATTATTTTTTCTATACTTACTCAGTAAAGAATATTAAGGACATTTTAAGTGAGTGGTTCATTCATTTTTTGTTTTGCTTGCATCACATTCAGCAAACATTTATCATAAGGCTTTATAAAATTAATTTTAACATTACAACATCTTTGCCTGTAAGCATTTGTCTGGAATCCTTTTTTTCGGTTTATTTGAGGTTTTAAAACTGAAGAAAGTTTTGGTATTTGAGCTAAATTTTGATGTACAGGAAAAAGTAATTGTTCAGAGTAACCCTTGAAAATTGTAGCCATGAGTAACTTGCATTTTGTTATGACAACTCGCTAGTGAAAGATAACATGGGGTGGGGAACAACAACTATTAACACTGAATATATTAGTAATAGGTTCAGTTAAGCCAAAAAACCTCTACTGTATCTTTGCCATAATAATAAGAAATACTTCAGTTTAATTGGTTTTTTTAAAAAAACATAATAATTGCAGTTTTTATTTTAATTTTTTTTTATCTAACCTATAAATCAGCCACTGTCACCTTGCTTTTTTTATTTTAATTTGAAGAGCTATTTTCTCCACAACACCTACTCCACCCCCAGTAACAATAGCTTTGTCTACTCCTGCAGATTCACTGATTTGCTGTGATGTTCTTCCATACACTTGGTTTCAATATCACTTAAAAAATAAAAAAAGAATGAAAATATTTTGGACTGCTTCATTGTCATTTATTAGGTTGACGGTTATAATTATTTAGATTTTTTAAAACTAGTTATAAAAGTGGGTGATGGGTAAATGGCAATGAGAATATCTAAGTCACTTTTACAACGATAAGTTAATCAAATATAAATATTGTATAAGTGAATATAACACTTTTCTATGGATACATTTAAGAATGTACCATGATCCCGTTTTCAAACTACCAGTACTCAAACTTTAATAATTTTAGATTACACTTTAAGGATAAATTCTTCATAAAGATTCAAAGAGAACAAAAATAGCTAAACTGGAAACATTTAAGGAAAAATAAATAATAAAAAGTAATTTATATAGCAAATTCTTTATATAAATTCAGAATGACTGGAAAGAAAAAATGTTAGGATAAATAATTTTTAATGTGGACAAACTATATTTATTGAGTCAGTTTTTCATATATATTGATTCAAATGGATTGAATACCTAGGCACAACTTTAAAATGAATAATTTGAATTTTTAGTTGATAATATTTTAAATGCTTACAATTAAATTACATACGTAAACTGTTTGTTTCAGTCCAGTGATAGCAGCCTTTGATTTGTTATTAATCAGATTGATTTGTATTTTCACTCAATCGTATAAATTGTATATAAATTATCTTTATCAATATCAAGTTTTACTAATTAATATTTATTATATGTATTTATAAATATAATATCAAAATATGTAACCTTTGTTCTTCTACTTATAACGTTTTATTTTAAGACTAGCTTTTGTCCACGATTTCAATCACATAAATGTTAGCAGAATATAGATGAACTATAATAGTATAAACTTTTGTTAATTTACAAAGGTTGAACTAAATGCTTCTTTGTATACAATATTGTGAGTCTTGTTATTTGGGGTGCAAATGAAATTGACCTTGAAGCTCATGATGTACAGCTGTACATGTGAGAAGCAGCTAGAACACAGGTTTATGTCCGGATCCGCACTGTCTATCCTTGTGATTTATTAATTGTCATTGTAAATCAGACAGTCACAGGGAACTGCAAGCGTTTAAACTCAAAGGGAAAGTTATTTAGAATAAGGGGTGTTCAGGGAATGAACACAATTATCCTTTACCACACCCTGCCAATATGGTCATCTCAGTAAGATTTCCGTGCATGTATTGCACCTGCAACCCTGTCCATTACATATTTTCACCAGTCAGTGCTTTCTGTGAGCCGCATGAGTCATGTTCTTTTTGCATTTACTGGAGACTGAATTAAGTTTGATCACTTTGGGGGAGGCATTTAAAATTAGAGCTAACCACATTGCATAATACATCCCATCAGTATCCACATTACAGCATTTACTATGGCCTAGAATCTAGTACCCAGAATGAGAAATGCAATCTGAGTGAAACCCAAATTGTCCCCTGTGCATGGTGAGGTACAGTGATGTATTAGCCCAAGAGCTGCAGGCATGTGCTTTACTTAATTTGTATAATTTTAGAGCAACTGACAAGCTCTCTTATAGGAGAACATTATGTTAAATGGACTATCTTGATTTTAGGGCACTAAGTTATGCAACTAATAAAGTCCAATGAAAATCTGTCCTACGTTTTTATTTAAGCTTGCACAAATCCACAATATTATTATATGCATAGATTTTGAATATTTAAATTTAAATTGTATTATAACATTAATGTATGATATTTAAATAGACAATGATTTTAAATTGAATAAATAAATAAATGTATACAGCAGTGGTTCTCGACCTTTTTGCTCCTTGTACCCTTTTCACTATCTGTAAGAATGTCATTCCCCCCCCCCCCCCTCCCTTTCCAAGATTGTCTAACTCAAAAGGTGCACTCCAAATAATATGCAGTTTGAGCCCCCCCCAAAAAAAAAAAAAAAAAAATTCCCCCCACTTCCGCTGGCATACAGTGTTTTTTTGACAGATTATTTGGAGCTTAATTTAATTAGATTTAGAACTAACTGTCTATTAAAAGTAACATATTCTTTGAGCAACATTCTTAAGAAATATGTCATAAACTTTAGTCTTTCATTGAAACAGAGAACAAAACTCTACAAAATATGTCCTACGCCTCTAAACCAGAGGTGCACAAACTTTTTTGGCCAAAGGGCCAAATTTCCAGTTGATAGTACATGGATAGCTCAGTAGAAAAAACAACACAAATAATGAAATAAAGTCCTCCAGGGGTCGCACAGAGCCCTGTCTCGGGCCGCCGTTTGTGCACCCCTGCTCTAAACTCACGAGCCAGTTAGAGCAGTGATTTTAAGGCTACAGAGACCCATTTGAAGGGCTACACAGACCCAGTAACCACAGACTACATTAATCATGCCTGTATATCATGGCCATGCATCAGAATGATAGAAGATATATATGACAATCAATTAAACTGATTTTCACTAAATTGTGGACCTAATCAAGATAACAACAAACTGTAGTTTAATATTTTTGTACAATTCTATTGATAATTAGGCAACATACAGCATGTACATCAGGGTGCATAAACCACGAGACAGCCCTCAATGCAGCCCCCACTACACATTATTTCATTATTTATGTTGTTTTTTTTACTGAGCCATCCATGTGCAATCTGTGACTTGCGGTCATCCATGCACTATCAATTGGAAATGTGGCCCTCTGGCCTAAAAAGTTTGTGCACCCCTGAATTGTATATGCATGCATGCGCGCGCGCACACACACACACACACACACACACACACAAAACTGTTATAAAGAGAGATAAAAAGCACAAGTTTTGAAGTGCACTACAGTACACACATATATTTATTGATGCTTAGTTTAGAAATACTGAAGATAGAAGTGCTATTAGTTGTAATAGTCTGAATTGCAAACTCAACTTTCTCATCTCTTACAATGTCAAGTTTATTTTATCTTGGTAAATAACATTTGGCTAGCTTTCCATTTGGGAATATGGTGGGACCTGATTACTTCCAGTTATGTTGGAATTTTATTTGTGCATCATACTTATAGTTTATTAATATATTTTTCAAAAGCAAACAACAAAACATACCTTGTAATAGCTACTTACTGAAGGAACAGCAACCAAGCAAGCAGTATGTTGTGAAGAGGTAATTTAGCATTACTATTATATGTACTGAAAATACACTACTGTGTATACTATTTTTACTAGTTCCAGAAATAAAAGTATTAGCTTTTATAGTCATTTAACATTATATATATTATATGTATTAAGAATGTTAATATTGTACATAAATATACTATTTTCAGGAATAAATACTAATTGCTATAGTCAATTGGTATTGCTGTTATTTGTACTAAAAAAATTAATACTGTATTTATACTAGTTCCAGGAGCAAAAGTCCTAAGGGCATTACTATTTATTATAAGTACTGAAAACATTATAACTTTATTATAAGTACTAAAATTACAATTTATATGTACTGAAAGCATTTCAACTGTATTATACTAGCTCCAGGAGTAAAAGTACTGAGAGATGTTGTCATGTTGGCATTGCTATTGTATGTACATTTTTCTACTAGTTCTAGGACTAAAGTATTAACTTTTAAAGTGTTATAGTCATTTGGCATTGCTGTTATATGGTAATGTGCTGAATATGTTATTATTGTATCTACTAATTACTAGTTCCAGGAGTAAAAATATAAATATGCTATATGTGCTGAAAATGTTACTACTAGTACTACTAGTGTATATGCTAGTTCCAGGAGTACTTATACTATAGGCCATGATCATCATACATTTGCTGTTACAGCTTACATGTATTGAAAACATTATAACTAGATCAAGGTGTATAAGTACTAGCGGCTATAATCATTTACTAGTTCTAAGAGTGCAAGTACTACTAATTAGTGGCAATGTTGTGATGCAGTTGCTTGGCCTTGCTTTTATATGTACTGAGAACATTGTTATTTTATATACTAGTAAACAAAAGGGAAAGTACTACTGGGAGTACTACTTAATTATCTAAAATGGAAATCTAGATCTTGGATTATCTGTGTGGTTTGTTCAAAAGAATATTTTCAGAATATTGCACACATTGAATAGCTGATAATCACACCTCAACGCAGCTGCTGTTTGATAGAACAGTGTGGATTCTTTGTGATAAGAAGAAACACTTTAGAATGAAATTTTCTCATTTGATTACTATATATTATGCTACTGGTCATCTGAATGTTTGCTTCTACCCCCCTCCCCCTATATTTTTCAAGCCTCCAAGCTGTTCTATCATATAAAACTCTAACAGCACTAATGTTGGTAATTAAGTGGATTAATTGCTGTTTGATGTTTCTGAGATAGTAATTTATAATAATATAATATAATTATTTTATATTTAAGTTCATATTTATTTCTTTTTAAAAATTTAAATGCATTTTTATGAATTGAAATTCAGCAGTATATCTTGACATGTATTCTAAAAATTTAAAATGAAATGTGACATAAATATAATTTGCTATATATAAACTGAAAATATGAAATATTATTTATTCATTATTGCATATTTACATATTGCATTTTATTTCTTTGTAAAACTTATCAGAATTAATTCCTGTTTTAGGTTTTAGTAATTATATTATATATATATTTTTAAAGTATCAGCCTATTCTGGCAGACCATGGAGCTTGGAAATGGAAAAATGTTTTTCATAAGTAGAGTAAGATTAAAATCACTGTTGTAATATTTGTTTTATTTAATTTCTTTTAGAAATGAATGCTTGGTAACTCACAAAATGGCAGCTTGCTTTTCACTTAGTTCTTTGAAGTTTTGAGTCACTCATTACTTTAAGAAATAGAATTCATTACAGATTACAACATAGGTCGATCTAAGATCAATCTGTACTTAATGGAGTGTTACCAAGAAATACTTTGCTTACTGGACTTGAAAACTGTGACATGGTTCTTTCGCTCTGAACGGTTGCATAGGTTATCAACAGTCACATTGGTTAAAGCTAAGTTTGTTTCAGCTCAGACTCATATTATTTCTTCTAAGTATAATTCTGAAGCATAAAAGCTAACACACACAAGTATTGAATTCTGCTTGACACTACCTCACTCTTCATCTTTTAACTGTTCTTTCTTTCATAACCTAGATATAACTCTGGTATAGGATTGTCAACTGTAGGCTTAAGTTGAAATAAGTGAAATTTAAAGAGCATACATAAACACACTTTGGAGGATTTTTTAGCTGCAAAGCAGGTGAACCACTCTCTTGAGACCAGGCTCCAATGGCATTGGATAAAAAATAAAGGGTGATTGTAAAATGTTCAAAACAAGGTTGATAATGCGTCTTTTGATTTTCTCTATTCTCTAGTAATATGTACATCCACATACTGCAAAGTGCGATATATTACTTTTATTCATGGTTTACAATTTTCAAGAAAATATTAAATGTGATCGATCGTTGTAAGATTATCATATGAACAAATAAAACTGGAAGTTGACCACAAAAATCTATTTACATAACAGTTATGGCAGTGTGAATGCTATTTGACCTATAGTTCAGGAAAGTCATGGATAAACTGATTACAGTATTTGCAGACAAATCTTTATAAAATCACATATATTTATAATGGAGTACAATATGTAAACATCAAAGAAAAACATGTAAAATAGCACCACTAAACATGGTCTACACTAACCACTGTGCTTGATATGCATGCTACTGCTTATAGTTAGTCAGACTTGGTTACATATACGTTTTTCCTTCAACCAGAAGTATAAATTTATTTCCTGATGATTGTCAGAATGTGTGTATGATAAAACAATTTGCAGATTGATGTTAGATTTAAAGTTAATTAAACTAAGAAAAGAAAATCATTAATGATTCTGTAAACATATTGCAAAAGTAAAGTTAATTTCTTCTTTGAAATCGAAGATGAGGAAGGCAACAGACATGGCTTTATATATGGTGGTGACTTAAGAGAGTACTTCATCTTCATATACAAGCTCTAAGTATATTTATAGTTGTAATAAAAATACACTTAAAAGATAGACAACTTATGATAATCAAGAAAATCGAAAGAATAATAAAAGTTAAAAAATGGGCATTGCATGTGAAAGTGACGTGCTTTAATAGCTTTTATATGTCTTGAAGACGTGACTATGACTGAATTCACAACCGGCAGGGCAGTTTTTAGCCTGATATGAGAGTTACACATTTACCATTTGTTCTTGTTTTCATAACGTGCATAAGGATTGCAAGTGTCAGAAGACTACAACTGTCGAGATGGAGTGAAGATGTGATTGAAGTTGCTTTGGGCTGGAGTAAATCTTGTGGCATATGGTTTTAATTCAAATCGAGGCTCACTGCTTATATGTCATGATTCTTTTAAGAGTTAATATATTAATTTTGCACTGCAGAAAATGTTTTAGATTACTTTCCACATGCCCTATATAATGCTGACATATCAATTATACTTCCAAACTACAGTGCACTTTTGTGCTTTATTATGCATTTTCTATGCTTTGGGTTCACTTCCTCAACCCCCCCCCCCCATCCCTCCATTGTCCTGAATTATCAAGAAAAAACTATATTTAAATAAACTGCATTGTGAAATTAATGGAAGATTATCAATCATAGGTCATGAAGGAAACTAATCAAGCCATAACTAATTATACTTATCATTTTAATTTATTTTTATTATTGATGATATAGTTTTCCTCACTTTTTCATTGGTCATACATTTGAAAGACACTTTACAAATGTCCTTGATCAGAAGTTGGTTGTAATTGATTATGATGAGGAAATTATATTGTGTTATAATTCAGAAAGCAATTGTTCAAACAAAAGTTTACGCTTAAATCAGTGATATTTGTTTCCTTGTAAATGTCATTGTATTTGTACTTGGTGGAGTGGGGCGGAGGGGATGGATGTTTGTTTACATATGCTTGATACAGCCAGGAAAGAAGATAAAGGGTTGAAGAAATGAAAAGAGAAGTAGGGGTGGGGGGACTAATTTATTCTTTAGAAAGCATACAAATGATACTTCTGTACTAGAGTCAGTTTAAGCTTTTCTTATGAGGCAAATTGAAGATTGTTTCATAAAGCATTAGCACAGAAGAATACTAAGCGATCATAAATCTGGACAAAATGGTAATCAAATAAAATCTTAGAATTGCTTGCAGTTGTGACCTTGGATGTTACTTTAAAAGTTTGCTATATTATAAACAGCAGATTTCTCTCTCCCTTTCACCCTTTTCCAGACCCAGACATTTCTGGCCAAAATGTTGACTATGACCCAGACATTTCTGGCCAAATTGTTTGCTATAATTCAAACATTTCTGGCCAAATTGTTGACTATAATTCAGACATTTCTGGCTAAATTGTTGACTATAATTTCTGGCCAAACAGTTGACTACAATTCAGAGCATTTCTGGCAAAACTGTTGATTAGAATTTAGACATTTCTGGCCAAATTGTTGACTATAATTTAGACATTTCTGGCCAAACTGTTGACTAGAATTTAGACATTTCTGGCCAAAATGTTGACTATAATTCAGTGCATTTCTGGCAAAACTGTTGACTATAATTCAGACATTTCTGGCCATATTGTTTACTATAATTCAGACATTTCTGGCCATATTGTTGACTATAATTCAGACATTTCTGGCCATATTGTTGACTATAATTCAGACATTTCTGGCCAGACTGTTGAGACATTTCTAGCCAAACTGTTGAAATAATTCAAACATTTTTGGCCAAACTGTCAACTGTAGTTCAAACATTTCTGATCATACTTTTTACTGCAACTCAGTCATTTTTTCTGACCATACTATTGACTTTGACCCAGAAATTTCTGTACATGCTACTGATTGTGACCTAGATATTTCCAAGCATACTAATGACTGTAACCCAGACATTTCTGACCATACAACTGACTGTAACCCAGTCATTTCTGACCATACTACTGACTAACCCAGACATTTCTGACCATACCACTGGCTGTGACGCAGACATTTCTGACCATGCTACGGACTGTGACCTAGACATTTCAGACCATACTATTGATTGTGACCTAGATATTTCTGAACCATACCATTGACTGTGACCTAGACATTTCTGGCCTGCCATATTTTTGACTGTGACCAAACTACTGACTCTGACCTAGACATTTATGGCCTGCTACTGACTGTGACCCAGACATTTCTGAACCATACTTTGACTGTGGCCTAGACATTTCTGGCCTGCTACTGACTGTGACCCAGACATTTCTGAACCATACTATTGACTGTGGCCTAGACATTTCTGGCCATACTAACTGTGATCCAGAAGTTACAGGCCATACTATTGACTATAATTCAGACATTTCTGGTTGTACATTATAACACAGATAATTCTGGCCATACTACTGACTGTGACCCAGACATTTCTGATCCTACTTTTGATTATAACACAATTTCTGGCCATACTACTGACTGTGACCCAAACATTTCTTATCCATTCTTTTGATTATAACACAGACATTTCTGACCATACTGTTGATTGTACACCCAACATGCCTTCCAAACATTAGTTGTTTGCATTTTAACAGATTTGACTCCCAAACCACTCTGATCATACAGTTGATTGTTAGCCCCCTAACAGTTTGACCGTACCAGTGGTTTTGAAAATATATATATATATACTTTTTTACTGTGTTTTTAAAAAAAAAATAGATATATGTACACATAGAGATACATATATTAATATAATATATAATTGTATTAATATATGTATATATGTATCTCTATGTGTACATATATCTTTAAAAAAAAACACAGTAAAATTTTTACTCTTGTATTGTTACTCCAGTTTGCAGTTGTTAAAGTGAACACTTGAAAATGATCAGTATTGTGAAACAAACATTCATGTGCAAGAATGACACTTTAGACTTTTTTAAAATATAAGAATTGTTCTAATACAAATGGGGTATTAAGTTACATTGTCCTATTAACATTAAAATATGATGGGATATGATAATATTCACTTTCAGTGTTCTAGTACACGTTAGATATTAAAGCATTATTTCAATGTTATAATACAAATGGGATATAAAGGTATGTTTCAAGCAGTGTTCCAATACAAATGGAATAATACGACATTATTTCAAACAGTGTTCTTGTCCAGAAAGCGGATATCATGACATTGTTTGCTAATAGCATACTGTTGAATTTTATTTTTTCTGGCAGTTCATTGTATGTAGCGGGTGAATTCAGTAGGTGTCACTTAATTTACGCATTCAGATTTCGTTTGTGCACGGATGTTGATTACAACAGATTGGTGTCCCAAGGCTAGGCAAGCACTGAAGTGGGACCATTATTCTCTTATCGTATTTGACATATATAATACACTTATTTTCTTAATTTGTAGGAGCTAGTTACAGAACCTTTTAAGGATTTGCTAAGCTTACTTATCAACTAAACGTGTTTAGTTGGCATTTGTAGGCATTGTTCTCTAAAGTCGGTTTCAGCGAAACAGAACTGTACGAGGCTTTGCTTGGGGTCACTTTATAGAGATAGAGCTCTATTTAATCGAAATCTGTCAGCTTCATTTTTTGGATGCGAGAAGACGGCTGTGAGGGTGCCATTGTTTTATGTTCATACTTATGGCAGTTTTAAAATAAGGGACAAACATTTCTTTATGTGTACATGACAATGTAAATGGAAGGGGGAAAAAAGGCTGGGGTGGGGGTGGGAGGTGATATCGCTAGAGTTTAAGGGAAAACAATGCAACTGGGTACTTAATTATTGATTGATAAGACATATAAGGGTATAATATTTCTATAGTATTTTAAGTAACAGATGATGACCCCCATATTGTGCATTGTTGGTCTTTTTTTTGGGGGGGGGGGGAGGTGTGGAGTTGAGTATTTTTTATTTTTTTATTTTGCACAAGTGCAAATTGCGCTTGTTTGAACATGTAAATAAAAGAGATACATCTAGACAACACTGAGGCACATTGAAATTAGGAAAATCATTTTACTGTTTGCACATTTCCCGCATTGTGTCTGTACGTATGAGCTTAGAAGTAAATTTAATAAAAGAGAAGTATCTACACAACACTGAGGTTTGCTGAAAGTAGAATAAAGTCATCCGTTGTTTACTCCATGTTTGTTTTATGTATGAACTTAGTCTGGTATATATTTGGTATGGGGTTTTTTTGGCTGCTTTTTCAGATACATGTATCACATTTGTGTTCACCCTTTACGTTCACAAAAATTAAATGGGGAAAATAATCTAACGCATCCGAACCATTTGATCATTCTTTCTCACGCACAACGTTTTGGTATGAGGTACTAAATGTGTCACGAAAACTTGAACCTAAGTAACACATAGAAACCTTTTGGTAACAGGCAGTATATTTATCACGAAGACATGAAGTAAGTAACGCACAACAACTTTTTGATAACAGGCAGTGTATGTATCGTGAACACTTGAACTAAGTACATGTAACGCAAACAAACTTTTGGTAACAGGCAGTGTATGTATCGTGAACACTTGAACTAAGTACATGTAACGCATAAAAACCTTTTGGTAACAGGCAGTGTAGGTATCGTGGATACTTGAACTATAACGCACAACAACGTTTTGGTAACAGGCAGTGTATGTATAGTGAAAACTTGAACTGTAACGTACAACTTTTTGTGTACTGTGCAGTATATATCATCATTAACATTTGACTAATTAGACGAGTCTCTGCAGAAGTGTTTTCTTTTGGTCGTTGTGTAGGTTTAGGAATTTCCTGTTGGCCTAAAGTCTGTGAGAACGTTATCCCAGATAATCATTGTCAGACTGTCCTAGAGATTTGCTGTATTTATCAACGGATGGTCAGTTGCATGGTAGCCATTGCTTTGCTTACAGTATAAATCAAATGGGCTTAGATCATTGACGCTCGGTTTTCAGCCTGAGGGAATATTTTTAAATTAGTCTAAACTGTTGTTGGTTTTTTGTTTATTTTGTTGTTTGTTTCTTTTCTGGCTGGTGGAGCTGTTGAGCTTGATGTAATTATGACATTTAAAGAAAGCAACCCTCTCCATTCCTCTATCTTGCTGTGCCCTCTTTTCAGCCACTCACATCCTATTTGCAAACATATATTTCAGGTCTTTTTGACCGTGACAGTGGCATTTATTGACAGAATCAGCTGTTTCCAAGTGAGATGATATTATTTGACATGTAATTAGTGTACCCTGAATAAGTACCTTATCTTCCCCGTTCCCAATTCATTATACCTACCGCGATTCCCTATTAATATAGTGTATTGATCCACAATTTTCAAGTAGTGTACAAATAGTGAGATTGTAGAGTGATTTCTTTCATTTCGTTAGTTGTGCGATTGTAAGTAAAGCCTGTTTCTTTTCATATCGTTAGTAGTATGCATATATTGCGATTGTAGGTCTATTTCATTTCGGTAGTAGTGTACAAAAAGTAGATTATAGAGTGATTTCTTTCATTTCGTTAGTAGTGTACTAAAAGTAGATTATAGAGTGATTTCTTTCATTTCGTTAGTCGTGTACATATATTGCTATTGTAGAGTGATTTATTATTGTTCGGTGATTTCTTTCGTTTCCGTTAGCAGTGTACATAAAGTGCGGGATTGTAGGCCTATTTCTTTCAATTCGTTAGTAGTGTACATAAAGTGCGGGATTGTAGGCCTATTTCTTTCAATTCGTTAGTAGTGTACATAAAGTGCGGGATTGTAGGCCTATTTCTTTCATTTCACTTTGTTCTCAGATTAATCATTGGAACGACCCTCGAGTTTTTGTCCCCATGGATGGAAGACCTCTTTCTGAAATCTTTGGTTAGCAGTTCTTTGCTGTCGGTTAGTTTCAAACACATTTTGACAGTGGGCCCTGCCCAAGACTTCTAGTAAGCGAATAGAAGCTAAATGGTCTTGGTCCAGTGAAACTGCCTGAAAACAGTGAAATAGCGCGTTCTAGCTGACTGTGACTTCACTATTTTATTTTTAATAATCAGTTTGAAGAAGATACTTTTTTTCATTTGTGTGCTTCTCCCCCCCCCCCCCCACACACACACACACATGTACGCATCGTCTACTTGGGCGCGGATAAAGCTTCGACTGTCATAGTTTTGCTCTCCAGACGACAAATAATCTACATTACTACGTCATAAATAAACGGTTTGATTGATTGATTGGTATTTAACGCCTATTGTGGTTATCTCCGGGCGACATGCTTAAACAGATTAGAATCAGAGTCGACGCTGCCACTCAAGATCTACAAACAAGTCACTGTAATTCTGAAACATTGTGCGTATGTGTGTGTAAACATATCTTTTTTTAAATTTTAAAATGGTCGGATCCAACAGTATCAAAGGATTTAGTTGAAAAAAGAATTAGAAACAGAAATGACCTGATTGGAAGTGTCTATTTTTAGACCAAAGTTCCTAAACCTCTTTCGTTAATATTTTAAAAACTTTCTTGCAAGCATTAAAGACAGAAGCGAGACAAAAACAGTTTTCGAGTCACATGCGCTTAAAGTATAATTAATACCTTCCATTATGCTTTTTAATTTGGAACTTATTCATTAACGTTATTTTTATTTAATTTTTTTAAATTGTTAGGTTTTATTTACATTTACCAATGATAGAGAAAACATACATTTCTGTTGTTCTTTCCACTATCACTTTGGTGGTGGTGGTGGTGGTGGGAAATCATTCTAGTATACACGATTTCAGACTGTGTTGCTTTAAATCTCTACACTTTTCATTAATGAGAAGACAACACCGTTCTTTAATGAATTCGCATTGCTTTTAAACTGCGGAGATCATAGGCTACTGTTTACTTTTTTTTTCTTCAGGCCGTTCATGCTAGTTGATAGTTTCCTGTTAAGTGCAAAGTATGTCATTGTTATAAAATGTGGAAAGTTGGCTTTTGTACTGAGAAGAAATTATGTTTTTGGACATACCTAAACTTAGAACACAAACATGACGTGTGTATTTCGCTAGAACAAAATTTTTGACGTTTGTAGCGGGAAGTTCACGGTCACTTAAAGCTAGAACAAAATGTGACATTTATACTATAGTAAGAAGTTCTGTCTGGTCACTTAAAGCTAGAACAAAATGTTACATTTATAGTCGGAAGTTCGCGCATAGTTGTGACATACCTAAAATTAAGCAGTGGCGTTTATAGAATAAATGTACTCAAAATTTTAGGAATTTGCTAATGTGCACCATGTATTTAACTGAGAGCGGACTAAATGAACTTTGTGGAACTAGCGTACGTTGGTCGGTATATTATCGATCCCAGTCTTGTTAGCATACTTCTGTCGCCGAAAGCGCTACTTAACTATTAGTATTTTTTTTGCTGAATAAGTAGTTCGGTACATGTATTTTTATTTTTTCTTCTGAACCTGATTAAATTCTAACTCAGCACGCGAGATAACATGTATTATCTTTTCGGTTGGAGTATTTCTCTGAGATGCCGGGGAGGTTGGGGCGGTTGGGGGGGGGGGGAGGGGGAGAACCGTTTAGTGTAGTTGAAATCTCAAGTCCGCGCACATACTAAACGTGATTGTTCCGCTTCGACCATTGGTATTCAAGAAATACAAGTAAATAAATATCATAAATATTAAATGATTATCACCGGCAGGCATTAGTCTTGATTGAGATTCAGATATATTGAATTAACGAATAAGAGAGAGAGAAGAGAGCGAACTGTCTGTCACACAACTGTAATAACTTGACCTTTACGGAGAAATGCATTTTGTCGCTCAGTCATTGATACGTATGTGCCTTCATGTTTATGATAAATCGTTCTTGATTAAAAGAAAATGTTTTATGATTTAAAAAAAAAATCCTTTCAAAATAATGTTAAAGGCACGCTCCCACGCAGCAATAATGTTGAAGAAGATAAACTATATTAACTGATAAAATGGTATTCTCAATTAATTTTAGCTTATTATGCATTCTCATGTCTGCTTGCTTGCAAAGAGAACTAGCCGAAAACGTTAATTTTACAATTGGCCGTACTTCTCTGTAACAGCTCGTATAACGTTGGCGTATTTCCTAGTCGAATCATTATCAAAGACAGATCCAAAAATAGTTCTATGAGTAGATCACATTTTAGAACGCTGTTCTTTTAAACACACGAAACGGGGGTTGTTAATTTGCCCTCCTCCCCAGGACAGACACTGTACATATATTCATTAACGATTTAGTTTTTGTTCTTTCGATTGCGCTTTACACGTAATAGTATAGCGAACCATACTGCATCCCTCTTGAGAATGCATGTAATTGTGTAATTGTCGTTTATATCATTTCACAGACTGTGGGTCATAATTAACTTCCGATATAATGACAGTAAGTTGTATATGTGTATATATATATATATTTCTGTTGCAAATAAATATAAATGGAATTGTTCATTATTTTGAAAAGACATTGTCCATTTTTACTGTTTGTTTATTTATAAATCGGTATTTAGTTATTGTCTTTGGATTTAAAAGAAAATGATTTGTTCTTTAATAATCAGTCAATGTGAGAATGTTCCATCTAGCATGTTTTCTCTTCTTAATATCACCTACTTTGTTGACCTCTGAATAGTTTCAGCCTCTTTTTGAGTTTGGGATGGCGTACTTAGGAAATTAAAGTTCTTCTGTGCATGAGCATAGATAGCGGAACTACAATTATGTGCATGTTGTTTACGGTGAGAACCGTTCAATTGTATGTGTATTTTTATCAAACAAAATAGTAATTATTTTATGGACTTAAGGTTTAGTGTGCTGCTTCCAACTTCTAACTTTTTGCAATTTAATCCTTGTTATAGTGAAGCGTGAACAAAGGAAGAGCGAGTGTGCTTTAAAATAATTTATAAGAAAGTGGCTTAACACCGGTTGTTTTTTTAATTTAAAAAATAATACGTAAAATGTTGGAAAGCAAATATCCTGAAATAATAATATGGACTATCTAGATAATGAGGAAAATAATCAACATAGAGAATAATAATTGCAGCAAATAGTTGAAACAGAGACTCTCCCTGTGAACTCAATTTCTTCAGAAAACAGCGTATTTGCTGTCCGAATAAGATCTTTCCGATAAATTACACATTATGATAGGAATGTCCGCATCCGGATAAACATCAAAGATATGCATTGTTCGATATCCTGTTCATTGTAATATCAAAGATTTGTATCCGCATTGTTTAGAGAGTTGTATTGTTAAATCCAAATATATATGCATTGTTCTAAGTTTTTAATTATTATAACGACCTTGATTTTCTTTTGTTTGTAAATCTTTGTAAAGCAACCATTTGTATTTCTTGTCTCCGTGCTGTCTCCCCCACCCCCTTACCAGCTTTCCCACCCTTAGATTGCACCTCCTCCCCACTGCACCCACTCATACGTACACACGCGTGCGCATGCGCACTTTGATGCACATCGTGTCACCAGTGCTCTTCTTTCTTGCGCTGCGCTGCTGGCATGAAATTGACACTACTCTAGATTGTCATCCTGCAAAAGTTTACAACACTATTATTCTAAGGTCACAGGGTTACGAATGAAGAACTTTGGGGCACGACCAATCACCGTACACTACAAAGTCGGGCGCTGTTTGCTACGGCCAGCCGGCTCGGCAAAGGTACCCGAGAGAAGAAAAATAAAATACTGCGTTACTTTGTTTTGTTTATTTCTTCCTTTTTATTAAAACCTTTGAATGATAAATAAAATTTTTTAAATGAAAAGCCGCTGTGTAGTGGATTACTGGTGTTAACATGAAATTAGCGCAAAGAATATCTTCTACTTGGGTAAAAAAAACGACGGCGATGACTTATGTTCTGTTCTTTTTGGCTACATCTATCTTATTGAAATCTTTTTGGCTACATCTATCTTATTGAAATCTTTTTGGCTACATCTATCTTATTGAAATCTTTTTGGCTACATCTATCTTATTGAAATCTGTCTTTTGGGCTACATCTATCTTATTGAAATCTGTGGTACTAGACTAACTAGAGCATTCCCAGCAGAACTCAACATAACTGTATTTTGTGTGCTCACTGTAATATCGTGATGAACTGTTATTGTTGGTGGTGTATGTGTATGTGTAAAATATATATATTTTGTTTTATTGTTTTTAGTCATACTGTTTGTATTTATAAGTTATTAAAAATTTGATGAATGTGACTGGTGTCTTTGTATATATTTATTTATAAGGCTTGCATGACACATGTTGTAACTTTTGTGTGTGCGTGTGATATATAGGAAGCACAGTCGTCACAAGTTCAGAGCTGTAACAAGTATAAAGATGATATGTTTACGTGAATCTAAACCACCCGACTGCTCTGTTTTAGAAAAACCATATTGACTTTGATCTTCACAAATAAGTATAGTGCTGCACAAAGTGAAAGATTGTATATTTACTTGGATCTAACTCGTATAGAGCTGTAGAGAACACATGTGTACCTAACTATAGAGATAATTCTTTGGCGCAAATGTTAAAAAAAAAAAATAGTCATTTGCAGGTAGTGGCAGGGAGCGATCGATAAATTTGACTGTCCGGGACAGGTAAGATAACTCTCTAAAAGTCGGAAAACTTGACTAAGCTTTTCCGAAGGGATGGATGAAATATTGTCATCTGTATTTTGTTTTGTTACAGTATACTTTTAATAACATGAATTTAGAAAGATATGCTGATAATGTATCGTTTCGCCTCTGATAACTGATGATATGAAGAAGAAAACTATCCGTCAAACAATGTAAGCTAAATGTACGAAAACCGTATGTACTTCTTCCTTTATGAAGTTTGTCATATATAACTTAAGCAAAATCATGTGTGTGGTGGTTTAGAGAACAATTGACAATAAATGAATAGCACAATCAGGGGACCACAGGCACATCCATACCTTCTCCCCGTGGCCTTCATGCAAAATAGCAGCTTCCTGTCTCCCTCTCCCTCATAGCTCCTAATAAATATAATATATGTATGATAGGAGGATGTCCCAGGGGCTAGGGCGGACCATGACACCCCAATCATTGCCCGTCCCGAGATTAAAACAAACCTCCGTATAAAATTTCAGCTACCTAGATTTTCTCAACGACTCTAAATCGAAGACACGCGGATATATTTTGCTTTATTTATTAGATTGCTTATACGTCCGCAAGGGAGGGAAGACAACTTTTGTCTGATTTTTATTTGCTTAATACGTCCGCAAAAAAGGGGAGACAACATTTTGTCTGATTTTTATTTGCTTATACTTCCGCAAGAAAGGGGAAACAACTTTTTGTCTGATTTTATTTGCTTGTCTGCAAGAAGGAACTGTTTTTATGCACAGTTCTTGAGGCGCATCTTAAAGCATGATTTTGCTTTAGTTTTTTTCAAACAGGTAATGCCCCACTCGGACAGGTAAATTTCACGTCCATCTGCCTGACCGACAGCCTGGTTAAAATGAATTTGTTTCACCCTGAGAGGGCATTTTTTTTCTTCTTGATCTATAGAAGCTGTCTGCACCAAGCCATAGAAAGCAATTTATTTACACGGATCCTCTGTCTGCACCAAGCTCTACAGAGCATATATATATATATATATTCACGTAGATCTATGTCACCCGTCTGCACCAAACTGTAGGAAGCATATATTTACGTAGACCTATGCCACCTGTCAGCACCAAACTGTATTTACATAGATCTGTGCCACCTGCTTGCACCAAACTGTAGGGGGCATATATGTAATTATATGTAATATATCTACCACACAGTCTGCGTTCACAAGAGCTGCAACGCGTTTCAATTCTAAGATGACTTTCCCATAAAACTGTGGAAAAAGGAAAAGCAAACTACGATTCGACATGCAATGGCTTTTTGAGTTTTCGTTCGTGTGCATGTTTCTTGGATTGTGCCGACTTGTTTATCACCTGATACAGAATGTCAGAGAAAGTTTGTAGGATCACACAGTGTGAGCGAATTTCAAACTGTTTTGAGTGCATTGGGCTGTGTGATGTCTGATTTTTTGCCACTTTGGCCTTCTGCCTTAACTTTTCAAAATGCGTATGGCTTGGTATAATTTTTATTGGTGGAACCGCCAAGCTCCACCTTATCTGTCCAAGCTCTTCGTACAGAATTAACTAAGGTCTTATTCGGGTTAGGCCGGTGGGGTGGTGTGGGGGGAGAAAGAGAGAGACCCACTTTGATGAGAGTCGGAATTGTATGATTTCTATAGAAAACAATTTTCCTATGATATACAGCTGTTGATGTTTGTTAGAAATTTATTTCTGCTGAAGCAGTATAGCTTTGGTTATAGAGGAACTGGAAGGATTGGAAATCGCAAGGATAAAAAGTAACACATTTCTTAGAAATTAAATTTAAGTGTTTATGCAATAATAAGTGATGGTCACTAATAATCCCTCCAAATAAAATAAGTACAGAGCAATTCTTAGAATTAGGCGACGGCAAAGTTAAAGATATTAAGTCTTTAAATTTCTATTATATTTACATACGTTTGAGAGATTATGCGCTGTGATTAAAATGGTGAACTGCACAGAAACATTTATGCTAAAGCCCATTTAAATATTTGTTTTAGACTTAGAATGGTAAAGAATGCTGTTGCATACGTTCTAGTTTACTGAATGTGACTATCTTTATTAAATATGTAGTATTTATTTTACTGTATTGTTTCTTCTAAATAAGATATGCATCATTCAGTTTTCCGGAGCATTTTTTCTTTTTCCTCTCGCTAAATATATACTGCTCACTTTACTATAAGAAATTTCTTATTACTTTTCAGTTTAAAGCAAACATTGTTTCTCCTTGCTGCTCTCAAGCTGCGGCTTACATTTGTTTTCTCTTTAGCGCCTTTATTCTACATCTGGCTTTAAGCGGATATGATTATGTACAGATGGTTTAATCGTTTCCTCATTGGCTGAAATACACGTTCAAGAATCTAGAAACCAAAATAGAGTTTTAATGATGTGACTGATCCTGCGATTATGCTAAAGTTTGTACATAGGCGCAGGGTCGAATTGCGGGAGACTGGACTGAATATGCCAAGAGATAATAGAGGTGTGTGTGTGTGTGTGTGTGTGTGTGTGTGTGTGTGTGTGTGTGTGTGTGTGTGCGCGCTTTTTTGTTAAGGGGTGGGTGCCCTGATATGTACAGGAACAAATTAATAGCGTGTTTAAGGGTGTCCTGGGATTTTTGGCTTCGACTGGGCGGGGGTAGGACCGCATGCCAAGTTGACACGTGAAAGCAAAGGCTGGTCCATTGAAAAGAGGTGGGGGTTGGGAGTGTCTGAGTAACAGGCAAACTCATTGTGAAAGGCACGAGAGAGGAGTTTGTCGCTAACCTGACCACGCCACACTTTAGGCAAACTGCTCTAGACAAGTCTTTCTATCTTTTGTATACCGTTTAGGCAGTACATGTATTGATAATCAGGAGGGAGGGGAGCTTGCTAATAGTTTTAAATGGTGAAGGAGACACTTTATAAAAAAAATGATAATTATTCGCTTGTATAACACAATGCAATGAATATATATCTTGAATTATTTCTCAGTGGTGTAATGTCTTATAACTTGTTACTGATTCTTTTATTGATGTTGAAAGCATGCTGCAATTTATTATTATTATAGTCTTTAGATGTTGGCGTTTTAAACCCAGGATGTGTTTAGAGTTATTCGACAAATTGTAATCTCTCTTTCTCCCCCCACCCCCGATTCTTGAATGAAGTATGCTGTTATCTCACTTCCCGTGCATGAATGAATTACTCGTGCATTCAATCATAGATGATGAGATATATAATTTTCAGAGTGTTGCTATCCCTGCTGATAAGTTCAGTTTGACCTGAGAGTTGATTTTGGGGTTTTCATTAATTAAGGGGAAGCGAGTTCCAGTTGTGTGAATAATTTCAATGAATGTGATACAATTGGTTTGTTGTTTAGAGGTATTGATGAGTAGATTAAAAGACTTCTTGATTACTATATGACTTTATCCTGTTACTTTAATTGATAAATTACATGTAATATATAATAACCATTTATTGAAGTAAAAGCATTTTGTAAATAGTTTGTGATCCTTTTAAAAATAAATAATTTTATGATTATTTTATTGTAAGAGTAATAATTTTCTGATTGTCAATCTTATGTTTCATAATCTTATTATTATGTTCATTCAACAGATAAATTGCGATAAAAAAGTTGGGCAGTCAGAACAGTATTTTCCTTGAAACCTGCTAAGTATTATTATTAAAGAAGAATGGAAACCTGGTTTATTGAAATTTTTAATTTTACAACTAAGTTATAATTGGGTCAGAAAAACTCTCAGTGCTATCGATAGGAGCTTTAAGAGCTGTGTTGAGACTTTAATTAGCATTTCACCTAATAGTATTTATCAACTATGATTTACAGTGTTTAAAATTCTTTATTAGTAATAATTGACATTTGCTTTTGTCAGCAGGTACTGATGTACTGGTTGAGCATTACTGTGTTAGATTTGAATGATAACAATAACAACACTACGTTTTACACTTTCATTTTTGTTTCCGTTGATGCCATTGTTTTACTTTGTATTAATACAATAAAGAATACATATAACTGTGCATACTAACAATACTCATTTGCTTCCTTAGATATAGCAATTGAACCTTTTTAGAAAACCCAACTTTATAGTTACTTGTAGTACAGTATTATTTTATTATCATCATTATAAATTATTATTATTTTGAAATGATAAATGTTTAGTTGTCTATGTAGTAGCCTGTGTTTAAAGATTTAAATAGAGCCAAAAACATGATTAACACACTACGGTAACATTTTGTAATTCTTGTATTGCATATTGTTTTATTGGATTATTTTTTTTATTGACTATATACACAGCTTGGATTTTCATCCAATTTTGAATATTTCCCTCTCCCCAGCGCTGTTGAAATTCGTTCTCCAAAGCACGAGAGCATGCATACTTCACATTTAATGCGAAAGAAGCGAAGCGTACATACATGCTCGCGCACATACACACTCGAAATAAATAAAAGTGAAGGGATTGTATATTATTAATATGCTGTAGTGTCAGATACATGAAATACAGAAAGTCTGGTGTATGGCAAGTATCAGAGTGAAAACTTTGCGCCAGGTGCGCGCCTCGTGCTGCCTCTCGCGCTACACGTGCTTGCCACATTGACAGTAACGAGCGAGAGGGGCCGGTAGTTATAGGCGATTGGTACCTGTAGACTTTAAGTGCCGTTCTTTGCTGGGAGTTAACTGTCACAAAAATACTCGTTTCCAGCTTTTGTGTTAAAATAAAACTTATATATCTTCTTTATAATAAGAAAAAATATCTACGCAAGTAAAATTGCGAGTGGGCAGTGCCGTTTGCTAGATTGATTGAAAACGTGCTGAATGCTACAAAACAAACATTTATTTTTATTGGCCTAGTATTGGCGCATGCAGTCCGCAATGATGCAGGGAAATAGTGAGAGGCTGGTCCACTTACGTGGTTTAGGGGGGGTGAAAGCTTTGCCACTGTAGGAATTTGCTGCTTTGCTGCCCTCGCCTTCTCGAAACTCGGGCTATGCCGTGGCGGCGATGCTCGGCTCGTGTAGTAGTCGGCTCCCCCTGAACGGCTGTTTGGCCGGGCTGCCAATCTGTCAAGTGTCACCGCTTAGCGACTGACATGATATATTGCTGCAGCCGTCATTGGGGGCTAGGGTCACTGCGCCGCGTGCCTCCCTTCCCCCGCCACCTCGCCTGCTATTACTGGCGCCTTCAGTGGGCTTCTCGCTACCTTTGCTGTGTGCGGCGCTCCTCAGTCAAAACAAACTGCAGCCCTAGGGGGAAGCGATGTTGGCCCTCTCGTGTCCTTACAGCGCGCCCCTAACGTAACGTTACCTGCTGCGGTCGGCGTGTTTGTATGCGTGTACGCGTGAGTGGACGCTAAACCGACATGTGCTCAACCTGTGCCGGACTAGCAGTGGAAGCTATGCCAGTGTCCGTCTGTCAACCTGTGTGTTCGTCATGCCCGTGTTACCTCCCAGACACATGTACCCTCAGGTGTCTACTGGATTTGGTGAGTGGGCGCTTACTATCGGTTTTCTTTATTTTCTAAAGGGCTAGTTTTGGGGGCAGCAGATTGATTAAGGCCTATATATACATTTCTCTCCATTTCTATTTCATTACTAGCCTTCTCTACCTCCACACATACATTCAGACACATGCCTTCATCCAGTCAGTCGATTCATTATGTTCGACTCTTGTTTATACTCATTTTAAATTTTATCACACTAAAACGGTAATTTCATCGACTTTGACATACTTATTCAGTCTACTACTTGTAAACTGCGGAAAATTAAAGTTTAATGACACTTTGTTGTTTAGAATTTATAGGCCTATATACTTTAATTTTTAACCAGTTACGGTTTAACTGAAGAAACTTTTATTGAAAATATTGTTAAGTGGGTTTTATAAATAGTATTATGATTGTTCAGGTGACCTAGCTTGAATTATCAGGACTAAAAGTATGTGTTTGCAAAACACTTATAACAAGTGTATAATCACCTTAGTATATTTAGTTTTGATTAACTAAATAAAAATCTGTTGTCCAATGTTAATTTTTTTATGCTTTTTAGACTTAGGCAGATGTAACATAAACCACTTATTTTTCTGGAATCTGCTGTGACGCAGTGATCCTTGTTATCTTCAGAATCAAGGAATGGTAAACCTACACCAGTCAGTTCATAATGAATCAATCATTTTGCTTTCTAGGCAATCTCTTTCTATATTTTTAATAAATGTTTATCTAATAATTTGTTGTATACTAAGTAATGACTAATCATTGACAAACTCTAGTCAGTATTTTTGCAGACATTATTTGTAGAATGCAAGCAGTTTCTGTATGCTATTAATAGCAAACCATAATCATTCTTTTTTTCTGAGGTATTTGTACAGGTGAATGTTCCATGACTGTTGAACATTTTCCCATGCTATAGTAATAAGAAACCTGAATCATTCTTCTTTCTTGGAAGTATTTCCATAATGTAAAGATACCATCCCGATTTTGTTTAGAAAAAATTAAAAATGACAATTCAAAGTAAATATTTTAAAAATAAGTAAATAGTTAAACTAGACTCTGGTTCCTAACTTTGTAATAGCAATTTGTACACATTATAGACCCTATCCCTTGTTATAGTAATAGAAAACCATATTATAGTCACCATTCCATTTTATAATAACAGCAAAGAATAGCTACTGTAAATACCATTCCATTCTACACCTACAGTTAACAGCACACACTATTTTTGTTAATGTACCAATCTGTGATAACATCATATAATTTTCTTGTCAGCAAACCCTAGCCACCCTTGTACTTACTGGTCCATTCTCTTGTTCCAGAAAGCAGCAGTCAGTCTAGTCATTGTATTGCCTTTGGTACCAGAAAACAAAAATCAATCATCATTTTAGATATAATTTCTTGTACATGATAGCAAATACTTTTTAAACACTGTTCTATGTCAATACATTATAGCTATTTAACAAACTATAATATTTGAAGAATTCATTCAATGCTTTCAAACAGACTATATTAGTAAATTAACTTTTGCTCTGTATGAAAATATATATCTTCAATAATTTAATTGGAATATGTTAATTAATAAGATATGTAAAGAAAATGCTTCATGTCCAGTTTTACTGTTAAAATGTTTTTGTGATATAGTTGGAAAGCTAAAAAGATTTATTAACAATTACATTTTTATAAAATTAATATTTTGTATTTTAATCTAAGAACATGTATTAAAATCGGTAAATGTGTGTGTGTGTGTGTGTGTGTGTACAAAACACTGATTCTTGAATTATTGTGCAGTTTAGTGTAAGAAAATTGTCTGGATCAGAGTTTCTCAACCGCGTTTCTAGGAGTGGTCGCTAGGAATTCCCCGAGAGATCGTGATTGAAAAAATAAAAACCATATTTGTAGTAATTTTTATGCAGGGGTTCTCCAATGTAAAAATGGTTAAGAAATGCTGATCTGGAGTGTATTGTCGATTGAGAAATATTCTGCATCATTCAATGAGTAAATTTAAAAAAAGAAAATTCTCAAATATAAAAGAAGCCTGTATATTTATGTTCAAAAGGATTTTGTAAAAAGTGAAATGGCGGCATGTAGCATGCAGTAAATTGTGACTGTCTCTCCATTAGCACACAAGTTTTGTGTATTTTAATAAAAGATGTGTACATGTGTAACTGGCCATTTTCTCCCGCTTAATTTTTTTTTCTCTGATTTTTGATTGTGCTAATAGATTACTAGCAGTGTCCTTTTAAACAAAACATTGAAATGAGTCATTAACTGCCGAAAGGATTATCTAAATTATGTAGAGATACAACCTCATTTGTATCTTGCAGTGTTTCTATTTAACAACCTGTTTAACTAAATCAGTAACCGCCGAAAGGATTATCTAGATTTTGTTCTTAGCAATCTCATGTAATTTTATTTTATAGAGATACAACCTCATTCGTATCTTGCAGTGTTTCTATTTAGCAAACTGTTTAACTAAATCAGTAACCGCCGAAAGGATTATCTAGATTTTGTTCTTAGCAATCTCATGTAATTTTATTTTATAGAGATACAACCTCATTCGTATCTTGTAGTGTTTCTATTTAGCAACCTGTTTAACTTAATCAGTAACTGCTGAAAGGATTATCTAGATTTTGTTCTTTATAGGCAGGAAATAAAACCAATTTTATATATTCTTGTGTTGACAATAATAATTTTCTTTTATTTTAGTCTTTGATTGAAAAGTAATGGATAAATTATTGTGCATATAGCTTCCGATTTTGCTGTCATTGTTTTATTTTGTGTCTATAGAATATATCTACTTCCAGCTTACAGATATGTTAAACGATAAAGGTTCATTTTAATTTCCATGTGATCTGTTTGAACTATTGCATCTGTATGTAGACAAAATGGATCATTTGTTCAAAGTTACAGACAAAACAACTGCTCTCCCTTTGCTTGTGTCTAGACTGATGCCTTTGCCATTATTTGTGATTTAACACGCTTTACCATTTGCAACGGCAATTTTGTACATCATTTAATATTCTCTATCCCAAGCAGGAGTTTGTTCAGTAATCAGCATCTTGGTACCTCCCTGGATGCAGGCCTTTTTGCCCTTTACCAGCTTTGTACTTGTGTATATGTGTGTTTGTGTACACTGTTTCATGCCAGGTAAATAACTGCTGTTTTGATTGAGTGTCTAACAATAACAGAGCGATGTGTAAACATGCAAGGGATCTTGCATGCTTAGCGTGTGCTTACGTAAGCTTGCAGTGAACTACGGCAACAGCAAAAGTTGAACAAATAAATATACACGGTGCATCTAAAGACAATAATCTGCTTAGAAATATATTTGACTAAGTCCGGTAACGTTAGAAATCATTAATTTTAAACAGTTAGGAAATATAATTTATTCCGCCCTCCTTCATTTCGTAATTTTTTCTTGTATAATTTTTAGTATATCAGTTTTGGGGATGAGGAAAAATATAAATGTCCACAAACAAGCAAGCTAGCTTAGTTTTAAAATAAGCAAACAAGCAAGCTAACTTAAGTAAAAATTAAGGTTGCTTGAAAAGTGTAATACAGTCACTAAAGACATGAAAGATTCGTACCAGACGATCGAAAATGAAACTGGTCTCTTTAACACAATCACTAAAGACGTGAAAAATTCATCCCAAACTATCTCAAATGAAACTATTCTTCCGGTCTCTTTAACACAATCACTAAAGACGTGAAAAATTTACCCCAAACGATCTCAAATGAAACTATTCTTCCGGTCTCTTTAACACAATCACTAAAGACAAAAAATTTGCCCCAAACGATCTCAAATGAAACTATTCTTCCGGTCTCTTTAACACAATCACTAAAGACGTGAAAAATTTACCCCAAACGATCTCAAATGAAACTATTCTTCCGGTCTCTTTAACACAATCACTAAAGACAAAAAATTTGCCCCAAACGATCTCAAATGAAACTATTCTTCCGGACTTTGACATAATCACTCAAGACGTGAAAGATTCAAACTATCTACAATGAAATTGTATCCGGGGCATTAACATTTTCAGATGATAATTATAAACAGCATAAAATATTGTAATTTATTATAATTAGTGTAAAGTCGATAATTATGAACCTTGGGATTTCGTGATTTAATGAGCCCACGAAGTAGATAACTTTTCAAATTAATCCGCTTCTCATGGTCAGTGTGAAAGAAAAAAAAATAGGGATGAAATACTCTGTAAGAGTGAAAATTGTGATTTTATAAGTGCAAATTGTGATTTTATTTAAGTGCGTGACCAATCAGGTTGTTGGTAGGAGTGAGGCAACAGTTTCAAATCCTTTTATCTTAATTATTTAAAATGAAGATTAATAATAGACGTATTTGCATTAATTAATAAGCAATCTCAGTATTTATGTTACTTAGTGGTTTTTACCAAGATTGTTCTGGCTGACATTAAGTTCTGCTTACATACAGAGCAAAAATTGTATACTAATCATTTCATGTTATTGTTGTGAGCATAGAGATACGTTTTAAATCTAATCACTAAGGGTGGTGTACTTGATAGCTCGAATTATCTGCTTCGCTGAACGCGATTTTGTTGCTAGTACCATTTATTTAGTAAAACTGACACAGCCTTATATCACAGATTTGCTTGACTTTCAATGCTCTTTCTGTATATTTTACAGTCCTAGTTAATATGGCGAGTTTATTTATTACATTTTAATGTTTTTCCTGTTAAGACATAAAAATATTGTCCAATTAAATCATTATGTAATCATCTCGAACAAAAATCGCGAAGTCAAGGTTTGTTTATCTGTGAAGGAAATACAGCAATTATAATTCTGGTTTGTAATTTTTGGAGACGTTCTTGAACATTGTTTTGGCCTGTTCAGTTTTTTTCGTTTTTTAAAAAAAAAATCTTTCCCCCTTTTGGCATTTTCCTGTTGTGATCGCTTGGTGAAGCTGACCAAAACTAAAATTACGTCTCGCGATCGCATTTAAAATGATGCACGCGCACGCATGTGTTAAATTGTACTTACTATATGTTGATTCAGTCGACAGTTGAGCGACTGAAGTTAAGTAGTGGTCAACCCAACCCGTTTTTAAAGCAGTATGCGATCGTTTAGGCCAAATAACAGATTAATGAACCAGGAGCCCACGAGCTGACTAATTTCAAAGAAAACAGTATATATTTCTCGTAGTACTACAGTAGTCGCTATTTTCGCTGAGGTGGTCTCCTATGTAAAGCCACCGTCGTAGTTTATGCCCGACAACATTCATTCACTCTTTTAAAATTTCGATTTGCATTTTCAGTCACAGAAACGTATACAAGACCGGGTCTGAATTGAGAGGTCAAGAGTTCCAACATTAGTGGAAACATTTTGCGACAATACCAACAATATTTGTCGACTTTTTCTTACAAGACAGAAACGCACGAAAGTATCGACGCAAATAGATTTTAAAAGTTTGGAATATTAAAATATATAATTATAACTATTAAAATATATTTCATTTGGTTAATTTTTAAAAACAAGGTTCGATACAAATTGAAAGTTTGAAAGTCTGTATTAGGATTTTTTAAAAACAAATTAAAATTTTTCTTTTTGCTTTTCCATTTATTTTGATTTTGTCGTAAATTCAGTTTAAAATTGTTATAATCCGCATTTGACATTATTCACAGTCTTGAGGTTTGTTCACCCCGTTTCACAAATTTTAGGTGTAAATTTAAATAAATATATTTATTGTGTCGTGAATTCAGTTTAGAATGTAATAATCGTCGCGTTGACA
This sequence comes from Sinotaia quadrata, assembly GCA_028829895.1. Classification (NCBI taxonomy): domain Eukaryota; kingdom Metazoa; phylum Mollusca; class Gastropoda; order Architaenioglossa; family Viviparidae; genus Sinotaia; species Sinotaia quadrata. The sequence continues at coordinate 54,561,478 of CM054182.1, forward strand.
TTATTCACAATCTTGATGCTGTTCACCCCGTTTCACAATTTTTTGGTGTAAATTTAAATACATATTTTAATGAGATGGGTATATATTTTTTCTTTAACATTATATATAAAAAAAATACGTTAAAACTATGACATTTCAAACATTGGACACACTCGCACACAAACACCTCCACGCACACAAATTTGTATAATGCTCCTAGAGTTCGTCATAACGCCATTTTTTTAATTTTTTTTTTTACAGAGATCTGATATTGCAATTGATCAGCAGTAATTACACTTTATGAAAATGTATTTAAACCTATTAATTGAAACATTGCGCTAAAAAATAAGTGTGTTTGTGCTATCTATATGTAAATATAGACTTGGTGTTGAGGCTTGTATATTGTCACAATAGGGTGTAGATGTGTTGCTTACATCCGAAGTGCATTGTTGCAAGTGGTCACCAGCAGGAAAAAGAGAAAAAGCGAAGTGAATTGGATTTAGGAAGTGGGATCCTAAATGCTGAAAGATATTAAACAGAATTTTCTTGTACGGTCGTTTGTGACATGATATTGCATTTACAAGAGAAAATCGTTCGTTATTAGCTGTCAAGGATATAACACAACTTTCTAAAAATATTGTCTGTCGACTAACCTTCAGTAGATGTTCATAGTATAACTCTCTGAAACAATCGCCTCTCGACTGGCTTCAGTAGATGTTCCAGACATACCTGTCTTAAACGATTGCCTCTTGACTGGCCCTCAGTAAATGTTCCAAGCATACCTGTCTTAAACGATTGCCTCTTGACTGGCCCTCAGTAGATGTTCCAAACATACCTGTCTTAAACGATTGCCTCTTGACTGGCCCTCAGTAGATGTTCCAAACATACCTGTCTTAAACGATTGCCTCTTGACTGGCCCTCAGTAGATGTTCCAAACATACCTGTCTTAAACGATTGCCTCTTGACTGGCCCTCAGTAGATGTTCCAAACATACCTGTCTTAAACGATTGCCTCTTGACTGGCCCTCAGTAAATGTTCCAAGCATAACTGTCTGAAACGAATGCCCAGGAGACATGCATCTAAATTATAATGAAAAATATGCCGGAACTGATGTACAAATATTGTTAAGTGTGATTGTGATTATATTTAAGCTTACTGTTTTTTGTATGTTTTTTTTTGGGGGGGAAAAGTGTATTTAATCCTAAGGTTATGGGAAATCCATGAAATCTTGTAACAATGTGCTACCTTTTTTTGTTGATATCTACGAGCATATATTTCAGTTGTCTACATTTGTAGTTGACTTACAAAAGCAATATATTACATTATTTCCTTTTAAAAGGAAGTTATTTCCTTGTTTCTATATTAAACACATACGCGATATATTATTTATTTACATTTTGCGAAAACGCTAAGGTATGAACGACCCCGTTCAGCAAAAAGCGTGGCTGTAGGTGTTGACGATCACTATTTTCTCCCCAAAGCCGTATAATCTTTTAAATACATGTATCGGCAAACAGAATACGTGTACATTTAAACTCTGGCACTCTACGAGATGTCTCCTTGAATACAAGTCTGGGCACACGCACACAGATCATTCGCTGCCTTGTATAAGTGCAGAGTATTTGTAAGATATTTAATACGAAACTATTTGACACACGTGACTGATTTTCCTCTTCACATGGCAGGACACGTCTGCTGTGTGGAGGCGGCGAACACCAAGAATTGCGATGTTCTGAATGTGTAAGAATTGCGATGTCCTGAATGTGTAAGAATTGCGATGTCCTGAATGTGTATCTATGAACAGGACTTTTGTACTTCGAGCTTGTCTACCAGATACTTTGCATCCCATGCGTTTTTACTAGTCAAGACTTTTGAATACAAGCACAGTACTTTAACAAATAAATCTCTAGTTATTGGTTGAAAACTAAACACTACATGCGTTTTTACTAGTCAAGACTTTTGAATACAAGCACAGTACTTTAACAAATAAATCTCTAGTTATTGGTTGAAAAATAAACACTACCATGCGTGCACATTTAGGAACTACAAGAAATATTGAAAACTAAACTCTGCGTACATACGTGTTAGAGAACTACAAGAAATATTGGAAACTAAAACTAATATAAATTCCGAGACATCTAATACGTAACATACACTAGTTCTAGAAAATACGGGATTAGTATAGTGGGGAAAAATGTCTAATTTAGTATATCATAATTTATTTTCTCGGATTTTTGTGAGTTGAAAACGAAAGGCTTGATATATATGATTTGCTATCCACTAAACCAGTTGTCTCGACTAAATGTTGTGGCCAAGAGCAGCTCTTCCCCAGTACTATATGATTTGCTATCCACTAAACCAGTAGTCTCGACTACATGTTGTGGCCAAGAGCAGCTCTTCCCCAGTACTATATGATTTGCACATTCAAGTTTTCAAATAAGGGTGGTGGTCGCCATCACTTTTTTTCAAGCATATTCGGTATTTGGACAGAGCTTGTGCGCAAAACATATGTAATAATACATAATGTATGGTGAATCCATAAGATTAAAAATGTAATTTTACATCACATTACTCGGCAAGCACTCTTTCCCCATTGTGATTTTTAAAAAATCTATCTGGAGGGTTTATTTTAATTTATTTTACAAAATAATATAAACAATTTTAGTGTTTTTCTTTTTAAAAAGTAAAACATTGTTTAATTAATAGTCAATATATTTTAATTATTCTTATTTAAACATAGAGAACCTGAAATAGTTAATTTAATATATTCTTTGAGTACTGTGACTGATATCTTATTATATCAGTCAATTACAGGTTGTTGTTTTTTAAAGTTAAGAAACACTCGGAGAATAAAAAAGTATTATCAATTCACGTATTTTAATCCTTGTGATTTCACACATATGTATATCAGCTAATTTTTCGTCGTTGGGAGAGTAGGATGATATCCCCGTTCGTCGTTGGGAGAGTAGGATGATATCCCCGTTCAAAGTCACACTACTCGTCAAGATGGGCATCCGTAAGTCAAGTTCTGTACTTTCTTTGATGTTTTGATATTTATCATTGAAAATAGCTTCGCATAGATAGGTAAGTGGATTTTTGTACGCTACAATTTTTTTTTAAAGGCAGGAAACAGTTTTCATTGAACCAGATTCCAGAAGTTCTCATTTGTTGCGCAAGATTTTAGAACAAAATCATTTTGAAAGTCCAAATTCTCCAGTTTATTTCGGTTCTGAATAAGATTTGCAATCGGTTTAGTCATTTTTGTTTGGCAAGTGAAGGAGGCAACTACAGACACAAGGCCGGGGAGCTGTTGAAATCTCTTTTCCTATTGTTGCAGAAATTTTTGGACGTGAATAAGAAATGGTGATGGATTTAAATCAGTCACATGTTTATTTTTTTTAAAATAAGAAATGTATAGACTTCACCTTCATATGTGCTATCCACAAGACGAATTTTGTTTTGAATCATTTTAGCTAAATGTTTGGTTTTCACTCTCACGCGCGCGAGCGCCCGAGGTTGAATTAATTTCGTCAGTAATGTCGACAAGAATAGTTCAGTTTGGAGTCACCTAGTTGCTCGAAGTTCTCATTTGTGGACTTCAGAAATTCTTGGATCTTTTCAGGCAATAAAAATTGAAAGAACTTTTCCTTTGCTCAGCAATCTTCTTTTTATGATCATTAGTTTCCAAGAGGGCCTGAGACAGTCGGTGTTGCATAGGTTTCCCTCGAGTAGGACTAATTACTTGAAATAACGATATTCATGTCGTGTTCAATAGACAGAACTTTGACTCACAAAGCTCTTGGCGGATAATTCAACGATAAGACATAAAGTTGGTAAAGGATTCATTCTTATTGCAAAGTGCAGTGAGACAGCCTATCTGTGCACTACTTTTCACACCTCATCTCGGGCGCCATGGCGCCTTGGGGACCACGTCACTAAATAGTCTGGCCTGGGAGCAGTGACTTCGGATGAACTGAGCACCGGTGTCACTCAAACACAACACACATTTTTTTGCCACTTAGTTCTTCAGTAAATATAATTTCCTTTTTAGGCTCTTGCTGCCGTTCATCTTTGACATTATGTTCAAAAGTTGATAAATATTAAATATTCTTGCTTTTAAGTTTTTGCCTGTATTATTTTGAAGACAATAACAATATAAAATTCATTAATTAAAATTGCACGAAGAGCTGATTATCATACGATTGTTCAGAGTATTTCCCCTTTCCAAATTATTTAGCTGAAAGCAAAGTGAACAGTGTAATCGTGATATCCCTTGTTTTTGTTTTCTTTGTAAAAGGAAGTGTAAATTAAGACGAAGCCCCAAGATTTTGATTTCTAAATATTTACACCAGCAGGCTAAACACACCTGGGCTTGATACTCTTTGAACACGTGTTTGCCCTTCGTGTGAGAACCCTACGAGCTCTGTATAATTATGTTTTTGAGCAGTAGTACATCGAGACGGAAATATTTGGAAAGTTGCAATGGCCAGCTTTTCATTTGGCGATTGTGACTATGAGGTATATATGATGTCGGACTGGCGAGGCCATTTCTAAGTGGTGACGTCACATTGCAATTTTTTAAAAACAATGTCCGGAACATCGGGGTTTCTTTTTCATTCTTGTTTCTTTTTTTATTTTTGGTGCATTTAAATTATTACGTTTCAATGTATGTTTCATTCTTACAGTAAGAATAAATGTGGCAGTATGTAGAGTGTGTACATATTTACATCATTTAATAATTTGACAAGCTGTGTAAACGCAACAAAGTATCAGAATTACAAAACCACCTTTTAAGTTTAACTGCTTTACTGTGTTGTAATGTTTCTTGTTCGAGTGGGAACTAAACAGATATGTCGGGTTGGATGGTGTATGATCATTGCCAGGGTGAATGGTTTAATTTGTAAGTGGAAACAGTAAATCACGTGGTTAAAACAACTTACTAGTAGGTGACCAAATTCTTTTACCGTAACGGTGGAAATTAAAGTTCGTTCCATGATTTTTGTTTTGTCTTGTGCGAACCCGCCATGCTAACGAGAAGACGGACAATTCACTGGCATAAAAGTACATTTGATTTACTCATTCCTTTTGCATAACTAATATTTTAATCAATGTTTAGTAATTAAATTGTATTGCCAACTAGACTTGTAGTCAGTATGAAATCTGGTTTCCATAGAAAAAATGTAGAACTAGTATTTTATTTCATAATAGATGGTGTTCTCAAGAACAGCCTATATTTATTATTTTAGTAGGCGTTTTGTCACCAAATAGATGTTTAATTAGCTTGGACGCGATGTCCAGCGGACGTTCAAAAAAATACCTATAAGGCTTTCTGTCAGCCGATAGCGAGCATGAATTATGCAGGTATTAGGGGCGAGTGTGACCTCAGTGCGGACCATTAATTACATCATCCGAAAAATATAAAGTGAAGCAGATAATTGATGATATCTATATAAATTGTGGTTTCTAATAGATAGTATCAGTAACTTTGAGCTGGAAAAAATTCAGTGTTTTTCTATATTTTAGCAACGAGCTCTTGATCCACAAGTGTTTTTGGTGATTGAACTACAAGTAAACCCGTGAAACATAAGTTTGGATTGAATAAATAATTTAGTTTTGTTTAAACCTTTGTAGATATTGTTTTGTAAATTTCCTTGAACACCTAGTTGGGAGGTTTTGGGAAGATTAATTAAACTACAAACTACTTAGCACTGACGTTTATAAAAACCTGTATGTTGAATCTCGTAATGATGTCCACCTCATTTCTACCTGTTGAAAGTAGTCATTGGATCATTTTGTTGGTAGGTGAGGAAAGGGAAACACTACCAGTGTGCAGTTTGTGCCTAGTCGCTTTGAAAACTAGTGATATTTATACTCAGACTTTCGTTAGTTTGATCCCAGGCAACTTGAAAACTCTTTCTACTTTCTAATGGTTAGCGCTATATACCTCTTATTGACCTTATTTCAGAAACCTTGATAGATTTCTTCATTGAAGATCAAATGTATGTGTTTCAAAAACAATTGAAGCTATTTCAGTCCAGTAAACCCAGTCGATTGTCATGTCGCATCTTGTAAGAACTGTTATCTTACGAATTGGCATTCCTTTCGCTAGTATAAACTTATAAAACCATCCGAGAAGGGGCAGTAAGCAGCAAGGACGTTCTGTTTCGCTGTCTGGAATATTTACACGATAATGCTTCCCAGATATAGGTAAGAAACTAAATTTAATGAAGATGTACGCTACCGAAAGTGTGTGGATATATTGTAACCGGGAAAATGGTGTGTTTTTCGAAAAGTTCATATTTTTATACTAATGGGATATAAAACGGCTTGTTCTAAACCTGAGATTATGTTGAGCTGTGTGGAAGAGCACACGGACTGAGCCTGTCACTGGCATTTCATTGTGCCTGCGTAAACGGAGTGGCAAGACAAGCAAAGTTAATTCAAACAGACGAAGACTTTTTTTTAGTCTGACCCTGCTCATGCTCGTTTGCAAAATTCTTGTGCGAGCTTCCTTGATAAATATTAATAAAATATTTGCAATTTGATTTTATCCTAATTCGGTTTAACACTAGTGATAACTGAGTAGTACATCATTATTTTTGTTGTTGTAATTGAGAGCACACTAGCCGAGTAGGTTTATTTATTTGTTTTTTTATATACATAAAAAAAAACAACCCAAAACTATGCTCTGTTGATCAGTGTAGTTTGAAAGACTGAAGACATCTACCCCCATTCAGCCTTCCCTTTCCAAATCACTCGTTTTAACGCCGCCATTTTAATACGTCCAGTAGATCCCTACTGACATAAAGCCGGGCGTTCGCAGCAAATGGTTGTTTGTGATTCAGCTATGAATGGTGTTATCGTGTGCCACACTCATTTTTTCGCAATCCGCAGCATCGGGCACGAACCAAGAAACAAATCACACGATTGGTCGGGTACCAGATAACCAGGCAGATAACTCTACCCACCGCATCACACAAAGTCATACCCAGACGTGTAGACAGTGGATGGAATGAACAGAGGGCTGATAAACAGACTGCTGTTGAGAGGGAGAGTTAAATTCAGTAGACAAAACAGTGATTACATTTGATGAAACACAAATAGAGAAAACTGAGATCTATATGAGATCTCTAGTGTATAAATAACTCCTGTGTAGGAACAACATGTATAATTTCACTTGTTGTGGATTGCTCCTTCTATGTTAGCAGTAGGCCAAATGTACTTTGACATTTCACCACGATATATTCAGTCCCCAGTAATATAATTAACAGCAGGATATAGAGTTGTTATACACTAGTTACTTACGTCATCAATATAACTAAAGTTTGACATTCACATATACTTACATCATGAATATAACTAAAGACAAAATAATTGGCAAGTTTGACATTCACATATACTTACATCATAAATATAGCTAAAGACAAAATAATTGGCAAGTTTGACAGTCACATATACTTACATCATGAATATAACTAAAGACAAAATAATTGGCAAGTTTGACATTCACATATAACAAACATTATATAGACACTGGTACATATAATGAACATTATAGTAAGACACTGTCGCATATAACGAACAATATATACAATCAGTCACATATAACGAAGTTTATACAGAGAATTGCAAGTACACAATGGAATAAACGTGTCTTCTAGCAAGAGGCAAATTAATCTAAGGATGACATTTTAGTAGTTGATAGGCTGGAGAGTCTGTTTTACAACAATTTTGAGACGGTTTTGAACATTAGAGAGAGAACGAGACTTTTGTGAGACATTGTAACGAGCTACAAAAACAAATAGCTAATGTAATGATTGGAGTAAGTGTTCAAACCTGCATACAATGAATGCATCACCAACAGTCCATTCTTTCTTTTTATCCCTGTAAGCCCTCCCCCCCCATCCCCCCCAACAAAAATAGGCGTCTCCACACACACAAACATACCTACCCCTATGCGTACGTACAATGCAGATCAACTAAAGCACGGTTTTGTATCGGGTAAAATAATTATCGGATATTAAAAATCGTGACTAACCTGTCCGATAAAACGGATTATTTTTTAATTATCTTCTGGTGTATACTACTAATAAATTGACAGTAGCATTGTAAAAGATAAAGACGACGATATTGACAACATCGTAACACCGTTGATAAACTGGTCACTTTAAACAGAAAACTGTCTACCTCCAACTTACTTGTAGGATACACAAGAAGGGAACTGCTTTTTTTGTTAAAATAAACTGTGTACCCCCAACTTGTTCTAGATACACAAGCAGGGAACTGCTTTCTTGTTAAAATTTCATCTTCCTTCAGCGCCGATTTTTCAAGTAGGCGACACCTCCGTCGGACAGATAAATCTCTGCTTAACTGTCCGACAGTTAGGCAAGTTTAAAAAATATGAATTTGATATGTGTGTGCTTTGTCATCGTTTCTGATTCAGATACTGTTAACTTCCACATACCGTCAGGAGTTATTTGAATGGATATAAACATTATCACACACACACACACTGTTCATTTAGTTTTATAGTAGCATACTTCTGTTCTTCCTTAGGGTATTGAAAAATTGCAAATGTATAACAGTTTGAATATGAACATACATGGCAGATACATAATCGACTTCATCTGCACTTGTATTTTTTTTTTAGTGAGACAGCAAATTTTTTTTTCCACACACAGAGCTTCATTAAGTTTTCATAAAAAGTACTGTTAGAATAATTCATCTTTTTTGGTGATAATTTTATCTTTTAACAAAACCTGTCCTTTAACTGTTGTGTAATAATTCTGCGTCTTTCACCAACTCTTTTCTCCTTCCACCTTTTTTGTGACAATTCTCAAATCAGCAACAGCTCTCTTAACCAAATTGACATAATTCTTTGTTTTTCAGTGACATGCCTTTCAGCTATTTTGCGACAATTCTGTTTGTTAATTTTGTCTTTCATCAACAGCTGTTTCCTCGCTCTCCACTATTTTGTGGTAATTCTTTTTCTTTATTGATAATTCTGTTTTTCACCTTTTTCTTTGATGATAATTCTGTCTTTCACCTTTTTCTTTGATAATTCTGTCTTTCACCAACAGTTTTTTTTTCCCCCCGTCCACTATTTTGTGATAATTCTCCTGTACCATTCAGAACGCTATTGAGATTATTTAATTGTGCCAAACGACACCTTTTCCTTTGCCCTAATGTTAAGACTGTCACGTGATGAAACAAACAGAAGACTTCTAAGTTTGACTATAGCCTTCAGTCACAAGTCATTGGGCCGATTATACAGTGTCGAAATAGTATCCTGGAGATTATTGGGGGGCTAATTGAGTGCGTGTCATATAAATAAAAACTGCTACCTAACTAAATTGGTTTCAAATCAGGTGGATTAATATTCACCGCTAAGTTCACGCATTCTGTATTCAGTAATACTAATATATATATTTTAAAGTGATTGTTTGTCCTCACCATAAGAAACATGCATGTTCACATGGGTTATCTTTGTTGGTATGGCGTCAATGATAACTCCAACGGGAACATCTGGCTTCTTGATATTTATATTCACGAGTACCACTGTCTTCTACAGCTATAGTGATCTTTAGCGTATTGCGCCATTTTGTTAGTGCTGTCTTCTACAGCTATAGTGATCTTTAGCATATTGCGCCATTTTGTTAGTGCTGTCTTCTTTGACGCCATTGTCGATAAACCATATATAATTTAACTCCAATACATAAAAGGGATATGCGGTATAGTAATTTCGGCGGATTTTGCAGAATACATTCTGAATGTTCATAATTTCATTAGAACCGAGAAAGTCATTAAGTCTGTCGACAAACACGAATATCGAAGTGCATTGTTATATAAATAAAATATGCAGGCATGGGGTAAGTTAGATATAATAAATCGATAACCTTGTAGACATCTAGATGGGTAGGTATAAGGCCAAACTGGACGGAACCAGTCACGAAAGGTCGACCATAGAGTCTCACGCATTTCGCGAGTCTGTCTTTGTACCTCTTTCTCTTGTTTTTTCCTCTTAGCTCTATCTCTCTCTTTCTGTGTGTGTGTGTGTGTGTGTGTGTGTGTGTATGCGCGCACACATTTTCGTACGCGTGCTTAGAAAATTGCGCGTTACTTTAATTGTAATTGCTGGATCGTTAAAATGTCTAGATCGTATACAATGTCGCAACCAGCCCGAATGAATATGACGTTCTAGTATTACAGTATATATTACAAATATTTTATAATTTAGCACACGTATTTCTTAGCTCTGTTTGATTCATCCACTCACCCTAAATAACGCAGGGTTATTTGAGGCATCCCTGCCCTACTGAAAGATAAACGGGCCTACTGCTTGTCCCTATTGTTTGGAAGATTCCACATGGCGGGCTGCACATATGTGACCACTATTACTTGGGAATATTTCTGAGACTTTAGTATTCTGTGTCCGAAATGCATGCTGTTGTTTTTTGTTGTAATTCATTGCTATTCCAGAAACATGAGTTCACCCAAGGTTATGTCCCCGGGTGGAAATGTATGCAATAATGCATTGTATATTCATTGTTTATGTGCCTACTTGTGGTGACCATCATCACATAGCTAAAACGATCCTCATTAGTGTTTACACTGTTAACACATAGCTAAAACTATCCACCTAATTGTTTTTATTATCATCACATGTAGTTAAAATGATCCTCGTTATTGTTTACACTGTCATTACACTTAGCTAAGACGATCCTCATTATAGTTTGCACTCTCATCACACACTGCTAAAATAACCATTATTGTTTACACTATCATCACACATAGCTAAAACGATCCTCATTATTGTTTACTGTCAACGCACATAGTGTGGCAGAGTAAATTTGTTTATCCCTATTTCTAAACTTAATAATCATAATATATTTGTTGCCAGTGTTAACGTGACCCCGACCTTGGGCACTGCTTATGATGATATTTTTGTAAGTGCCAAAGTTGGAGTAAACAATTCAGGTGGAGAATTTGCTAGAACTTGCTGATGCAATCCAAACCAATTACAAGCAAATGTTTTTCTGACTTTTTATGGTAAGTTAAGAGGCCCTTTGTTCCATGGGGAATCCAAGGAAATGAGCAAGTTAACTGACTAATAAAGAAAGTTTGGACTTAGGAATATTTCATACATGTTTGCTATTGGTTTATGATTTGAATTGTAGAATGCTTTATATAATTTAAACTTTATTTCTGTGTTCACTAATTCGATTGTGTTGTACATTATACTTGTGAATTTTGATGGACGCTATATTTCTTATGCTCTGTGTGTATCGGGCTAATGAATATTGTTGCAGGATTTGTAAGTTGAAAATGTATGTAAGAGAAAAAGGGGTTTAGAGATTAAATATGTCTGAAATTTACAGCTGTCTTAATTTGACTTTTGCAGAAACAAGCGCACCTTTTTTGTTTTGTAATTTTATATCTGCTTCAGACTGCAATGACTGCTGTACTTTATCAGACCATGTTGGTATGTGTATCTAGCATTGTCATCTGTCTTATCAGTAAACGTGTTACTGTAAATTGATTCCTGTGAATTCCATTCGGGAGCCAATACAGCAGAAACTGAGGCTTGAGTTTGGTCTCGAAAATTCATGAAAGTTTATTGAACATTCCTCGTGGTGTGCTGAGTAGCACATATTAAGATTCAGGAACAGTCCTCCAGACGTGTTTTGATAGTGCATATGAAGTTATGTACGATTCTCCATGATGTGTTTTGTGATCGCATCGAAGATAGTGGAACAGTTGTATAATGTGCCTAGAAGGGGTACGTTGGACTGTCATCTAAATAAGAAAGATAGTGACTTGTTGCAAACTGCATGATGTGACAGCTGCCATCATAGAAAAAAAGATACGTACATTGACTATAATTATCTCTCTGAAACTCCACTCTCATTTCTATGATGAAACCATATTTTTGAACTTGGTTGTATATATATATTTTGTTGTTGTTAATTTGACTGCTGATGTCTATGTTAGGATAACTGATTTAATATATTTATTGTTAAATTTAATAACTTTGCATGTATATTAAAAGCATTTGTTGGAGTGACAGTGGGTGGAAGGGCTCATTAAATATAATTAAAGACGGATTTGTTACTTCTTTAGTAAGGAGTTTCCACCTACGAAAATATTGTGACAGTAAAATGTCTGTCTTACTGTTTTGTAAAGAGGAGTTTTACGACACCTTATAATCCGCCAAGTAGGAGACATGTTGGTCTTGTGAGAGAATTATTAATATATATAAATTAAGATTCTCGATCACTTGTAATTAGTGAAGCGTTATTAATTAATAAATAATAATCATTATGAGTGAAGGATGCCCAGAGGTGTCGACACATAGCTAACACTATCATCACACAAAGCTAAAACGATCCTCATTATTTTTTTTACACTTCATCACACATAGCTAATACGATCCTCAATAATGTTTATAATGACTATCATTAGACTTCACCAAAGACGATCCTCATTATGAGTATCACCACCTTAGCTAAAACTACCCTCTTTATTGTTTATACTCTCGTGACACATAGCTAAAACGATCCTCATTATTGTTTACACTGACTATCATCACCTTAGCTAAAAGGGCCCTCATTATTGTTTACACCCTCATTATTGTTTACACTATCATCACACTTATCTGAGACGATCCTCAATATTTTTCGTGGTATACAAGCACCAGCCATCATCATACTTGCTAAGACGATCCTCACATCATTGTGTACTGACCATTAACATTCTTGGTATTCATGACTTGACTGAGAGGTTCATTGTGCAAACTAACCCACACACTGTTACTCATTGTATACAATGGCCATTATATTTCATTTGATTAAAACTTTCCTCATACCGTTGGTCTAAGAAAACACTTTCCAGTTCAACACACACACACACACAAACACCAGCGCACCACTGGTCACTAAAAAGTCATTGTAATTATACTTCATCATCAAATTGAAATGTGTTATTTTCATAAATCTACATTGTCCTACTTAAGAAAAGTCCCATGAGAATAAAATTATTGATCTGTATATCTTATTCGTGTACACTCACCGCATAACTTATTTCTGTTTATCGTTCGTTCCCAGCGTTCGTTGGTTTCTCATAAGGAATTTTATAATGTTATTTCTGTCAGTTTCACGTGTGGCTAAGATTTTTTTCTGCACAAAATAAACCTTTCGTTTGCAGTAAATAAAAATGTATACATGTTTACTACACAAAATTAACCTTTCGTTTGCAGTAAATAAAAATGTATACATGTTTTCTACCAGACTGTCATATAGTGCGAATCTTTCTTTCTCCGCTTTGAATAGATTACCGGCCAGTCTGTACACGTGGGTCGTGTAATACGAAAAGTTGTTGTTTTTTGTTGTTTTTTTTATATTAGACACGGTAAAAATGGGGGTGGAGAAGCGAAAATGGTGACCAGACAAATTAGTAAATCAGAAACATCTCTACATATCGGCCAGTCTCAATAGTCCATTGCGCGAGATTCTTAAAACTTCATGCTGCCTTCTTTTTGTGCTTAGCACTATCTCTACAGTGTCAGCTCATAACCTCTCGCTCGTCTTTCGGACTTGTTATGATTCATTTGAGACGTAAAGATTACACACTTTTACTCCTGCTCTCGTGAATAAAAATTCACGTGCTTTAAAAGTAAAGTTTGTGCAGGAATAGGGAGCGTATTCAAATGTATTTTAATTTTAATTTCGATCACTGATCCCTCCTCCTTAACAATTGATACATGTTAATTGTAGAAAAGAAAGATAAAAATAGATTGAAAGAGTAAATTAGAATCAGTTAGTTTGCAAATAACTGTATTCTGAGTAAAATTGAAATGTCAATCTGCAAATGTCCATTTGGTTTTCTCTGTGCATTATGAACTCTGTATAGGTAAATAGTTTTCGTGAACTTTATTTTTATCCTCAGACTCTTAGCATAGGTATTCTTAACATTTTCTAATGTATGTGTACATGTGTGAAGCGTGCGTTCCACCTCTCCTTCAGTGTTGTGTGGCATTATCAGAGCATGTAGAAGGCGGGCTGCGCCGGTGTATCGGAGCTGCTGTTGCTTGCATAATAGCAGCGCTTGGAGTCTTGTTCTGAGAGAACACAGCTCTCCCCACTTGCTTCATTTTCTTCTGGCCAACCGCGCGCCTGCCTCCCACCCCCCTTCCAACTGTTTGACTAGCGTTTCACCCTCCTTGCAAACATCAGGGACGGAATGGAAGACTCGGAAAGCATGTTCCAGCTCTTGGGCTTGCCAGGGGTGCCCTTTTATCAGATAGCGACTAGGGTAACTGGGCTGAGCGAGCCCCGGCCCCACAAATTCAAGTGCAGTTCATATTTTCAGACACAGTCCTCTTGTACCCCCGCAGTCATTTGCTTTGATGGACGGGTGTCACATTGGAACAGTCTATGTGCTAGGCTCCTCAAGGGGAGTAGCAGGTTAACCGCCAGTCACCGACAGAATTATCGTTGTCTTCGTAAATGGATTTGAATCGGCTAATAAGCCTCGGCAAGTGCTAAAGATCAATACAGCCCAACACGGAGCCGGCAACGTCTGTAAATATTTGGTAACAGCGGAATGCGAGACTTCCGGTTGAGTGAAAATTATGCTTACTCCCCTGGCCTCGGACCAGTTCAAGTGCCAAAGAGATTTTCATTTTTGTCATGCCCTGTAAACTTGACATGAAGCATCAATATCCATTGCCCTGTGATTAATGATCGTGTAACCTAAAAGAAGAAGAAAAAATAAGTTATCGGTGATCCGAAAGGGGGGTTGTGTGGGGCAAGTGTGCGCGCAGAATGTTTACGACGCCGTGCGTCATGTTTGCTGCTATGTAAAAAGCGGCCATTGAAAACTGGCTTGCTTTAGTCAAGGTACACCTAGGGATGTGATGGCTTGTATGCATTTATCAATTGAGGGATTTTCTTTTCGTAACAGTGATTATACACATACTGTTACATCTCTATTTCCCTTAGCATCCAAACGAAAAGAGACGTTCTAACCCTTAAGCAATTTAATGATAACGATTGATCACACTCAGTACATACATATACAGATAAATATATTTAAAATACATATAACAATGTGTCATTCATATTGAGCTGGAATGATTAATTATAATGGAAAAAGGTACCCCTATTCATTTTATATAATGTACAGTTACATATGTATCTAAATAAAGGTTTTAGGTTCACCTTATATGCTTCTTTACCTACTTCTGGAAGCTCCTATGTAACAGAGGCAAAATAAGCATAAAATAATATATTATTGACTATTTTTGTACAATTTAATAGACTGGCGGTTGTGTTTTTGTGTCCCACAAGTAGCAGAACTTTGAATTACCCGGTTTGTGATTGGAGAAACATCGATGGATTCATGTGTCTCACTGGCATTCCTTTATTAATAAAGTTTCTCTAGATAGGCCTAAATATTGTTAAATTTTGTTTTTCCACCCAGGAATTCAGAACTTGTTGTATCACAATGTTGTACATTATTGTCATTATACAAAAAGAATTCCACATTCTTTCACTGTCTGGTAAGGTGGCATTCAATGAACATCCTTTAATGGTGCTGGTCAATTTCCTAGAGAATAATAAGACTGTCAGTAGAACTAGAATAAGAGGATTCATACTATCTGATTTGGGTGTAATGTCTGTAGAATTTTGAACAGTTTGGGTCAGTAAGCACTTGGTACCAATAACACTTTAAATGTCTGATTGAATTCTTGTTGTAATATTCATATATCCACTGTTTATATATCAAAATGCAGAACCTGAAAACTTGTTGATTTATTTGTACTTGTTTATGTTTATCAAATGTTTATTCAATTGACATGAAATGTGTGGTTTTTTTTAAAAGATAAATTTATCAGAGCAACAACCTTTTGAAACAAACATTTGGAACAAACAGAAACTTGCCTGCTTTAATCCTTGAGTTTCAAATTAGTAGTATCAAATCCTGTGTATACCTTGCCCAGTGTGTGTGTGGTGTGTTCTCTACACTGTTTACAATATGAAAGTTCTTTAATACTTTTTTTTTAATTCTCTGCCAGCCGTTATTTTTAAAATAAAAAAAATAAATATATCAACAATATACACAAATAATTCATTAAAATTTTCTATACATAGAAAAGTGTGCTTTGCCATTATTTTATCTCTGGGTTATAAAATGCATTTGATTAGACCATTGAATCATATACTAAGTGATAAGAAGAATAACGCTCTGTTTGGCTGTTTAAGAAAATTATATATATTGCAATTTTTAATTTTAAGGCTTGGAACAAACTGAACTGCACATATATTCATATAGTTCTTATATTTTCTTATCCCAGAGCAATAGTGGGCAAAATATGGTCCATGGGTCTGATGAGCCCATTTGATATTTTAATCAGGCCTTTCATGATTCTCACCAGTTGTGGACACCTAAAACTTTATGTGTATATTTTAATCAGGCCTTTCATGATTCTCACCAGTTGTGGACAACTAAAACTTTATCCTTTGTGTTACATTTTATTTTGCACTCAAGCAATCACACACATGACACAGTGTATTCTCTGTTTATGCAATATATGCACTCCCAAGACCCTTGAATAAACAGAAACCATGTAAATGGAACAGGATCTTTCCATTGAAATAACATATATATGTGCATAGACACTATCTCAGTGTCAAAACTTAGTTCCACCAATCTGAAAAGCAGGACAAACATTTAAGAGACTGAAAAATGCAGGAATCTGTATCACTTGGATGATGAGTCATCATCCTGCTTTTGCTCTCAGGTCAATCTCTTTCAGTCTTTGGGACACTAACTTTAGTTTGAGTGAATTTGGCATGCAGATAATATGAAACTTGAAAGTACACTACATTTTTATTAGGTCTTATAAATTCAAATATGCATAGAGATGTCACTGTATGCAAGCACACATATAGGTCCATGATTTAGAACATTTGTTAACATGCAATCTTTTAAGTTAGATTTTCAAATTTACATAAGTAATGACTAATATATAACTCTTGGACTGCTATAATGATTTACAAGCTAAGTTAAATTTTTATTTTTTTGTGTGAACATTTTTATTGTTGTAACATTTATTTAAAGTTATGAATAATATTTCTTTTAAAATATTTTTCAGGGTGGGAAGTTTGGTATGGTTCAACCACCTTATCCTGGTCTTGTAATGTACAATGACTTTGCCTCGCCACCACCTGCTCACATGGGCATTCCACCTGTACATACAGACCCCAAGACTGGTAAGTTGATGTTTACCAGCAAATTTGCCTCCTCCTTACACACACACACACAACTTCAACTTGTGATGTCTGCAATTAAATAGATGATTAACCTTTACTAATCCCATGTCAGGGAAGATTGTTTTTATTTTTACTTGCATTCATTGATCATTTAGATATGATATAAACTGCAGTTTGATTGTATTATCACTATTTATTCATCATTTATTTAGTAAGTGACATAAACTATATCAAGATTTCTATTCTATTTGAATTGTTGTTTTATTTATATGTCTCATGCTCTTGAGGAGTTTCTTCAAGATTTTCAGGTGATGTTCAATTAGTATATTGCTAAGCATGATTTGAATTTTTTATTTTATCAATGTATACAATTCTGTGTGTATAGATAATCTTTTTTTGTATTTAACAGTTACTAGAAGTATTATGTCAAGAACTCATGATTTACATATATAGATGATGATGTGAGACATTTGATTTCAGTTTATAATGTGTTAGTTATTGAATAATATAAATGTGATTCATCATTATAGCTAGCTGTACAGTGAACGAACACTATGCAGACAACATACACACTTTTCTCTCACTCTCTCTCTCTCTCTCTCTCTCTCTCTCTCTCTCTCTCTCTCTCTCTCACACACACACACACACACATGTAACAATTGTTTTTGGATATTTTACTACAGTAACATGTACGTGTGCAGTGTTTTTGTTCTCAGGCTTACCAAGACCCCCTATGTATGCAGCTTATCCTTCCCCCCACAGCCAGTTCCCCCATCCCCTGTATGGGCCAGATTTTTCACCAGTCCAGTGGTAAGTCACTCACCACGTAAATAGACATCATTGTTTTTATGACTGTGAGTAATATTTTTCTTTCAGAGTTTTCAATAGGTAATACTTTTGTGGTAGTTTTGTGAGGTGTGCAGATTTTGAAATTTAAAGGCAGGCAAATTGTTTTCTCTACTACATTGCATAAACTACACAAAGAGATACAATGTACTTTAAAAAACTTCTTTGTAAAATTGTTTGTGCTTGTATTTGTCCTTCATAACACCATAACTAATGTTTCAATGTACAGCCCTTATTAGACACAATTGTAATTGGAATATGTTAATGAAAAAGAAACATTCTTGGTCAGAACTAGTGCATTTTGTCACAGAGTTATTCAGTGATTGCTTTGCACAAATGATTTTTAAAAGCCATATGCAAGAGGTTCAAAACTTTTGATGCTAATACTTCAAGCAAGTTAACAATATCTACTAGCTTGCCCAAACACATGCACACAACACACATACACACAAACATAGTTTTAGTATATGGATAGCTTTGTTACATGTGTGGATACTTTGTAAAATAACAGGTGCCTTCAGTCTGATCTATACTAAGTTACTCAGAGTGATGTAAAAGTAAAGATATAAAAAAGTGATACAGTTCTAGGGGTCAGGTTTATGGGGCTGTATAAATGCCAGCAAAGCCAATGACTGTCAAATAAGATTTGAGTGTATCAAGTGGTCACCAAAGAGATCATCATGCAATAAACAGCTTGCCACTGAGAAAATAAAATGCCATTTGGATTAAATGAGTAGCTCATGTTCCATTAAAATGGACAGGAGTGAAGTGGGACTATTTTCTGTGTAGTACAAAGTGGCACAAGTAAAACCACAACTAAACGCTGCCCCCCCCCTTTTTTTTTTCTTTCTTTGGTGCAGATATTGACGATGTGTGATAATTTCTTTCCTGATAAAGTTATTGTACTTCTGTAAACATTTCTTATAAGATTATCACTTTGTTTTTCATTGAAAGTGCTAAAGCATTTGTTTGTTTTTTCCTTTCTCTCTCTCCCTCCCTCCTCACCATATATCTTGTTTTTCTCCAGTATTCTCTCATTCTTCATGCATATGTGCATGCACACACCGTCTGCATGCTTGAATTCTTATATACTTTTATTAATGAAGTTATTACTGTTAACCTAGATAATTATTTTTGCAGGCACAGGCCGGCAGGGTATCCAATCACCTCTGGTGCCTTCTCAGGGTCCTACCCACCCCATCTCTCCTCCATCTCTCGGTATGGGCCCCCATCCCTTTTGCCTCATCCTGCAGGCCTCCCACCACCAGGCATGCATCACCCCAGCATGTTGCCAGGACACAAAGGAGACATGTTGGGTCAACCAGGACTCCCTGATGGCCACAGGTCAGTGTTTATGCTTCTTTTGACACCTTTTTCTTGTCACATAAACTTTATGTGTTTAGTGTCAGATAAATTTTTTTGTTAAATGTTACTAAACACTAATTCCTATATTCACCAAGCAATTGCATTTACCTTGTAGAAACCAATTTAATTAGAAAATTACATATATTGTTACCAAAATAACTTTCATCTTTGCAGTCTTTATCTGCATATTTACATATTCGTGGTTCCATTCTGGTACTGTTTCCAGCGCACAGTTTTATATTCAGAATTAAACACTTTTAGTAAGCCATCGTTCAAAGTCTTTGAATGAAAATCAGTCTTCACTTAATACATGTCTGCTATCTAAAGATATAGTTTCAGTGTAAATGCTTACTACAAATGAACTTAAAGATATATATATGTATTAACATTGTATTTGAATACTTGTCCATATTTTATTAGCTTTATATGTATATATGTATCCTAATTGCTACTTTTGTATCTAAATTTGTTAGAAAAATTTGTATTATTTGTTTGAAAAATAAGTGCATTATTCGTTAGATAAATTTTGAAGAATAAATATCTTTACTTATATCTGTTTAATGATGAGCATGCATTGTGTACTTGCTTGTATTTTATGCATTTTTCATTGTACACAGCAGTCTTGGGACACAACCCCTGTGTTTAATGAGAGTTACTTATACTTGTATTTTTTCCCCCTCACAGATTATCTGCACATGAAGGAGACAACAGTCATTGTCGTGATGAAGACGTGAAAGACAAGACTAAAAGAAAGCCATATGTGAAAAAACCATTGAACGCCTTTATGTTGTTTATGAAAGAGATGCGACCAAAAGTTATATCAGAGTGTACACTACGAGAGTCATCAGCAATTAATCAAATTCTGGGCAGGAAGGTAGGGCAGGATTTGGTTGCGTTTTTGGTCTTGATGTTATGGAATGAGGACAGTTTTCTCAATGTGTTAACATATCAGTAGCTGATGGTGGAAGAGTTTATTGTTAGGTGTGGGTTGGAAAGGAGAAATGTCAAATCAATGGCTAGAAAGATACCAGTCATAGCTTTTTATTAGGCTTATATCTTTGGTTTATGTTTATATTGTCTTCTATATCATTACATATAGTTATCTGAATTTTTAAAAAAAATCTAGAATAAATACTTGTGCATATGTTTGCACATTTACAGAGAGTAAGTTTTATGTAGGCATGTGATTGAAGGCAAGAAATACTATTTCTGTGTTAAATCTTTACATTTTAACAGGTGTAATTTAAATCGAAGCAAGATAAATATGTCTCTATTATAGTCTTTGATTTTGAAATATTAATTAGTACAAGCATAAATATTGATTATTTTGTGTGAATATAACTACCCTCTCATGTAGTGTTGCATATTTCTTAAATCTGAAATTGCCTTTGGGGTGTGTGTGTGTGTGCATTGGATACAGCTCCAGCAAACTTGCAACATTTAAAGAATAAAAGGGAAATAATACTTGAGTTAGGGAAACACCAATGTATAGCGAGTAGCTTCATTTAAATGAATTCCCAGACACTGTTAACAACACCCTAGAGTGAGTGCCTATATATTATGTGTTTGATTTGAGTTTACATAATGGTATGAAGACAGCTTACATTTACTCCTTAACAGTAACAGTTTAGAAAAATCATCAGACATATAATTAGTTTTGGTATTGAGAGATACAAAAAAAGTGTGTAAAAAGCAAGATATTTTATAACAAGATAGACATGAGGCAGAAATTACAGAAAATGAGTAACTGTACTAAAATAACAGGATAACAGGTTGTATTTTGTGCTGTATAATAGCAACTAATAAACATGGTAGTTGCTGTTATTTCATTTATTTTCTTTGAAGTTGGCAGAAAGTGAAATGAGCATCCTGTCCAAGATTTGTTATTGAGAATCACATATTCTCTCTGACAAGCATGTTCTCTTCCAAGAAGACCTGTGATGGACAGTTTTACTTGGGGGTCATGAGGAAGGATTTACCCTCAGTAGTTAGTCTACCCCAAATTGGGAACTGTTTTCCTGTCGGGCCATTGACAGAAACAATGCTACATAGGGTAGTACCTAAAAATTATTATTTTTGTCAGTTACGTGATGCTGGTGTTTGCACAGCAGTAAATTTATGCATTAAAAATATAACCCCTTTAAAGAATAGCAACTAAAGTACTTATCTAAAGCAATAATGCAGTATTAAATTTAGTGTAAACTTCGCAATTTCACTTTGGAATGAAGTGCACTCGTTAAAATGTTGGAAGCCATTGTTGTAAGCTGATCATAATTATTTCGCAACGTTTGATTGGATTGCTTATGTCCCACAGGTCATGAATATATTAACCCCATACCTCATTTGAAAGGGTATGGAAAGACCTTTCATTCAAGCCTAGTAATTGTGTACTTTTGACCATTTTATAGCGACGAAAATTGCAGATTTCTTGCCGAAGTTCGCTTTAAAACTAATTTTTAAAACATATACAGGAAAAAACCACACCAGAAAATAGCGCAATCAACGCAGCATTTAATTATCTTCATTTTGATACCAAATATATGTGTTTAGTGTGTTTGTGGGATTTCTGCCGAGGTAAGAAACAAATCAAAACGCACATTCTGTTAAGTCACGTAAATCAGCAGGACAAAACTCGACATGGGTGAAAAATTAGTCAACTTTATTCAATCAGCATAGTTTCCACATACAAACAAGACATACAAATTTACAATCATAAGAAAATCGAAACATTAAGCTTGATTTTGAATGTTTGTTTGAATTAAACAATGCTTTGGTTGTTGAGAAATCAGTGAATGAAAAGTAATGAAAATGTGCACTTTTACAAAAGTAAGGTGGGTGGCGGGTGACTCTGCCACTACTTATGTCTTACATCTTTACCATTGAATCAAATTTGTAAATCTTGAAGAAATAAATCTTCTACAAATCATATGCAGCTCATTAGGTGATCTTTGAGAATTAAGAAATTAAGAAAATACAGTTATTTAATGAGAGGAAAAGTCTAAATTGTGAGAAGCATGAGATAATATTTTTAATTTTATGTCCTGAATGAAACAGTCATAATGAAAGGCAGTAACTTCCATCCTAAATTTCCAACATTTATTATGTAAAGATAATAATAACCATAAAAACATTGGATAATTTTAAGAACAAAATAATTTACTTTTCTCAATGTCTCAAGTGGCATGCACTGGATCGGTCAGAGCAATCCAAGTACTATGAAATGGCAAGAAAAGAAAAGGATTTACACATGCAGCTGTATCCTGGTTGGACGGCGCGAGACAATTATGCAGCACACAATAAGAAGAAGAAACGGAAAAAGGAGCCTGTGACACCACAGGAGAATAAAGGAGCCGGTTCAGGTAAACTAAGCCACCTTGCTTGTTGTGCTCTACTTATAAATTCCCCTATGTCTTACCTCAGTTTTCCGGCTGTCCCTGAGATGTTATGAGTTAATGGTGATTCTACTCGGTATTTTATTTTTCTTAATCAGAAAAATTTCATCTTGTGCAGCTGATTTTATTTAATTGTGTGAATTGTTCTATTTCTTATGGGAAACATATTTGGATGTATCTGTTTGAAAAGTTTTAAAATACATTTGATAAATGGTCACTGGAAATGTTGTACTCTCAGTATCTTTACTACTGTCTTATCTGCTTTACAGTTGTCTTAACATACAGCTGCTTTCTTTAAATCACAGTATGTATCCAGATAGGTTATAAATCTCTTTCAGTGCTGGTAAATTGTTTGACCTTCGTGCATGGAATATGTATTACACCAAGAGACACTGATTTTCTTCTCTTTTTTATCCTGTTTGTTTTTATTTTACTTTTGTACATCACATCTTTATGACTACTGACTTATGTATCTCAGAATATGCTACATTTCATCTTTACTATCTACTGACCTTTGTACATTACATTTTAAAAATTACTGATTTGTGTACATCTTTACTAACTATTGGTAAAATCGTATAGATTTAAGAACCATTTAATATGAATAATTTGTTTAATGATCATAAGTGATGTATATATAAAAAAAATATTGTCATTTTAAGTTTTAACTAATCATACAAATTAGAAACTAGCAAGGTGTATGTATATCTTTTCATTTTCCTACATTTTCAGAATTTGCATCTGGTGACATGAATGGGCACAAATTTTGTGGTTTTATGGTAGTTTCGGGGGGGGGGGGGAACAGTTGTAAATGCAGTTGTCTCTATACATGAGTCATTGTCACTGGCCATTATGCTCATCTAAAGATATTGCAAGCTGCATTGCAAAAAAATTCTAATTCCATAAACAGGTTCATTTGAATAACATTATCAGTTTAAATTAATTTTACTGTTAATAATATCTGCTGCTTTTTCTTGTCTTCTATTTTTAGTTTGTACTTTTTAGTAAGAAGTACAAAATCCTGTGAATTGTGTATTTATGGAAGCTTTTACAGACCTGATATTAAAATCAGTAATAAACATTTGCAAGTAAAACTCATTGTAACACAGTACGAAATCAACACTTTGCTGTTGCAGTCATTCATCACTGCTCGTTTGCTGAATGAGGAGGCTGCAAATTTTATAATGGGATAATGTTTGTATATATAATATTGAATTTGTTGTATTGCAGATGTCTAGTTCAATAAATTTGATATTTCACACTCAATGCAGTGAATTGATAGTGATACCTTTTATTTTAATTCATTTGTTTGCTACATAGGTCTTGAATAGTAGATGTCACATTTTTGCTTCTAAAGTGCCATGCAATACTGTAAAGTGTCCATTGTCACTAAAATATTTATTTTTTAAGTTGGTTTTGAATGACAGTATAATATTTGTCTTAATTAGTTTATAATGTCTGAATACTAAATGATTTTTGTCCTAGCTATGTACCAGTTTTTGTCTCCATCTTTCAGAAATTACAGTTTTTGTAAATGAATATATAACTTTTTTTTTTTTTTTACTATTTAAATTTAGCATCTGTACATAGTCTTCTTTATTCATTTATATTGAATATCTTGCTGATATTATTTTTTTAAACTTCACACTACATGCTTCTGCAATAATACATATTAGTATAACTAATTACTGCTAATAAATTTGTTAAATATACAGTCGTATTATATTGACCTGATTTGTCTAACATTTTTTACTTCATTTTTCCCTGAAAAGACCTACAGATTTAATAAATTTAACTGCATTGAATATTGTATGATTTTGATTTTACATGTTTAAAGACAATTCCTTTTAACATTGCTTTATTGATTTTAGAAATAAACTACCATTGTTTTAAAATATTTTATTTGCAACAACTTAATTTTAACAAGTAAAAATTATTCTTCATTATCATCTGAAACTATGGACTGTTTTCACACATATAGCTAAATTATTATTATGTTTCAGGGATTAGACCTGTACTTTTGGAAGATACATTTTGTGGCAATTTTTGTTGAAAACTCTTTGCAAAAGGAGTACATGCATAAATATGCTTCCCCTCCAAATATTTTATGTTGATTGTTTTATCTGTAATGTCTCTTATGACCTGATCTGTTTTTGCAGATTGTCCAAATGCCAAGAAGTGTCGTGCACGATATGGCATGGACCAGCAGTCACAATGGTGTAAACCTTGCAGGTGAGTGCTCCACTCTTTCACTGCCACGTCCTCTCCATTTCTGCTCCGCCCTGCCCAGTGCTTGCCCAGCCCATTTTCCCATCGTCTGCCTGCCCACAGACAGCAGTGTGGCTAATGCAGAAAAGTTGCCTGGCCACATTAGTCAATCATTTTCCTTACGATTCTCACCAATCGTACTATTGATTTTCTCAGTGCATGTGTACACACTTCAGACCGTTTGTTAAGCAGAAAGGGCTAGGGTGAGAATCAGAAGCACTTCAGAAATAATTTCTACAGTTGGTAAGTGAAAGTTGGTTAATATTGTGAGAAATTAACAATTTGTATTCCCACTTTTATTATTCTCCCTCCGGATGGAATATATCCTGGGCAGCTGGGCCTAGGATGTCTCTAAAAGAGGCAAGGGCATTGGGATGAATCATTTCTTGAGTCCCATGACAGTGATGTCCCCTTCCATGACGGCCATCCCTTTTTCTGTCCCACCGCTGTGTTCCGTATATGTTCTGAACTTTTCTGCAATGGCCATCTTGTCTCGTTTCAGATCTCTGCATGAAAAGTCTGATCAGTCAACTGCTGAATTAGAAACGCAAAAACCGGCGGACATAAAATAGTAAGGTATTCTTGCCCGACCTTCTGGAGCATGCTGATTGGCTAATGCTTGCAGTCTTGGTGTTTGCCAGGCGTGGCTTTGCATGCTGGTATCTGGGCAGGGTTGAGCATAATGGCTGTCATTTTGTACATACCCCTTTTCTTTTCCCTGCCACTCATGAACCCCATGTCTGGCTCATACATGTGTCAGTTTATCACTTCTTCAATTTTAACTTGCCTGCTCTCTTAGTTCTCTCTTCTTTGCTTGGGTGTTGATGTATCTGCCTCTCTTTTCCCCTGCCATTCTGTCTTGACCCTGTGCATACTGTATATCCACATATAATCTTTTGTTTGGTTGTTGGTGAGCTGTGCTTGGGTTCATGCTTGACAAAATGCTGATGTTGTGGCAGTAATGTGTAAACCTTTAGTTTATCTTGATGGCTTTCATGTATATGCATGGTGCACTTGTGTATATTTGCTTTTTATATTATCTTACCATTATTGTCACACAGACATACTATGTCTCGAAAACTTTTCTCTCTACTTAATTGGATATACCTTTGCTTATTTCATCAAAGTGGCTGGTCCATTATGCTGCATAATACACATTTTTCATAGAAAGGTATATTTAGCAGATACTAATGCTGCAAACATATATGTGCAGTTTAGAATACAACAGTTGAACTGGGGGGAGTTAAATGAGACATAAGAAGCAGATGCTTGACTTTGTTAAATCCTTGCAAAATGGCTTCTTTTTTTCCATTTTTTTAAAGAGAAAAAATACTTTTAAATTTTACTTGTAATCAGTTGTTTTATTTCATATATTCCAGTAGTGTAAATCACATTGTGAAAAATCAAGTGACATAGACTTGGTAAATTTATTCAGTGCGCTATACAGAAAAGGAAGGGAAATGAAGAGAAATAACTATAATTCATAATGCTAACATTGCTTCTGTTTGAGTCTCAAAAGATTGACACATGGTGACCACATATCCAGATTGCACAAGTTCCCTAGTAGGGTTCCTTTTGGACATTGCACCAGTCATTTTGGCAGAAATACCACTTTTTTGTTTGGTTATTTTTATCATAATCAAGTTGGTTCCGGGAAAATCAGTATTTTTTACACATAACTGTTTGCTGCAGTTATATTGTTTATTGTCGATCTGTCAGTATTGCATAATTGTTTGCAGCCAAACACATCTTCACTGGTCTCTTGTTATCTCTCTTTGATTAAGTTTGTTACGTGACCTTATGCTTAATTTATCAATCATCGAAAGTCACTCTACTATACCATAGGTTTCTATAGAAAAATATTGTGTAAAACTGAGCATTTAGATTTATAATTTCTCTCTTTACTGAAGTTCACTTTTGAAAAGTGATACTTATTTTGATGCCATATGTCGTCAGTATTTTGTACCCTGGGAGTAAAGGTTCTTTGCTGCCATCCACTATTTAGAAGAGATGAATAAGTTTGTATTGCATCAAAGATCAGTGATGTATTCAGTAATGGCACACATTTCAGCTAATGCTTTTGATCCCAACTGATTTCTTTTCCTGAAAAGATAAGTTTAAATGGAAACCTTTTTTGATTTGTGATTTAAATGTCTTGTAAAACTCTCTCCATCATCTTTTGTTTTGGCTAACCTACAGATTGTTCACTTCAGTTGGCTACACTTCATAATTATTTAGAAATTGGGAAAAAGAGTAGATGTATTCTATTCCAAAAGACAATAATTCTGCTTTATGATTGATGGCTTTCTTAGCCTATAAATGTAGTAATACAGGATAGTCAAAAATATCTTGATTCTCATTGCATGGGTAATAACTTGGGTACTTTCAATCTTTCATTAAATGTATGCTCTACCACAACAGCCATTTAAAATTATTTTTTCTTTATAAAAGTCAGAGATATGTAGTTTAAAACTTGTATTTCAGTAACTGTGACCATTCTCTGCTAGTTGACATGTGACATATATCAGAGAGGGGGCCAGAGTTCATGAAATTCATGTATAAATTGTGTATTCTATATAGAAAAGTATATGCAACATTGAATAACAAACACTAACATCTCATTTTCTAAAATGCAGTACTTCAGAGAGAATGAGCTTTCATTAGCAACATTGAAGGATCATGATGAAATTGTTTCACAAATTTTGCTACAGTCTGTTACCTAATATTCCTTGCTTAGTCATGTTAGCTGATTGCTAATAGCTGTAAATGGCAAATGATTTAACATTTTAAAGCATAATTTAGTACTTTTTTTTAAAAACAACCTATCCTGTAAACCCCAGATCTCCCATTACCATGAAGTACTTTGATGTGGGTTAAAAATTAGTAAGCTATCTTGTAAACCCCAGATCTCCCATTAACATGAAGTACTTTGATGTGGGTTAAAAATTAGTAAGCTATCTTGTAAACCTAAAAAATTCCAAGGCCATGTGGCAGTAAAATTTTTTCCTGCATAATTTTAAAAAAAAATTATTATATTGATATATCATTCTTGGTTCTTTAAATGTAGAATAACTATCAATTTTGTTATTATAATGATCAGTTGCTATGGAAACCAAGGTAAACAGTCACCTGTTGGATTTCTCAGGAATAATCTCAAAGCTAACAATTTCCTGCTTATTTTTTTACTAAGTGTACACAGAGACTCTACCTACATTGTGACAGCAGGTTTTCTTATCAACTTTACTTTTTAAATAAATATTTTTGAAAAAAATGCCAATTTTTAATGCTGTTATTTACTATTTCTCAAGTCAAAGAGAGTAAAAACTAATTAACAAATCTATATAATCGTGTGTTATAATGTAAATAATACAATAATGAATAAATGTGCTTAGTTTTATTCAAATATGACTGCTAGTTTTTGAGAAATATTGTTCGTAATATCTAATATGATGACAACACAGAAAAATGAGAATATAGAGTCCAAACATCTATTAATATAATTCAGAACCATTTATAACTATGATTTTCCTCATAGCAAACCTGTAGCACTTCCATTTCCTTTCACAGAAAGTAGACTAGCATATAATTCACTTTTGAACTGTCATTGGGATTTTTCTCCCAAGAAAACTGTCACTATGGGTAGAAATTGGGACATGTATGTTATCTTTGAGTTCTGGTACCAGACTCAACTCTTTAGCAACAGCAGTGATCTTATTTTGATTTTTCTTATTATTCCTTGCAAATGCTAGCTGCTTTTTTCTTGATTGCTTGCTTTTAGAGGCTGGTTGAAGCATAGATATTTTTACACAATCCATTTTTCCAGCCTTGGTGAATGAACTAAAAAAAAAAATGTAGATACCATTACTAAGCAACTGTAGTCAGGTGATGTGTTTAGTGCAATCAAATACACTATTGTAGAGTTGAAGAGTAATGCTTTCCATAGTTAAAACATAGTTATGAGGTGATCCAATGTTAAAAATAGGCTAATCTTGTTATTGGCTTGTTTTTCTATAAATAGAAAGTTGAACAAAGGCAAGGGAGATGTGAAGATTTCCCCTGTATATAAATCATGGTGGTTAGTGCCAAAGAAATGAATGTTTCAGTGTTCCGAGAGCTTGAAAATTGGCTTGTTTTCTGTAAATAGAAAATTGAACAAAGGCAGGGGAGGTATGAAGATTTCCCCCGTATATAAATCATGGTGGTTAGTGCCAAAGAAATGCATATTTTGAGAACTTGAAAATTGGCAATGTCAACAGTATTTGAAATAAAATGCACTTTTATTACATAAAGGCAACGGTTTTTTGACAAAACGATGAATGATTTTGAAAATCAATATATTAAATAGTCTAATAATAAAAAATATACCAAAATTACCCTTAATTCTGATTTTTCACAAGCCCACATACCCATAGCCTTTTAAGATCCCTTACAAATGAAGTTCTATGAAGTAGGTTCAAAAATTAGTTTGAACTTGATACTGTATTATCCGCGTGTGCTGGGGTTGTTGAAAATAAGCAAAGAAAACTTGAGGAATAAAAATATCTAGTTAAATTTTAGAATTACTGGATATTTTTCATCAATGGCATTCTAAGAATGAAAACAACTGTTTAACCCTTTTAAACACAACCATAATATCAGTTTTTTAATGAAATATCTCTTTAAAAAGCTGATGGTGTACCGAGAGTATTTTAGTGCCTTGTTTAGTGTGCAATGAATTAAAAAAAATTGAAAATCGTTGATTGCTAGTGTGATGCCAATGCCACTTAGTTATTGACTTTGATTATTACTTATTAATTAATCATTCATAACTAATTACAAGTGATGAAAGTCTTAATTTATGTTATTAATAATTCTCCAGCAGACACCACTCATCTCTCTCACTTGTCAGATATGTGGGCGCTGTAAACGTTTTATCTCTTCCACAACATTAAGACAACATTTACAGTCATACAATATTTCCGTGGGTGGAAAACGTTTTACTGAAGAAGACAAATCCATCTTTAATCTTTATTTAGCAAGACCCCATCCATCCACTTTCTTCTCCAGCATAAGGTTATTAATATGTGTAAGGTCAATAACTTTTAACAATAAATTTTATTAAAAAATCAAATATATATGTGACAAATACAATGAAATAAATTACATGACATCACTTGTTTCCATGATACCACAATTAAATAATTTCTATAATCCACAGGATAGTTTATCAGAGAGCATTAATGGAGTTATTAGAGATAAGAGATAAGAGTTTTGACATAACCTTGTTTAACTGCTGTCCCAATAGTCCTTCCGAGCGCTTTGGCAACAAAGACAAAGTTTATTGCCAGCCGTTATTACATCACCTTAAGTGCTTCACTCGCATTGAAGAAACTGTTTCACTGTTATTCTCTTGAGGTTAACATTGGACGCCTTGCCGAGTTTGCTCCCTCAAGCAGAACAACAATTGTAGTTATTTCTCTGTACCAGAAATTGCTCACCTAGCCAGCATAGGTTTGTTGCCACACATCAAAGAAGTGTAGTGTATTTCTTTACATTACACACACACACTGTAGCAGACGATTTCCTGTGTCTACCCCAATCATTGCAGCGGTTTACAAACAGTAAACCAGGAGGTTCAAATCAAACGTTAAAATGAAAACAGAAAAGGCTACTTGTCTCATCAAGCTAATTGCCGCCCTTCAAGACCGGACTTCTTTGCCACTTCAAATTCAAGTGATCAGAGAATAAAATCTTCTACAGCAGGTAAACATTTGATTTCAGCCCATTGGCTGGTACTGTTCTCGTAAATCATAACCATTGGATAATAAAACCTACTCATCCAGTTGGGATGGTTTGCATTACATCAGCAATTCTGTATGCTTGTTAAAAATGGTACAGCTGATAATTATAATGTGTGCAGTGCTGGCTTGAATGAAAGTAGAGACCAACATAAACAAATGTTTAATTATGCTTCACCTTTCTTTCAAGAGAGCCAGTTAAAACAGAAAAACATAAGTGCACAATTTTTTTGAAAGACTTAGAAGCCATATATGTGTATATTATACTCAAAGCATTTTGGCTGACATCTCTTTTTGTATTTAGTTGTATAGTTTGCTTATTTTATTGAAATAAAATTATTAAAGAACTAAAGCTGCAGATAAGCCTTCTACCTAAAGTGTTGCATCAAAATTATGTTTGACAATGGGAGCAACATGTGCAAAAAATTTTATTTTGTTGGGGTTTTTTTTTTTTTTTTTGGGGGGGGGGGGAGGTATTCAAAGTTTGTTATGCTCAGTACAAATCATTGTATTGTTAATGGAAGTACAGCTCTCAATACTAATGTAATTGTTGTAAAACCTTCATAATGTTTTGTACATTCATATATGTAGTTTCTGTATCTAATCAGCTTAATTAAAACTTCATTAACACACACATGCAATTAGATGCTAAAAAGATATTTGAATTGAGTTAAAAATTATATGATGGTAGATCCTCAAGTGGCTAGAATTATATAATTGTAAACATGTGTAATTATTTATAAAGCAAACATTTTTTTTAAAAAAGCAAATAGCAATGATAACAAGTTTTACCACATTAATAAATTTGAAGTAATTTTTAATTATTGTATAATAAGTCTATGCATATTTTTTTAAATCAGAAAATAAGATTGTATCAGCTAGATAGAGCACAAATTCATCTTTCTTTTAAAATTTGAAACCCCATCTGTAACTTATATGGTTCCAGAAATATGACATTTTAAAATTTGTGTATTAATGATTTTGTCATCATTCTTCTGAATGTATTAAATTTGCTTTGAGACCTCATATATCACTAGCTTTTAGGTCATTGTCTTTGGAAAAAATTGGGGCTAAAACTCCTTGGTACTTTATTGTTTTAAATCCGGGTGGGGTGGGGGAATACATTTTAAGCCATTTATTTGAATACTAATTTGCCACCCACCATATAATGGGTGGAAAATTAAAATAAATGCATTGCTAGGAGCATAAATGAATTTGTTTATTGGAAGGTTTGATTATAAGTCACATTGTGAATAAAAATTTTGAGCATAATTTAGCAAATGACCTTGACTGACTGTCGGGTTTTTTTTAATGAGTACTTTTTTTGTTGTCTCTATTTCGTGAATGCGACATTGCAACATAAAGCTGGCCATGTAAAAACTTCCTTCCCTCCCTTATTCTTTCCGATTTCACCCCTCACTCCCCAACAATGCAATATAAAGCTGGCCATATGGCTTTAAAAAATGTCCACCATTCTTGATTATAAGTCACATTGCAAGTGCAAATTTGAGCAAATGGCCATGACTGTTGATTTTGTTGAGTACTTTGATGTGACAATGCGGCTTAAAGCTGGCCATGTGGAAAAAACTCCCACATGCTTAAAACATTGCTCAAAAAAAAACAACTCAAGGACACTTTAGCATTATTCACAAAAGGACAGAGCTTCCTCCCTCTTCATTCCCATGAACACAACAATGCAACATAAAACTACCCTTCTTTGTAATTTTGACCTTGCCATTTCGTAAGTTTTAACAGTGTATCAAAAATCAGGATTTATTCATCTTGTAAATTGATGATGGCTACTAACTTGTATATTAAAATGATGAATTTTGCAAGCAGCCTTATATCATCTAATACTATTATGTAAACACATTTGTTTTACTCTGAATCAAATTTGATAAATTGGTTGGACTACCTAATAATAATATAATTAATAATGCAAAAATATGTTGGGATTTGTTCTTTTTTTACTTTTGTCTGTTTGCTCCATTATATCTAATTAAAATAACCCACACTGCTGCTTGTTTATTTCCCAAAGAGTATTATGAAATTACACTTGTTATTAATAAAAGTAGTTTGAAACATTTATCGACTGCTTATGTTACATAAATTAATATTGTTTCTCTCATATGTGTTGGTGTTCAGTTTGTTTATTAAAGAAATAATTGTTTTTAACTACATGAATTTCAGTTATTAATATAAAGTTTTAAACTTTTGGTTTAGTCTTTACCATGCTTAGCTTTTAATATGCCTATTTTAAAGACCTGCATTACTTTAATAAGAAACCAAAAACTACATTATGCAGCTTTACTCCTTAAGCTGTATTTACCAGGAAATATATTGTGTCTTTCCTCATTAACTTCGTTTCCATGTTTGTGACATATTAAGATCATTCTGTGACTTTATTAATTTTCTGTTTGATTTGAAATACATATGACTCTCCCCATTGACTTCATGGTTACTGTGAAGTTCATTGTGTGTCTTCCTTAATTTCATGTTTGGCATGACATGCTATGACTTTATTTAATTCTTGTTACCAAGAAATGCATTATGTGGCTTTCATCATTAATTTGTGTTTCTTGAGATATGTGTGGCCTTTCTCATTAATTTCATGTTAAACATGAAATACATTATGTGGCTTTTCTCATTGATTTGATTTGAAACACTTCATGGCTTTCCTCATTAACTTTATGCTGCTTATCTCAAAGTGCATATGTGTGACTTTGAAGATTATCTGATTACCTTGAAATACATTGTGTGGCTTTCTTGATTAACTTCATTAACCATGAAATACACTGTGTGGCCTTCCTACTTCCTGCTTATCTTTAAATGCCTTATATGACTTATCTCATTTACTTACCAAGAACTATATTGTGTGCCTTATTAACTTTGTGTTTGCCAAGAATGACTTTCTTAGCTTTTCATGTTTGCCAAGAGCTTTCTACTTTAACTTTTTTTCATGATTAACTTCCCATTTAACTTTACATTTTTCATTTGGTTTTTCATCCACAAACATTATTATTTTTCAGCTGTTCATGAATATTACATGTACATTGTTTAATAGTAATTAATCCAACCAGTTGTAATAATGCTAGTCAAAGAAATGTATATTTTTAATTTAGAACTTTTGTAAACCTAGCAAAGAAGAAAATATAGGTTGAATAGAAATGAATAAGATTATATTATGTCATCATTGCTTTTCATTCCAAATGAGCTTTTTTGGCAATCTGTCTTTGCATCTCGATGTCTGTTGCCATAGATATAGCATGCTCCTTTAGGCTGGCTGGTTTACCTTTTCTCTAATATATTAGTAATCTATGATTCACTTTCACAATTTTTTTTTTTTTACCCATTCCTTTTGTTTGTGTATGTGTTCAAGGAGGTTTGTATTTTAAGTTAATTAGGAATACTGATAGAATAAAAATGATGGAGAAAAGATTAAACTTGAGGTTTATACCTGTGCCCTCCACGTGGCCTACAGTTTGAAAATAAATCCAATGTTTTAAGTGGTTAACAATATTGCTCACAGCAATGAGCAGTTTACACCCTAAAAGTAAAAGATGAAAACTAGGGAGATGAATAGGGGAAGAGGATGTGTAATAATTATTTCACTTTTTTTAACAGAGTGGCTTTGACTTGTTCCTTTAAAGTACTTTATAAAAATATATTCAATATATTCAAGTGTTTGTTTTTAATGAAATAGATATGTTCATCAAAAAAGATATAGAAAGAAAAAACTTAGATCACCAGTTATCCAATTCATTTCTTTATAATTAACCTCTTATAATTATAAATCAGCAACTAAACACCATCAGTCACATAACTTCGAGCAAAACAAGCTGGATCCATAGATGATTTTGAATGTATCATTTCACAGGGAAGATTATTAACGTCAGGTTTAAGTTGTATATCATCAAAAGGTGACGTTATATCAAAAGTACTAGCTGAAGTGGAAGTGTTAGTATGTTCCTTTGTTTCAAAGTCCTGGAAGTGCATTTTGCCCATTCCATTCTTCATGTGTTATTCATAGACTTTGCCAGTTTACCACCACTAGTTGAATTGTTACTTTCTATCATGCGATAAAAGATGCTGCTGGAATTATTCCATACAACAGTTCTTGAAATTAAAGCAACCCATTTAAAATTGCAGAAATAAAGTCATTATGATGGACATGACGTTTTCTTTTTGAGGTTTTTGCTAATACAGCATAATTATTTTTAACTATAATAAATCCTAGTCAAATTTATAAACATAGATTAACAGCTTAAAAGAAAGTGTAATACTTTATTGTTTTATGTTGTTTATAGTAGTATATATTTTAGTAGAGGTTTTGCTTGATTATGACTGAGACATTTCCAGTGTCTGATTGGTAAGGACAACCTAATGTGTTTATACATTTTCATACTTTTAATTGACCCAGATAACATTTGTATTGTTATTTGATGCAAAATATTTTACTTTGGATTTAAATTTCTCATTATTGGAAGTTAAATAATCAGGCAGGGGTGGTTGATTAAATCTACTTTGTAATATAATGTCATTTCCGATTCAAATAGTATTTTTTATCTTCATACTTGTGCTGTTTAAAATGTATTTGAGAAATGAATGTAAGATACATAGTGTACAGTTATACAGTGTCCGAAATATCTTTACAACTTTATACTGAATGAAATATGTACTAGCACATATAGAATTATCACACTTAATAAAGTAGTTACAAGTTGTAAACCTTCATTGGCATGTGTATCTGATTTTTTGTTTGAAGAAATCACTCAGCACACTGTGCTTTCTCATGTGGATTCATTGTGATTGAAGGAAAGATTGAAGATCTCAACAAAAAAAAAAGAAAAGAAAAAATGAAGATGAGAAAGCTTATCAAAACCTGAAATTCAGAAAAACTTAACAAATATCTCTGTAGAACCCAGCAATTTTACACCTGGTTGACTTTTTATATTGGACAAAAGTTGTAAAGAAAATTTTCAGACACCCTGTATTTGGCATTGAGATCTG
The DNA here is from genome assembly GCA_028829895.1 of Sinotaia quadrata. Lineage (NCBI taxonomy): Eukaryota > Metazoa > Mollusca > Gastropoda > Architaenioglossa > Viviparidae > Sinotaia > Sinotaia quadrata. Next base: position 54,597,388 of record CM054182.1, read on the forward strand.
TAATGTACTTTCATTGAAATTTGATTATTTATGGGCACTTGAGAGATGTAGTGTACCATATTTGAAGTATGATTATAGATATTTAGTGTGATTATTTATGGGTAATTGAGAGATATAGTGTAAATTGTTTGTAGACAGTTGAGAGGAGTAATGTACATTGTTGAAGTGTGATTATTTACATTGAGTTGATAGACTTCCCCTTTAGATTTTTTTGTTCTCATCTATAGCTTGCCTGTAAAAAGCTGATGAATCATGCATCTTGTTTTAAGGCATCCTCTTACTTGAGAATTGGAGAAATGTGTTTAGACCTGTACCATTGTTCATATGTTGATTAAACGTGATATACATTTAGCAGACAATGTTGTTGGTATATGATTTATGGTGAAAATAAGAATTAAGCCAAAGCTTTTTGTCATTGCAATAAATATGTAGATTGTATATATTTGACAAATTTATGTTTGTAACCCTCATTTAAAAAAAATTACTTGAACAAGTGTTTGTAAGATTTATATTGAGAGATTATTTTGGGGATTATGTGGTTATGTGTCTCATTAGACATGCAACATTAAAACAGTTCTCAAAATAGATATTTTAAATTTGTTCACTTATAAATGCCAGCATCAACCAGTGTCTGCTTTGAAGCCATAAAGGTACTCTTTGTTTTGTTTTGAAATGACAGGTTAGTGCAATTTACTGTTTGAAATAACAGAATAGGCATTTATTGGTCTTAAGAGAATTTTATTTGTTGTGTATTTGCAATCAACACAGAACCCTTTTACAAAATATTGATGTTTTTTTTAATGCTTATGTCTTGTTACTTGTGTTTTACAGAAGGAAAAAAAAGTGCATTCGGTACAAATATGGGGATGACGGGACGAGTACAGATGGGGATGATGATGAATCAATAAACCTGGGCTCTCAAAACTCTGGCTGTGATTCTGACTCCAATCTGGACCAGGACAGTCCACACCCAGACCATAGGACATCATACAGCAACCAGCACTCTCCTCTTTCCCCTCTGATTCCGGAGGACAATGGGCTTGATATGAAAATCAAGCTGAAAATTGAACTTGATACCTGTCCTTCCTCCACAGGTGTACCTCTTCTGTCCTCCAGCCACCATCGTCCTAGCCAACCAGGCCTGAGGGCTGAGTTAGCATCAGCTGTCACACCTAGCAATAAAGACTCCATGTCTCTTTTAGCCCGATCCTCGTCTGGTGTGGCCATGACCTAATGGTGTATGTGTGTGTGTGTGTGTGTGTGTGTGTGTGTGTGTGTGTGTATGTGTTCATGCGTGCGTGTGCATGCTTTACTCAGAAATAAAGTGCACTAACTAGACTTCACATTTGCTGCTTCTGTTTGCTGTAAAACAGTATACAAGAAAATGCTTCTCAGTAAGAAACTCACATTTCTATGTGCATGTGGTGCCAGTACTTACTGCTTGAGTCTCATCTTATGATGACAGCCACCACAGACATTCAGTCCCTTAGTATTGCCGCTGACCTTGCAATGGGATGGTTAACACTCCCTAATGTTCAGGACGATTTTTGCAAGTGTGGAATCAAGTGGTGATAAGTGTCCGCATAATATGCAGCATGGTGAAGGACATTGCGGTGCTTTGCTAAATTTAATCTTAATGGCCTGATGCTAATGATGCTTTATTGAAAACATCCTTTTCTGCAAAATATAATGCTGTGCAAAAAGAAATGGTGACAGTGCAATATCCTGACACTTTGCCTACGCAACAAAAATCACAGATCAAGGCTTTGCCAAATCTACTAGTGAGGCACAAGATCCTGACCGTGAATTGGTAAACATTGTTCAACTTTTAGGATAGGATGATTTCCTGAAGCAGCATCATTGCAGGACATCACTGTGTCTTGATAAACAGAGAGTCAAGGCACAGTACAAAAATGCTGAACAGGAAATCAGTATGTATGTGTGACTTCAAGAGACTAGTTACAAATTGAAAAAAATGATTAGTCAAGGGGAGACAATGCAGCTTTGCTGATTCAGTTCAGTTTTAGCTGTGGCAGTTACTTGTCCTTGTTCACGTTTATTGGCGGGAGTGTTTTTGTAAAATTATGTCTGTATATATGCTGATGTGTTTTGGTGCACTTTCAGAAATTTAAAAAATTATTTCCCCCCATTTCCCATATACTCGTGTCTGTGTGTTTTCTGCGTGTGCAAGTGTACAAGTAAATAATTCATGTATATAGAAAAATAAAGTGGTATGGATAGGTGTGATTCCTTTTTGAATCTATGATCTTAAAAGTGTGATCTACATGTTACTGCTTTTGTAAACTGATGACCTGACATTATTGAAGACAAATCTGACCATTGTGATCATTTCAAATCTATTGTTGGCCTTTAAACTCTGAACTACTATGGGACATTTATCTCTGGACATGCTAAAAATTAATCAGCACTTGTGTACAGCATAGCATGTATGTGTTTTTTTGTGCTTAAAATGACAGTCTGATCAGAGTTTTGAACTGAAGTCAGATAAGTATTCAGATTCACATTTATCCTGACAAAAAAAAATTGACAAATGTCATACAGGAAGTGATTACACATCTGCCAATATGATTAGAACTGAGGAACTGTAAAAACACCAAATCTGGATGCAGGCTAATTCTGTTTCAGGATAGTAAAAGTTCAGCATTTAAGTTTATTTTTAGTTTTCTGGTAAACAGCATCTGGAAATGTGTTTACTACTGGAATGAAATCAATAGGTAAAGAGCTATATTCACACTAATATTCTTTTGGTTAGGTCTACAGATGGTGAAACATCATTAGTCCAAACTATTTCATTGTAATTTTCATCAAAATGTCATAAAACAACTGAACTTTCTAGAGCAGTTGTGCAGAAATGAAAAAGAATCCTAAATTCATCAGGCTCTCTGTGATTTCTCTCTGATTGTCAGCCACTACTTACATGTTAATGAAACGTGTGTAGTCTAAAATATCTTTTCATAGTACTAAAATATTCGGTTTTAAAAGTACTGGAATTGGTGACTAACTTTGTTCCTCCAGGACAAGACAATAACCTTTTGTCTCTCAGTGCTATCATCTGGAAGCTTGTCATTTTTTAACCTTGATAAGTTTTATATAACATCATGAGCTTAGAGAAATTGACAGCAAAGAATCTGAAAGGCATTGAGATTGCTGAATTGATATATTTAAGGAAATTTTGACAGAACAAAAATAGTTCAAGGTTATTTTTCATAGTATTTCTTTTCATCAGCATGCAAGCTTTTTTATGCAGTTTGTTTGAATGCACTTTGTTACATTCATGGACATTCAAGTGGCACTTGAATTTTCCATTTACTTATTTAGCATTTTCTTGAATGAACTTTGGCATTTATTTTGAGAATGATTGAAACAAAAGGAAAGCTGAATACATGCAATAGTAAACAAATAATTAATGCAGGCAGAGAAAGAGAGAAATAAATCTTTCTTGTTCAAAACTTTATTTATTAATTTTGATTTTTTTTTAAAATTGCCAAAAATGTCATTAAAAGGGAAAAAATTACCAGCAGCATTAGCACAACTTTTGTTTTCTCACTCTAATTTCACTCATTGAGAGATTTTCTCCCCTTAATCTTTCATGCAATCTTGACAGATTTTTTTTTTTTTTAAATCTCTTTAGCACTCTGGATAGATTTTTTCACATCTCTTTCTGTACTATTGACAAGTTTCTTTTCCTAATGTTTTTTTTTTACAACAGAGCTTTCTTCAATCTTACACTATACATACATATTTACTTAGCAGTTGTTTTCTTACTGTGATTTGTTCTTTAGATGGATTTGTTGTTCACTTAATATCATTTATTATCTTGACAAAATTGTTTTCCAAATATCATTTTTCCTTTTGACAGATTTGCTTTGTCAACCTTATTTATATTAATTATACTCTTGACAGATTATTATTATTTTAATCTCTTTTGTAATCCTGAGATTTATTTTCTCACTCATGTTTTCATGGCAGATTTTTGGTTTTAAAAATATCAGTTCATGCTTAGAAGTTAAACCTATCTTTTAAAAAAAAAGATTGTTTTATTAATACTCTATATAAGTAAAAAATATCCAATTTTAATTTTGTCCCTATCCATTAGGAAATATTTAAATATGGTTATATTTTTTTTGGTAAAAGTTGTTTTAAAATACAAAATTACCTGAGTTTGCATGTTGAAAATATGGTTGATTTGGTTGTACACCAAGCAATCGACAGTTATTTCAAAATGCACAGTATTACAAGTTATTTCTCCTTTTATGTAGGTCAAGTTACATTTTTCACTATCCTCTATTTTCATATAAAAGCAAAACAATTGTATAAAACATGAACCATGTGCAGATTTTTTTCTGTTTCCTAAAGGGTATTTTCTAATTATTATTTTACTATATTTGATCATCGTTGACATTTCTAATAATCTCTTCTTCTATGGTTGAACATGATTTTAACAATTTATAATATAGTTTGTAGAATAAGTGCTTTCTAGAGACAAATCAGCATTTCAGTTATAGCTTCTGGTTTGCTATTTGTGATCTGGATGTCTTGCGTCTGAAATATTCTGTATGTCTTTGCAGATTCACTGTTCTTGCTTGGGGGAGCCATGATTAGTGCTACTTTCTTACTAGTGGGGTGAGATGGAGGACATGGATAACTTTATGTTCTTATTAGCGGGAACCTTGAGTAGTTTATCAGAAAGCAGGATGTTAATGTTGATGGTTTGTGTTTATAAATATAGTAGTAGATAGAACTAAAACAATGATAAAACATTATGATTGATTGTTTTAAGAACACTGAGAAAGAACTAAGATGGTAATCAGAATAAAACAGTTTGATTGAATGTATTAAGAACACTAAAACTAAGACAGTGATAAGAATAAAACAGCTTGATGGATTGTATGAAGAACGCTCAGTAATGTGCATGCAGTACATATTGACTGAGCATAAAAATTAATGTCACATCACAATAAGAGGATATTGTCATAAATCTGGATCCACCATAAATTGAAAATTGCAAGACATTCTGTCACAATAGAATGAATGTTCAATTTGTAAAGTTCATCAGCTTAAGTTTTGACATAAAAGAAAAATCTATAGATTGTCTCCATCTTATTAAAATTATTACTTTCCAGATTTCACCTGGCTTACATTATATATAGCTTGTTGTGTTGCTGTGGTGTTTTCAAACTTTAGTCAGATCCCCTGCATACACTTGCATGAAAGAAAAGAATATATATATATCTATGTTTCATAAGGTCTGCAGACCTTTGGTTTTTGTAAAAGATGTTTTTATGGGTTGGTCAGTTCTGTCTAGCTTAATTCAGTTTATTCCACTTGTGGCACTCTGTTAAATTAAAAAAAAAAACTACTAAAGATTGTTAGAATATCATGCAGTATAAAAACTTAAGCATAATAATCAGAAGTGAAAATTTTCATTTAAAAAATAATATGAAGCAATAATTTGTATGTACTTTTTCGGTTATTTGCATTTTATGCTCCCATAAAGTGAAGTTGGGGAGAATTTTCCCTTGAAAAAAACAAAGCGAGAATAATTTAGAGCATCACCCTAAGGACGAGTAATTTTTTCTCTCAAATATTAACACACTTACATGTGGTTTATAGAGTTAAAACAGTTTTTCTAAAGATGGCAGAATGGAATTAATATTGCTTATGTTCCTAGAGAGGGAAGACCAGGAAAAAACTATTGAAAGAAGGGGGTATGCAAACAAGTTTGAGAAACACAACCTTAGAAGATCTGCCACTTATTGTTTTAGATAGAAAAAATTAAAATTGAAAGTTAGCAAGCAGTGGTGATGTAAATTAAACTTCATTTTTGTGCTTTTCACAAGACTGCATCTCCTTCATACACACTGTCAAAACTAGTAGATGCAAAAAAAATTGTTATGTATTTGCTTAGCTATTTTTTTTTTTCTTGTTGACGAAGAAATTACGATAAGAATATTTGAACTATAATATAGTAATTTTCCAGTTAACTTCTAGGCAGTGGTTGTTTTGTTTTATTTTCATTTGTTTCAATCCTGTGTGAAGGAAGTTTTCTTGGTCTACAAACTACTCTGTACAAACACTATTTTAAAAATTACCTTTGTTTTGCATTTGCACCGACAGCTCTAGATTCAAAGATATTTATCTGAAATTTAGAAATTACATTAATTTTTTTTTCAGTCCAAATTCAACAAAAAATTAAAAATTAAAAGCAACAAAGTTTGTGCATGCTTTTCTATGGAAATCTTGCTGTGGCCATGTAGTTTGTAATTTTATCTTTAAAAGTTTAGCATCTAAAAAATAAAAGCAAATACTTTGTATAATAATCTTTTACATCTACATAATTTCATTTCTTTTAACTTACTGATTTAGTGACTGAAAGTCAAGGTATTTGGGGTTCCTTTTATCATGATCATTATTGGTAATTCTCACAATTAATAATGATTTATCAGTTTGCAAACTGTCATTTCAGTAAAAACAAAAACAAAAAAAAACTATATGCATAAAAACTTGTTAATAAAGTTTTATGGTGTCTATGAGCAAATTATGAGCATCATATAATACTGATTTCAAATACTGTATACATAAAGTAAGTCAGTACTTAAAATAATGATAGTTAATAATAAATTATAGAATTATGAAAGAATAAATATGTCCTTAAGATAAAATTCTCATTGTGCTTTCTTTGATTTTTTTTAATTTTTTTTTACTCGTCCTGATAGCTTTTAGTAGTGAACAATGTGAATAGTGTCACTGCAAACATCATCATGTGTTCCACGTCAGAAGTTGATTTAGATTATATACTAAAACAATAAATGTTGTTGGCTGCGAAAAATAACTGCACAGTTGTTTATTCCAGAGTGTTTTGTTTTTTTCTGCTAACTTAATGGATATCATTTGGCTTGCTTGGATAAGGGGGAAAAGTATTCCAACGTTTGTCTAGCATAATACAAAGGTAATCATTTAGGGTTAATTTATCACTTAGGTAATTATTTAGGGTTAATTTATCACAAAGGTAATCATTTAGGGTTAATTTATCACTTACGTAATTATTTCTTGCTTACCATTTACTCTCAGACAACTCTGTATTATATATTTATGGTTTCTCCACGTCTGTCACTAGTCACCGTTGTATTCTTGCAGATGACTTTAGAGTGTTATTTTTCCACATCCATTCAGAAGTAAGTTAAAACATATAGCATATGTGAAATCCACAGATGTTTCCACACAGTTGTCTTCTTATTAAGACAGTTGACATTTTCTTTCTTTTTGTCACCAGGCATTTGATGCTTTTTACCAGTCTGAATAATGGCTATTTGGCTTTGGCGATTGTTTACACATCACTGGATTCAGTTCACTTTCTTAAGTTCTTGCATTATTGATGCTTAACTTTCACCCTTATGGACAACTATATTTGTTTTGGTTGTTGTTGTCAGTGGATGTAGCATGCTCTTACCATCCAGAACACATTGATGCTTCATTTATCAATCTGAATAATTACTATGTTTGTATGGCCTTCATTGACATGATCATATAGCTTGCTCTCATTATCCAACACACACACAGGCTTCAAGTTCTTGTATTGATGCTTCATTTACCAATCTGAATAATTACTGTTTATATGGCCTTCATTGACTTGATCGTATAGCTTGCTCTCATTATCCAACACACACAGGCTTCAAGTTCTTGATGCTTCATTTTTACCATCATGGACAACTGCTTTATTTGCTTTAACCATCGTGTTCATCAGTAGATCTCTCACACACACACACACCATCTAAATATACAGGCCATTGTGATGCATCACGGGATACAGTTCTATCACATATACACACCATCTAAACTTGCAGGCTCTAATGAAGTTCCTGGTTGGTTAATAATATTGCAGTAGTGGATGGTTTAAATCTGCTAACAGAAGTGTTAGAAGTATCAGTTTGTTTATTGCTATTTTAAAGCCATTTTCAGCTTATTCTTTTTTAAGTTGTGTATGGAGCAATGCATGTCCAACATCCCTCTCTCTATTTGTGCAAATTGTGTTGTGTACAAGTCTTTATGAACTGTGATCAGTTAGGTTTTGACTGAAATGATGTTTAAAAATGTGTGTTTTTAGTGTGGGAAATATTTTTGTTTGGATGCATGTATTCTTTATTATTTTTTTTTTTAAACGGAGATTCATGAAAAGCTATGTTTTGTAGACCTGTCTGTAGAGACATTTAGGGGCTAAAAATGTTCTCAGAACACCTAATTTACAGATTTGGGTGGACAGATACCTTTAATAGACAAGTGTTTGGATATTGTTCCCAGGACCCTGAATTTTGTGAAAATGCATGACAACCTAATAATGAACTTACTGACTTTTCTGTGATGCAGCATTTTACATTGTGAGATACGTACAATGAGAAAAAACATCTTTTTATTTTCCTGTTGGTTCAGTTTTTCTTGTTCATCATCACTGACTTATTTGACTGTTTATGTGCCTTTTGTATCATTTGTAATGTCTTCGTTTAACATTTGTTTTTTCATTTGCCTTGAGCTTATTGTGCCTTTGTGTCATGGTTCCCCCTCTTCTCTCCCTTTGAATTATTAATTTTAAACAACAGAATTAGATAACTAAGATTATTTTATTTGTACATTTTTTTAAATACTGTATTAACTTGATTTTTGATTAGTTATAATCAAAAGGCTCTTTAGCATTTTTATTGTAGGTCATATTTTAATTCATACTTAATGAATTAATTTAGTTTTACATTATACAGTTTTACATCTCTCACATTATTTTAGACCTATTGATTTGCACTTCCTGTAAAGAAATAGATTTTGTTTGAGCAAAGAAAAATATAGCATTTATTGAATCTGTGCAAGTCCTGGTATCTGGCATGCCCAGTTGGAAGAGGATTTGTTTTTTAATGTATCAATGTATGTCTTGTAAATCTTAAGCGGGTACATGTATTTACAATGGCTTGTAAAACACTGGCTCTCTCCATTTTCATCTGTTCATATTTGACAATTGTGTTAAGACATTATAACGTATCAAAAATAATGGTAATAAAACAAATCATTCAGAGAAATTATTTTAAAATGCTGTATTTGTTCTTCAAGATGTTTCCTTGGTGTTGAAATGTAATTTTAAATTAACTTCAGTTAAACAGGGTAGATAAAAATAACCCTAATATATATAAACCTATATCAACAGTAATAGTTATGTTTAATTGAACTGTTACTATGATATCCAGAATTCAGCATGACCCACTTCTCAAGAAAAGTTATCTCTTGTATGACTAACTGAACTTTTCTACAGAAAATCCATTATTTATACATGAATTTCTTGTTATTTGGTGTCATATGCTGATATGAAATAATGAAAAGCAAGTTTTACAGTATAGATCTGTTGTCTGCATAAATAAAACTAAATAGAGAATATCTGGTTAGTGTACAAATTTGAAAAGTTGAAAGCATTTGATAGGAAATATACAGCACATAACTGATCACAATCTACTACTTTTGTCTAAATATGGCTTATTTCCCTTGTTAAGGGTGTAATGATAGAACCAGTTGCAATTCCTGAATAAATTCTGATATAATGATTAAATTAAATAATTTTCAAAACAAAATGGAAAAAGAAAAAAGACTACAATTGTACAAATGAACATCAAGAATAAACAATAATTGCAAGAAAAATAAAAGCATGTAAAGAAATTGTGTTGCACTTTTACTAATTTTGAATTTGTTAACAGAGTAACTTTATCTAGTTGTTTAGACTTTATGTAAGACGAGATTTCTTTAACACAATAGCATCTTTAAAATTTTTTTTTTTGGGGGGGGGGGGGGGGACCAACAATTATTCCACAATGTCACTCAAATTCAATGAAATTATTATTTTTTTTTTTTAAGTACATAGTGAAATAATTTGTAACATTTTAGGACTCTGAATAAATGTTACCACAGTTATAATATTTTAATTTTAAAATTGCGATCAAACTTGATCATGAGTATTAATTAAGGGGCTGAAATGTCCCTTATTTTACATGGCCACTACACTCTACAGTGAAAAATACCTTGGACAAACAGTTGGGAATAAGATAGTTATGAATAATACTCAAAACTTGAAGCATACAATAAGACCTTACACATAATTATATAACTGGTGAATCAGAAACAAATTCACACTCTAAAGTGACACCTTGAACAAATAGTTTGAACTAAAAGTTATGAATAGTGACAACACATGCAGCATACACCATTAAGACCTTTTACACATAATTACATAATGGTGAATCTGAAACAAATTCAGGATTTGTTGAGGAATATTTTTTGCATATGTTGAATTCTGAAATCAACTCGGTCATTGAGACAAATTGTGATGTACATGTTTTAAGACTATGGGGAATTGTTTTCTTCATGATCAAATATGGCTGAATGGATCCATGTATTTTATATATATTAGCGACTGCAGTGTGGTCCAAACTGGATATACATAATTTTTGTCTTTTGTACTCCTCCTTTGTTCTGGGACAATTGATTCTGCCATTGCTTACAGTTATAAAAGTAACTGGACAATTAATGGTATATGTTTGAACATTCGATTATATTGGTGTTAAAAAGTCTCTTTATCCATTGATATATTATCTACTATTTTGTACTTTATGCATTATAAAAGTAATTTCTCACTTTATTTAATTCTTAACCAATCTGTTGCCTTGGAAAATTTAAAAATGGATTGCTCTTCAGTATCAGTGACAAATTTCTTTCTCAATTCAGAACTATTCTGATTAATACATGTAGATTAATTGGATTGTCAGTCCAGTGAGTCTCGGAGAGTAAAAAAATGAAATAAAAATGCTATCTCCACAACTTTACAATGATCTCTTATTTTTGCACAAAGTGAAATTGCACCACTCTATCACATTACATAGCTTCTATAAGACAGTGGAAGGAATTATTATGTACAGGTGTTCTCCAAGTTAAAAGATTGTTTCCTTTTCATTTCTCGCAAATTTACAGTTTTGACAGATGTTAACGTAGGAATAATGCTACTGTATTGTTGAGGGAGATATGACCTACACAAAATAATCAAAGTTTATTGCAATAATATAAGAAAATATTTAATTAATGAAGAGCATATTTATCTTGCTTCAATTTGTTTTATTTATACCTACTAGTAAGTGAAGTGAATAATGATTTGGTTTTGTAACCACATAAAAACCTTATTTCTGTATTTCTAAAGTCTAAAAATATTTAACACAACAGCATGCAATAATATAAAGCACATCATAAAATTTAGAAATATTTAAAACCTGATGACAATTTTTAGAAGCCACTTATGCACCAAATTAAAACTGACGCAGTGAGGAATGAATTCCTGTGAGGGATCAGGAATAAAGAAACTTTGGAACCACTTACATATATGGTCACTCTCTAAAATATGGTAAATGTCCACAAATATTTCAAGGCATACAAAGGCACCCTCTATAATTTTAGCAACCATAAGTGTCAAATCACTACTTTAAAAACTTACTACCTACTAATTCCTACTGCATACAAAAGACTACATAAATTTATATATGTGCTTGTGTTTTTAAAAAATTGCAAGATCAGGCGAGGGTCATTGTACATTGGTATTATTTTGATGATGTTGAGGGCTACTTTCCAAATTTAAAACAATATCACTTTATTGTACATGTAAACAGAGACACAGTTAAATAAATTGATTAACTACACATAAAGTAACTTTTAATCACTTTCCACTTTGATCAATCCCCTTCCTGTAGATGTATTCATTTCAGCTGAGTAAATATCCATTTTTTTTGCACAGCCAGGTTGTGATCCAAAGCCTCTGTAAGCAAGTGGACTATTCTCTATTTTCATTTTACTTCATAATTAGAGATTTTAAAATATACTGAAAATGTTCATATTAATACAAGACATTCTTATTCCATTCCTGTCATCACAGTGGAATTAAATTTTAGGACTTACCATTAACCCATGAGTAAAAAGTGAGTCTTGTTATAAAAGCCAGTGACCTAACGGAAATCTATCAAGACATCAGCTGCATCTTGTGTAATGCATTACATGCACAAATCTGCAAATTTTCTTTTTTTTTAATTGCTAAATGCAAAAGGTAACTGGAAACTTTTAATAATTGTAAATTGTTTTGGGGGGTTTTTTTGCTTCTTGTACTGTGTTGGAGTCTTGTGGTTGCGTTCACCATTATGCTACAAACTAAGTTCTGCATTAGTCATGAATGAAAATTATTATACTATATTAAACATCAACAACAACTTTATAACAGCACTATTCAGCAATGATACAGTTGGTGGGTTCAGTGCACAGGATTTATGTTAGGAGGAAGACAAGATTATATCCATGACTCGATCCACAGTAAGTGCTGGTGGACGTTATCAAAAGCAGATGGGTGATACATTTGACCATCAGACTAAAATAAAATAGAAGAGAGCTCCTTATCACAATCAAATAAAAAATAACTATTTCTGAAACAAATGTAAAACGTTTTCTTGGCTTTAATTGTTATAGATATGTATAACTAAAATTACCTGATTTAATTAATATTGCTTGACAATACAAATAATAAAAAATATTTATGAAACAGATGTAAAGCATTTTCTTGGTTTTAATTGTTTTAAGTATGAATATCTAAAATTACCCGATTTTATTAATATTGCTGGACAATACAAATAATAAAAAATAACTATTTCTGAAACAGATGTAAACATTTTCTTGGCTTCGATTGTTATAGGTATGAATAACTAAAATTACCTGATTTTATTAATATTGCCTGACAATACAAAAATCCTAGTTCCACAACAGAATAAAAGCATTTTTATTTATTATCACAATAAAATTTATTATAAAAATAATTCTCTTGTACATCAATAGCATTTTGCCTCATTCAACATTCAATGCAAAAATATAACATATCATGTTTACAACTTTAATGCTTGACATTTTCTGAGATTAACACCCCTCTTTAAGAATGTTTAAAATCTTAATTAACATGTTTACATTTTCTGTTAACATTTACACCCTTCTTTAAGAATATCTAGGACCTTAATATGTCTACATTTTCTGTGAACAGTTACAACCTTTTTAAGAAACTTAATTATTAACTTAAAGAAACTTAATTATTAATGTCTACAGCTATATTCTATCTTTAAGAACTTTCCCTCTTTAAGAATTTTAAGACCACAACCATCAGAGCTGACAATTACTCAAAAATTGTTATGTACACAGGTCATTGGCATACAAATTTAGGAAATGCAGTGATTAGAATATTGTCTGATACAGGTTCATTTACTCCTCATGCAAGGCAAATTGAAAACTACGATATCAAATTCTTTCCCTAACAAAATGTTTTAAATGTCACGCTTGCACAAACAAATATGTTACTAAATAGGTATGGATTTCTTTAAAAAAAATTCTCCTTTATACACAAAATAATTTTCACATGACTATTCCAAACACTCATCTAAAGAAGAAATTTGTAAGCATTTCAGCATGGTGATGAATGCGTTTCTGCACATTCAGATGGGAAACTACTGTATGTATGTTACAACCATTACTGCAGCAAGAATAATGCTAACTCATTTCTGTGTAATCTTCATTCTTTTTGTCACGAACTCTATTGAGCACGTTTACAATATTTTTAGGTCAGAAAAGCTAACACTCTTGTTTTACATCACATTTATTTTGCATGCATTCGTACATTAAATTTCTTTTCAAAAGTATGCAGATTGCCTTTACATCCACCACAAGAAAAAATAATAGAACAAATACAAGTAACATGAGCAAAAATTGATATATATGTATATATAATTCCAAGCAATGCCTTTTCAAACTGGGTCGTCAAACTAAACAGAATATTTGTATAATTATATGTTGTGTTTGTAATGAGGGCACATGAAAACACTAAGGCAGTAGTTGTTGAAGTTATGCTTTAAAATGTGTATATTCTTCAAGCACAGACTGAATTTAACAAATAGATTAATGCTCCCTAAGATTGCCAGTCCATTTCCCCCTCAATGTGTTAATCATGTTCAAAGAAAAAACAAGTTTATCATTAAGTGAGACTAGTGACAGATTAAATCTACAGTTCACAGTTCATAGAGCTGATGTAAAAAAGCATCAAATTATAAAGAGGTTTATTAAAAATAAAGTTGGACAACCTTGAAATGCTCAGGTAAAGTATGAATACAGTCAATAGCAGCTAGTAAACTATTAGTAACTATTTACTACACTATTCGGCACAGTATGGATGATTTTCACGACTTCTATTTATAATTTATTCCCACAACAAATCAACCCAACAAGATTTGCCACTCTGAAACATGTCCAGTTATCCAATGATTCCCATGAAGTTGTGAAGAAGTAAATATATGATGAAGTTTGATGACCATGGCTAAAACTTTCCCATTTAGACCATCAATGTGGACTAAGCATGTGTGATCCAATTTGACATCTACTGAGGTATAACATAGTGCCACTGGTTCACTGCATCAGACAAGAAAATGAGAAACATTAATGTAAAGATTTTAAAGATTGACTTCATAAAAAGCACATATCTGACTTAATTATATATTACTTTGACCTAGAAGGCAGGCTGTGTAATAAAACTGCTGTTGAGTGCAAACTGCATCATGTAAAAATGCCCTGAGATAATTCAAGTGACAAATACTGTAGTGCTTTCAAAGAAAAAACAGGACCTACTTGGTAAATGAACACATTATCGTTCTGAGAACATCTTGGTCAAAGTATAGTATTTGAGAAACAATGCAAGAGATCTTTTCATCAAATAATCTCAGTGAAGCTAAATTCGATTCTTATAAAAATAATATGCTATCCATAATAATTCTTAATCACTGCAACACGTGCAGCTCAAATTATTACACAAGTGATAAATAAATTCCCCTTATCAGGGTTCAAACATCAGAAAGAACAACTATAATGAGACACTGAATTATCTGTAATGTTAGTTCTATGATAACACTTAAAGGCAACTAACGACACTAAATACTCCACCCACCCACCCCTCACAGCTTTTCCCCAGTGGAGCTGCAGTAGACTTTTCATCCTGGGATATTTTCGGTCTTGGTTCCTGTGGGGACTTCCTCTCCTCACTGTTTTCTGGAGAGGGATGTTGCGTTGGTGTTGAAGTTACTTTGGTTATTTGCCGGTGTTTGTGAATAGCTGCCCTGTGGTTTTATGGTGGGTATAGTGTGTTTGTTTCCAGTTGTGAGTGTGTATGGGTGAGGTTTTGGTTAGGGGTGGATGTAGTGTGTTTGTTCCCAGTAGTAGGTGTGTATATGTGGTTTAATTTCAGGTAAGTGTAATGTGCTTGTGTCTAGTTGGTCATGGGTAGCTTTTGTTCAAGGTGGTGAGTTCTTTTCAGTAGGGTATGTAGCTGTAGTTGCTATTTTGATTTTTTTTGTGATGGTGGTAATGGGTTAGTTCATTTCTAATGGGGGAGGGGGGGGATTTGTTTGTTATTCTTTTCTGTTTTATAGTAGGTGTAATGGGTTTGTTTCTAGAGTATTAGTGTATTGGATCATATCTTTACCTGGGTGAGAAGAGGTGGGAGTGTGGTGAAAGGTAGCTGAAGTAGGGTTACTGTTGTTTTCATTATTTTCCTGCAGTCCTGGTGGGTAGGGCAGTGTAAAGGGAAGTGTTCTATGGTGTCTGTTCTGCATGGTATGCATGTTTTAGACTGATGATTTGGCTTATGGGTGTATAATGTGGAGTTCAGTCTTAGTCTGTGAGTGCTCGGGCATGGGTGATGCATTTTTTTTTTTTTATAAGTGTGTAAGTGTGCTGGTGATTTATGAGTGTATTTCTGTTTTGTGGTGTGGTGTTTTTAGCTGTTTCCCATATATTACTCCAAATTTTGCTCCCGTCAGCATTTTCATTTCCTGCTATATTGCAGTGGTTGGGGGTCCACATTACATTACAAAACAATGTCTTTTGCTTGGAGCTTGTCGGGTTTGGTGTTTATTTGATTCTTAATGCATGTTCTGATTGAGAGGAAGATTTTTTAAAAGGCATTCTAGTGATGTTAGTGAGTCAGTAGGAGGATTTGTTTAGTTGTGTTTGGGGTTGTGCACTTGCTTTTTTGATGGCAATTAGCTGCTTATAGAATTTGTTTAGTTTGTAGGTGTATGTTCCTATTTGGTGAGTATAGCTGCTCCTGTCCCTACATTTTGTTTGAAACCATCTATGTAGTATATCTGATGGTGATTGGGGTATCAATATGCTATATGCTCCACTAAATACTGTTACTCTAGCACTTGAAAAGATTTCAAATAAGGACTAACAACATTAAATACTGTTATTCTAGCACTTGAAAAGATTTCAAATAAGGACTAACAACATTAAATATTGTTATTCTAGCACTTGAAAAGATTTCAAATAAGGACTAACAACATTAAATACTGTTATTCTAACACTTGAAAAGATTTCAAATAAGGACTAACAACATTAAATACTGTTATTCTAGCACTTGAAAAGATTTCAAATAAGGACTAACAACACTAACTACTTAAGTCAGTCATTACCTTCCTGGCTCACTTGAGCTGGAGGGTCCACTGAAGCAGTGGTCTGTAATCACACAAATCAAATTAAGAATATGGAGTAATGTGATTTATACAAAACAATTAATCCTTTCAAACAAATTCTTAACCTTTTACTGCCCCAAAAAGTCAACTCATGCAAAGGGTATAATTATTATTCTTACTAAATAGGTTTTCTTCATGATGGGAGCTAACTCTATCAAAACCTGTATAGTATAATAATGACATCCCTGGTATAGATATTCAGATCAACAAGACTGTTTAGAAATTTTAAAGATACTTTTCAAAATCCAACAGAATAACTTCCGCCATTAAATATTTGTGAAGATATGGATTTAAAATGGGAATTAAAACACTGGAAGATCAAGAAATGTATAAGAGTGTGAACTTGCTGAAAATGACTTCTGACAATGCTCTGACTGCTTAAATTTTCTCTTTGGGTGAGTCACTGAATGAGATCTGTGTATATAATTCTGAAGATTTACTTGCATTTTATCTAGATTAGGATTAACAACTTCACTTTCAAACTCAAATAGTATATAGGTCTGGAAATGTCATGCAGAGACACAATTTTACAGTTATAAAGAGTGCTGTCCTGTTAATATATTTCTTGAAATGCACCAAGACTTGAGGAATATTATAAATTTTGAATAAAGAAGACAGATAAGATTTTCTCTTCAATGGTTAGTCAAAAGAATATCTAAATAAATAAAAATAATAAAATGAAAACAGTGAATTTAATACAAAGTTTTATGTTAAGGAATAATGACAGTGACTACTCAATACAAGGACCAAGCCTCCAGTAGAGCTCTGATATTTTTGTCTGACATAAAAAAAAAAAAAAATTTTTAATGTGGGCTGTGTAGCTGTGGATACTCTTGCACAAGAGAACAATTCTACTCTACCAAAGTGAGAAAGAGAAAATACAGCACAGAATCAGATAATAATTAAAAAGTTATGAACATTTTCCAAATTTATTACAACAAACAAATGAATGGACCCCAAAATACTTAATAGTCAAGATGCTGGCTACAGAGGTCTAAAGTAGAGCTGTGGTAGAGTTTCTAACAGTTTTGTTTTGCACGAGTAAATAAAATCATGTCAAATGCACTCTTTACCTGGTGGCCACTGTTTAAAGAGCAGCTTTCTCAATGACACTCATTTCGATCAAAGCAGCTTTCTAGTGACTATTCAATTTGCTTAGATCTGAAACTCCTACAGATGGTGGGGTTTTATGAAATGAGAGCAAAAATGGGTTATCATGTTTGAACAGTTATATCACCCACAAAACAAGTCCTAATCAATTTCTAATAGTAATAAAAGTTAAAAAAATTTATTAAAAAAATATTGTGCTTCAATTAAATAGAAAACCAATAGTACATTTTTTAATCTAAAAATTGATAAGTAGGAATAAAAATATATTATTCAAAATAAAAAATAAATAAAAGATATTTGGAAAATTCTGTACTCATCCCAAAATTTATGAAGATTCATTGCTCTGATGACGGAACTAATTAATAATTAATCATGTGATTGTGAACACGATAGTGACAGCGACCATCATTGAAAAGGTTATGTACAATGACAATAATTATTTCTCTAAAACTCTACTCTCATGTCCATGATGTACTATGTCCAAGATGTGATGGCTGATGTCTATGCTAGGATAAACTGAATGATTGTCTAGCATTAATTGAACATTGTTGTGAAGTAATGTAAATGTCAATGTGCTTTGATTATATTCATATGTTGTATATTTGATTGTTGATTTAATAAATTTTTAAAATGTATTGACCTTCTTACACATATCGGCAGAGAATGTAATACTAATGCAATCCAATTTACAAAGTTTAACCAAGGTCTGACATCTTATTACAATGCTTTCAAATCTTTAATTTTTATTTTTATTTTAAACAATGTTGCTATATTTGAAATGCTACTTTTCATTTCTTTTAACAACTGCAAGCCATTTTTATTTTTCAATTTTTGTCACTGTGTGGCAATTTTCTTTTACAGTAATTAAGTGCACCAATATATATCAAAAGAACTGACTTTATAACAGAAAGCAATTAAAGTTACACATTTATAATAATCAGGAATCAAATTCATTAAAAATTTCAATTACAGTTAGCACTATATGACATTTTAGTTAGTAAATTCTGTGAGAGATTCTGATGTTAAATATATAGGGATACTATTGTGCTACAGTGTTATATCCAAATCCATGGTGTAACTAGTGCTATTATAAGTACTGGCTATCTATTATTTTATTACGTTATAATTGCACTGTGGCCTATGTACTTAAAGCAAGAAAGTAAAATAACATTTAAATTATGAAAATAAATATTTACATACAAAAACAAAAGTCCATCAAAGAATTCTTACTTTCTGAACAATTACTAAATTATGAAATGAAATTTTTCCATCAAAGGTTTCTTACCTTCTGGACAATTACTAAAGCCTCTGGTGCTTGTATACTGTCTGGATCCCCACTGACATTTGTTGTGTTTATGCTGAAATCACAGAAAACAATAAAACAGTTGAAGAACGCCCATCATTTACCATGAGTAAACATTATAATCTACAAAAAAAAGACACAAAAATATTATAATCTACAAAAAAGACACAAAAACATTATAATCTACAAAAAAGACAAAAAAACATTATAATCTACAAAAAAAGACACAAAAACATTATAATCTACAAAAAAGACACAAAAACATTATAATCTATAAAAAAGACACAAAAAACATTATAATCTACAAAAAAGACAAAAACATTATAATCTACAAAAAAGACACAAAAACATTATAATCTACAAAAAAGACACAAAAACATTATAATCTACAAAAAAAGACACAAAAACATTACAATTTCAAAAATGTGGAAATGGTGTCATTTAGCAATTTCACACAATATACACACAGTAAAACCCTGTTCAAAGACTTGTCAAGACAAATGCTGTAAACATATCCAGCAAATTGAAAAAAGAAACATTGAAAAAATACAAACCAAAAACAGGCAACAAAATAAGCAATAAGCAATGATCCTCATGAACTGTAGAAGCTCAAACTGCAAGCATTAAAATCAAAACATACAGTTCTTTTACATTTCACAATGTTTGTGATTTAATCATCAGTTGTTTTCTCAATAAACACTGTAGGAAACAATACAGGCAGCTGTATTTCAAATGATGCAAGGAATAGACTTTTGTCACAGTGATACAAGGAATAGACTTTTGTCACAGTGATACAAGGAATAGACTTTTGTCACAGTGATACAAGGAATGACTTTTGTCACAGTGATACAAGAAATAGACTTTTGTCACAGTGATACAAGAAATAGACTTTTGTCACAGTGATACAAGGAATAGACTTTTATCACAGTGATACAAGGAATAGACTTTTGTCACAGTGATACAAGAAACAGACTTTTGTCACAGTGATACAAGGAATAGATTTTTGCATTTCGCCATGTAACTATAGAATCGCTTGGCGTGACTCCACCAGACGATGTCTTACCCATATTAAAAATATTATTACATTATTATTTAATTTATTCACATTAAAGGGGTTAATAGTTAACTTAAACTGTCCATATACAGGTTCAAAGTATGTCATGAAGACTATCAGATTCAAGTATTCCTTGTTTTCCATAATTTTAACAAAAGCAATACATACACAACTTATCACAATGAACAATCACATGCATTACAAAAGACTATTTTGTTTTCTATCATAACCTGAACAAGAGTCAAAAACACCTAATCACTTTAATTTAATTTAATTACCTAACCACAAAGAACAATCATATGGACTGAAAAAGACTACAGTAACTCGTCTTTTCTATCATAATCTGAACAAGAGCTCAGCACATACATCTAATTGCAATAAAAAATTGCCAGGATTTCAAAGCTATTTTGTCTATCATAACCTAAACAAGAGCTAAGCACATACATCTTATTGCAATAAAATATTGCCAGAATTTCAAAGCTATTTTGTCTTGTCTATCATAACTGAACAAGAGCTAAGCACACACACGTTATCACAACGATCAATCACCAGGATTATAAAAGACTACCTCGTTAGAAGACTACTACATCATAAGTTGTGGGCAAAGTATTATTCTGATGTCTACAATCTTTGTATAACAACCAATACACTCCAGCTGCATGCAGACACTGATTGTAAAAACTAAACTATGGAGAAGCAGATCAAAACA
The DNA here is from genome assembly GCA_028829895.1 of Sinotaia quadrata. Taxonomy (NCBI): domain Eukaryota; kingdom Metazoa; phylum Mollusca; class Gastropoda; order Architaenioglossa; family Viviparidae; genus Sinotaia; species Sinotaia quadrata. Next base: position 54,618,201 of record CM054182.1, read on the forward strand.
CAAAGAACATTTCACAGAAGTTTAACTTTCCAGCATTTTCAACAAAAGAGAAGAATGACAAGAAATATAAAACAATTCATACCGTGAGATGGAACCACTGGCCATGGGATCGCTCACAAGTTTCTTCCATTGCTCATGGGCTTCATCCACTATCTTCAGGGCAAACTCCTGCGAAGACACCACATCTGAAATTCACTCAATGGTAAAAAGGTGGAGAGAGGGGGGAATGTATCTGACAAAATTGTTTTGTAAACTGACTTCTTTCACCATAACTGTTATATGGTGTAAATTTCATTCATTTCTAAAGACTTTGAAAAAATAGCTGGTTATACCTACATATTTGGAAGATGACAAAAACATTAATACACAAATTGTAAAAAGTCATATCTCTGGAACCATATAGGTTACAGACATGGTTCAAATATTAAAAGAAAGAGGAATTCATACTCTATCTAGATGATACAATTATTATTTGCTGACTTTGAAAAATATATGCATATATTTATTATATAATAATTTATTAAAAATCACTTCCTTTTAATAAATGTGGTAAAACTTGTATCATTGCAATTTGCTTTATTTTTTTATGTTTGCTTTATATATAATTACACATATTTTAAAATAGTTTAAAGATTATAATTCTAGGTTGTTGATGGTCTACTATCATATAACTCAATTCAAATATATTTTTAGCATCTAATTGCATGCCTCTGTTAATGAATATACATGTTTTAATTATTATAATTGATTTGTTATAGAAAATGCAATGTGAATGTACAGAAAGTTATGAAGGTTTTACAACAATTACATCAGTATTCAGAACTGTACTTCCACTAACAGCACAATGATTACTAAGCAAAACAAACCCTGAATACCACCTCCTCCACTGAAAGAAAAAAAAAATTTTTAATTTTAAAAAATTGTTGCAATACACTGCAACATGTTGCTCCTGTTTTTTATGTATTTCAAACTCATAATATCAACATTTTTAGTTTTTCTTATGATGTGAACATTAGGCTCTGTTGTAGACATATTAAATAATTAAATTTTATCCACTTTATTTTTTGCATTTCATTTCACAAAATGGTACACTCATACAGAGAATGACCCATAAATTCTATGGTTCTAATCTGCAGACAGCATCCTCATGACATTAGCTTTCAATATATTTACCTTGTCTTTGCATTCACCATTCCAGTGTACTACATTCTCAGGCTTGCCATCGGGCTTCTTATAATAACGGAACCACTCATATGATGCCTACAGCAAACAAAGAAATCTCTTAATCTCAGAACTTTTCATCATTTCATTAACACACTTCATTTCAAAAATAGAACTACTAAATCACATGCATTTGCAGCATTAAAACCAACTAATGTATGCCTTACTGCTGCTATATCTGATAATTTATGCAAAATATTGCTATGTCAAAGTCTGCATTTTGTAAAAATGTAATCACACTCGTAGGCCTTAATTCAAAGTTATGGTGAAATAAATTGCAATAAAAAAACAAACAGCAGCAAACATGTCACAAAGATCTGATATGCTAACATGTTTTTAATATTGTTTCTTTTGCAGCTGTTTGCTATTTAATTTATATTAAACTTATTTTAAGTAGACATTAAAAAAACATACCCTTAAAAATCCAGGCATTTCCCTCTTGATGTCTTCGACATCTACAGAAAATCAAGGGCAGATATTATAAGTGTTTTATTCAATTTACTTTAAATGCAAACACACATTTTTAATTTTATTGATTACCATCAAATTATTAAAACTAGCAGAAAATTTTCTCCTCTAAAGAGAATACGAAATGGCAAGATGATTTAATCTTCACATAATCAAAATTAATTAACGCCAATTACACATTTAAATATCATCATTTTATGTATTTATGTGAACCATTGCCTAAAGCATTTATAGAACCACTACCAAAAGATAAGCTTTTAAAGTTTAAATACACAAAACGTTTAAGCACTTCTCAAACCAAACTATAAAATATATTATAGTCAATGCAGCTGACTTCACAAAGTCATAACAAACCAATGTCAAGCATGTGCAGAAAAGCAATGATAACAAAACTATGGAATACAAGCATTTCAATGTATCAAATCAATGTTACTTACATCAGCGACCTGTCGGAATAATAATAAATCAGTCAACAATAAATATGCTGTTAATTTATGCAACACTACTGCCGACTGCTCTCTTCCTGACCACAAACCTACAAGCAATGTGTCACAGTCAGGAAAAACTTGTTGCACTTACTAAAATGTCTGTCAGTCGTGAGTGAATAGTCACACCTTGATTGGACTTCTAAACACAACAAAGTAATTTGTGATACCATGCACAGCTAGAGATGGGATTTGGAGAATGAAATAAGCAGGCCTGAACAGATTTGTAACACTCGTCCATCATTGCTATCGCTTTCCACACTGACATCCAAAAGCAGCCCTACAATGGGCCTTTATAACCCCTGTTCTCTTTGTTCACTCTGCCTACATGTGACAGTTGGGTTAAGAGGAATATGCAAGTATAAGGCAACAAACAAACAAACAAAGAACAAAAACAACAAATTATAAACAAACTTTCCTACAATGTTTGCTGTTGAATGTTCAAAGTTATCAGCAACATAAAACTAGTCCAGGTACCTTTAATATAATAAGGCTATTTAATGGCAACAAACAAACAAAAATCAAAAACAACAAATCAGAGAAAACAAACCTTTTTCTTTCAATTTTTCACAAATTATTGTGGCAGGATTAATAATGGTAATAGTAATACTGAAAGAGTCCAGAAAAATGAACCACAAATAAAAGAAATCTTACCATTAAGTTTTTCTGCCATTGGGTCAGTTACATCAATCGCAAGCACTTTCCAATCTGTTTCACCTAATTCACATACACAAAACAACTGAATACTAATATGATATTTCACTACTTATTGGTGTAATTGTATATTCAGAGTACATACAATATTTATAAACAGTTATTTTAATTAGTCCCTCACTGCTTACTGGAACTTAACCCCGTTTCTCAGTAACATGTACACATGCTAAAGAATGGATACAAAGGAAAGACAAGAAATGACAGTGTCACACACATCTTGGTACTATGCTAAACACATAATACTTATAACAGCTCTTATAAAAAAAAAAAAAATAAGGGGAAATAAATCAAATAATTTTCAAGTACAAATTATATTATGAAATCATTACCCTTCAAACAACTTCCTAAAAACTTATGATTTGTTTTTGACCAGTTTGCATATATCAGCAGACTGAAAATATATGGTTTCAAGAAACTATACAAGGTATTCAATGTATTTTAGTAGGGATAACACTTCTTTATCAGTAATTACACATACAGGCAATTGAGATAATTATTCTGTACAGCAATATACACCAGATTATTTTAGTCAGTGGATTTATGGAGATAATGTATTTTCAAAATGCCAAGAAAAACACACTGTTGTTACTATCAATGGTTATCCAGAAAGACACACTATTACTATCGATGGTTATCCAGAAAAACGCACTATTACTATCAATGGTTATCCAGAAAGAGACGCAGAAACTTCAAAAGTAGAGGTCCTATATAAGGGGACTTCTTCAGTTGCTGTCAAAAACCCACAACCAAACAGCAATATTGAATTAAAAAAATTAAAGCTATAACAACTTTAGTTTTATTTAAATTTGCAGATTAACTTATAATTATTGTTCGTTTTCTGTTAGCAACAATGATTTTGTTTGCAAAAATGTCAAGGTTTATATTCATACAGACATAGATTTAGAGTAAATTGTTTATTTCATGTTGAACAATGAAAAAAAAAATGTTAACTTCAAATTGTGTCTCAATCACTTTGTTATAAAATTAACTAAATAGACAGTATATGACAAACATTTAAATGACCAATCAGATTCAACATGACATAAAAGTTGGTTCATAGCCATAGTATTTTACATAATATTAAATAACTCAGTAAAGACTTGAAAAAGACACAGTATGCAAAGTTGATCATGAGGCTTTCACGACCTTGTCTGCATTCTCATTAATTCTTAAACTAAACAAACAATTGTAAAATAAACAAATTTACATAACATCTAATCAGAGTTATTTTTATAATAATGTATAGTGTGTGTGTAATATAAAATTGTTTGAAAATGAGATTGTTGAAATAAATGTATGCATACCATATATGTTAATATGAAAATAAAAAGACACTGTGTAACTAGGCGGTACAACTTGACACAATGAAAAAACTATTTCTAATCAAAGAAAACTAAATTACTAAGAAAACAACAAAAATGAACTAATTAAATAAGCAATGATTATTTCATGTAGACATGACCAATGTTCCCTCTAAGGTGCGCTGCGGACTTGGTTAAGAAACAACTATAAAACCAATGACCTATATGTAACTAGATCGTATTTAAGGAACTATAAAAAAAACAACTTATCTATAAGCAAACATATTGTACTTAAGGAATAACTATAAAACCACTGATCTATATGTAACCAGATTGTACTTAAGGAACAACTTTAAAACCACTGATCTATATCTAACTGGATCATACAATCTACTTAATTTTATTCATCGATCATTTGTATTCTTCCTTGTATAAGAATATAAGCCACTGTATTCTCCTTCACTCTGTTTATAGCTATTTTAAAAGTAATTGATTACAAATATGCTGTTATTACACAAAGTTTTGCCAAGAATCATGCCTATCAAAAGATATTGCAAGCCTAGAAGAAAGCAGACTTTTTAGTTTATTATCTGTTTTCATAAAATACTCAGTGACTCTCCTCACTATCTCATCTTTACAACAGTGAATATAATGATAACAAATTAAAATACAGTATGTGGTCAGGTTGTGAAAAATGTTCACCCCAAAAATCAGTATTACCCTTGTAAACAAATATTCAACAGGACAGTAAATTTTAAACTGGTCGGACTGTTTCAACATGAGGAATGGTAACCAGTACTCAGCTATGCAATATGCAAGATCCAGGTACACTAATCAGTGTATAAATTATAAAAGTATAAAATGCAAAAACATTTCATAAAGGGAGATAATCTGGAATAGTGTCCGGATAATTATACACAATTGGGATGCAATAAAATCTGCAGGCCGTGAACAAGTTACAACACAAAGCAAAGGTGTGAAAACACCATATACACACACATATCATACCCTCATCAATAAGAAGCATGGTTCCCAAAACCTTGACTTGAATAACAGCACCACGACTGTGAATCTGCAAACAATGTCATGACTAAATACCAGGACAATGCTACGGCATTTTCAAATCAATAAAAGCAATGGATATTGATAATAATCGTTTTTGTAATGCAAGTAATGATGTCACTGTGTGACAGAGCAATTGCTGTCCATGTTTAATTAATTGTTTATGAACTATTATTATTCTGATCATCTTTGCTTTTAAACATATTGCAATAACCTAGCTGTCAAAACAATTGAAATGCACTTAGTCATAGATTACATACTATTTGTAGTGACTAATGCCATCACTCTAGATACTGACTGATTCTCACAATATCGCAACGTGTGACTGTGGAGAACAGAGGAAAGCATACAATGACAATCCAACTCTTCTAGGAAGACATAAGAGGACAGTTCTAAATGAAGGTGCTAGGAAATCGCATCAGTCAGACATGCGATCTGCACAACCAAGTCTCCAAGCTAGTTTACATGCTGAGAGAGAGACCTTAGACAAGGAGTGTTCTAAGATTCTGCATCCTTAGGTTGCTTAGAACTTTTTCCTGCAGAGACTGCCAGTGTCGGACTTGTGGTCAATATTGTTGTTTGGCAGGAGGTAACCTATGTTCCTTGCCAGATCAGAGAAAATAGGAAACTGCAGGTTCTTATTCATTCATCCTTAAGGAGAAGGTTGTACTTATAAAAGGACTGTCAGCAGAGACTCCAATAGGATTTTGTTTGACGTGTGTATACCAGAACCAGCAGCATAAACGAGGGCCAACAAGCGTCAATGTGCCAGTGATGTCATACCACATGAGAGAGCAGGTCAATCGTGTTATATACTTTTTCCTCTTCAAACTCTCATTTCTAGGATAAAAACTAGCATTTAGAAGACTGAATTTACTTTATAAGGATTGTGACTTTCAATGAACAATCTGTATATAATATTTGAATCAATTGTTCATTTGCCACTAATTGTAATTTTCATTTCTTTCATTATTGTTATATTTTAATAAATATTTTTATTTCTTGCAATCCGCTTCTTGTGAGTGATTAATTAATTAGTTTGGGGTAGAGGATGGTAGGGGTTTAAATAATTAAAGATATTTAAAACATATTCCTTAAGCAAAAAGTTCCTGTCAGTAGAATACTTGTGTGATAGAAAGATAACTTTATGGTGTGTGCAATTAAAAAATATTCTGAAAGTGCCAGGCAGATCCACAGGGTGGGAATTAGAGAAGAGTCGTCTAATTAGGGCTAGCATATACATGTGACCTGCCTACCTATAACTATTGATAATTTTAATTAATAGATAAAGGGTACTGTCACACATTGCACTATGGCATTATCATGCGATGATCCAAAAGGGAAATGATATTGATAATATTTTTGAAAGACCTAGAAATAACGTCAGTGCCTCATGCAATGTTAAAGGAGGAAAATGTGTATTGCAAGATTTAGTTTTCACTGGTAGTTGTAGAAAATTAGAATATATCTATAAAATATGATTACCTTGTGGCCAATCTCACAAACATCCAAAGGATCATTGTCTCCCTTGGTATTAGTCTCTGGAAATGCAATCTTTGGGTCTTCCCAGGTCTGCAAATATACAATTAAAACAAACTGCTCAAAAAAATGCATCTCAGTATTTATGAAGAAGTCACAAAAATAAGGTCAAGAGTTCCAGGGTTTCATGTCTATGAATGACCAGTTGTATTTAGTCACTGATTTTTTTTGGTATGGTCTCAAATTGTCTGTAATGCTATGTGATTTTGAGGTTTTGTTCCATTGAGGAATGCATTCAGAAATTAAATATGCGAAATATGATGGTATTTTTAAATACTAGAATGACACAGTGCAGTGTGAGATGCTGACACTTATAAGAAACAAGACTGAGGGAATGGAAAATGCATAGTGGGCAAAATTGTTACTTCTACTATGTACATATGGTTAAATTTGCATCAGTTAAATGCATGTAAGATCAATTCCAGTGTACTAGTAATCTGTCAGTAGTTACTAAAACATAAGCAGTATTTATGCCAGTAGACATTAAACCTTATCTTAGGTAGTACTTTATGCAATCAACACTTCAGTGCTTAAAGAAGAGTCTCTCCAAAATCAACCCATTTCAAAACAATAAATTCAATCAATAAAAACATATTTTGTGAAAAGAAAATCCTATTTACTGAAACAAATGAAAGATAAAATAATATATCATGTGATGATCCATTACGAATAATGCCCCTTTAATGACTAAAATTGTACTTGAGGCAAGGCACCATAATTTCAAATATAAATGTTTTCTGGATTATGGAATCTATTTCTAATTAAAACAGTACCTGAGGCAAGGCGCCATAATTCCAGATATAACCATGGTGAGGAAAGATGTTCTTCACAAAGCGTGGCTTTCCATTCTTGACATCCTGTTTGATTGGGTTGAGCTTCTCTTCCTTGCATATCTTGAGATAAAAATATTTAATTGTAACTTTTTAAAATATAACTGACAGCATCCTAAATTCTAATTTTGCCACGAGTATATAGAAATCCTTCATGAAGGTAATAAGTTACCAAAGATGGTGTGGTATTAATGTTTCATGCAGCCAAGAGTTACTTCAGATTTCTTTTTAAAAATCAATTGAATGTCATTACTAAAGATTTGCTGTTTAAAAATTAAAATCCAACAACATGGCTGTCATAAGCTATCAAATGTTCACTATCAAACAATATAAATGAATCACCAGCCTACTGAAATATATACATGTGCCTACTTTACCGTTTGTAAGAATACATTCAAATGCACACATAATGCAAACTGTTATACATTGTAAGCTAAGATGGGGTGGGGGGTGAGTGCATGAATCATTTGATTTGAACCTTAAATTAAAATAACTGAAATAATTCTCTTTCTTGCTGATACTGTGGATTTAACGCTGCTGGGCAATTCATTAAGTTAATTAGCATTGGCTGAAATCCTAATCAAAATGAGATTATACTCAATAAAATACAGAGTTTCTTTGGTTAAATCTGCTATATTAATCAAATAATTCAGTCCATTTATAATACCCATATATTATGCAAATGTTCACCACTCAATTATTACTGAAATACAATCAATCACCTAAATAAAGTTGTTTATTATATAATATTAATCTATACTTATAAGTTATTTAATTTAATTATTTGTTAATGTACAAGGCACTAGAACAAAGGAGAGAGAGAGATAAAAAAAACAAACACACATCTTGCCTGAAGCAATTTAGAGTTGTTCTACTTAGTTTGATACCCTCAAAAAAAATAAGGCTGCTATGAGAAGTTAGCATCCACTGGCAGATATAAGAAATTGCGTTAAAAAGATTAGGACAGGTGTGAAAAACAGAAGAAATGTGATATACAGGGTCTTGCCTCCAGTATATATTGGGGATGATGGTAACTTGTGAGACAATTATGTATCAATATCATGCAAAATAATGAGTGAAGTAAACAGCATACACAGATTTAGTATCATTCCCCTCTGAAGAAAAAGATTAGATAATGAATCCAGTGGAACCATCCAACAAGTGGTATATTTATTTGAAACAAGAAACAAATAATTTGGTGGTAATCCTGTTTGATCAAATGTGCTGAAAAGTTGTCTAATTTTCAATGGAATTATTGTATTGATGGAATAGTTTTGTATGAATGAATGCTTATTAGTGTGTTTCTTATTCAGTAAAGAAGGTCATTCCTGAGACATTTGTTGGATCACACAGAAAATGACTGAGCTATTAGTTATTTTAAATTCCTAAAATAAATAAACAAAATCATGTTGGAAGATTTACAATATATAATTCATTGATGTTACACCTGACTATGGTGATATGAGTACCTGTAAAAACTAATTAATGTCTGAAATGTAATGAAACTAAAAAAATTCAATCTAGAAAAAAATCAATACTCAAAATTTACAAAAATAAAAAAAAGGTAAACAGAAATATACACATATTTACATACCAAAATACTATTCTTGAGTATGCAATGTTCATTGTTCATCTAAAACGGACTCCTTATTGTTAATTTTTAAATGGAAGCAATATATTTTTTTTAAAAGCGCAATACATTTTATCAATTTATGCTAATAAATAATATTTATACTTATAATTCAAACTAAATCTATATTGAAACTATACTGACAGTAAAATGTCTTAGAGCACTTAAGATTATGCCAACATTTACTAAAGTAATAAGAGTTGCTACTGAGTCATATATTTATTTTCTAAACAAAATTGAATTATATGACTGAATATTTAAATTCTAAGTAATCTAAAATAAAATGACATTAAAGCAAGGGACATAGTCATACACAAACCAATTACTGTATGCTACACAGCTAGTAATGCCCTATTACTTTAGTACTACATAAAAAATTTTACTATATTAAATATGTTAATTAATGGGTTTCACGAATTTGGAAAAATGAATTTATATGAACAAATCAATTACATGATGGCATTATTTCATATGGTGAATGGTAAAAAAAAAAAAATAAATAAATAATACCTAGTCAGCATAAGGCCAGTAACGGCAGTTTAATTATTTTTATTTGCTCTTAACAAGCGCATTGATCGGATGTGACAAATCAATACTCTAAACTGAAATATGGCAAGATTTGTGAGTGCAGTCAATAGTACACATACAGGACAAAACAGATGCTTCCCTGCCGGTAAGATCAATAGACTCCCTTCTGAAAATCACACTGAACATTACAATACACTCAGGTGACTTCCTGTCAGAATAGCTTAACTTCAAATCTTCATAAGATAAATTGCAAAAATTGCAGTATTAAGAATATTGTACTTGTATTTATATGCTACAGATATTATCAATATTAAAATAAACAAAATAAAAGAACAAAATGAAAGAAAAAAAAGAAGAGAAAACTACAAATTTTGATAGGAAAAAACTTTCATTTAAATTGAACTTAAAAACAGAAAATAATTTATGTGGGATTCCAGACCGGATCAAATAAAGTAGATAGCTGTCTACAATTTAATATATTTTAAACATTTTTTTTTAAAGTGTACTCTTCCTGATTCAATTTATTTAACACATATCTTTGTAAACTGTCAAGTAAGTATTACTGTTTAATCAACAGGAATGTGTGTTCAATCGTAAATAGTGTATGTGATAAATTTTGACAAGAAAATTGTTTACTCTTTATGTTTAATAAAATGGAGTCACCTGCTTTTATTTTGTACACAAAGTTTGAACCAATCTACATTTAAAAAAATTTTAAAGCTTTTTTTTCCCCCCTAAAGCTCATTTCATCACTTACTTTAGTTACTATTCTGTGCAAGTTTGACTCATCCTGATCCATAAAGAAAAAAAGGGCCAAAAATTGTGTAGTGTTATTTATCCTAAAACATAAATTTTAAAAATCTATATTTTTTATTTTTTATACTTACTATTAGTATTATAAATTGCTGTTCCTTTTAAGGTGATAATGCAGGTAAGTGAGACAAGTGAAACAGTACAATGCAGAAAAGATTGGAAGAGTTTTCAGTATTCAGAAAAAAATAACAACCCAACAACAGATGGTTGTTGCAAGTTTAGAGGAAACAATATGACAGAATGAACACTGGAGAGTGGAGCAGAGCAGTTAAACTAAAGAGAGGTTAATTAAATGATTACTCTGCACACTATCTACTTTGTAGTTATATAAGTTATTATTAATTATGCCTGGTAAACCCTTCATACTCCCAAATGTCCTGAATATGTTTGAGTAAGATGATAAACATATTCCTATTTTTGATCAGCAAAAACATACGCCCAACTCTGACTCGTCTGAGTAAGGTAAAAAAAAATAATATAAAAATAAGGCCGTGAACGGTCCATATGCCTATAGATTCATCCCACTACTGTTATCTTTCAAATAAATATATACAGAATGTATAATAACTGTCATTTTAAAGTCACTATATATTAAGTCATAACTGAAAAACAGTTATTCTCATGATGATTATGTGATATATCATTTTTTTATATGCCTAGCTATTAAAGATAAACTAGTAGTTTTAGGTGGTATGTTGGCAAGCAATGTTCTGCTCTTGGCTATTAAAATGTTAAAAATGATAATTATCAAAATAAAAACATAATCTCTGCAAATGATGCAGATGACATAATCATGCATATGAATGTTAATGAAAAAATTGTTGCTAGTTGCTTAGAATGCAAATAAACTATCACTTTTTATCGATAAATGATGTTAACAATATTTACAATTTAGGTTTAAAAAATATCTGTGAATATTTTCATTTTCCACTTTACCAATTTGTACTTGATAATGATATACAGAAAGAATTATTATATAGGTGTTTGAGCATGGTTATTTAAGTAATTGGAGATTTCATTTGTTTAGATTTGACAATGTAGCATGATTTACTGCCCAGACCACACAACAGATGTTTACTATACTATTACTTTTAAATGTATATTTTACATCATTGTTGTCTGTTTATAATAATTACAAATGAGTTTAATTTTTTTTTTTAATCAATAGTTTTCACTGAGCACCATTATAATTAACTTATAATTTGTTAAAAATGCTTGACTAATTCTCATATTTTGGAAGTTTTAGTAAAATATAGGTCTGACTTATTATACTTGAATCAGCTTATAGTACATTTAAGTACAGACAGTAAAAGTCTAAGCTGAATAAAAGGAAATACACAAAATAAACCACTCTCTACTCTATACAATTTTTTAATCAAACAAGTGCAAAAGATACATTACCAGATATAACATAACAACAGTTCTTAACCACAATTTACATCCATTCTGGCAAGAAAATGGCATTATTGAAAAGAGTCTCAAAGTGAATACTGACCCAGTGACTATAAATTAATTTATGAATGAATTATTTGTTTGTAAAACTGTTTTCATAAGAGTAACAATAAATTAACTGCTGAAAACTTCAGTTATAAAAACATTAGCAATGACATTTTTTTCCTTTAGTTAAAATAATACACACACATAAATAAATAAATTTAAAAAACACAAACAATACCTCCATTTTTGCATTTGTCCATCGTGGAATTTCTACAACCATATTTAAGATAGTTTTTTCTTCATTTGCATATAAGGGTATGTCATGAAAGGGTGATACCACTTCTCCATTAGGTGACTCTACACAATTAAAAGCATTAACATTAAATTAACAATGCCTCTGTTACTGACAATTATTAACAAATCTAAGTGATTCAACAGACAACAGTCAGATTTACTAATAATTTATATTTCATTATTTCACAATTGTCACTTAATTATTAAAAATGCTAATTTTTCTTTAAATAAAAGAACAAATGTGATCAATATTACTTTGATAAATTATAATAAGCTAAACTTAGTAAAGAAAAAATACTTCTGTGAAACAAATGGAAAGGTAGAGAACTTGTATATTACTTATTAGAACCACCACAACAATTTGGCAAACAACATTTACAAACTTTAATGAAGCCAAAACATCACCACCTTGCTCTAGCTTTAATCTTTATGATTATATGAACCTTTACTCTTATCTCAAAACTCTGCACCCATTCACAAAAGATGACGTCAGTTACTCTGCTTTTGCAGGATTTCCGAGAAACTAAGTTAAACAGTGATGAAACGGCAATCTTGTTCTAAATGTTTTTAAAGCACAACTTGAGCCATCAGGATCGCATGCGATCAGGCTGTGTTGAAAAAGAGTTCAAGAAGTGATTAAAATTAATTAAATAAACCGAAAATAAAATCATGTCTCCCATCCCACTTAATTTTTTTTTTTAATTAAAAACTTATTAAATCGATAAAATGTGTGGATTTTTTTTTATGATGATGCAATTACATGTACTATTTTGGGGGAGTTCGGTGGAGTAGTGGACTGAGTATCAGTAAGCCGTGCTAAAATGTTCTTTTAAATATAAAAACAACGCTATGTTCACGAGCAATATGTCGGGTACCTTCTTTCACCGAAACTCTAAATCGATAAATTATAGCATAGATACAATGCATTTTATTGTATTTACTATTACAAGCATGTACACGCAAATGCCCTAAATCAAAATTCAAAATCTGTCGTGCAAGTCTGATTTTATGCAGTCAAAATGTAAGCTTTTTATATAAAAAAAAAATAAAAACTAAATCCCCACAACAATCATAAGACTATAAACAAGAATATCTTTTGCAGGACTGACCCGGGTGGGGCACAAACTAAAGTACACGAATGCTCGGAGTCGGTGCGTTTGTAGGTTACCTAGGTGAAAGTAAGACCGAATACTTACTGAAAAAGACACGGTAGTCGAGAGTATTGGCCTGTCCACGTTCGATAATGGAGTACGACATTTTGTTGTAGTGACGAAAGTAGCTGTGAATGACAGATAAACGTGAAGTTACCGACCTGCAAGGTCCACGCACCAGACGGAGGATCAAACGCGGCGACAACGCACGTTGCATTTATGCATAGTTCGAGGCATTATTGCCGTCAGTGCGCTTGCGTAGAAAAGAAACCAATCAGCGTTAAAGAAAGTAGTTCAAGGGGTTCCGGACTTGTGGGTGAAGATAGAGTTACGGGTGAGGTTACATTAAACTGAACATATATGTACTGCCTGCGGTAAACTTACGTGCCATGGTTATTTCGAACCTTGATTGCTATATACTTGACATAAAGAAAGATAAAAGCAGCGCTATAATAACCTACAAATTATTACTCAGTGTGTGATTTTAAAATAAAACCGTTCCAGTTTTAGTTTCGTATTTCAAACTATAATATTTATTCAATATTGTGAGTGAGAGAGACAGACAGCACGTGCTGTGGTATGCCAGTTTAAGCAGCTATTCAATACATTATTCTTTTAGGAAAACAGAAAATTCCATTTATTAAAATTACACGACATATATAACACATTTATAAAATGAAAACCACTGTAACAACAAAACCGAAGAATTCAATGGGAATAAGTGATAAAACTGATAGAGAAAATAATTAACAAATACAATAAAAACAGGTTGTTTTTTTTTAAGTGTCGCAATGTTGATATGTCCGTTGAAAATTTACTACTAATACTTGAATAATAAATTTATAGTGTTAAGAATGAAATCTTCCTTAAATTTTGACTATTCGAGGCCTAGCCGTGCACACTATAATCCGTTTGAGTGATGGCTTATAGATGCAAATCACTTCTAGTTCCTTTTTATAACACGTACTGGATTAAACTGGCTTGTTTCCGCCAAACGAATGTTGATCATTTATGTCCTGATCGGTATTTCCGCGACAGGACTTAAACTGATACTGAAACAAGCTTATGCTTCTAATGTGGCCTAAGTATGTTATGGCTCTTTAATCAGATCTTAACCTCTGTACACTGCACATAACTGTAGTACAGTCTATTATTACATTTACAAATAATAAAGTACATATAATACAAAATATAGAGTCAACGACATATAGGCTTGTTAGCACGTGCATATTATCAGCTATACATATTGCATATGGTTGAGGTTCACCAATAGGCCAACATTCCGACTAGCTCTCTACGTATGGAAGGTAAGTAATACAATTACATTTAGACTTGGTAGCATGCGCGCGCGCACACACACACACACACACACACACATTATTGTATATATAAAACTCTGGGCAAGTGTACCATTTTGTGTCATTAAGTACTAAATATAAAGTGAATTAAATCTAATTATTTTGCATGTTACAGTCAGCAACAGGGCCTAATACACACATAATAGCATAAGAAAATATACAAATTATAAAAATATTAATGATACAGGAGTTTGAAATACGTAAAAATCATGTTTCTGTTGAAAACTTAGAAAGTGAGTTGTGAAGTATTTTACTTGGAAAAAATGTTTTTAAAAAAAGCATTATCTCATTACATCGAATATATTTTCTTTATTAACCTAAGTTATTAACTTAATCGGGATACATATTTATTTTTAATGGGGTATAAAACTCGTCATATAGAATACCGTAATATTTAAAACTATCAGCCATCCTAAAAGAAACACTATTTTAAGCATAAAACGCGCAAAGTTAGTAGGCCGCGAAGCTAATATTAATAAACAAAGTACACGTATCTATTTAAATATAACGTTTTTTTTTAATATATAATAAGCCTAATCGCGATATTATACTCTTGAATGTAATTCACATGCTTGCTTATCTTTACTAGCTCAGGTTTAAAACATACACACTTTATGTGAAACTTTAAAAGCGAAAGAAACCACATGGATATGTACATAAACATGTAAGCTATTTAAGATGTTAATCAATTTCATCAAAATATATCGAGATTATCCGAAATCTGAGCTGTTTTGGAACGTCGACGATACCCGCCATTTTTTGTCGTCATCCACGTGATCTTAATGGAAACGAAAGTTATTTTTTTTTAATTTGGTACTTAAGACTCATCACACCAAGACAAAATGACATGAGAGTTATCTTTCCGGAATATGGCACCTTTAGAAATTGTAAGAAGTAGTTCATGATATTGTCGTCATTATTTTATATTTACAAATTTATTAATTTCTTTGTCACGCAATAAAACGGAAACGAAAGCAAATTATAATTTTAAGTTGAATATTTATCTACAACGAATAAATTTGAAAAACATTACGTAGGAATATTTCTGTTACATCGATTGTTTAAATAGCACATGGAGTTTAAAGTACGACAGGTCGATGCTCCGTAAAAGAATAAAAGTTTTGGATCCGATGCATGTGACAAAATTGTGTTTTAAAAAAAATATTATTTCTTCATAAAATTGGCCTTTTCAAAATTAAAGGGATATACAATGTTGCTTTAATGTAGTATCACTGGTAAGAAAATCTTGATATGTTAAGTTTGTTGGATTATTTATAACAAAATTAAAGAAAACAGTATATGTAAGCATGTCACAAAAAGAAGTGACATTTTTCAGTTCAAAACGAATTTGTATTACAAATAATTACAAAATAAATAAATAAACACAAATTCACGCAATTATCATTTATGTATCTCTCACATCAATTCTGTTGTGGTATACTCGCCCAGAAAATGAGCCATATATATATAATTCACTAATTATCTAAGACGGATAAGAAATACCATTAAAAATAGGCTTGGTAGCAAATGATGTACAATACATTAATTAGATATGTTCACCAAACTCGAATTTTTGAAATGATTAAATGAAACGTACAGAAGTACAACAAAGCATGCACACTTACGGATACATAGGTAAAACAACAAACAAGTCAGTTTATTGCGGATCGACACATAAATTATCCATGCATCCATCCAGACTATCTTAACATCTATCTACAAACAAGTCAGTTTATAAATTATCCATGCATCCATCCAGACTATCTTAACATCTATCTACAGCGCATTTTCCTTATAGCGAACTTGGATTTATCGAACATACGCTTGCAATGAACAGTATGACTTGGTCCCGACACACTACTCAAATATAAAAACAATATTCAGTTTTATCGAACTTGATAATTTTCGAAATACTGATTTATCGAATATTCCAAACGATTGGCAACTAAATCGACTATTATGTGTTATAAACAGCCGTTCATGTCTCTCCAACTGTTTATTTAGCACAGTGAGCAAATATAAAGAACATATGTCTAGACTCTAGAGTCTAGACTGCATTCCCAAGCAGGCCAAAAGTAAGGTTTTAAATAGCCTTGTGACATGACCCCGGCAATTGGCGTACCGCATTCACTCTTGTGTATTAGCATTGCGTTTTCTTTCTTAACATCCAAATTGTTGTTGGGAAAGAAAAAGTAAGTTATTAAGGAAAAAAGGAAATATTGTTTCATGAAAGAGTCATCCTAAAAACACTTTTTAAAAAAAGGGTTTATAGGACTTAAATGCATGTCTAAACAAATACGTACTCAGTAAAACTTAATATATCCAATAAACAATTTTGTTGTCAATTTATTCTAAATGCCAGAAAAGAGAAAGCACTGTAGATGTAATTAGTCACAATTTAAAAGCACCCTAACAAATTTAAAGAAGAAAAAGCTACTGACCCTAAATATGAAACCAATAAATATCTGAATTTGCAAACTGCCAGAAATGAGAGGGAATGTGATTTATTTATCTAACACTAAATATCTTTATTGTCGCGATCAATCCTATGTACATTTAGAGTATATTTAGTAAAATGGAGTATGGCAATACAGAAAATAACAAGGCAGTTAATAATAAAACATATGCTCATATTGGCACTACATTACTTACAAGTACAATAGCATCAGGAACCAAAAAGTCTGTTGTGCTACTAAAAAAAAACAAAACAGATGATGCACTTATTATACAAAGAAAATAAAGATCAGAAAACGACACCGCCAAGGACTTGGAATAATAAAAAAAATGTAAAACATATTCTCAGTTAGGTACTTTTAGAATCTATTTTACATATAATTAATTACTGTTAACTCATGTTCTCAGTTAGGTACTTTTAGAATCTATTTTACATATAATTAATTACTGTTAACTCATGTTCTCAGTTAGGTACTTTTAGAATCGATTTTACATATAATTAATTATTGTTAACTCATGTTCTCAGTTAGGTACTTTTAGAATTCTATTTAACATATAATTAATTACTGTTAATTCAATTTTTCAGTTAGGTAATGTTTGAATCTATTTTACATATAATTAATTACTGTTAACTCGTGTTTTCAGTTAGATACTTTTTCAATCTATTTTACATACAATTAATTACTGTTAACTCATGTTTTCAATTATGTACTTTTTAAATTTATTTTACGTATAAGTAGTATAGTACTGTTTGCTTATCTATTTTTATAAATGTAATTATGGTGATGTGCATTTTCTTCCGTAGTGGAAAAGAACTCTTTCGCTTGTATTTGTTCCTAGTCAGATGAAACCCTCTGACGCAACACAATGACAGAGGTATTACTCATTTGTTAAATGTGTGGAACAAAATGGCAGACGACTCTATAGATATTACTGATCTGTTAAATGTAAGGAACAAAAGGGCAGATTACTGTATAGGTATTATTAATCTGTAAGCGGTCTTTTCTAATGGATAGCTTAGCTTATACCAAAGTCGTTAGACTGTTAGATTCAGCAGACCCCAACCGAGCCAGCTGAACGATCCTAAGCTTAAGCTACCAGCTGTAAGTCAGCAGTAAACCCTTTCAAGGTCGAACTTCTAATAGAAGCATGAATATTGCCCTAGAATCAAGGGCATAGATGTTGACCGAATATATATAGGCAAGGAACCTGAAAGAATAGAGAAAAGGACGAGTGAATAAAATATTTCTAAGAGTACAAAATGACATACTTTCTATTAAATTTAAATATATTATTACTTATTAAATGTTGGTTGTCACATTCGGACGATTATCAGTGGTTTTTATGTAGATCATAAAGATGACTGCCCACGTTTCTTGAAATGTCGATAATGTGTAAACTGCCTAAAGGGTTTTGTTTGGGGGAACCTTTAAACACTCTTTTTCTATCTGCCTTGTCACCCCAAATATAGAGTGGGGGGTTCAGCAGAAAGACCTAAAACCCTAACGTGGCCAACCACACGTCCACTCACACTTGAGTCCTCTCAATCTCTACCTGACAAGAATACGACGGCTGAGTCTAAAAGGAAAACTTAAACACAAATACTCATGAGCTTAGGGGTGAATTTAAAAAGAAAACTTGATAGGAAGCAGTAGTTGGCAGAAAGAATTTACAATGAAGTTAAATCATGATGACGCGAGTGCGTCTTTAATGTTCAAGGTCTCTGTGTTCACTATGTAACAGATAAGAGTTTATGCATATTTATCTTTGGGACTTGCTCAACTGCGTCCACTGCAATAGGCTGGCGGTGAGGCGATTCTCCCATCCCGGGTCAGTCAGGTATTGGTGCAGGCTGTGGGCTTTTCGGTCTGTCAGTCAGGCATTGGTGCAGGCTGTGGGCTTTCAGTCTGTCAGTCAGGCATTGGTGCAGGCTGTGGGCTTTTCAGTCTGTCAGTCAGGCATTGGTACAGGCTGTGGGCTTTTCAGTTTGTCAGTCAGGCATTGGTACAGGCTGTGGGCTTTTCTGCGTCTGTTGAGAGACCGTCATTGGCCGTGGCCTGAAGCAATCCGTGTCTCATGGAGAAGAAAGACGGGAAGATAAAATACCAGTGGAATACTGATGACATAAAGGTGGTAGATAAAGTGCCGACTCAATAACATTTAATGGCATTCCCTGAGTATCTAGTGAACAGGAGAGTGACGTCTGGTGCACCAGATGCACGTCACTCATACATTAAAAAAAAATGGGAAAGAGACGAAAAGTGAACAAAGATGAAAATAGGAAAGGACGAATTAGAAAATGAGTATATATCTATCTAAATGAATATATTAATAAATAAACACAAATTCACGCAATTATCATTTATGTATCTCTCACATCAATTCTGTTGTTGTACACTTGCCCAGAAAATGAGCCATATATATATAATACTAACTATCTAAGAAGGATAAGAAATACCATTAAAAATAGGCTTGATAGCAAATGATGTACAATACATTAATTAGATATGTTCACCAAATTTAATATTTTCATTTATATATCTATCTAAATGAACATATTAATATTAAATTTCCAAATAAAGATTAGCCTTAGTTAGTCTTAAATCAACATGGTTCAACTGTCACTTTCTCAGTTAATTTTCAGGACTTTAAAAAATAATTCTAGCTCAATGGTCTGGAACTCTGGATGGTCTCGACTTAGCACGTTGAAAAAAAAAAAGAAGTATGTGTGTGATATGTAATGTGGCCATGTTTTGTGTGTGTGCTTCTTCTCGTGTGTTACAGATACGCGAGGCTGACGTGAAATCTCTCCCCGGCCAGATAAGTATGTAACTACATGGATCTTAACGCTGCCTCATTGAGTAAATCATGTGACCTTGGCCTGAAATAGTCTCGAGGGTACTAATCATTCGTAATTTGTAATAACATAGCTCAGTGCTACAAACTGAATACGGGCAACTGATATGGGTCACGTGACATTGCTGGTACGGGTTGATGTGACCGGTTGCAAAGATAGGGGAAGCAGTATTTTTTTTTTTAAAGTGCTATTGCAAAATTAATTGTTAGCATACAGAAATATGCTTGTTTTAACTCATCTCAGAGGAATGAATAATATTTTATTTATTATACTAGACACATGTAACAGCTAATTTATTCACTTGATGGAGTCCAGTAATTGTGTTCTTTCATTGTTATATTTTAAAAATTATCATGCCTGTCAAGCATATCTAAGAAACATTTATAAAATGAAAAAGAACCACTGACACACATGCTTATGCCATCTATAAAATACTTATCAAACAATAATTTTGATTCACAGTAAATTTACTAACGTTTGTAATTTTTGCAACAAACGCTCTTCTCCGGTAAAATGTTATGAAGTATCCGCACAAAGTTATTCGAACCAGTACGCTGTTTTAATTTCCTTGTCATTTACTGCCAAAGCGTATAAATTTTAAAACACTACTATTTCTTGAGAGTAATATTAGTCTCATAAATATGATACCGATTTATAAATCAATCTCTGACTCTTTGGGTGTTTTTGTTGTTGATTTTGTTTTATGGTACCTGTCTTGCACCCACCCTCTACCTCATCTGCCTCTGACTGCACATGATATGGTTCACCAACTTTACATTGCCCTATAATTCAACATTTAAAATCAGCGTTGCATCTCGTGCACCTTTTCAAAATCTATTTCAGTGAATATAGATTCTTAATGTGTAAATATATCGTTAAATGTGAACGAACTTCAACAGCAAACTCAAAACCAAAAGTCACTAGTTAATGGTTAGATTCGACCTTCAAACTGGCGTATTGTAGAATGTATTTAAAAAAAAAAAAAAAAGGAATCTATACATTATTGGTACGTCGATATTTTGACCCAGTTAGCAGAACTTCAGAGATCACTTACCTTTGTCCTGGCATCATTCCGTTGTTATAATTGCACGAAGCCAAACAAATCGTGGATCTAGGTCAGACCAAACAGAGTTATCTCGGTGTAAGAGTCATAGATATAAACCACTTCTCTGTATATATTTCATAATCAGTTTCTTGCATACTATTCTGGAATATCAGTTAGACAGCCAATAGCAGAGCAGTATATATGACTATAATTTATGGCATGGTGCAGTGAAATGCATTGTGTCTACGTACCTCGGGTACATTTAGTCAGAAAACCTACTGATTATTTTTGTTCAGTCTCTCATGGCGAGGAGAGTCATTAAAATCTTGTGTTCTCCAATTACGAAAATAGTTACACTGTTCCTCTGCTGGGAACGGGGGGGGGGGTGAATTCTAGAGCAACTGTATTCAAGGTCATCTTCCCTAGCAGGGTTGCTGATTGTAGATGGGTGACTGAGAGTTTGGTCTAGGACGAGTGGAAATAACCAACCTAGTGGTACAGATCTGAGAGTGAAACACGAACAGGGCCAGCAGGAGGAGTAAGAACTTGTTTACACTTGTGTAGAAAGAATTCTTTCTGACCTTGTAAATGTGGTCCAAACAGTTCAGCATTTCGACTTGAATGTTTAGATCTAAATGCCCTCAGCGAGAACTCTTATGTAGAAAGAATTCTTTCTGACCTTGTAAATGTGGTCCGAACAGTTCAGCATTACGACTTGAATGTTTAGATCTAAATGCCCTCAGTGTTGGTAGAGGCAAGAAACTGAGGTTAGTGTTTTAAATACTAAGATTGTTGAATAATCTGGGAAGACCTCTGGAGTACTAGTAACAAAACTGGCAGAGTGATGGCGAAGGGAACACCGGGTGGAAAGTGAGTTCAGCTAGGGTGGTCAAAAAATAACGTCCTGACTAGATTGAAGGCTGCATCCAATATTTTTCCATTACAGGAGCATTGAAGGATGGGGAAGTTTTGTCCAAATTTTATTTTGTTTAAAAGGTTTTCTCTTTTATTTTGTTTTCTATCGTGCTAGATGCTATATTATTGAGAGGTACGGAAAAACAAACCAAATAAAAGAACATGTACGTCATTCTGGAGTTGCTTCACTTACTTTCTTCATACATTTACAAACCACACTATACACAATTATTTAAAAAAAGCTCAGAATCATATAGAATGTTTTGTGACGTTCATCTTATTTTTCTAAAAAATTCTCTTAAACTTGAAATCATGCCTACTTCAAACATATTTTTATTATGTGTATACATGCACATCATGAAGTAATGAACTTTCGATGCACAAAAGTACATATAGCAAAAAATACATAACATATAGTCACATCAAAAAAGTGGCTACACCTCTTTCAAAATTTATATGATAACATTATATGTTTGTAGTTTAAACATAAATGAATGAGGCCAACAACAGCTTCATCAGATGTGTGATTGTGATGTACTGTCATACCATAACTCTTCACCTAATTGGTATCATGTTGACAACAGCTTTTGTCCATATCAGCTAAGTTTAAATTTCAATAAAGCAAAAGGAAAAAACTTTTCAGCAGAAGAAATCAAAACCAAAAAACTAAAACCAATGTATTTAGAAAGATGAATGTGTCTTTAGATTTAAAAAAAAACTTGTTCTGGTAGATTTATTATGTACAGAATTCATAGAATGAGAACTTTACATCAGCTTTTTTTAAAATTGTGTCAGCAATAAAAATTTAAAACTAAACTAGACCTAATAGACTTATAATCTGCTCTTACACTGAATTATGCAACTCCTAATTATAACTGATAAGATTCAGTATGAGATTCTTCTATTGAATTTTTAGAATGAAACATCCATTTCTCCAAACCCTTTACTTTCAATTGTGAGCTTTTATTTATATAAGTCTAAATACACATGCACTAAAGACTATAATTCTAGTAAAGTTCAAATCAAACAATGTCAAACATCTGACAAATGACAAAAGAATACATTTATTTCAGGTTAAATCAGCGCAATAAAAGCACAGTATTGCAGTTCACAACTTGAACGCTCTCTTTACAGTGCCCTTCCAGACACTTAAGAAAAATGCAAGCAGAATATGTAACAAGGAAGCAAAGTATATAATTAATAATGTCAATAAAAAATTAAATAACAACAACAACAAAATGTGTCAATAAGTTTTGTTTCCAAATGTTTCTTAAAAGTAAACCAGTATGCAAATGTACATTAATTAATTAATAATGTGAACTCCATATCTTTGTTTACCATTATTTTCCTCAGAACTTACCTGTATATTTATTATAGGATTTTGGGATCAAACAAAACACCATTTACATAGTTCACCCACCCATCACAACTCAATAAAATTTGCAAAATCCTATGAATATAAACAATTCATTTGTTCTCATGTGATTGACAGTGTCTGCATGTGAATAACTGATCATACCTGAAAGGTTCAAAAGAAGTTTACATAAAACATGCAAGATGCACATTGTCTGAATGAAGAAGAGTATAACTCATGCTTGAATATCTTTTGGGCATTATTGTTTAACTCTGACAAATTCACTGTGTGACATGATTAAAAGAGCAAGATACATGCCAGTTACACGCTAACAAATGAAGCTATATTAAAACTAATGAGCAGCTCATGTCTACAGGTTATAAATAAACATACAATCATATACAGTACAAGTAGATGAAATAGCACCACTGTGTATACAGATATCACAATTGGATAAAACACGCATACAAAAGAAAACAATCATTACCACTTCAAACACCAAAAATAGAAAAATGCATAGACATATATATATATAATATATACTATTTAATTTATTATTTCTGATTCACTTTGCCACAGGAAAAAAACCTTAATAGATAGAATCAGTGTCTTCTGTAATTTGCTCTTAGATCTTTTGCCAGATAGTGGGGACTATATAATTATCATATGCAAAAGTACTGATGAATTTGCTCTTAGAGATCTTTTGCCTAAAAGTGAGGACTGTGTAATTACCTTACACAAAAGTACTGGTGAATTTGTTCTTAAAGAACTTTCGCCAAATATTGGGGACTGTGTAATTACCTTACACAAAAGTACTGGTGAATTTGCTCTTAGAGATCCTTTGCCTGATATTGGGGACTGTGTAATTACCTTACACAAAAGTACTGGGTGAATAATTAAAACTAATCTCTATTCATGATAGGCTATTGTGCATTTGCAAAAACATTACTTTCAATACACATTTCATGTGACAGAAATTTTGTTTGAAGTACTAAAATTTATTATGGTATAGCTTTCTATACTAATCAATAGTCTTAGAGACTTGCAGTTATGAAACTGATTATAGTAAAAACTGTGGAGATTTATGCAGATATAGTCTTAAAACTAAAAAAACTGAGCAAGCCTACATGGAAAGGGACATAAATGTCATTATAATTAGATATGGCTTCTTTAGTAGTTGAAATCAGATGGTGGAAACTAATTTAGAGCATCACATATTTGGGATTTCTTGAAGTATGATGTTTGATGGATTGACTTCATGGCACTATTTACATTTAAGATAAATGATGAATAGTTCTAATCTAATTAGTGAGTCTAATATAAAGGCAAATGAATAGACATACAGAAATCTAAAAGCTGAAACCAGATACATACAATTGCACTTAATATTGATTTACTGATGAAATGTTTGTTTATCGTGCACTGGAACAAAAGTGTTTTTATTTTCCAACATTTTTCTACTTTCCTACCCCTAGCTTTAGCTGTTAAATATTGTGTGTATTTGACAGGGTAAAGTTAATCGCTGAGAAATTATGAGTATATGGATAATTCCAATTAATGGTGGAATGATGTAGCTTCCTTTTTCCCCCTTGAACAACTCTATGTGCAAACAGCTCCAATGGAAACTTATGATGATTTTTTTCCCCTCATAAGTGAGTGTCTCCATATGTTTCTTTCAGCAGCTCCTATTAATGATTGTAGCATGGCCATTTGAAATTTTGGTGGTTCAAGTTGCTATGAAACTAAATATGTTCATCTGCAGAAATTTGCTCAGAAAGTATAGGCACAGTAAGTTTACATTCCATTTCTGATAAAAGGGATCTTTGTGGATTTTAACTGCTGATCTGACGTCGTACTTTAGTGCGAACAACCTGCAGCATGATAAGTTTGCGGGCCCCAAGTTTGTCTCCAAGGGCAACAATGGTAGATTTGTCTCGTGACATGGTGACATGGAAGATATCAACACCAGCATTAAAACTGCAGATTTCGGAACCGCTCTTCAAGCGCCAGAGGCGGATCGTTTTGTCCCGTGAGCCGGAAACTATAATCTCATTGTCAGGGGAGATGGCACAGCACCAAACCTGTACAAGGAGAGAGCAATTGAAAAGTTTACAGAAATTTCAATCAGAAAGGATCCTTTTGTACATTAAAAATATATATATATATATATATTTACAGCATCCATGAAGTAACCAGTGTAGTAAGCAGGCAGTAAAGAAAACAATCACAGTCAGTCAAATCTGTATTGTTTACTGCATTCAGTTAGTCAAATTTGTACTGTTTATATCTGTACCATATCTTTAACAATCTACACTGTTTACATCAATACAATCAGTCAAAACTGTACTATTTACAAAATTTTTTACAAAACAAACTTCCAACCTTTTTAATACTGAAATTTGCTAATTATGTGTATGTAGGTCAACATTTTTTAATACTGAAATTTGCTAATTATGTGTATGTAGGTCAACATTTTTTAATACTGAAATTTGCTAATTATGTGTATGTAGGTCAACATTTTTTAATACTGAAATTTGCTAATTATGTGTATGGAGGTCAACATTTGTTCAGAAAATCCCATTAAAGAATTTACAATGAAAGAATTTTTATCTAAAGAAAACAATCTAAGTTATAACATTATGAATTAAATATAAATTATACAAAGATATTGAATATAATTTCTTAAAAATAAACTGTCAGTACATATAAGTAAATCTTAAAGCCTATGACCTCATTTCAATAATCCTATGGCATAATATTAAATCATTTGTTGATAAAGTCATAAAGTATAATTCCTCCCCACTTCCCTCCCAAGAATTAAGCAATGAAATTTCTGCCAAAAGCCAGAAAGTACTTGCCTCGTCTGTATGACCATTGAGAGTGTTAATATGTTGCTCCGTGTCTGCATCCCATACTTTCAGTGTGTGATCAGCTGAAGCTGAAACAAGGTATTTGCTATCCTCTGACCTGGCGACAGCCTTCACCTCACGAGCATGAGCATGACGTCCGGATCCTGAAAGTAGTTGCCGACTGGGTTGACCAGTGCGCAAGCTCCAGACAACTAAATCTCCATTACGAAGACCTGTTACAGCCTCATCTCGAGGCAACACTGCACTGCATTCTGGGTTAGCATCTAAACGTAAGATAGCAGGATCCCCAATGGTATACGAGGTCAAAGCCATGTCAAAAACTACAAATTCAGCAAAATTGTCGAAACTGTTGGTAAAGCCAGTGATCACATATCGGTCATTCTGACAGAAATAAATAATCAAAAATATTATAAGTGAAGAATAAGCAAATATATGTAGTACCACTAAAAGATAATCATAAGATACTTTTACAATAATAGCAATCATTAAGATCATAAAGCAAGAAGTTTCTTTTCCTATTAGTTCATATTCATTAGCAACTCTCTCTTTATAAAGGACACTGTACCCATGAATATACTCATTTGTTTGTGTTAAAAGTGAAACATGAAACGATCTCTTGCCATTTGTTAATGCATTAAATAATTTAAGAGTGACCACTGGACAGCATTCTGAATGTATTTTTAAAATAATTATTGATTATTGGACTCGATATACTGCAAAACTAACTTACAAAAATCAATCTAGTTTACTAGATATAAAATATTCCGCTTAAGGAACAGTAGTTTTCTGGACTGTTTCAGTAATAAAATATTGTCAGTGTAATTTATTACTCAACAAAGAGACAGAATTATTAGTTTTTCAATGTATTCAATGCACATTTTCTCTGGTATATTGAAACTATTACAGAAATGATGACAGATAGCAACATCTCTTGCTTTCTAATCTGTTGTGTGATCTCAAGTTGTGTTGTTTAGAATGTGAAATAAGAATGAGGTCTCAGGCTATTTTGTTTAGAATATATAAGTTTTATAATATATAATAATAATATATAATAGAATATATAAGTGTCTGCATCTAGTTCAGTTTATGTCAGTGATAAAAACCTTTGACGACAACTCACCTGTGACAAAGCCAAGTAGTGTACATAGTCATTGTTACCAATGGGAGCATCATAGCGCATATGTTTGATTGGCTGGTTGCCCAGTAAGTCCCAAACCACAACATTTGTGCCACCACCAAACTTGTCTGACCGTGCAAACACAACCTTATCATTGTCACTCATGAGTGACAGTGCAGAGCATACCTCATGGTCAGCCATCTCCAGGGCTCGACCAGAGGTGAAGTCCCAGATCTGTGAAATAAATTATTTTTACAAGTACTCATTTCTCCTCAGAGAAAAAAATATTATACAAGATAGCAATAATTGGTGATGCAGCATTGTTTAATTAATTGTGGCAAATGGAAATGGGTAATTACAAGAGATCACATGATTATATGCTTAACAATGTGACTGGTTCACTCATAACTGACTGCTATTAAAGGACGCATTATCAAGAAATGGTTCTTAATTTTAACAGAGCAAAGGTAAAATGTTAACTCAAGTTGACTCTATACTACAATAACTATTATAATATCAAAAGAAATATACACAAACAAATTTAAATACTAATGCACATGGTATTGAGTTACAACTTCAATTATGGATGGCTATAGAGTCTGAGGAAAAAGATAAATACACAAAGTATTTACCTGCAGTAAATAGTTGTGGACACCTTTGGGGACAGAAGAGTGATTAACTTCCAGATCAGCATTGATAGCCCCAACAAGCAAACGGTCATTACAGGCTAGATGAAGGTTTGTAGAACCCACTGTTTCCCCTCGCATAATCCTCAATAACTCACCACTCTGCACATCAAATATAATAGAGCATAGGGAACACTGTTATCCTCTAAAATACATCAGGAATCCATTAAAGAGCATAAAGAACATTGTTATCCACTAAAACACATCACGAATCCATTAAAGAGTATAGAGAATACTGTTGTCCACTAAAATACATCATGAATCCATTTTGGAAAGTAGGTAACACTTTTATTCTCTAAAATATATCATAAATCCATTATAGAAGCAAAGAAACACTTTTATCCTCTAAAATACATCAGAAATCCATTATAGAGCATAGGCTCTAAAGTTTTATCTTCTAAAAATGCATCATTTAATACATTATAGAGCATATGAAACAGTTTTACCTTCTAAAAATACATCATGTTTGCATTACAGAGCATACGAAATTGTTTTATCTCGTAAAATTTGCATCAAGAATCTACTTCTGAGCATAGAAAACAGTTTTATCTTTTAAATACATCACAAATCCAAAATAAAAGATTAAAAACTGCTGTTCAAGTGATTCCCATTATATGCACTTTCATTTTTCATGTTTTCATATATCCATGTGGTTAGATTTAGGCTGGTTGTGTTAAAATTTAATTTTAGTGAACATCATGAATATGTCTGTTTCTTTTCTCTTACCATGAATATACAACAAGCAAGTGTGGTAACTAATTAAGTTGAAATTCATTACATGTGGAAGGAATTGTACATTAAACGAGTCCCATTTTATGCATTTTTTATATACATAGTGATTTCCAAGAACACAACTCCTCCAAATATATAATGAAAGTCACTGAATAGTGCAGTAATTCAGTGCCATAAACGTAATGTTCAAAGACTGGCCAACCAAATTACAGAAAGCTGTAAAAAATTTTACCTTCTAAAATACAGTATTTTTCACCAAAAATATGAAGTAAGATTGCTGTATTGTTCAGATTGCATGCCATACTTTTGATACTGTCGATAGATGCTGTGCCAAATACATATTTTATTTTAAAAGCACACCTACTAAGTTTGGGATTAACGGTAATTAACTTCATCAAAGAATGACTTTGATCTGGTTTAAAGTGGTAATTTGAAAATCAAGAAATATTATACTCAGTGAGAGATACATGCTTAAATGAGCACCACTGTGATAAACTCTTATGCTGTCATTAAGATAATGATTATGCACCACTGTGCAAGTTTATATGACTTTGTCAATTAAGATAATGATTTCACATATGCTAGTCTGTACATTGCTGTTAACTAAAAGAGTGGTTATTTTTCTGATTAGATTTAAATATTGATGAATATGATACCAAATTGTTGCCAACATAAAAGCCCTGATGCAATTTAAAATGTGGATGTGTTTATTGTAGTTATCTGAAAGCCAAAGCAATAGAGCCCATAACAACACCCACCTGCATGTCCCAGACCTGTGGTGGACCTAAACTAGAACCTGTGACTACACTGCGTCCATCATTGGTCATTAGACAACAATCCACTCGAACCTCTTCTCCAAGAGCACCTGGTGGCACACCAATGTGAGGTGTACCTGCATATCCAATCATCTGCTGCTGTCCTGACACTGTTCGTACCTGGAAATGACAAACATATAGGAAAATCATCTCTAAAAATTGTGATAGAAAAGATTTTACAAACATTTGAATGATATTACATTTAATTTAGTATCTACCTGTAATGAAGCATAACAAAGTAATCAAAGAATTATAATGAACATTTACTGGAATGCATGACTGTAAAAAATACAAACCAGTGTAAATTTTTAGAATTTATCATTTAAGATAGTTTTGTTATGGCTAATAATACCTTTTATGCCTCTCTTTTTACTATTAAAGTTTAAATTAAGGGCATAAAGAAAATCTTGACAATTAGATTTCATATAAATAAAATTCCATTTTAGAATCATGTAGTAACTGAGAATTTGAAATGTAAGTGTTGGTTGTTTTTATCAAAGCTCTGAAAATCAAAATGCTCACCGTTTTCACAGAATAATTGTAACTGGAGGACATTGTATTTGCAGAAAAGCCACCAACACCTCCACCCACTGATGATCCACCAAGGCTGCTACCACCTGCTGTCAGGGTGTTGGTCTGGTAGTTAGAATGGACACCTGAAAAATATTAAATATAATTAGTATAATGCATGACAAGAACTTTAGTGAAGGTTTAGGAAATTCTTGGGTTACATTAATTACTGAGAATTACAGGCCCTTTCACTAACCTACTATCAGTATTAAATTAACAACAACAAATTCTACTCCCTAAACACACACACACACACACACACAGAATAATTTAAACAAGTGGACTACAGCATATCTGACATCTGATAAATGAGTACGGTACAACTTTACTATCTTTAGGTATCACATGTCATGAACTATATTTATTACATTATAATAAAGTGTACTATATGAATATATGATGTGTTATAGTTTGCAGTGAGTACATATATGTAGTAATATTATAGTCTGCAGCATCCCATACATATACACTTGCACTGATGTCAGTCTACAGTATCTCATGGGTAATTTAGCTATATCATAATCATAATCTGTTGTCTCATATCATAGTCTGCAATGTCTATTCATACATACCTGTAGCCATGTCATAGTCTTCCATGTCTTTTCATACATACCTGTAGCCATGTCATAGTCTTCAATGTCTATTCATAAATACCTGTAGCCATGTCAAAGTCTGCAGTGTCTATTCATACATACCTGTAGCCATGTCATAGTCTGCAGTGTCTATTCATACATACCTGTAGCCATGTCATAGTCTGCCATGTCTTTTCATACATACCTGTAGCCATGTCATAGTCTGCAATGTCTATTCATAAATACCTGTAGCCATGTCATAGTCTTCAATGTCTATTCATAAATACCTGTAGCCATGTCAAAGTCTGCAGTGTCTATTCATACATACCTGTAGCCATGTCAAAGTCTGCAGTGTCTATTCATACATACTTGTAGCCATGTCAAAGTCTGCAGTGTCTATTCATACATACCTGTAGCCATGTCATAGTCTGCAGTGTCTATTCATACATACCTGTAGCCATGTCATAGTCTGCAGTGTCTATTCAAACATACCTGTAGCCATGTCATAGACTGCAGTGTCTATTCATACATACCTGTAGCCATGTCATAGTCTGCAGTGCTGCTGCCACCCTCATAATGGTAGGACTGGAGTGAAGCTGGTGACAGACCTACTGCATCATTTGCACTTCCACTTGCAGATCGCACATGTGTTGTCTCCCTGAAGGTTCCAGAGTAACCACTTCCAGAAACGGCAGATGCTGTAGAACCAAGATGAGCCCTAGCTGGCTTAGGAGTACCAATTGATGTGCCTACAGTAAAGTAATGGGTGCACACACAAGCCAAAGACAGTTAGCATTGGAAAGCAAGTGGGTTAGCAAAGGGGGTGCAAGGTAGGGGTAGGAGATTGGGCAGGGATATCAGAGAGTGAGAAATTCAAAGTGACCGTGAAATGAGGTGCCATGAGAATGAGGAATTGCTGATGAGCCATTCTGAAAACAAACGAGGCCTGTATCGCTATCACATACAGCTGCAAAATCAGGAATACTAAACTCCCCCGGGTGACAATGGCACGATTGCAGGTTCAATAGGATGCTAGTGACTATTATAAATATAAAGTTCCCAAATTAATATACCCACTATCAAATATCTGGGTGGCCTGAAGCCCCAACAGAAAATATGGCTAGTGGTGGGAAGCTAACTCACTGGACACAACCCTACACAGACTAAGGTTTGCCAAAATCTAAGGACTAGCCATTTAAAGTAAATATAAAAATTTAACCAATTCAAATACAATAACAAAAGCAAATTTATGAACAAAATCACCCATCCAACAACTATATTAACCTCTTCAAATTCAAAAACTAAAAGCAGTAAGAAAATAAATAAGAGAAACCTATAAATATATGTTCACAACTATAAGAGAAAGGACAGATATTACAGAGTAGACAAAGTCCCCCATCAACCTCCCAAACACCTCTCATAACCCATCCCCAATCCCCAGCATGAAATTTGCCTAGACTGGAAGTGCTATGCATAAGTACAGCTGCAATTAGTCGATGACAGCAAACTATGTGTCCTATTTCTGCAATTGTTTGTCTCTTTTCTTAAGATAGTAATTACTTTGAACTAGCTAATGCCTGTGAACTCAATACACTCAGTTCCAACACGGCTCTCTGATTTTGGGCCCAAGAATACAAATTCTGTGAAAGGGGATTGTGAAATAAAAATAATTTGAAAGTGCAAATGATGCTCTAAGATACATAAATGACTTTATGCACAAACATGCTTGTTAAGGGAATTACTAAGCCAAGTGAGTATTATCAATTCTGTAACTACATTAAACAGAATTTGATTTTTGTGAAACACTGAACAAAGCACACATTAACTATGCAATTTGTCAAAAATCTGATCAAAATGCATCAAACAGACTAAAACAAATATCAATTATTAAGGAATTTGTCAATAATAGGACAATGATTACCATATTAGGGATATCTCAAATGTAAATAAAAAAGGAACATGCAGTGACCTAGACAAGCATACCAAACTAAACACTAGTTGAAGAAAAAGCACACCAAACTATGAAATGCATTAGATATCTAGAAAAATCACACCATACTATGAAATGTGACAGTGATGAAGATTAAGCACACCATACTAAACAATGTGACAATGGTCTAGAAAAAGCACACCTACTAAACAAAATAATAGTGATCTAGACAATGTACATTATATTAAACAATGGGGCAATGATACTAGAAATAGCATATCAAACAAAAAATTTATTTAAGAAATCTAAACAAAGCACACAATACTACTGTGTCACAGATCTAAACAAAGCACACCATAATTAAGACTGTATCATAGATCTAAACAAAGCTCACCATACTATTAAGAAATGTCACAGGTCTAGACAAAGCACTCATACTAAAATTATGTTCTGTACTCTGGATTGTATCAGAGATCTAAACAAAGCCCACCATACTATTAAGAAATGTCACAGGTCTAGACAAAGCACTCATATTAAAATTATGTTCTGTACTCTGGATTGTATCAGAGATCTAAACAAAGCCCACTGTATTAAAGAATGCCAGTAATCTAGACAAACAATGTTATAGGAATGTACCACAGATCTAGACAAAACAACACACTAAAATCTATGTAAGAGCACTAGACGAAGCACACAATATGTTGGGATATGGCAGAGACCTAGACAAATCACAAAGCACAGTGTTGGAATATGTCTAGAGATCTAGACAAAGCATAGAATGTGTCATAGATCTAGGCAAACCACAAAGTGCACCTTACTAGTAAAACATATCAAATTAAAATCAAAGTCAACAGATTTAGACACCTGTACTAAGGAATATTAATAGTTTTGACAAAGTATACCATACATACTAAAGAATGTGTAAGAGATCTAGACAAAGCACACAACAAATAATATCAGTGATCCAGGCAGAGTTCCTGAACAAAGCACATTATATTCAAGAGTATCAGTGATCTAATAATGAATGTGTCAGAAATCTAAACAAAGCACACCATATTAAAGAATATCTGTAATTTATTAAGGAATGTGGTAAAGCACATTATATTAAAGAACATTGGAGATCTAAACCAAGTAAACCATATTAATGAAAATTAGATATCTAGACCCAAAACAAACCATATTAATGAGCATCAGATGTCCAGACAAGCAAACCATATTACTGAAATTCAGAGATCTAGACCAAGAAAACTATATGAAAGAAATCAGAGTTAAAGATCCAGAGATCTATATAAAAAACACTGTAATGTCATTGCTGTCAGTGAGATAGGAAGGATGGGTCAAGATGCTTCATCTAATGCAATCTACATGGAAAGGACTTAAAATATTACCAAACTTTTTTTTACACTATTCATCCTTCTTTTAGTGAACATCATCTGAGGTCATTTTGATATCAGTAGGGATCGTTGGAACACATTTAAGGGTCATTATAATGTATTTTGATGAACTCGAACCTTTTGCATGTTCTTTTGATATTCATCACAACATTTGCACTCTTTAAATTTTACTGACATCTAATTTACACAATTTATATAGTGACAATCATAAAACTCATTAAAAGTATTGCAAACAGGATTATATTATTACTATTTTACTTTTGACACCAACTTCCATTGAAAGATTTTTACTGATAAAAGTTTTCTGTACACTGACTATGTTCTGACATATTTCAGGACAGTCCTAATTTCTTTACTAGCAGGCAAAATGATGATGAAGTGAAGGAGGTGGATATAAAAAATCAACACATTGCAAACAAATTAAAATAGATTTTATCCCACAAATGAAGAAAAGCAAAATATTTCATTCTATTTGTTGCTGAGAAAAAAAAATTACCAAGCTAGACATTCAAATCGCATAAACTCTTTCTACTTTCCTTTTTCCCTAAATGGTTGTAGTAAATTGTTTTATTGTTTTATTATCAATCAGCAAATGTATGAAAGGTATAACCCAATTTTAAAATTAATTTTTAAAACTGATGCATTTTTTTGTTATTGTTACTAAATCTTATTAAATAAATAATACAAATTAAAAATAACTAGTGAGAAATTGATGAATATGAATATCTAACTTGTTAGAAATCATGACAAAACACTGTTAGAATGGAACCAAAACAGGAGATAAGGAGAAAAGTTGCAAAGAAATAAAAATTATCTTTGCCAGGATATTCATGCTGAAAGTAATAGAAAAGTTGACATGGAATAAAGGAAATTAAAATGTTAAGGGAAAAAACAACCAAAAATCTTTAAAATTTATCAATCCAAAAGTGAAAAATAAAACATCTTAAAGCAAATTAACTGCATTATTGTAAAATTAACTTACTTTATAATAGCAAATTTGATTGTGGTTACTGGATTAAGATAACTATGATAGTACTAACTGAACTGCAATCTTGAACTTTAAACTTAAATTAATGTCAAGATATTAATTATATTATTTATAATTATGAATTACTTATAAACAAAGTCTTGTTATATTAATTCCATTTTGCCAAAAATCAAAAATTCTTTCCAATCATATTTCATTCATAATGAAGGGAAGTAACAAAGACCCCAGGAACATATGTGGTTTCATTCCATTTGAAGAAACTTCAAACGTCTGCTACCCATCTCTAGATAAAGAACCTCAGTAAAGGTGATGGCTTTTTCTTAAACTTGGAGAGGGTGATGGCATTTTCTTCCTTATCTCACTGCCTTGCCTCCATCTGACTCAACCATCTATACTACATATCACCTTTGTTGGAGAAGGTGCCAGTTGCTCGAAGAGTGGCAGTGTCAAACATCTCACCTCCACCAGATCCACCACCAGCACCAGCGCCAGCACCAGCACCACCAGCACCACCAGCACCACCAGCAGAAGCCGAACTCTGTGACAAGTAGTAATTTGTGAAAGAAGTGCCACCTGCTCCTCCACCCTTTCCGCTGCCTGCACTCCCCATTCCACTTCCTGCTACCACCACCCCTCCACTTCCTGCAGCTCCTGAGATGATAAAACCACACACAAAAAAAACTACAATAAAAAAAAGTGATAAAGTATTTGAGACTTTTGTGAAGTATTATTAAAGATGGATAGAAAATATTAAGACTTGACTGAAGCATGATTATATATAGATTGTGTTACAGTATCACAAGCTTAGGAACAATATTACAAGTATATGCAGAACAAAAATCTAAACATAAAAGAATTTTGAGGTTAAGCATCCCGCAAAGAATGCATAATACAACACAGATATGACTTGATCAACAGACACTGCACTAAACCATAGTATCTTTGAGAAGAAAAAATGCTGATATAAATATTTGGAATTATATATGCTAAATATATTGATAATATTTAACAATTAGGATAATTTAATATACATGGCATTTGCAGTTTGAGAATGAAGAAAGATCATAACTCAGTAAGGATTGTGTTGAACTATTTCATACAATGGACTCTAATCAATGACATGACATATATCATGAGCAGACCTAAAATGAGGGTTAATTCCCTTTAATAAAATACAGTGACTGGGATAGGCTTGATACAAGTACAATATACTGAATTATATGACATGAGGAGAGTAGTGTACTTAGATGATATTATAATTTTCTTGTATTGTAGGTGTGATAACAGATTTAAATTATAATAGGCTTCATAACAGAATGAACTTATAATAGGTTTCATAACATACATCACTGATAATATGATTGATAACAGGCTTCATTTATTATAGATTTGATAACAGATTCTATTTATAATTAAAGTAGGTCTTATATAAGATTTAAGTATAATAATAAGTATAATAATTCTGTAATTCTACTGAAGTGACACAGAAACTATACACATCTGCTGCTTGACTTTGGAACTGCTTGTCATAAATGAGTACTGTATTAACATGACCAACTGAAATCTGGCAGTGCATAGGACTCTTCAGACTTGAAAACAAATCTACACAATTTAACAGATGTTAACGAAGCAGCCTGTAAAAACAATAGCAGCAAACAAACAAAAACCAAATAAGAAAATGTAGAATTCACAAAAGACCTTGCTTACAGAAAGCACATACATACCAAATAATTTGACAGAAAGCAAAACCTACCCCCAGCTCCACCCATGCCACTCCCTCCACTTGCACTGACACTGGCAAGCAGTGGTTTATTGGTGGGTGTGGCACGTGGTGCAGAGATATTCATGGGTGCTTCTGCTGCAGGCCTTAGGCATGTGCTCCACCCAGGCTTACACCTGATCATGGAACAAACAGAAAAGACAAAGATCACATTTTGAAAAACAAATCTTTTTTTAACTGTTCCCTCTCACTGCTGCCAAAGCAATAAATAAACCAACATATTATTTTATTTTACCACTATGAAGTATTACAACAAATAATATTAATCATTAAAGTACCAATGACATAAAGAGTCTTCATGAAAATCAATCACAGTAAATTAAAATCAGCCAGTAGATAGAATTACACCTAATATAATTATTCTCTATGCCTATCTGAAAATATATTTATCTTGATATTTATCTAGTTATTTGAGTTATTAACTGACCGACACTTTTCTATACTGGTGTCATACAAAAAGTACCATCTCAAACCACCACTCACTTGTAGAAGGCCCACATCAAGCTGCTAGCCAATGCCATCAAGCCAAGGATCGTTCCCATTACAGCACCAGCACGGGGACCAGACCCAGGGAGAGTTGGCACTGCAGCCACTTGTGCTGCAGCTATTTGGCCACCAGTTGCTGCTGCTGAGGGCCCAGGAACTTGCACTACAGTACCACTGGAGCCACCAGGATATACTACTACAGTATCTATTCCTGAAGTGCCAGGCACCCAACCAACCCCACCTCCACCTATGCCTGGTGGTAAGATTGGTACAATTGTACCTGGAACTGGTGGTGGAGAAGTGGGTGGTAATCTTGTGGGAGTTGGAATGGTTACAATGCTATTACAAGAAAAACAAGCAAATGGTGCTCAGTATCCAATAATATGAATACATAATCAAATATATATATTTTTTAGGCAGTTTTTCTAACACAAATAAATGCATTAATTCTGTAAATGATTTTATAACAAGGCAACAATTCAGTTAAAAGGTGGCATAAAGAAAATGTAACTATGGTAATGTAAGGACATTCTGTTTGTAAAGAAAATGTCACACTATGGCATTGTAAAGACATTCTTGTGCGTAAAAAAAAAAATAGTAACTCTATGGCAATGTGAGGATATTCTGTGCATAAGGAAAATGTAACTCTATAGCACTGTAAGGACATTCTGTGATTAAATAAAACATAATATGGCAATGTAAAACATTCTTTTGCATAAAAAATGTAACATTATGGCATGTGAAGACATTCTGTGCATAAAAAATGTAACACTATGGCAATTTAGGACATTCTGTAAACCAATACATACTCAGTAGGAATTTTATCAAGAGTGTAAGGTCGTGGGGCTTGGATGACATCACCCCAAAACTGTGTGTTGACTTTTTCAGAAGCATCTTGGAATATCAAATGTCCATTAACTGACAATCCTGCAAACAGACTTCTCATTATAAAATTCAATTTAACTTAAGTTGGTATTGCACAAAATATCAAAACAAGCAATCAGTTACAGACATAATGTTGCTGAAACAGAGCTATGTGTTTTTACCATCAAAAAAGCAGACATACATACTGTAAAGGTATAGCAGGTTCTCAAACGTCTTTCAAACCAAAGGGGTCCATGCAAGCTCCCATAAAGGAGTATTCACTGGATAGTTCTATCTTTTGTCAAGAGTAATTCCCCTTTAGTACCTTTTCACTTTGGTAAGTTCAGTTCATACTGCAAGTTAGAGCTGTACAATTTGCAAATTTTCTTGAGATTCAAATTTCTTTTACTTTTAAACATTTCTGTTGGTTCCATTTAGACTCTCTCCAAGTTAGGATAAGATGATTTATTCCCTTATTTCCCTACTATTTGTTAGTTAATGCCCTTGGCTGCTGCTTCCTTTATTTATTGATCTGAAGAATGACTACCTTTGCTATGAATACTTGGTTGATAGTCAGATGCTTGGTTTTGTGCAAAAACAAGGGAAAGCGATGACAATAACAAACTCATTCAATGCATTGAATCTAATCAGACTCTCATACACTTCTTGTAATTTTGAGAAGAAGCCTTTTTATGGTTGAAGTTACCATATTAAAGGGAATTGACTGGCATCATCCAGATCATGCTTTCTGTTGAATATTTTAATCTTTTTCTCTCTCCTGGGAGCTTGTATGGGATCCCATGGCCTTGGTTTGCATATCTATGAATATGTATTAAATAGTTCTATGATATGAACAGTTGATACTTATTCATGAAAAATACTTTTTACTGAGAAAAAGGTTATAGGTTATGAAATGACCCATGGCTGCAATTTTAAAACTTCTGTTGTGTGAAGAAATAAGTTGACAGAATCTTCAAGTAGTAATTTGTTGACAAAATGGTTAACTTAATTACCTTACAACACAAAACCAGGCTTTATTTTCCTGCAAATGAGCATTACATAAAATGCCATGATAATATTTATTTTAAAATATTTTTATGTTTTGTGTAATTGCACACTTTGTAATGTAAATTTTTAAACTGAAAATAGTTTAATGGAAATGTTTGAATTACAACTAAATTAGTTAGTCTGGTGAACAAAAATGCTAAGTTCAATCTTTAAATTTGAGCAAAAGTAAACTAATAGAGCAAAAATAAACATTATTTCATTAGTTGTAATCATTGCATGTATTAGTATTTTAGAAATAAACATAGATTACTTTTATACATGAGTCCTATAGTACTGACTCTTAATAGTAAAGAAATGTAACTCCTAGAGTTATTGACATATTGAATATAAAGGGAAATAAATTTAGAACTCAGAATACAGTTATGATTAGAATTTCCTTTCACCAGTATTTAAACAGTACAAAATGAGTACATAATTGTGATGCATACTGGCAT
Organism: Sinotaia quadrata; assembly: GCA_028829895.1. Lineage (NCBI taxonomy): Eukaryota > Metazoa > Mollusca > Gastropoda > Architaenioglossa > Viviparidae > Sinotaia > Sinotaia quadrata. The sequence continues at coordinate 54,657,963 of CM054182.1, forward strand.
GGCAGCAAGTAAGTGTGCTGCATATTATTGTGGAAACATATAAGCCCAGGTTAAGTTAAGCTGAATACGAGCATAGTAGCATGTGAGCCCTATAGGAGAATGACTTGATATCTGGTTCATATCAAGAGGACAGATTAACAGTAGTTGCATTATAAAATAAAAAAATTAAATAGCTTGTAAATAAGTTTTAGATCTGCCTCCCTATCAAACAAGTAAAAAAGAGATAACCAAGATTACAATTATCCAAATTCCAATTCCATTCCATAATGTCTCCAATCATCCTTCCCACAAATCAAACAGTCTTAATCTGTGGCTTTTGTTTTGATTGAAGGAGAGTTATCTTTGTATAAAAAAATTTAACTGAAGAAAACCCAAAATATATCCACCCATAAGCTGAATTGAGTGAATTTGTCAGATTCATAAGCTAGAATAGACAAATAGCAAAATTACTATAAAATGCTTATATTTACCTCCAATGATGCCATCATAAGCGTTGACAATTTTTTCATCAATATAGTTCCCACCAACATAGATTTTACTTAATCGATCGAAGCTGCCATGGACAACTGGACATGAATATTGACAACACACAGTTAAATACAATTAGCAAATTGGTCTTAATTTATAAAAGTGATAATAAATGCAATAATCTCAATCTATTGTGATGATATTAAGAAACATGACCTTAATTTATCAGAATGATAAAAAACACCTGATATCACTTTATTAGACTGATAATAATAACCACAATTTTAAGAATGATAATAAAGCAATTTATCAATGAAAGGCTTAGAATCATTGTCTTCACAATTCAGTGAAAGAAATTCAGAATAATAATAAAGCAATTTATCAATGAAAGGCTTGAATCACTGTCATCACAGTTCAGTGAAAGAAATTCAGAATAATAATAAAGCAATTTATCAATGGGATGATTTAGGTGCATTAGAAAGGAAGGAGAGATAAGGGAAAAAGAATAAAGGTGAGAGAGGAATGTTCTTACCACCACCTCCACTGCTAACCCCATTCAAGTCATCAATGAAAAGTGAACCACCATCTGGGCCTCGGATAAAACGTATAATATGATACTGGCCATCATTTACTCTCTTCTGATACTGAACGGCTGACTGAATACCACCAGCACCATTGGTATCGTAGTCCACAACCACATAACCATTGACCTATACAATATATGATAAGTGACTTAAGTCTCAAATATTTTCGTTATAATAACAAAATAATATTGTATTTTTACAACTATCCAATCTTTAAAGTTTATTCTTGTGAGCAGTATTAACATTTTTAAAATGTACACTCAAGCTAGATGTGTGTTATTATATGTTTAAATAAACTGGTGACAATGAAATCTCTTTATTGCAGACTGACAGATCTGAAAATGTTAAAAATCAATATTTCAATATAATACATGTTGAAAAGAATTAACTACATTATCTTTCTTGTAATTATTGTCTTTTTTTAATTATTTTATATTATTTTCTAGAACAATTCAATCAGTTATTGCTTGAATACATTTTATAGAAAAAAATTTATTTACAACATGGTTTTTATTTATGATTTCAATGATCAGAAAACTGCATATTTATTGCAAATGTTATGGGCAAAAATTAAATAATAATTGTAACAAATATTTTTGCAGAATTTCTCCACTAGAGAGGAAATACAATAAGCTGCAGATCAATTATTTTTTCACTGTGGATGAATCCGAGCCACTTAAAAAATATTTAAATGAACTTTTCTTGGATTCTATTCAAATATAGTGAGTCAATAAAATGGTCTAAGCATACTATTATAATTTATTTTCTTTTTAAAGTTTTTTTTGTTTACAGTTACTTAACATGAGACAAAATATTTGAAAAAAGAATCACAAGTACAGTTGGGTCTCAGATTAATATTGCAGTTTCAACTTATGATGATTCTGAATGAGTCTATAAGGCACTGGGGGGAAATCTGACTTATATAGCAACATCCATTTCTTATGAAATGAGGAAAATAGTTTCATGTCGGATAAATTAGAATTCTATACTGCTTGGAATCACTAAGATGAAGGAATCAAGTATTATTTAATTCATCACATGCTTTCTTTCACTGTTCAAGGCCATTGGGCGAATGTAGAGAACAATTACATATACAATTAAACTTAGAAAACGTAGAAAACTGGGTTATGAATGTCCTTAGGAATGGAACTCATTTGTAATGAGAAATCCAATTGTATATAAAGAAAGTAAAATATGAAAACTATATAAGAACATTTTCACACCCACGTTCTTAGTCTGCTAATTATTACTGTATATCATAATACAATAATTTACCAAAATTACTATAAGATTCATACCAATCATAGTTTTAAATTTTAAAAACAAATTAAGTTAAATGAATATTAATTATGAAAGGTATTACAAAGACATATATACAATTAATTTATTACAATAAGTAAAAATATTACCTTATTATGTAAACATTATCAAAATACAAAAGCAATCAATAAAATGAGGTGAAAAATTTGTGGCAAAATACAATTTTCTCACACTGTCTTGGATGCAGACTATATTCTGAAAATCTTACCAGCTTAAACTCAATAAAATCCTTCAAACTTTCTGAGAAGAGTCTTAAAAGAACAGCATCTGTCTGTTTTGTCATTACTCCAAAAGCAATTTCCTCCCGCTGTGAAGTAGGGAGTTGTGGGTATGTATAAATCAACAAGCCAGTATAGTTCCTATTCTGGTACTTGTAACCAAGGGGCTCTGAAAATGCCAGACATTAACATGTGATGGAAGTTTCATCTAAATTAAGAAAATAGTATTATTGCCAACTCCTACCCCTAGAAAAAGTTTAAATGCTTTTAAAATACTGCACTAACAGACAGTTTGTTTAAAAGCTTCAATAATTATTAAGAGATTATTAAATTATGATATAAGTGAAATGTGATTCACATCATATGGATGAAATGATGAAATGTTTCATGGAAGATTGTTCAAAAAACATTCAACTATTGACATATCCTAATTTATATATACTCTAGCTATATGCTGAAAGTATTTACTGATGTCAAATAATATTTAAAAAGAGAAATACATATATATTACTAAAAAAAATAAAAAAATCAACAGAATAACAATCAATTAAATTCAATTTTCAGCCATTTATTAATATTTTATTAATAAAATAAAGTAAGTATACTATTTGGCTATTATTTCAAATACAGCTTTTTTTTTTTTAACTACTGACATTAGTGACAATGAAGGCACAACACATTATTTTAACAGCTAATTGATCTACCCACTTAATTTTTTTTAAAAGCACATCAGGCACTTTAAAATATACTAACGAGATTACTAAATCAACCAATGGAGTATATGGAGTACACAGATGTTTTTTAACAATATAATAGAAGTACAAATAATGACTATATGACAGTTTGAGACATCAAAGTCAATAACAAAATTATATGATTTATAGAGAATGCAAGTTGCTAGAAAGAGTCAGTCATACATACCATCCAGACAAGTGGTACCACTATGTGCAGACATGGCACAGTTGCAAGTAAAAGTACCAGCACCACTCTCCACACATTCACCAAAATGTCTGCAGGAATCAGCAGTACAGGCAGAGTGTATTTCTATATTGAAAAAAAATGTATATTTATAGTGATATTTACAGAAGAAAATGTATATTATAATGATATTTATAGAAGAAAATGTATATTTATAATTATATTTACAATAAAAAATTATATTTACAGTAGAAAATTTAATTTATAAATATATTTATAGTATTAAAAGTTACACTTTTAATTATATTTGGAATTATATTCGCACTTAGTGAATTTTCTGTTTTGCTGACATATGCCTAAGATAATTTATATTTATAATTACATTTACAGTACAAAATTTATAATTACATTTACAGTACAAAATTTATAATTACATTTAAGGTCAGTGGATTATTGCTTTACTCTCACATGCAAAAAATGTTGTATTTATATTTATAATTAATTTATAGTCAGTGGATTTACTGTTTTACTGATATGTGCTTTAAAAAAAAAATTATGATAAGTTGATTTACAGTTTTATTACTAAAAGCCAAAGAAAATTTTATTTATAATCATATTTATAGAAGTGGATTTATTGATACTTAATAAGCCAAAGAGAATTAATATTAATATTTGTAATTATATTTACTGTAAGTGGGTTGTCTGTTATTGCTACATACATAAGAAAACTGATAATTATGTTTTTAGAGTGTGGATTTATGTTTGTCATTATGTCAAAAAAATAATTATAAATCATACACATTCATTTTTAGAATTTTATGCACAATGACTGACTTTCTGTTAATGCTGTAAATATTTGTTAAGACAGTTATTTATATATCATATGCATCCATATTTATAATTATATACATATAGTAGGTAGATTTACTATTATTGTTATATTATAAATAAAATTATTCATATATCACACATTATTCATATTTATAATTATATTTAGCTTTAGCAAGTGGATATACTGTTATTTCTATAAGCCAAAGAAAAAATATTTTGTATAAACATTAATATTTATAACTGCAGTCAGTGGATTGTACTGGTATCATTATATGCCTAAGAATATTATGGAATGAATCATTCATATATTCATACAGGTTTCCATTATATAACTATAGTAAAATATTTTATTATTATATCTATATGCAGTATAAAGCAGAATAAGGTAGGTGTTACTTATTGTGAGTATATTATCCCTTTCAAATTTTGATACTATTAAGTGGCAATTCTAATAAATAAAAATTATAGGAATAGTCCTCACAGTGTAAAACAAACCAAAACTTTATTATAATTAGTACATTTATTTAATATACAAACACTTGATATCAATAAACTAATATTTTTTATACCAAATATTTAAATTAAATTCTTAATACTGCATTGCACAATTACTTTTTCTCTCTACACAAATGAACTAGTACAAGAACCTGCAAGTAGGCTTACTTTGTAATACACATATTTCTTAAAACACTTATTTTAGTTCTCTTTGAATTGTGATACTAAAAAGTCTATTGATGACAGATCTTGCCAATAGTGGAAAGTAAGTAATTAAATGACCAAAAAATGCAAATGATGACCAGAATTGTAAAATGTTATATGAGTGAGTGGCCTTTGCAGCAATGTCATATACTAACAAGAATTGTTTGGAGTAATTGCTTGGACTAGTCAAAAATGCAATTATACTAAAAGTTGCTTTGTAATTTGTTTATTATTAATTTATAAAAGATTATATTTAAGAAAATTATTTAATCTGCAATACAGCTCATCCCCTCAAAAACAATCTACCCTGTTATGAGTTTAAGATTCAATTCGATGCGAGGTACTTGAAATTTCATCACATAACTAATAACTAAAATGTGATTCAAATAAATAGGAAAGAAACAGTTACTGTTTTTTATTTGAATCCATTCAGTGATTTGTGATTTTTAAAGTAGCTGATTGTACAAAGTCACTTGTCACAATAATCACTATACAGAGGCACATGTGACCACACAAACATGCTGTGATGGATGCCTCCGCTGGTTATGATTATTATTATATTCTAACTCAGGCAATGTAACTGGTTCCCCAAATTAATGTTAAGTTTTAAATTTGCATTTATTTTAAAAGCATTCATGTTAAGTTACAAACTCCTACAGGTTACATTTTACTATTTTCACATTAAGTCTATAACACCTCTGGATCACCCAATCTACAGGTTACACTTCACTATGTTCACATTAAGTCTAAAAATACTTTTGGTTCACCCACTCTACAATTATAGTGATGTACAAGTAAATGTATACAATAAAAATTCATAAAGTTACAAATGATAGCTAAGAGTATATTCACTAAGCAGAATTTTAATGTGTACATCCACACAGTCAAATAGGACAGATTTTAAAGCTTAGACTGAGGGGAAGTGACATCCACAGAAAGAACGACTACAACATTTATAATGCATTAAGACATTTTACCACAGTAACTAAATGATAGAGAAAAAAAATAAGAGCAGATCATAATACTGATAATTGGAAAAACAAACAACAAAAAAATGAGAGCTCTCACCTGTGCATGAGTCATAGATTTTGACGTTTTGCTGCGTGGCATAAGACATTAGGTCAGGTACTTGTCCAGTAAGATCCACCGAGGCTAGACAACCTCGAAAACCATTTCTGGAGAAAATGCCATTTCTGATAGATTCTTTCTGCAATAATTCTTCTGGTGCTCCACCTAGAAATACAAGACATTAAAAAAATAAATAAAATTAATAAACAAACATTATTTCAAAACAAATTTATAGGCTAAAAGAACAAGGAAAAGTGAAAGAATAAATATTATGTTCTTTTTTCTTTCTGGTAAACTGTTTATAAAGTTTGGAGTTGCATATTATGAGGAATCTGTGTTCTGATATCAGTGTGTAAAGCGAAAATCACATATAATCAAAAGTATGATGAGATTAATACAACACCAGTATGATAAAACATGTCTGTCAGTAAGTCCAATGCAGCCAGTTTTATCTTCAGTATTGGAACATATCACTGTTTCTTTAAACTGTGAATCAGCCAAAGTATCTGTAGTTGGCTTGTGTTAAAGGGACCATTAAATATGAAAAATATGTATACTAGAATTACATTCAGTGCACACTATGATGAACAGGTGAGAACTGAAATAGACTGAGAGAACAGCAGATTCACGTCTTTCATCTCACCACTCACTTCAGATGACAAACATAACCATCTGTACTATTTATTTTGGTTTGCTGTTTGGTTTTCTGAGTGCATATGGCTGAATTTGCATAAGTTAAATGCACTTGAATGCAAGTCCACCTGCTGAAATGTCACCAGTTGTGAATATTTAAAATGTTTCTGCCTGTGAAGTATTTGTTCATGCTACTCATGTATCTGTGTCTTCTGTGAACTAAGTGGCTGTTATAAATCAAGTGACATAGTTATTCAAATCCTTATAAACATACAGGTAAATTGTGGTTTTCTATCTATGAAACTGGAGAAAAAGTAAATAAAATATTAATATGCACCTATACAAACATTTATTAACCACACCCAATATGAAAATCAGCAAAATCACATACAAATGCCAATGTGAACCGGGGAAGTAAATTAGGGCAGTAAAAAGCTGAACAATTCTGTGTCTGGGAGAATAGCTTCCACACTCTTTCTATTGGTGAACTATTTATATTCTCTTTGTTTTGTACACTGAAATATTTATATTCTCATCTACAAATGGAATTTCAAATATCACAGATGTAGTACACTATTCTTAATATATAATGACATTTGAAAGTGAAATAGATTGCATGATCTTCATAGATTTAGAATTTGCATCATTGTCTAGGATAATATATCCTCCACATAATCAGGTCAATTATACTATTTTACAAACTTGCTAGCATTGATGGACTCAAGTGTATTGTTTTTCCTGTGGTACAGTAGTATGTGTAAGAAAATACAACAATACAGACAAAGATAACATAATATAGTACAAACATGTGTGCAAGTGTGTGTGTGCATGCAGTTTCCAAGCTGGAGGACTTTTGTATTGACACAGTTATACAAGTGTATGCACAAGCTTAATTCCTACTTGACCCACTTCTGGTTCAAGGCTAGGTGACCACTTTATTTGCTCCAAGACCAACTGTTAGTCATCCAGTGAAAAACTCTGCCTGGGAGGATGTCCTCTACAAGACCTCAGGTGTTCTCCCTCATCAGCAGAGATAAGTTACTGCAAACTTATTGACTCATTAACTTGTACTCACTTATTTGATGCTTTTGTTATTTACAGACTTTGCCTGTCTGTTGTGTCAAACTGAAGACTCAAGAGCAGCCTTTAAGTTCTAATACCTACCAATATAGAGTGGCCCTCGTAGATCCAAGCCATCATAGCCTGCATATGTGACTGAAGAAGTTACTCCATCAACGGTCAGTTGGTACTGTCGGTGAGCATCTGCAGTTCTTCTGATGGTCACAGCATGCCATTGATCATCGTTCACTTTTTGCTGGGCAGATATTTGTAAAGGACGCTCAGATCCTGTGTTGAACTGGATATACAGCTTGCCTTCAAACAATTCAACTACCAAATAGTCTTCATTAAGCCCATGGCTCAACAGCAAAATTCCAGTTGGTTCCTAACAAAAAGGAAAGTACATATATATATATATGTGTGTGTGTATGTGTGTGTGTGTGTGTTTGTGTGTGTGTACATATTTTGTACTGTACAAGTATATGAAAAAGGATTAAAGGTATTACACACACACACACACACACACACATAAAATTGTGAATATTCAAACCAAATTCTTCATGCCAGATGAAAGAAAATAAGCTTTATCAATATTACATTATTCTAGAGAACCACTTACCTGTGTTTTGAACATAAAGTGCAACACCATATTAAGTGGTATGTGCAGGGGAGGCAACTTTAAAAATGAGTTGAATTGAGGAAATGTGACTGGGTAATACAGCAAGGGAGGCAAAGTGACCAAGGTACCAATGCCAGGGTTTGAACCTTGTATCTGGCCCAAAATGTCCAAGTCATTCAAGTAGAAATTTTGCAGATAACCTATATATTGTTTGTCCGAGTTGTCCACACTTCCCAGATGCATCTTATCCATTTTAAAATAATATCCTTGACCTGCCAGAGTTGCTGTAAAATGGTAAATAAATAAATTATAGTAATTTATGATATTTTAGAAGATTATTTGACTATGTTGTTGTGCAAGTATGCTTGTTTACTATTTAGATTAAAATCTCTATGCCATGAGCCACCAGCTACCCATCCCGCAAAAGAAAAGAAAAAAGAAAAAGTGATTAACAAAAGGTGAAAGATACTGCATAAAATGCAATAGAAAGATGAAGGTGATAAAATTTTATTATATTTTAATAGTAATTTAAAAGATAAAAATTAGAAATAAATAATTTAGTAGATCCTCTATCCAGATATTTTTTAATCACACTATATCAGAATACCTATTACCAGTGAAGAATCTGTCAATATTTCAAAGCAATATTAAGTACATTTAGATAATACGACTATTGCAAAGACTTCAACACATTTTTCATTTAAGTATATGTTAAATACTTATGCAATATGTACTGTACACAGTAGGACCATGGTTGCTAATGGATAAAGCCCATAACCTAAATCCATTTTGAATTTTTATTTTTTGACTTTGACTTTATGATGAATTTCAGATGACATAAATTGGCACAAAATACATCAATTATCAAGATCCTACTATGCATCTTACAATAATTAAATATTTATGTAGGCAAATATATGCATTTTAATTACCTATAATAATTAAAGGAATATTTAATAATTTTTATTATTATTTGTTAATCATGTGCTTCTTAAATTTAAATGATATGTTTGAATAAGCAGAATGTTTACACTATTGGAAAATCACATTGTTTTGATATAATACTAAAAAGCTGTAAAGAGTATAAAGTTTAGACTGTGTGAAAAGTGCATATTTTGATATAATATTAAAAAGCTGTAAGCTTATAAATAAAGTTTACTGCTCTAACATGATTAGAAATAATAATTAATATAATAATATGCAAAACTATTATTAGAAACTCCATAATATGCAATACTATTAAAGAATTATTCTTCATGATATGTACCTGTCTTTCTTCCTTCCTTTCTTTCTTCTTTTAAACCAAGTGCCAACAAAACTGTTTTCATTGTAAGTTAAACTTATCTAAATCCATATGTTTTTAGATATAATAATTTTTAGATATAAAAGTTTTTAGATATAATAATAATAATAATTATTATTATTATTATTATCACTTTAATAGATTAGTTTTCTTTGGAAAAGCTCTAAGTGCTTAATAATATTTACACATAAAATATGCAATAACAATCTTCATCTAACTGCTCAAAATGCAAGAAAATAAAAATAAATTATAAATCCACAGGCAAAATGACAGTTAAAAAACAAACTAATATACTGACATCTACATAAATAATGTGGATTTTCAAATGTACTCTTTGATGACACAAAGACACAGAAGTGGAAGTGTTGCTCTTGTTGCTGAACAAGATGTATCTTTGAGAGCCCTTTTATAAATGATCAAAGTGTCTCTGAGTCTCAGCTTATGAAACACCCCATTTCTGGCAGACCAACATGTCCAAAGACTTTTCTATTTACTACTATCAATGAATATTACACAGTTATCAAATCTTCATAAGAGATATCAATTAAAATACTTACTGTTGGCTTTTGTCTCTGGGTCATTGTCCAGCCAGACCTTCATTTCATTACCTCGACGCTGAATGTACAATGTGTGCCACTGAAAGTCATTTACGTCATTCCCTGTGTATAGTGTCTGTGAGAAACATAGAGTAATAAATCAGAACTGATGATAGGATGATGATCAGTGAAAATAATGCCTCATAATCATAATTCTAGATTATTATTTACAGATACTCATTGAATAGGACACACAAGTCATCCCTGACAGCAAAACACTAATAGGAATACAACTTAGTCACATAGGAATACAACTTAGTCACATGGGAATACAACTTAGTCACATAGGAATACAACTTAATCACCCTGTTAATCACTGTTAGTTCAGATAAACCATGACAGTAGTAAAGAGCTGCAGATATACTAAGTAGACATGGAATAAGGTGTACAATATACCATAAAATCTCTAAATAAGTTACAGAATTGCCAGGTAATCAGTGAATGGACTGCAGTAACACCATATAATCATTAATTAATTACTGTTATAATACTATGTACACACTGAATATGATATAATAATATCAGGCAATTGTTGAATGGAATACAGTATCATGCAATTGTTGAATGGAATATGGATAATGTTTTATATAATTATCACTAATAGGCTGCATGAATACCATGTACTTACTGAATGGAACCAGTACAATCACTTAATTGTAAGGTGTCATAAAAACAAAGAAAATTTTTAAAGTAAAATAACTTTTCCTGAATACTTATTAGATGAGCATTCTAGGTGCATCATATATTTCTAGTGACATACAAACCAGCCCCCAAAAGGGTCCTATATAATGTTCTCAAGGGATTATAAATGATTAAAGAACCCAACCAGTAGTCTGCAGCATAATGCAAGTGATCTCCCTTTAGTAATAGGCAATTTTCAAAAGAGGAAGGTTCAAGTAGAGCAGAAAGAATAAAATTTCAACATATAACCATTTAAGCATACATTCAGAAATATATACAGTTTCTTCATGTTTACAATTAATAGCTTATTGAAATCCACATAACCCTCCAGTAGGAACAGAAATATATACAGTTTCTTCATATATACAAATAATATTGAAATCCACATAACACTACAGGAGGAACAGACGATAAAGAGTTTACTTAGTCACCTGTCCTGCAAGTGACATTCTTTTGGTACAATTTTGGCACTCCATATGAGAAAGACATGTTCTGAAATTAGGGCTGTTCAGTTTCTCTCCATACTGCTTTTTGGTATTTTGGTTCTTTTCAGTCATTTTTTTGTCTGCCTCAGAGCTTAGGCAAGGCATATATATTCCTTACTTTTTATTAACTTCCACCCAATCTGTTTGCCCACTCTCATAGCATCAAGGCTAAGTATGTGCATCCTTAGCTTAGAGTATTCTTAGTGTTATCCTTTTTTGTGTAGTATATACTAATTGCAAAAGTGAAAGAACTACCTACTTCTCTGTCTAGTAATATAGGAAATATGACTACAAGAGTGACAATCTGACAATAGTCAGGTGCAAATAAGAATGGAACCTACAGACATAAACACTAGCAGACCATGCATTGGTTTTGGTAAGAGTGTGCCACTTGCTGATTTTAGATTTGTCATTTCACTCACCAAATTTTAATCAGCATTGCTGTTCCTCAGGTGGGAGAGGCAAAGGAATTTTACACTCAAGACTTAAGCTGGACCCTAAGGGAAGTCTGTAAAGCAAAACCCTCACTAACCACTCTGTAAGTAGAGTGTCATGCACACCAAAATCCCCACTAACTACTAAGTAAGTGCAATGTCATGTACAGATTTGACCTCACTGGTCCTAATTGTAGAGTGATGTCAGTGTCATTTCTAAGGACATTGTTAAAGACAAGCCATTACTGTCTGTAGAGTGATATCATTCCTAGGGATACTGTTAAAGACAAGCCATTACTGTCTGTAGAGTGATGTCATTCCTAGGGATACTGTTAAAGACAAGCCATTACTGTCTGTAGAGTGATGTCAGTCATTAATACTGTTAAAGACAAGTCAGGATTGAAGCCTATTCAGTGAATGGCATTTGTAAGTAAAGATTACATTGCACTTCACTTGCAACTCATAAACTGCACAATGCGCTTATCAAATAATGAAAAAATGTTATTCTTGGTGACAAATATATCGTTTTAAATGCTTTCAACACTTATCCTACATTTTACAGTTTAGAAAGATGAATTCACAGAGTGATGATATAGAACAGAGGGTATGTCATGTTGACATAAAATAATTGGTTTATTTCAATAATACTCATTAACATTTGATTATATATGAACAAGACACATATATTTGTTATTAATTTAGTTTTGGTCAAAGATTGATATTTGCTCAGAAATTTTTAATGTGTCAAAAAGCCTCTGTACTTCCTGATTACACACTTTCTGTCATACTAACTTATATAAGCAGCTATTTTAACAACCACATTTTAAAAATAAATAAACTCAGTTTAAAACATATTTAAAGTCTTTATCATATTTCAACAATTATTTAACACAAGTTACATGTATTCTCAAGTAAAATAAACCTTTCTAAAGACTTACCATAGGCTGATTTTAAGTAATAAAAGATTTTGTTCCCACTTAATTCCAAGCTATGATCTGCAAATGAATGTTTATAGGGAGATAACGCAAACAAACATTTTTCTTGCTCAAGGGTGACTGTTTTGTAAAGTTCACATCTTTATTTTGGAACACTCAACATCCATCTGCATCATTTGACTTTTCTTTTCTCAGGCTAGTTGTTTGACTTTCCAAACAGCAGTAAGAGTAATTTACCTTAGTGGCTTGTTTAAATGAGTTTGGGCTACAACTCCTATTAGTTTGGGCACCTGGTTATGTGAAGAAAAAGAAAATCAATATCCTTCATGCTTGAAAAAAAAAATCTAAATTCATTCATTTAGTGCTTTATGAGGAGTTTGGTGAGTTCGTAACCTCAAGAACTTGCTGACATAAGTTAACACACTTACTTTTAGCTCACCACCCAGGTTGGTCTCAACCTTGACCTTGCCATCCTCAATAGAGCAGCGCAAAAACAAATCACTGTTATGAGCAAATGTTTGGAAAAGCAACGCATCTTTCAATGGGGATTTGAACCTAAGTGACCAATTATCTATGTGGGTCTCCTGGGTCGGAAAGGAGTCAATAAGGTAGCTGACAGAGCCATTAAACAGAGCAGTCCATGCATCTGCAAATGGAAACAAAAAAAACAACAACAAATAAATAAATTAATAATGCACTAACGTTTTTCACTATAAGTAGAGTATGAAATATTAATTTTCTTGAAGGTAAGGTAACATTTTGATCTAAATTTTTACCAACTAGGAACAAAGCAAATGGTTGTTATTTATGGTCTATGGATAACTGGTTTAGAGTTATGCTAAATTCCAACTGACTTTTTTCAGTCAGAAAAAAAGTCAGCATGAGCCAGACCAAATAGTTTAGTATTTTGTTAAAGTCTTATGGAAGACTTGATTAAACTGAGAGATGACAGTGACAATGGAAGTGGAGAAATACCATTTTCTTATGCCCTTGCAAGATACTCCAATAAATGAATAAATACAGAGAAGAAGGAAATTGGTTTATTTCTGTTTTTAAGAAAATTTTGGAATGCTGTTGCAATGAACCCAAAAATCTCCCCATTATTTCAGATCTTGACTATTATGCCTGTCTGACTGAGAATGCCAAGTGTATTGATGACAGAATGACCCTGGTGACAGAAAGACAATAGTAGAAATGCATTTTAATTGTACTACAGAGTCTAACAATTATTCCCATTTCTTTTAAACTGTGAATTAAAGTGCACAGTTGAAAAAAACCCCTGGTTAAATGACAATGTGTAACAACAACTATCTAAGTCTACAAAAGACATTGTTAGCCATACAACTAATATCTAAGTCTACAAAAGACATTGTTAGCCATACAACTAATATCTAAGTCTACAAAAGACATTGTTAGCCATACAACTAATATCTAAGTCTACAAAAGACATTGTTAGCTATACAACTAATATCTAAGTCTACAAAAGACATTGTTAGCTATACAACTAATATCTAAGTCTACAAAAGACATTGTTAGCCATACAACTAATATCTAAGTCTACAAAAGACATTGTTAGCCATACAACTAATATCTAAGTCTACAAAAGACATTGTTAGCCATACAACTAATATCTAAGTCTACAAAGGACATTGTTAGCCATACAACTAATATCTAAGTCTACAAAAGACATTGTTAGCCATACAACGCTGCTGAAATGTTTGCACATTATTTATTATACTTTGAACTTAAATTTCTGTGTCCCATACCTAAATCTCTATGTTTGTTACCACATACCAAAATCTCTGTGCATGTTACCACATACCTAAATCTCTATGTTTGTTGCCACATACCTAAATCTCTATGCATGTTGCCACATACCAAAATCTCTATGTACATTGCCACATACTCAAAATTCTTCATCTTCATGCATTTAACAAATACCTAAATCTCTACTTCATCTGGATGTGTTTTGCAATATACCTATATCATTATACACAACTGTTGAAGACAGTTAACAAAAATGAAACCCAACCAAACATTTAGCAGTGAGATCAATGACATACTGTCTTGATGTGTACCCAGTTATTTGTATTTTTTCTCTATTGGCAGTTTTTCTTCATTATATTTGTCACTTTCACTCTGTTGAAGGAAGGTCAAAGAAGTAAAAGTGACTAATCAATTATTGCTACAAATTTAGTTATGGCTATTATTAGTATTAATCCTGGTAAAAATACACTAGTGAAGAGCAAATTTTGTATTAGATGAAAGATTTTAATTGTGCCAAAATGACAATATATTTAAATCATCATTATACATTGATTGTGTTATAAAACAAAATGATAATGCTTTGTTTCTGAAACTGTTCTTCTTGTCCACTGTACTGACTAATGATCTCAGAAATCTCAAGTGTCCATCTGATTTCAAAAATACATTTAGGTCCACAAGGAGTAAAACAAAATGTATTTTTGAAATCTGTGTGGACACTTGAGATTTCTGAGGAGATCATTAGTCGCAGGAGAAAAAATCTCTTTTTACAGAGTGACTCTAGTGGGGCAATCAATCAAGGTAAAAAAACCTGTCATAATTCATTCTTTGTAATTAATCATTGCTCTATCATGAGGGTCTTTTTAAAGTTAAAAAACAGTAGATTTTATTTTGATGTGTTTTCATTATTTTTTGTTTTTGTTTTTACTTTTGCCTTATTAATACTGATTTTATGCTGCTAAAATAATAAAATGACCTTAATAAGTCTGTAATGTAAAACCCAGACTCCATTTTGTAACTCACCCAAACTACAGGTGGAGCCCCTGTATTCAGTATTACTGCAGTCACAGATGCTGTCAAGCCATATGTTGCGACAGACACCATTAACACATGGCCGGTTCTGTGCACATGTTTGTGGTGAGGTTTGACACTGACGATCTACCATACCAACCAAGGTTCTCATGTAAGGTTCAAAGTCCACAAGTAAATTGTCTAACTGAAAATTTCAGAGATAATCAATTTTCATAATTAAACAATTAGTCACTGGTTGAAGCTTAACAGATTAGATTAAATGACTAAATAAAAACTAACCAAATTCATTAGCGGAGACAAAGGATGGATATTTTTTAAAAGGAACCATGTAAAAAGTTCTGTATATGACATTTCACTAGTTGCAGAAAAGGTCATAACAAAAACCAAATCATATTGCAAGTTATACAGTTTGCTTCAGATTTACTGCCTGGAACTATTTCAACAAGCTATTCAGCAGCAAAGGTGAACTTAGCTGTACTAGAGGTATACTAAATTAAGAGCTAGTACCTATTACAGCTAATGGTATACTAAATTAAGAACTGTTACTAAACAGCTAATAGTATACTAAATTAAGAACATATACCTACAAAGATGATGGTATACTAAATTAAGAACTATTACCTATACAGCTAAAGGTATACTAAATTAAGAGCTAGTACCTATACAGCTAATGATATACTAAATTAAGAGCTGTTACTAAACAGCTAAAGGTATACTAAATTAAGAACAAGTACCTATATAGATGATGGTATACTAAATTAAGAGCTATTACCTATACAGCTAATGGTATACTAAATTAAGATCTATTACCTATACAGTTATTAGTACACTAAGTTAAGAGCTATTACCTATACAGCTAATAGATACTAAATTAAGACCTATTACTATACAGCTAATGGTATACTAAATTAAAATCTATTACCTATACAGCTAAGGGTATATAATTTCAGAGGTACTGCATGTACGGATCAATTTTTATTTCTAAAAAGTTAACTAGAAAAAGCTCTTGTGTTTTAAAATGAGAGGTGGGGACTATAGGGGCTCCATAATTTGACATTGAAGCTGGTAACAGTAAAAGCAGTGTGGTTCATGCATAATATTTGTGTATTTACATACACCATTTTAACAGCTCATATTGTTGCCACATTTCCAATTAAAATTATGATTATGTGAAATGAACAGTGTGAATATAGAGACAGTATTAACATGGTATGTGTGTGTGTGTGTGTGTGTGTGTGTGTGTGTGTGTGTGTGTGTGTGTGTGCGCGCGCGCATGATCACATATATATGCTTTTGTGAGTTTTATTTCATTTTGATCAGAAAGCATAAAATTTACAGAAAATGAATATTATCAATTTACATTTCAAATTTGCTAATATGTAAAGAAAGACAAAATGAATTTTTGGAAAACAAAGGGGATTTTCGAGATTTCATAACAAATAAACTTAGCTCACATATAGATCCTTAATGCAACCCATGAAGCTTTCCCGTGACCAAATCATCCAAGGCAGCAACTTATAGTTGTAGAAGCCTGCCACATTCACAATATTTAGATTGGCAGGCAGTCTCTCACCACTCTCCAAGGGAATCTTCCCTCGT
Source organism: Sinotaia quadrata (assembly GCA_028829895.1). Taxonomy (NCBI): domain Eukaryota; kingdom Metazoa; phylum Mollusca; class Gastropoda; order Architaenioglossa; family Viviparidae; genus Sinotaia; species Sinotaia quadrata. Next base: position 54,675,209 of record CM054182.1, read on the forward strand.
ATATCATCAACACGGAGGTCTACATGAAAGTCATAGAAGCGGATCTCCACTTCATGTGATTGTCCATCTGCAAAAGTTTGTTTCTGGGAGAATGCTGTACGAAGATTTCGACGGCCAAAATTATTGATAAAATAGAGTCGCCCATCTGATAACTCCACTGCCAAGTATTCACGCTGAGGATCGGCTCCAGCATACAACAAAAGACCATTCTGCAAATAGATTAAAATGTTTAGAATCTAAAGATAAATAAATGAATTATTTAAATCATTAAATTTGCTATTTCCACTGTAGATAGTAATGCTTAGATTAATAAATTTAAAAATAATTTGTTTGAATTAGATCCTGATGATAAACATAATAATCTGGACATAAACATTTAAATAAATTATATAGTATAGATGGAATGAATAATGAGTTCAACATATGAAAACCAGATAGATGATAAGATAGAAAACAGATAACAGAATTTTAATTCTCAACAATTCAATCCAAACTGCAGATATAAGATCAAGAGATGATAAGCAAGTCCATACTGTTCATCATGTAGTATCAGTTTAACTGTGTATTATAATTATAATTAATAATTATTAATTAATAATTAACTGTGTATTATACATTAGCAACCTATACTTATATTAATCATGTAGCATCATTGAAACTCTATGATTACAGACTGGTAGTCCATACTAATAATCATGTAGCATCAGTTAAACTCTATGATTATATACTAATAGTCTGTAATAACAATCATCATATATAGTATCATTAAACTCTGCATATTATAGATCAGTAGTTCTTACTAATAATCATATAGTAATAGTTAAACTCGGTGTATTATATAGATTGGTAGTCTGTACTAATAATCATCATTTAGTATCAGTTAAACTTTTGTGTATTGTAGAACATTTGGTATTAGTTGAACTAAGTATTGTAAATAATATGGTATCAATCAAATTATATTAGAGATCATGAAATATTACATTAAACTAAAAGTATTTTAGATCATAGATACCAATTAAACTGTATGTTATGTTAGATTAATTATTGAGTATCAGTTCAAATGTAAAAACTTTAAATTATGAGTATCAATTAAACTGTATGTTATTTTAGATTATTGAGTATCAGTTCAAATATAAGAACTTTAAATTATGAGTATCAATTAAACTGTATGTTATGTTAGATTATTGAGTATCAGTTCAAATGTAAGAACTTTAAATTATGAGTATCAATTAAACTCTAAGACCATAATGTATTAATTTGATTCTAAATATTTTAAATATGCCTCTTGAGGTATTAATTAAACTCTACAAAGTATTAATTAAACTCTCTATATATTTAATAATAATGATAAAAGCCTTTGCAACATTAATTAAATTCAAAGTATTAATTAAGCTCTATGTGCTTTAGAGCATGAAATATTAATTAAATTTTAAGTAGTGTAGATCTTGAAGTATAAATTAAATTTTAAGTAATGTAAGTAATGAAGCATTAATTAAATTTTATGTATTATAGGTCATGAAACATTAATTAAATTCTAAATAAAATATATTTTAGATCATGAAGAATCAGTTTAGTCTCGAGTATATTAGATCAAGAGGCATCATTCAGCTCTAAATATTTTATATCATGAAGTAACAAATAAAACTCTATGAGTTCTAAATACTGTAAATAATACATTATCAGTTTAGTTTTAAATATTGTAAATCTGAGTTACTAATTTAAAAAAGACTACAGATGAACTGTACTCCTTTAAAACATCTGTATGATAAACTACAGTCAACTGTTGCTGCAAAATATGTGTGTGTGTGTGTGTGTGTGTGTGTGTGTGTATGTGTATGTGTGTGTGTGTATGTGCATGCCTTATACATATAAATAGTTTAAGTAAACGTTTGCTTTCTGATTTTACCGATGTGGGCCTCTTATTTTCTTAAAACTTAATATTGATCATTCTGAGCTTAAATAAAAATGTTCAGAACCCCATACATATTTTGTTTCTCAAAACATACCTCATTTATTGTCTGGAATCTGAATGATATGCTGGAACCAGATCGCATTTTAAATCCAGGCATTGAAATATGCGCCCCTCGTTTCAGAAATGTGACTGAGGTCGTTTTGGGGAGAGGTGGGGTAGTTGGACGTGGTGTGGTTGGAGGACGAGGTGAAGGAGGACGAGTTGTTGATGGACGTAGTGGTGGACGAATAGTAGAAATATCAACCATTATTCCATTATGATCTCTTCCAATGAGATTCACTTCATAACTGTTGATTGTATTCCCTATGCGTGAATATTTTGAATAGAGCACCTGTAATGTTAAGAAATGTAATAACTTGATGTAATATATAAAATAATATAAATAATCTGAAGAATACTGTTTTCTTAAAATCATCTGATTAGGGATTTGCTTTGCTTTTTATTTTATTTATTTTCATCATTGTCATTGCATCTATCTATCTGGAGAGAGAAAAAGAGGGTGATGGAAAAAGTGTGTGTGTGTGTGTGTGTGTGTTTATACACATGTGTATTTTACATTGTAAATTTTAGCAAGCAAGAAATAACATATCAACTGACTGATGCTAAACCACCATCAAAATTCTCCTTGATACTGCCACCAGTTTCCACAAAAGTATTATCAGTTCCACCAAGCCACACCATCATCCCTGGCGCCACAAACTGCACATCCTCCGAGAACGTATGCACTACCCTAGGGCCATCTCCCACAGAGATTGTGATCTGCATATACACACATACACACACAAGCATAAAAATCCCATACACAATCATTTGCTGGTTTCACATAACAGTATCAAGAAAACATTCGCATTACCTAAAGAAGCAATTTTAAAAAGTCTCTAAAAGCTTAATATTAACATGAATTATTTTTCACACAGTAAACACACCTTTAATTATGACAGTTTTGTAGTAGTGAAACAATTGTGTATCCAGCTAAAAGTAACAGGTGTGATGAAAAACAGATGCTTACATGCTTGTACACAAACTTTAAGACTGAACTGACTAACAAGAACAGGGGTGCTCACCAAAGAAGATTGGCATAGGCTCTGAAATGCTGATGGAAGATTAATGTACTTATATGCTTGCAACAAATATCAAAAGACAAAATGGAAAGGAGGTTGCAGCTATTTTTGCAAAAGTCAGCAAAAGCTTGATGGGGAAAATGTATTCTCAAATATTGATAGCTCTGCCCCCATCTAAATGGTGAACATGAACTCCAAACAAAAAATAATAATTTTGATGAGTGAATATCCTTGAAATCTATATCCTGGACTCACATATAATATTAAGGAAGGCAAGGTTCCAAGTCTTTACCCTAGCAAAGGTCAATAGGATTTTTCCAACTGCTTCCTAACTCATAACCATGGAAATGAGTCTTTGGTTTAAAAGGTCTTACAGATTTTAATTTATATGAAGTAATAATATAAATAATAATAATATTATTATTATTTTCAAAGAAAGTTGGAAAAAGAAGGAGAAATGCCATATTTTTCAATGAAGTAGAAGTAGAAGTCTTTAACAGTCTTTGCCAAGATTGCTAAATAAAAGTGTTGAGCTACAACTTAAAGATCTAAATTAATTTTCATTTGTATTTTATAAGCATTAGTTCTTACAGACATAATTTTTATGAAACTTCCGCAAATCCACATACATACTGATCTCATCTATGTCTGTATGAATTCTCACAAAATTCAAGGACATAATGATCACAATTTTATTTATATGAAAATTTGAAATTGAAACAAAAGTTACAGACATGACAATTACAATACTTACTGAATGAAACTTCTACTAAACCACATCTATTGTTTATATAATATAAGTTAACTTATGACACTGATACAAGAATAGTTACACAGATGTAATAAAATAAAAACTACACAGCATTACACAATCAATGAATCATACATATAAAGCATAATCCAATTCTAATCACAACTTTCACTGTACGAAACAACTACATACATACACACAATGCTCACTTTTACTGCATTAATTAAACAACTACATACATACACACAATGCTCACTTTTACTGTATTAATTAAACAACTACATATATAATAATATACACACAATGCTCACTTTTACTGCATTGATTAAACAACTACATACATACACACAATGTTCACTTTTACTGCATTACTTAAACAACTACATACATACACACAATGCTCACTTTTACTGCATTGATTAAACAACTAGAAGCACTGTATTCACACACAATATTCACAGCCTTAAATGTAAGTACTATGAAAATCACACAGACACAATAATCACAACATCATTGGGTCTTCAATGCAATGTTGTATAATACTTACCGTACGTCCACTCTTTGAAATTAAGACTTTGTACCATTTGAAATCATCAAAGCGGTACTGTCCACGTCCAATGATCACTTGTTCAGGCTGTCCTTGTTTATTGTCATGAACAAAAACTAAGTATCCATCCTAAATTTGACACAAAATGCTCTTATAAGACTCTGATATGTCTAGTTCAATTAAAATTAAAAAATATTTGTATGTATATTAAAATGAGTATACATCAGAATAAAATTAATTTGCAAAATCTTTTTCTAGTGAGAATTAGCCAGACATGGAGTTTGGTTTCATACTAAATGATATCCACATTTGTCACACTAAACATTTTTTTAAAATTAAGTGTGCAATGAAGTGATAAATACTAAGATGATGCATGTTAGATATCATATAGCGGAAATTAAACCACTTTCATTTGTTAATTGGTACAATACTATAATTTTATCAAACAAAACTTAACAGCTGTCCATTTAGAAATAGTAATTGTACTATTTCACATCATCTACACTAGCATACATCATACACATTATAAATTTATAGCATATATAATTTACATCAGTCTATATCAGAATCCATCATCACCATCAAAATATCTACAAAAGAATAATCATCTACATCATATATTATCTGTCTGTATTTATCATCTACCTCAACAATTATTCATCAACATTACTGATATGCCAGCATTATTTTCCGTTGCATTACTTAACTCCTCTATCTCATTATACACAGACACTACTGTAAACAGGTGTTACCCTACTTATACACATTGACACTACTGTAAACAGGTGTTACCTTACTTATGACCACAAATTGTTCCAGAGGTTTGTCCAAATTCCATTTCAAAAACTTGTTAACAACATACTTAAAGCATGGATGAGAACTATACAGAGGTTGGATCATAATCCAAATCACTTCAATAACTTGCTAAAAACACACTCACAGCATGTATGAGAAATATACAAACACATTTGTATCACTACCACTGCCATAAAATGATAAATGCAAACAAATACACAAGAACTGGCAATTGCTTTGGTGGGAGACTGGTTGTACACATTAATGTCATCTACTGTTACATCAGTAGTACTACTACTAGCTTGCACTAAATTTGGACTTATCCCTAAGTAAGGTAAGGGTTTACTGTCTGCACACGAGCTACAACAGGATGCTTACCTTCATATACATGTACATTTTACGCTGCCTGTTTTCCTGTTGCCAGATGAGACCATTGGCTTTGTTGGTCAGGAAATAAAATGAGAAACTTTCTTCTTGAGCTGGGACAAAGTAATTTGGTTCCAGCCCATTTAAATCAAATTTCATGTATTGATATCCATTCAGGCGAATGATGGCTGTTGGGTCTACTGGCAGTGTTGTTACATCTGGAAATATTACAACAGTAATCAGGAGGGTACATTATAATATGATACTGACATACACATTTTTATATAATTATGTTGTGAAATGATGAGGCAAAATTTTAATTTAAATAGTTAACAGTAAGTAAAATTATTATTTTGATGATAATGACATCTGACAGAAATATACTTTTACAATGATATATGTTAAAATGTCTTCTTAGACTGAATAGCTAGCATAACTGCTGTAGCTTTGGTGACATTTTTTTTCACATGTACTACAAAATGTGATGTAATGCAAAGTCTCATTTGTATTTAAAAGATGATGTAATGTCATGTGTCACTTGTGGTTGTACTTCAAAAGGTGGTGAACTACATGATCTCACTCACACCAGTACTATAAAATAGTGAGCTACAGGATCAAAAATAGTAAGCTATAGGATCTCACACACACTGGTACTACAAAGTAGTGAGCTACAGGATCTCACTCACACTGGTAAAGGCACTGGTAATATAAAACAATGAGCTAAAGGATCTCACATACACTGGTACTATAAAATAGTGAGCTACAGGATCTCTCACACACTGGTACTATAAAATAGTGAGCTACAGGCTCTCACATACACTGGTACTATAAAGTAGTGAGCTAAAGGATCATACTGCAAGTGTACTACACACAGTAGTGACCTATGAAATTTCACTCACGGTCACAGTTATACTTTTGAAAGAGGAAGAGAATAGAAAGAGAATAAGATAGGAAGGAATTAACTATTTAAAAATTAAAGAGATGCCTCACATGCACACCCATGGGCAATGCTGAGTGCATGCTTTATACAGTAGGGATAATCAAATTATTGCTTAGTATATATATATAATTTTTATAAAACATTTTAGTGGAATTTGAAATACCTAAATCTTGAGCTTCAAAAACTATATGCATGCAACTGAACACTTAACATATAACATCAGAGCATTAATCCAATACTTAATGTTTGCTCTCCAGAAATGGTGAGATGCAACTACTTCAACCTTAAAATTTATTAACATATGTTCATCACCCAATTTTTCCTGCAACACAGAACTGCCTATTAATAAGACTCAGACAAGAGGATTTGTTAAAACATAATCTAATAAGGAACTTACTGAAGAACCTTGTTATCTTTTGAGATCCTATTTTGCCCTAGTGAGGAATTTATGTTGTTTTTGTGAAGAACATATTTTGCTATAGTGAGGACCTGCGAAACTCTAGTTATTCATCAAATTACGATGATTAGATATCTTAAAGAATGAAGTGTGTGTGTGTGTGTGTGTGTGTGTGTGTGTGTGTGTGTGTGTGTGTGTGTGTGTGTGTGTGTGTGTGTGGCTATTTTATTATTTTGTGAGTGTGTGTTTTTTGTTGTGTGTGTATTTTTGTGTGGCTATTTTATTATTTTGCGAGTGTATGTGTTTTTTGTTGTGTGTGTATTTTTATGTGTGGCTATTTTATTATTTTGTGTGTGTGTGTGTGTGTATGTACATATTTACTATGTTGTGATAAACCACTGCAGACTATCACTTGTATCAGATTAAAAATGGATTGTTTGTGGTCTTAAAATCCATTTTCATTATCAGTTGATCTTTAGCATGTGATACTAAATTTTAAAAAAATTTTAAAACTACAATTATAACATTATAACCCCTTCAGAATTCATTGATTTGAAGTGGTATCAGTTATATATTTTAATGTTTTAATTTCCATACCCCCTACCTCAAAGTACTTTCCATTGTATTTGTTTTTGAACTTGAGAAAATACTTTGGGCAATTTTGAAAGAGTCAGCACCCAGTGTCCCACTTCTTCATACTTCTGATCACTGCACCCACAAACCTTTACACATGGAACTTCAGTGTGAGACTTTGCAAGACAAGTAAATCCACTAAATCCACTAATATGAATTTCAGACAGGAAGCAATGGCTAGTGAACAAAATTTAACTGCCATATTTTGTATTGCAGTATTTATGAAGAAACTGTTATATCTGCAAACTGCAAGGTGGAACAATTCCTCCAAAACATAATTCTCTTGTTTTTCCTGCTGGGGAGAAGATGGGTATTTAAAAAGATTGTGAGTAAGTGTGAGATAAGAAAGCCTGTAGCAAAAAGAGGAAGAAAGTGGGAGGGTGGGTGATTAGTTGGGCTGGGCTGGTCTAGATATGTGTAATGGCCAAAACTTTCTACAAAAATGGTTCAGAAAAAAAACATCCTACACATATACAACAGCACAAGTCAAAACAGATCATCAGACTAGTCCATAAGACATGAAACAATATATTTTATCTTTAACTATATTTTATCTTTAATCATTGTTCAGTAGCATGCAATATCGAGAACTGAATATACAGTATGATTAGATTTTAAAAATTCAAACTGATAGGCCTGAATTAAAACATTCAAAATAGCTTAATGATAAATGGATGACTTCTAAACCAAGTTAATAATGTGATCTGACAGAGTAGCTATCAATAAAGGAAATTTGACAAAGCGGCTTAACATAATGATATAAACAATTATTGTGAAATTTTTCATTTTAAAAATTTACTTTATTTCTATAATCAGAAACTAATGAAATACCATTAGTAAACACTAGATATAGATACATTCAGGTTACTGATACCAGGAGTTACTTATTATAAGATCATTTTGTAATCTTTTATCCGTTTTTTTTTTTTCTGAAGTTTTATCAATACATTATATTCTGACTATTTTTGGAACAGTTTACAAATGAGCATAATGTGAATTCATCCAAATTAAAATACAACAATATTAAATTAGGAAAAATGCATCTATGTTTAGGTTTTAATAAACACTAACAGAAGCCCAGCCCTGGTCTGACAAAAGTAATCTTTTACTATTTTAAAGTAATCAGATATTAGATTACAGTTTAATATAGTTGTACTTTAATATAATTTTGCATCATTACATACTAACAAAAAATGTCACTTGTCAGTCAAAGACTATAAAGCAGTTATGTATCCTTTCCAATCAAGGTCTACACAACAGACTTTTAGGTCAGGTTAAGTATTGCAATTATAATGGAAAAATCACATAGGAATAAACTCTACTTTGAACAATCACTGAATCACAGTTTCGTAAATGCAATGGCATTATATAGCTCCAAACCAAAACAAATGAGATTTTATTTGGCTGCCTTAGTTCTCCTAACTTTTGGGGTACTTATCTCTACCTGACTCACTCTCCTCTACTCCAACCCCAGTCTCTCACCTTCTACCCTAGACCCACAACCTCTGTTCCTACTTCATTTCTGTTTTCAGTTTCCTTACAGGTACTCTTTTTTCCACCACTACCCCACACCTATCCCCCAACTATCCGGATTCATATGCACACCTTTTCTTCCCTTTAGTTTACTCGCCCTTTAGTTTAGTCGCTCACTTTCTTCTCTCTCCTCCCACTCACTCTATAATGAAGTCATGTGATCCCAGTTGCATGGTGTGTGTTGTTGCAACTCAAAACAAAGGCAACAGAAGATGCTCAAGCATTATTTTAAATGAAAGGATTTTTAAAAAAAAGTTTATTAGTTTATGACATTCTGGAATTATATGAGTTTTCACAAATAAGAATTTAGTACCCTGGATCCAATGGTGTAGTGAGTGGGGTGGGGAGTGACAAGACGGTGGTGGCCCATGCAGCACTTTCTAGGGGTGGCAATTTGGGCACTTGTTGGTAAGAATACCGTATACATAAAATAAATAATCTGATTGGAGTGGAAGACATAATTTTGGTAACTGGTCCTTGGCGACACCTTGCCCCCCAATCTGCTGCTGGAACAACTCAATAAAAGCTCCTAACACTGATCACAATTGCCAACAATATATATCAACTACTGAAATGTTATCAATATGTGTCTGTGTGTCAACTACTGAAATGTTATCAATGTGTGTCAACTACTAAAATGTTTTCAATGTGTGTCAACTACTGAAATGGTTTCAGTGTGTATCAACTATTGAAATGTTTTCAATGTGTGTCAGCTACTGAAATGATTACAGTATGTGTCAAGTATTTATCATGTTTGCCAACTACTAAAATGATTACAGTATGTTTCAAGTATTTACCATATTTGCCAGCTATTGAAATGCTTACAATATGTGTTAAATATTTACCGTGTTTGTCAGCTACTGAAACTATTACAATATGTGTTAAATATTTACCGTGTTTGTCAGCTACTGAAACTATTACAATATTTGTTAAATATTTACAGTGCTCGCCAGCTACCGAAACGATTATAACGAGTGCCAAATATTTACAGTATGTGCCAGCAACTGAAATGATTACACAGTGTGTACCAAATATTTACAGTTTGTGTCAGCTACTGAAATGATTACAGTATGTGTCAAGTATTTACCGTGTTTGCCAACTACTGAAATGATTACAATGAGTGCCAAATATTTACAGTGATTGCCAACTACTGAAAGGATTATGTGTGCCAGCTATTGAAATGATTACAATGTGTGGCAGCTACTGAATTGATTGCAATTCGCGCCACATTCTGAAATGATTGCTGTGTGTGTTGGCTACTGAAGTGATTACAATGTGCGCCGATAACTATGTACACATTGCGGATACCTTGTCCGATCGTTCTAGCAGTTTTATCCCTTTAAAATATATTTACAAATATAATAACGCCAGGGCACGTTGTGATTCACACAAGATAAATGCAGTCAGTACAGAATTGGAAAGCTGACTCACCAAGAACAAGCAGCATGAAAAAGAGGAGTCCGGTAAAGCTAAAAATAAGCTGTTTTTGTCCCATGGCTGAACGAGTACCTCTCTCTTTTGTTAAGACTTCGTCCACAACCTCGCACAAAATCAACATGAATGCAATTTATTTCGGCATGGAAGGCTTCTGTGTGGTTTCTCCGCCGTGGAGTAACTGACAGGTTTTGCTGCCCAGTGCTTGCAGATCGCGTTCCTGTCTGCCTTCAGTTTACATACACTCTCACTTCAGTATGAAACGTTTTGGTTGTGTGTGTACAGATGTACAACTATTCTTTGGTGCCATCCATAGGTACAAGAGAAAAATTCGACCTGGGAGAAACTGGCGAGCGAACGTTAAAACCTGGACTCGTCAAAGCACATGCCAGCAGGAAACTTTTCCGTGGAGTTGATCGATGCCCCCACTTCCCGTCCGTCACACATTCCTGAACACTAATTTTGTTAAAATCCTCGACAGGGCAATTTTGCAATCTCCAGTAAGTAGCATTCAGTAGTTCCTCGTTGCAGCCATGAAGAATCGGAAGCTGGGGTTCAAGGAGGTCATTCAAACTTCGCTGTTATTGCTCTCTCTCTCTCTCTTTCTCTCCCCTGCTTCTCGTTCTCTCGGCTTCAGTTTAGGCCCGCCCTACAGCAACAACCACAGCCGACTGTGTGCTCAAGATACACCGAGTAACACAGGCTGGATCGCAGAGCCAGTTCTTCCCCAAAAGCAGTCACTATAGTGGTCTGCTGTGTATTACCTGTAAGAAGTCAACTTGCTTAGCACGCTGCCCATCGCTGTTTACGTTTTCAAGACCTCGACCAGTGTGACGTCAAACCACTGGGTTTGTTCCCGTGCGAGAGGTGCTGAAAACCATGCGTTTCCCCTTCCATACCCCGCCCCCCCTCCCAGTAGAATTCATCTAACCACTCGTTAACTTCTATATAACAACTTGTCGCAGTAAATACTGAGTTTTAAAAATATACACACACAAAGGGAAAAAGAAAAAACAGAATTTAGTCGAATAGTTTTATAGTGACACTAATAAACTACGTCTGTATTGTTATCTTTTCAATTCAGTCCTATTTATTTTTGTCAGACGGCCCACAAGTTAGTCCACTACACTGACTACAGGGACCTCTAATCAGGACTCTGGAAGTCAAACTGGCCGTGGCATGTAAATTGTGCTTACAAGGGGCTAAATTTATGACACTATTTTTAGCGGCAGGAGCAAGACATTTCCTCGTTGGAATGCCAATCCCCCCCACCACCACCAGATACACCATCCTTTTTCTACACCCTCCCGGCCAATCCTAAAGCAGCACTACTTAGTGAAGGATTGAAGGTGAAAAGGGTGAAAGGGTGTGGGTGATGGTGGCGTGGTGCGAGGAGGAGGGGGGGAAAGATGAACTTGTGTGGTGGCAGAGCCAGGCCGGGACCGGTGAATCGGCCAATCTTCTCACCCATGCAGTCTATCTGGCGCGGAAAACGAAATGGTAAATGTCAAGAGCCAGCAAGCAAGCATTAAACGCGGTTGGTTATGCTATTAATAAAAACAGCATCCAAACACAGAAAAATTAATAGAACACAAAAGTTTAATACAGTATTACAAGTGTTGGATGCAGATCGACAAACTGTCGATCATAGAATTGCAAGTCTTCTATAGCTCTGTGGCATATTACAAGTTATATTTGTCAGGCTGCGCACACGCTATAATGCTCGCCACACAGACATGTCTGCGAGTTTCTTTACAAACTTAAGGTTCATCTGTGCAATTGCTTATAATGATATAACTGTGTAAACTGCAAAGTAATTTTAATTTCCAGACGTTTGACATCTTTTTGACTTTCAAAGAGCATGCCAATGCACGATTTCGTTTTATAGCCGTTATTGTTTTGTTTCAATACACTATAAATGTATCAGCGAACAGTGATATTCAAATTTAGAGAATTAAATATGTACCAATTATTGTTGTTTTCTAATTTAGAGAATTAAATATGTACCAATTAATTATTGTTGTTTTCTATTTCTTAAAAAAAAAATCTCCTGAAATTAGACCAATATTTTATTTGTGTAATACATCTGTTCGTAGTTAAAATAAGACTGAAAAGTACGTTGTCGTGAATAATTATACAGACATTTTGATTAAAATCAAACATTAAGGCTTATTATCGACCCTAGTGTTTGGGATTTCCTTCTCCTTAAGTCTCCTTTTAACTGTGCTGATTTCTCAAAAGTATCCTGGTAGTTTAAACTATCCATCTCGACCATATTAAAAGGGAAAAAAAATAATTTCAAGTGGCTGACTATTCACCCAGTTGCTCGGAGTTATCGGCAAACCTAACCTACTTCCCGTTTCAGAACCCTAACGCCCTACTTCCTGTTTCAGAACCCTAACGCCCTACTTCCTATTTCAAAACCCTAACGCCCTACTTCCTGTTTCAGAACCCTAACGCCCGATAATTTATGTGCACAAATTCCAACACTACCCGCCTGACTCCATATTTCTGAAGGGGGGGGGGGGACTCTCAAATTTATTGTTTGTGTACATTGTATTGTATTAAGATAATTGTATTTGTAGAGTCGCTAAAATCGTCATGCAAAAGCTGTACGAGAAGAGGACAAAATAAAACGTAATATTGAAAATGAGTACTTTGCAACGAAACGCTGGAATGACCATTCTGCACCTCTCGTCCCCCCCCTCCCCCAACCCCAACCCCACTGCTATTTATTTATTTTATGTTCTCCCTCCGTGAGCAAGTGGCGGGATTGAGACCAGAGACCAGACAGTAGAATCCAAAGTCGCCCCAACAGCTTGCTGCGTATCGGCTGTTGCCTAATTTAGCACGCGCATGCGCTTTCACCGAAATAGGAATGCCAAACAAGCGGAAACTCTTGTTAGAAAATAAGGAGCCGTTCAGTTGCAGTCAAGCTCACAGAGAGAAGCCGGCATTTAGCGTCACAAGACAAGTAATCATACTGAGACAAGAGAATATGACTACTGTTTTGAGACTCTTTTTTTTTTTGGTGCTCGGCTTTAACCTCTTTATAAGTGTGTGTTATTTCAGCTTTTAGAGGACGCAAATCAGTTTATGACTTTAGATCGAATGTTAGTGTCCGCCTCGGACAGTAACAAATCTTTAATTAGAATGATGGCAGCTTCCGACCCAGGCCGATTTCGCTGCCTGACAAAATGTGTGCCGCTGTTGGGAGAGTTGAAGATGATGATAGACAGAGTAGAGGATGGTTGACAGGAAAGTTCTAGAGTGGTGATGATGAATGGTGGCCTGAGTCCGTGGTGCTCGCTGTCTGGCCGGTAGAAGCATGTAGTATCTCGGTTTTTCGTGGGCTACTGTTCTGATGGTTGGTGTTGCTGTCTTTATTGTTATTGTTGTCGCTGTTCCCAGTGTTGTGCATGTGTAGGTATCGTACAGAGCCCAGGCTAGTACCACATCAGATCTATACCTAGTGGATACACACGCCCTGGATGTTCAACACACATCGTCCGTCTGGTGTTATTGTCATTGTGGTCGTTGCCTCTGTGCCCGGTGGTGTCCGTTGGGATGTGTGTAGACTGGGGCAGGATGCTAGTACAGTGATCAGGCATCACGAACAAAGAGAGACGGAAGACATTTTTAAGAAAAACGATGTCGGTCATGGATTCAGCTAGCGTTGCTGTGTGGCTTGTACAGAAGATAGAATTGGGAAATTCCCACTCTGTACGTCAAAGAAAACGAACTGGTTATTCAGTTCAGGCAGATGTTTGCAAGGCCAAATCACTGTAGCTGAGTAATCGTTGGTCACTGGAATAAACTTATAAATCTTTGTTGGGAACTAAATTTGAACATTTTTTTTTAAAAAAAGCGTAAAGCCGAGCTCACGGAGCCTGGATTAACATACATCAGTGAAGTTAGTTGTCGGCAAGTGCTCTTGATACGAGACGCACCCCACTCCCTCTTCTCAATCTGGTCAAAATAATAGCAGTTGTGAGGTTCCCGCATTTAGCAAATGTTTAAAAGCCCCACAGATGTCCTACTTTTATCTGTCAGTCTGTCTACCCGTCTACTATGCGTTTTACTCCCTCCTTCCCACCTCTACCCTCGCAGGCAGGTATCAGCACAGAGGCCTGCTGGAGCAAGGGGACTTGTTTTTCCCTCCCCTACTCACATAAATATATCCTACAACATGTAGGTACAAATTATAATTTAAATGTAAAACCTAGTTCCAATATAAAATTAAAACAGGAGAGATCAGAAGTAAAAGCGGAAGGATGTTGGAGAAGAGGAACAGAGAGGGCTTGATGTTATGGAAACAATGAAATCTTTGGAACTTCTTTTGCCTGCAGGATGGTCTCAAGACTTATATATGCTACAGATGAGTGTGCTGTGCACCATTTCTCAGGACGGAAATTCCAAAATGATAAAATACTGTCCTAAAGATGCAAACGACAACTCCAGTGGTGTGTGATAAAAATAAATTTCAGCCAATTTTGTTTTGTGATTATATTAGTAATATTTGTGTGTTTCCTTAATTTTATAATCACGTCTTGAAAAAATTCGCCTCTTAAGTTAGTTGTGGGTATCTTGTGTGCTGGCTATTATGTCAGTACTGTATCGAGGTTGTTTGTTTTGACATGTCCCGTTGAAGTGTGGGTGTTCATGAGTCCACGCCCAGTGCATACGAGTTCATGACTGTGGTCATTCAGGTCTACTGTGTGTCAGGGACAGCCGATCAGGAATTGGAACACCCCACCGGAATTGTTTATACACTTTCGTTATGATTATGCCAGGAATTGGGAAAACCCCACAGACTTGTTTATACACTTTGGCTATGAGTATGATTGTCAGAGCCAGCTGATCAGGAATTGGGAAAACCCCACGCAGTTGTTTATACACTTTGGTTATGATTATGTCAGGAATTTGGAAAGCCCCATGGAGTTGTTTATACGCTTTAGCTATGTTTATGTCAGAGCCAAGTGGCAGGCACAAGAAAATATTATACCCTTACATTACAACGAATTATCTGCAAAAGTGTGCTTTACAAACTTTAAAAACAGAAGTATAAACAACTGTTGAGAAATAAACACCAGTAAAAGAAATCCAGACAAAAAAATATAACAAGACAGGAAAAAGGTCTGTTTAGTTGTAAGAATTATTTTCACGAATCACTATCAACATCCAGAATATTGTTTTGAGTGGTCTCCCTTTTTTTTCTATTACAAATCACACCACCTTTGGGACCGGTATTTTTAGAGAATACTTTAGATTGGCGAAAAAGCAAAATACTTATCGAAATGAAAAATAAACATCGAGGCCTGCAGATACTCAGTTGTCTGTTGAGTTGCAAGAAAACGACAATAATTTGTTTTGAAAGGTTATTTGCTTTTCAAGAAGAGAAATGAATGCTTGGAGATCTCGGTACAACACAAGCTAATTTATTCTCCTTTGGAAAGGTAGCGAATCCATTGTAGATGGCGCTGGGGTAATCAAGAAACTCATAAAGAAAACTGTGGTAACTTCTTGCGGAGGAAAAAGCCCATTGAATGCAAAATACACACACACACACTCACACATATACACACAACCTCATACACGTACACATACACACACACACACACACACACACACACACACACACACTTCAAACATGCAACAAATATACACACATATGTATATAATATTCCACACACATGCTACATGTACCTAATGAAAACAGAGATACACATTCTACACGCATGTAACTGTTGAATACACAGATTTATGCACAGATTACGTAATCTATTTTAGAGATCTATATTTGGTTAGTCACATTTATTCTTGCTCCTTTTCATTCAGTCCAACAATTCAACATCTCAAAATTTGTATTTTTAAAAAATAAAGTATTAGTGCTACATTGAGGTGTACATCACTTGTTTTATAAACTAAGGTATTAATGCTACAATGTAAAATTTGTACAGCCTGCTGTTTTCACTGTTGTTAGCCTCAGCAATAATAATACAGGGCTAACCTCAACAATAATAAATGAGGACTAACCTCAACAATAATAACGCCGGACTAACCTCAACAATCATAATACCGGACTAACTTCAATAATAATACCGGAATAACTTCAGCAATAATACCGGAATAACTTTAGCAATAATAATACCGGGCTAACCTCATAATAATAATACCGGACTAACTTCAGCAATAATAATACCGGAATAACTTTAGCAATAATAATACCGGACTAACTTCAGCAATAATAATACCGGACTAACTTCAGCAATAATAATACCGGACTAAATTCACCAATAACAATACCGGACTAACTTCAGCAATAATAATACCGGACTAACTTCGGCAATAATAATACCGGACTAACTTCACCAATAATAATACCGGACTAACTTCAGCAATAATAATACCGGGCTAACCTCACAATAATAATACCGGAATAACTTTAGCAATAATAATACCGGAATAACTTTAGCAATAATAATACCGGACTAAATTCAGCAATAATAATACCGGAATAACTTCAGCAATAATAATACCGGACTAACTTCAGCAATAATAATACCGGACTAAATTCAGCAATAACAATACCGGACTAACTTCAGCAATAATAATACCGGAATAACTTTAGCAATAATAATACCGGAATAACTTTAGCAATAATAATACCGGGCTAACCTCACAATAATAATACCGGAATAACTTTAGCAATAATAATACCGGAATAACTTTAGCAATAATAATACCGGACTAAATTCAGCAATAATAATACCGGAATAACTTCAGCAATAATAGTACCGGACTAAATTCAGCAATGATAATACCGGACTAACTTCAACAATAATAATACCGGATTAACATCAACAATAATAATACCGGGCAAATTTCAGCAGTAATAATGCCGAAGTAATCATAGCAATAATAATACCAGGCTGAAACCAAATATAAAATTAATGATAATTCGATAAATATAATATTAATGACAATTCAGAGACTGACACCAAATATATATATTAATGAAAATTCAAGGCTGACACAAATATATATTAAAGATAACTCAGAGACTGACAACAACAATAATATTAATGATATTTGAAGGCTGACGCAAAATATGATATTAATGATAATTCAAAGGCTGACACCAACAATAATACTAATGCTAATTCTGAGGCTGACGCCAACGATAATATTAATGATAATTCAAAGGCTGACACCAACAATAATATTAATGATAATTCAAAGGCTGACACCAACAATAATATTAATGATAATTCAGAGGCTAACGTCAACATTAACAATGCCCAGCTAATATCATTTCCATACCGGTCTTACCTGTGACCCAAGAAGGGGGTATCGGTCGGTCTGTCACTGTTTGCTCGTGGCCTTGCAGGATTTGCAAATACGCATCCTCTGGTATCCCAGGGTAGTTGCGGTAAGCGTTGTAGAACTCGAAATTATCCAAGGCAACGTTGGCATACTTGCCGTCAAGGACGTTTAGTGGTCGTCCGAAATAGGTCCGCCATTCTGTATTGTAAACTGGCGCGCGCTCTCGCGGATAAGTTTCGTAGTCCACGCGCTCACCATTGACGTACATGGAAAGTCCAAGAGTAGGATGCCATGCCAGCTCGACCTGAAAGAAAAGAGCGCTGTTCATTTTTCCTGGTGGAAAGTTTTAGATTTGTTGTCCAGAGTTCAGAGGTCAATTAAGGCATGTCACCAAACCAACAAAACCCCTAAAGACCCGCACGACTCCGAGGTCAGTGTAAAACCGTCAGTTCTCAAACGATTCATATTAAAGAAAGAAACAAATCATTACTAAATTATGACTGAACTGAATCAGTGTAAAGCCGTCAGTTCTCAAATGATTCATATTAAAGAAAGAAACAAATCATTACTAAATTATGACTGAACTGAATCAGTGTAAAGCCGTCAGTTCTCAAATGATTCATATTAAAGAAAGAAACAAATCATTACTAAATTATGACTGAACTGAATCAGTGTAAAGCCGTCAGTTCTCAAACGATTCATATTAAAGAAAGAAACAAATCATTACTAAATTATGACTGAACTGAATCTGAAAGTGGCCATCATGAATGGAAAGTAAATATATCAAAATAATTCCTAAGAAACCGAGAGCAAAGTGAAAATAAAACGCACCCCCCCCCCCCCGATGATTAAAGCAAACTGTTTTGATTTTCTTTAAAGCCAGCAACAATTTTCCGTATTAAGTATATCACTACTTAGTATCGAGTGCCGAATATTGCAGGAAATTTACATTATAGCTTTCAAATTCAGCAATCAATAAAATATAGACTCAGCATTTACCTAAAATGTAAACCTCAAACAATAGCTATCTATATCAATCCTGGTTTTGAAAGCCACACTGTTCCCTGTGACTATATTTCAACAAATCTTATTTCTCTAGAACTGAGAAAAATGGAATTAATAAGAACACCCCAGCAATCACTGAAGTAATAGAGTGGATTCTGGTTTTGGTGTTGCCGTAGTAGCAACTAAGCAACTAGAGAAATGACATGTAACACTGTTTGTTACCCTAAGCAACTAGAGAAATGACATGTAATACTGTTTGTTACGCTAAGCAACTAGAGAAATGACATGTAACACTGTTTGTTACCCTAAGCAACCAGAGAAATGACATGTAATACTGTTTGTTACGCTAAGCAACTAGAGAAATGACATGTAACACTGTTTGTTACCCTAATCAACTAGAGAAATGACATGTAATACTGTTTGTTACGCTAAGCAACTAGAGAAATGACATGTAACACTGTTACCCTAAGCAAAAGCTCATTAACAATAAATTTAATTTGTCCAGGATAAATCTTGCTAACTGCTGGATTTTTACTTTATCCTGGTCGTTGACTACTAAGTGGGCTTTTTTCTTAATTCTTCATCTCTATTCTGCCCCCCACCCCCCAAAACTGTACGTCCAAGCTGCTTTAGGGATCTTTTGAATTTTACTGGCTAAGTCAAGATACCAGGTCTTTGTATCCGTCCACACTTCTCAGGTAAGGTCAGCACTGATAATTTTTTAATCCCCCCCCCCCGCCTAGTTAAATTAAGTCAGCATTGAGCATTTTTTATACCCCACCCCCCCTTGCCTGGTTTAATTTTCCCAGGTAGTCCAGGTCATCAAAAGACCTTTTTCTTTCCCCCAGATCAGTTAGGTCATCAAAAGATCTTTTTCTTTCCCCCAGATCAGTTAGGTCATCAAAAGATCTTTATCTTTCCCCCAGATCAGTTAGGTCATCAAATGAACTTCAAAATTTACCCGAGATAAGTCAAACTAGCACTAGAGCTTTAAAATTTCCTCCACGTTTTACCCAGCTAACGTCTTGTATTTTTTTTCTTCCCTTCTTCTCAGAGTTAATGAAGCTAACTATTCATTTAACTTTTTTCCTGGGTTAGTTAAATCTAATAGTCTTGTTTTAATAGGCCAAGATTAGTCAAGCTAACAATTAGTATTTATTAAAATTTTCCATGTTAGTCAGATTAGCGAGTGATCTTTCTTAATTTTTTAGGGTTAGTTAATCTAACGACATTTTAAAATGTTTCTCCTCTGTTCGTTTCCTCCCCTCCCCCCAAGATAGCAAATTTTTAAAAATCGTCCCCTCCCCAGCGATTATTAAAAGCCCTCACTCGTGACCACAGGCCTGGCTGAATGTTGGACGTGTCCACGGTCCACACCCGGTTTGCGGTCTGAAATTCAGCGTACATACGTCCATCCTTGTAGTACACGCGCACTGGGAAACTGTCAAACAGGTACATTCCATCGACAAGTTGTTCTGGCTTCACAGCCATCCTGCAAGTAAAGTAAAGGACGCAGTCAATACGAACCAGACCTATTACGAGAACTGGGCACATAAGTTGTCATTCTGAAGGTGCCTTTAGCGTAAGGTAAGCCAATCGATCTCTTAACGAAAGTCTATTACGGCCGCCTCGAGTGACGTGAACTTTGGCTGCGTGTGATGGGAGTAAGATTTATATTACGGGCAGTGAAGTAAATGTATCTACTCATTCAGACTAGCAAACTGGGTTGAGCGGTGGATTTTTGGCTTGTGTGGAATATTTCGTTGTTACCAGTTATCACCGCGTGTGCATTGAACTGATTGTCAGTTATTTATTAGTAGTTTAATTATTACCTGAATCATCCTTGATATTTTGCCAGTAGTAGTGCATTGAACTGATTGTCAGTTATTTATTAGTAGTTTAATTATTACCTGAATCATCCTTGATATTTTGCCAGTAGTAGTGCATTCTGTTATAGGCTCGAGTTGCTTTTGTATCTACTTGTTTGTTTGATTGATTTCTCTATTTTCC
Source organism: Sinotaia quadrata (assembly GCA_028829895.1). NCBI lineage: Eukaryota > Metazoa > Mollusca > Gastropoda > Architaenioglossa > Viviparidae > Sinotaia > Sinotaia quadrata. The sequence goes on from CM054182.1 coordinate 54,695,979, forward strand.
TCAATGATTGATTTCTCTATTTTCCACAATGATTGATTTCTCTATTTTCCACAATGATTGATTTCTCTATTTTCCACAATGATTGATTTCTCTATTTTCCACAATGATTGATTTCTCTATTTTCCACAATGATTGATTTCTCTATTTTCCACCATGATTGATTTCTCTATTTTCCACAATGATTGATTTCTCTATTTTCCACAATGATTGATTTCTCTATTTTCCACAATGATTGATTTCTCTATTTTCCACAATGATTGATTTCTCTATTTTTCCACCATGTTGAACTGATAATTTATTCACTTATTTTATTTTAAGCAATTGTTTGATTGATTGATTTCTCTATTTTTTCACCATAATTGATTTCTATTTTTTCACCATGATTGATTTCTCTATTTTTCCACCATGATTGATTTCTCTATTTTTCCACCATGATTGATTTCTATTTTTTCACCATGATTGATTTCTCTATTTTTCCACCATGTTGAACTGATAATTTATTTACTTATTTTATATTAATAATTTGTTATTTGATGAGTTACGCTATCTCAGATCATAAGGAAAAGTGGTATGTTGGTTGTCAGGGCGGGGGCTAATGTTTACTGTGAAACTATGATTACTGTGTAACTGTAAAGTCAGCAAGCGAACATACATTGAGTGAGTGCCCTGCCAAGGAAAGACATACGGTGAAGGTCAAACCATTATCATACATTTCTTTAGCATAACATGAAGCCAAACCATTATCATCCATTTCTTTAACACAAACTGACACTAGTGGTTAGAATGCAGCAATACTCAATGCAGTCAATAGTATTGTTATGAAGGGAGGCTCTGGGGCTTGGCCGACATATTTCGCACGCATATCACTGACATACTGACGTGTGGTGTTAGATGGATTAATTAGCTGAAGGATTAATTAACTCCGCTCATCATAGTTTATAATTTAAAATATAATATGCAATAATTACCATAAGTGTAATCGCTTTTCTTACTTGTTACTCGTGGCGACAGTGGCTTTAATGTGATATAGTCGAGTGCATATCACTGATCTTTATATTAAGTCAAAGGTCAGCGAGTACTAAGTGAAGGTCAGCGAGTACTAAGTGATAAGTGAGATACGTGCCACGAGTTCTTCAATTTCGTCTGCTGTTCACACTGTTCACTAGTAAATGTAGCACTTTGTCATTTAATTTAATTTCGTCTGCTGTTCACACTGTTCACTAGTAAATGTAGCACTTTGTCATTTAATTTAATTTCGTCTGCTGTTCACATTGTTCACTAGTAAATGTAGCACTTTGTCATTAAATTCAATCTGTTCGTTCGAAGTTAATTAAAACTACAAGTACTCACATTCACCTACCTGAATGTGATGCCCTGACGGCAGGTATCCAGGTTTCCATTGCACGTGAAATTGTCTCCCATGTCGAGGTACTGTGTCCTGCCGTTCAGGTAAACAGCGCGAGAATCCCTGGCAAGCCCAGAAATTATGCCAACCCCTCCGCGAGGCCTTATGAGGCGGTTGTGAATTTGTATGTCTTCACCGATGAAATTGTCAAAAGTAATAATGCGGGGGGTTACCACCACTGATAATTGAGAAGAGAGACAAAAATAAACAGAAAAATAATGTCGATTTCCATGAGATTTCCCGTTTCTAAGGTCTAAAATCATGAAGGATTGTTTGGATGAATTATTTCTGCTGAAAACATCTACGTTTAAATTAGTATAATTCAATTTTTCGGAAGAATTAAAAGTAGGACTAGATCAAAAATATGTACTGTATAAAATTCGTGTTTATTTAAAATAAAACAACAAAATTCCCAAACAATCCAATAAGTGATCCTGAAATACTATCAGTTAGAGAAAAGAATCCAGCTGTTAAAATGGGATATAAAGTAAAATAATATAAATGATTACTTTTGAATACTTATTAGGCGAGGTAGAAAGCTAGAAAGCTGGGACAGGATGGAGAGAGGAAGTAGGCTGGGAAGGGATGGGGAAGAGGAAGTAGGCTGGGAAGGGATGGGAGAAGAAGTAGGCTGGGAAGGGATGGGGAAGAGGAAGTAGGCTGGGAAGGGATGGGAGAAGAAGTAGGCTGGGAAGGGATGGGGGAGAGGAAGTAGGCTGGGAAAGGATGGGGAAGAGGAAGTAGGCTGGGAAGGGATGGGGAGAGGAAGTAGGCTGGGAAGGGATGGGGAGAGGAAGTAGGCTGGGAAGGGATGGGGGAGAGGAAGTAGGCTGGGAAGGGATGGGGAAGAGGAAGTAGGCTGGGAAGGGATGGGGAGAGGAAGTAGGCTGGGAAGGGATGGGGAGAGGAAGTAGGCTGGGGAGAGGAAGTAGGCTGGGAAGGGATGGGGAAGAGGAAGTAGGCTGGGAAGGGATGGGGAGAGGAAGTAGGCTGGGAAGGGATGGGGGAGAGGAAGTAGGCTGGGAAGGGGTGGGGAGAGGAAACAGTAAACACAAGATAATGCCATTTAAAAATCAATTATAACAAATGAAACAATGATTTTATATATATATGATGACACGTAAGTCACTGAACAACATATTTTTAAAAAATGAAACTGTAAAGTCTATTAAATCCGTTAATAATTATATTTGTAATACAGAAGCTGAGTACACATAAGGTCAAGGCTACAACAGAAATTGGTTAACACTGTAGTTGACGCATGCATTCTCTATAGAAGCACCATTAACGTGCATGACGTCATAAAAACGTCTGGCGTGTGTGCGCGCGTGTGTTTGTGTGCTTTATGTTTGTGTGGTATGTGTGTATGTGTAGTGTGTGTGTTTGTGTATAGTGTGTGTTGTATTTATTTATAGTGACATATCAAGTATTAAGTGCGACAACAGGCTGCATTCCAATGCCATTTAGATAACAATGGGATCACTTAAGTGACGACGGCAACATCTGCGTACACATAAGCGACTGAGTCATCTAAGGACAACAAGCACATAGTTTACGTTGACCACAACAAATGTTATGCAACAATAAGCACTGATAACCCATAAAAACACCAAGCTAAACACCTACTAGTAAAGATTTTATTTGCAAATTCTGGTATTTTTATTTGAATGCGTTTTTTCTAATACATGAACTTATAACATCATCCCCTGCCCTTAGCGAAATTCATCACTAATTTTAATTGGAAGCACTGGACCCCCCTCCCCTTAATCTCTTTCACCACGTTTGCACTTACCTGTATATTTTAACGTAGCTCTAAGCTGATCTAGATAGTCGTACCAGAGCTGTAGTTCGTCAACTTGCGTTTCAGCCGTCAAACGCGCGTCTACAAGATTACGGCCCAAGTAGACTCGGTCCGAGTCAGGCTGGTCACTAGGCGGACTCGGTTCCCCGCTGGAAATGCTCGCCACCTCGTCGTTGATGTACAGAGTTAATCCTTTCCTAGCGTGCCAGGTCAGTGTCACTCGTTGCCAGGTGCCGGTGTGGAAGTTAGGCGTGGACACCGTCCATGTGCGGTTCCGCCCCTCGAACACCGCGTGCAGTTCGTTGTCTTCGTAAAAGAGAGAGTAGGTTGGCGTAGTCAGGAAGTGCATGTTGTCCCGGAGGCTTGTCGGTTTGAGCCACAGGGACACGGTTAGACCGTGTAGACAGAGGTCAAGGTTGCCCATACAGGAGTTGAAGTGAGGCCCTAGATCGATGTACTGACCGCGGCCGCTCAGCACGGCGGCCTGACCCAGGTGACCGGGGCCTAAGCGAGCGCCGTTCACCAGCTGCACGTTGTACTTGTTGTGATCGATACGGTCGCCCCTGGCACTGTCCATGTTGAAAATTTCGTAGCCCGGGCTGTCTGCAGAGTGAGGGAGTGATAAGCAACTAGATGAGAGGAGCAACACACTAAGCTAATTAATCCGGGCGATAGAACTACCCCTAAACCCCTCAGTGAACAGCCGGATGTCCTTGGGACTGGGAACGCTTCAACATATTTCATTTTCATCCAAGTCTAGCAATGACTCTTTGTTGTCAAGCATAATTTGCAATGCATCTACCAATGTAAGGAGTGTGAGTTTCAATCGGACAAAAAATATTATCTAGTATTTAATACCGAGTGTGCTAGACTTATATTCCCTTGAGAAGATTACAAACAATATTAGATTAAACAGCATTAAAGAGTATGTGACTCTTAGCACTCTAGCAGATCCTAGACCTAGACAGGACCTAATTCTTTAATCTCTTATAAAGAGATCACAAAGCTTTATAACTGTTTCTAAATAGTCTAATATAAAAAAATGTTTGACTAGCAGTTCTAGGTAAATTCTGAATAATGTTTGCTTGAGCTTGAACTAAATGTTGTTATCCTAAAATAACACTATGACACCACAGTATGAAAACGAACGTGGCTACTGACTAGTAATTTTAGTATTAACTACATATTTCTGTTTATATTTGTTGTATTAAGCCATTCAACCGTTTTTACGAGCATATCACTATTCTATGGACCCTTTCTGTTTTCCTGCCAACACATCACTAAGTTATGGTTAGAGTACAGATTCTTTCTGTGTAACAACTAGCATATCTCTAAACTATAGACAGGCTGTATATAGATTCAGTGTAATTGGTAACATTTCACTAAGCTATGCACAATCTATAGAGTCTTTCTGTGTAATAACTAGCACATCTCTAAACTACAGACAGGCTATTTATATAAAGTTTCAGTGTAACTGCTAACATTTCATTATACACAATCTACAGTCATTCTGTGTAAGAGCTAGCACATCATTAAACTACAGACAGTATAATGTAATTGCTAATACTTTACTAAATTGCAGATTCTGTCGATAAATGTTACCACATCTCTAAGCTACAGATCCTTTCTCTTTATTTGCCAACACAGCACCAGGGTGGGTTAGGATTCTGTCATTATTATTAGTGCTATTTCTTAATCTAACACTCTTTATGACCTCTTTTCCCTATAGTCTTAATCCTACACTCTAACCTTATTAAACTAGTTACCTCTTTTCCCCATAGTCTTAATCCTACACTCTAACCTTATTAAACTAGTTACCTCTGCTTTCTAAGCACATCACATCAATTGCAGTGAAAAAATACAATACCTCTTGTGCAACACTATTTTTGTTATCAATACATGCCATGCAACTATTAAAAGGTAAATGCAGTATATAAACATACAATTCATATAAATAAAATAATAATAAATGTTGTAGCAAATTCTTTGAAATAACTCATTGATCTAACATAAGCAGAGTAAAAATCCACACTGATTTATCACATGCTAAAATTAAATATAGACTTCTTCACACAATTAAGCATTGTTATTTATTTCAGGCTAAAACACTAATTTTATTTCTGGCTGAATCACTTTAATGCCATATGCTAAAACACTGATTTATCACAGTCTAAAACAACAGCACTGATTTATCACAGTCTAAAACAACAACACTGATTTATCACAGTCTAAAACAACAGCACTGATTTATCACAGTCTAAAACAACAGCACTGATTCTGACTGAAACAACAACTCTGTCACAAGCTAACACACTGAATGTATTTGAAGCTAACACGAATTTGGCAACAGTCCATGCTTTAGTTATAATCTACAATACTGAATTTATCATGGAATAAACACTGATTTATTGCATGCTGAAATACTGATTTTATCAGAGGCTAATATCACTTTGATTCAACACAGGTTAAAATCAAACATTATTCTGGCTGCTTGTTCACATTTATAAATTTAATTTAGTGACAAGGAAAGAAAATCATCCGTAAGTAATCTACATACAGTAAGTCAGGCAAACATGCACATAACAAATGATTACCTCAAAAAAGGAACAAAAAAAAATGTTACACATTTTATATAAATATTTCCAGTCGTATATAAAACTAAAAAGTCATTTTTATTACATGCATAAACTGCAAACAGTTATCAGAAGGCATCATAAGTTTAAAAAATCTAATTTAAAAAAGAGTTAGACACTAGAAAATCTATCTACATCAGTATCACAATGCATAATTGTAATTACACTGTTAAATTGTGAACAGACACGTTACTCGTGCACATTAGGGTAATATTTAGTGAACTCTTGAACATAGTAATTTTGGCTAGGAAAGAATCTGTGAGCAAATAAAATTTGTAAAAAAAAAGAAAGAAAAAGTAAAGATATATTTAATAGCTGTTATCTAGATGTTGTCAATGTCAACAGTGCTGACAACAGTTTCAAGAAATGTCATAAGCAAAAGGTACAGCACGTTAAATGCTGTAGAATACCCTGTGGTAGTTCATGTGCTGTGTTTAACTAAACTCTTTAATGACCCTACAATGTGTTCGTTACCGAACTTTATTGCCCAACACTTATTAATAAGAACTTTGAAGGATTCTCCCAAAGCATGGCTGCACGATTTGTTAGATCATGTACATTTCTATATGTTGTTCAAAATCAAGTACTTTGTCTTGAAGTAATGACATTATGACAGTAAACATTTGAATATATTTCTTATTTAATAAAACTATCTTGTTTGGTCAAAAGATTATATTACTAAATAAGTTCCTAACTGTTCTAAACTAATTCAAATAGTGAGTAATTGTGTTTAGTACTTAATCATAAGTGCACTTGTTAACCCTCATGATCAAGGATTACCAAGATATGCCATAAGTTAGAGTGCGCTTGTTAACCCTCATGATCAAGGATTACCAAGATTTGCCATAAGTTAGAGTGCACTCATGTAAACAAGCAATGGTGGCATTTTGTAGCCAAACTTTCACCTTACGTTAAAATTAGCCTACATCCCAACCCTATCCCTAGGACCTTTGTTGACCGTTACTCCTGGGCTAATTAGTATTTTGACCATTTGCTTGAAAGCGCGCGTCGAATGGGTTCGAACTGCCACTGACCGGCAGACCATCTCACTGACCGCAGAGGCAACACGCATTGGTTCTCCCGGCATTAAATAGTTACGTGTACTTCACGAGTTATCGTCCTTAACTGCAGCAGGAACCCATCCGCTGTTTATTTATACTGCCAAAGGCATGTGGTTTTTCTTCTATTATATATATATTAATATTCATCGTATTCTTGTATTTAGGCTACAAGACATCCCGCTTAGGACACACGATTATAATGATAATATGCGCGCAGGAGTGTTCTGTCAGCGAACACAGGTTGACAAACCCTAAGTCTGTACTTTTACGGGCAGATCGCTCCTTGGACGCTAAACATGGACAAGCGCTGATGAAGTCAATTAATTAAAAAGAAAGTTCATTATGGAATTATTTCTTCCATCTTATTCCATGTTGACAGGAACATGGTGAATGTACTGAAATCTAAACTACACTATTTACATGGTTAATGACCGAGATGCAAACAACACGTGATCTAAGAAAAAGGAACTCTAAACATAAAATCTACGTACAGAGGCAAC